>CM056097.1:21239962-22439962 GCA_002259235.3 Caenorhabditis latens | reverse complement strand
TTTGGCTTCGTTAAAAGAAGGCTCACGTCTTCTTCCTCCATTACAAAGCTTCTTGTTAACGGTTGCCTGATCACCGAGCCTTCGGAAATTGCTGACCAATTCATCAAAACGTTTGCAGAGAGTTTCACAATTCCGTCCCCACCGCATCCTGCCCTCCCTCATCCAAAGCCTAAAAACATATTCGTGGACGTCTCCCCCCTTAGTGTATTCCTTGCCATTTCTAAATTACAGCCCAAAATAGGATACTCAACTGATAGGATCAACTTTTATATTATTAAGAAATGCGCCAATTCAATCTCCGTCCCACTTTCGCTTATTTTCACCGAATCACTGTCTGCCAGGAGGTTTCCAGATAGCTGGCAACGGTCGTTCCGCTGCACAAGAAGGGCAGCATTCTAGATCCTTCTAACTTCAGACCCATCTCTCTTACACATCCGCTAGCCAGATTATTTGAGAGATTGGTTCTGAAACCAGTCAAATCTGAACTCGCTACTCTGCTATCCAAAAAGCAATACGGATTCCTCTCCAACAGATCATGCCCACTGGCCCTCATCGATGCTACTTCCCAGTACCACTTAACCCTTTCCAAACCTAAAGCATTCATAGACGTTATTCTAATCGATTTCCGCAAGGCCTTTGATTCGGTTCCTCACGATTTGCTTCTGTTTAAATTGATGAACTTTAAACTCGACTCGGCTCTTTGCGAGTGGTTCAAATCGTTTTTGTCCAACCGTGAATCAAAAATCAAAATCGATGACTACGTATCAGAGAATAGTTTTAATAACGTCTCAGGTGTTTTGCAGGGTACTGTTACGGGTCCATTTCTGTTCCTGGTATATATCAATGACTTGATCCAGTCCCTTCCTTCAGACGTTTATTCCATTGCCTTTGCTGATGATCTCAAGATCTACAGTGAAAACCCCGCCAGTCTTCAAAAACGCTCAACGTTATTTCTGACTGGTGCGATAAGTGGAAATTGCAGTTAGCTGAAAACAAAACTGTAGTCTTGCATCTTGGTGTATGCAATCCACACACAGACTACTATATTGGTAACGCTAAACTAGCGTCTGCCAATATTGCCAGAGATCTGGGTCTTCTTGTCGATTGTGGTTTGAAATTTGATGCCCACATTGCAAAAATAGTCAATAATGCCAAATTCAACTGTAGAAGAATCTTGAATAGCTTCCGATCGAACAATCCGAAGTTCTACTTCAAGCTGTTCAACTCATACATCCGTCCTACACTCGAATACGCTTGCGAATTATTCCACCCTTCAAACTCTCTCAATACAATCCAACTAGAATCTCCCCTCCGTTTCTTCTCTCGTAAAATCTTCCACAGATGTAATATATCTTTCCAACCAACCTCTTCTAATTCTCACCTCTCCCCTTACGAGCGGCGCCTAGCAATCTCTTCCCAAATGTCCATGTACCATAGACGCATCATTTTAATTCTAAAAACTTACTTTAAAATTGTAACCCACCAGTGCCATTTCCCAAATCTTGCCTTATATGTAAAACCCGCGCTTTCCCCCCGGTTCCCTTATAGAATAGTACTTTGCGGTTCAAAAAACAATTCATTCCTCCACAAACACTTTTCGACCTGGGATAAAATCGTACCCTACTTCCCCAAAACCGTAGCTGAACAAACTTTTGCGTCTCGACTCCGCCAACTGCCATTACAGACAATCTTTCCTAAAATTTGATCACTGGACTCTTTGCGGGTCCTATAGGTCATCTTACATATTTATTCACCCCTTTCTTGTTGCATATCTTTCTATTTTATTTTTTGCCCGGTTCTTTTTAATTTCATCTCGCACAACAGAAATTGAATAAATTATTATTAAGAAAAATTTTTGAGATTCTGTGACTCACAAGATGATAGTCTAGAACAAATGAACCCCTCAGAGGATTCCCCTTGTTCTTTTTGTCATGATTTCATAATCTGTTCTCACTATTTTTGATTTTTCTTCAAAATTTGCAGTTATCCAAATTGATATGACATGGAACGTTCTAATCTGTTAGGAGACTGTGTTTCCGTATAATATCTAAAACAAATAGCCAAAAATGAATCAAGTTCCCTAAAGATGGCGAAAAAAGCAAATCGAAAAAAAGGAAAAGACGAAAAGGTTCACAAAAATCGCCACCTATCTGGGTAGGTTACTATGGGGACTACGCCCCTCAATTTTAGAGCAAAAAACGAAAACTGAACTCACATCAGATGGATGCACCTTACTTGTGGATGCGACCGGGTTGTCCGCACAAAATTCTGTAGATATCTTGCAGCCCATTAATTATCATAGTATCACCGGTATCATATGAAGAATCTGGAATCTGGGAATGAGGTGAAAAGGTGGAAACGTTAAGGAAATGAAGGGAATGAAGATTGACTGGAAAAAAAGAAAAATAAGAGAGTAAGAGAAAAAGTTGGTGAGAAAATTAAATTCTGGAATTCTGAAAAACAAGAAGGCGTGCCTGGGGGTGACAAGGTGATATAGAAAGCAGAAAAAATGACTATAGCTACACACATTGAGACACTGTTAAGCTTTTATGAGGTGTATGTACAGAAAAGTCCATTAGGTTGATTCCCTATAGAAATAACAAAATCTAGTCCACTGAAAAAATATTATTTGGTATTCAAATAATATTTATATAGTTCAAAACATTTGTGTAGCTGTTATCCCAAATGAGATATCACGCCTCAAACTTGTCTTACCGTTGTTTTCCCCTCTCACACATTCTCCCACCCGTCTGCCACCATTTCTACCTGACATTTACATAAATGCCCCTTTTTTTCATTTCTGGGTGGCAGTAACACTGCGGAAGAAAGGAGACCAACCAAAAATATCAAAAACGAATTTTCTGAACTAGCGACAGAGAAAAGTAATTGGAAAAATGTGGAAAAACGAGACAAACGGAAAAAGAGAGAAGTGAAAAGAAAAAGAACTTGGGACTATGTCTCCCAGCAACATGAATAAACGAAACAAGTGCATAGAAGAATGTGATGACATTATGAGCCAGAAAATTGGAGTGAAGTACATTTTCAACAAACATTTTATGAAAAAAAATTGACCTTTTTTTATTCCGAGAAGTGTAAAAGATATAAGAGTACCCTTCACCAAGCCAAGTCGTTTTTCCCCTATCCCTTCCCTTCTCCTTCGCCGCACACCAATAAAAACTGGCTGGTCCGAGTGACCGGAAGTAAAGTGGCCAGTGTATATCCGGTCCGACTGAAGAACCCTCAGAGTGGTAGAGGAGGGTTGGCGTTTGAGATGGCGTGATATATTTTGGCAGATGATGAAACCTGGTGGGAATTGGATTCTGTACTTTTTCATAGAATAGCTTATTCGAACAATTTTCAGATGGAGTGGGGAAAAATAGTTTTGTATGTTTCTTTCAATTATGGTTTATGTAGCTCTGGTCATTTCTGATAATTCACATTTTTTATATTTGGCAAAGCCCGAGCATTTTCAACGAACTTAAGGCCCGGGTACTTGGCGCCGAAACTCAAAATTCAAACTTTTCGAGTTTTGTGTACTTTTTTTCCGCCAAAATGTTTGATTCTCATTCAAAATTGGAGGACATTCTGAAAAATCATCGAAACATTTCGAAATTTCGATGAAAAATTGGAAAAAAAATGTTACATGTTCTGGAGTCGGGCTTTCGGGCTTTTCCAGACCTTGCCTGGCCAGCCGGGCCTTAACAAGTTTGCACTTTTTATATATTAAACGCAAATTAGTATTCCCACCTGTCTTTTTCCAATGACGTTGGTTGTACTCTCCCTTCCACCTCCCAACCAAAAAAAAACCGAACCCGAGGAAAACATTAAAATAATTGTACCTGAACTCACCAAAAAAAACTGAACTTTATTTCCCTTTTCCAACGTCTTGCAGAAACACTTTTAGTGTGTTTGGTTTCCGCTCCTTTTCTTTTTGCTCGTATGTTTTATGTTGCGATGACGACTCGCCTCGTTTTTCGCTAAAAAGAGTGCTGCTCGGCTTCTTTTTTTCCTTCCTCGCTTTATTCTTTTTCTTTTTCTCACCACACACACATACAAATACAAATTAAAAAGAGGAAGGAGGAGGAGGGGGATTTGGGGATGTGGGGATGAAAAGAGAGAAAGGGGGGGGGAATAAAAAGAAGATATACAAAAAAACGTTCGAATGCGAAGAAAAAAAGGAAAAAAGAAAAAGGGAACATCAGATAAAAGATGTTCTAAGAGTTTGGTTTTGAAAATCTAATGAACATTTTATATGTTTCAATTTCAATTCAACAGAATAAGTCAAAACCAGGGCATTTAAAGCCAAAATTCAACCTTTTTATTTTTTCGAATTTTGGAAATTGTTTGAGTTTTTCCTCGATAAGGTCAAATTCTCGACCAGAATTACAAGAAATTCAAAAAAAACCCTCTAAAAGTGCTAGTATTTTCGATAAATAATTGAATTCTTTTTCAATTGTGAAAAAATTGGTTTATTTTTTGAAGCCTATGATCACCTCCGTGCCTCCGGGACGTGTTGGGCATCAAAAAGTATGAGAATGACACTTCTTGACTCAAGTTGCTCGTTTATTTGTATCCACGTTCCCACACCTTGCATTCTCGCAATTCTCACATTACGTACATAAGTATTTATTACATCAGACTTCTCAAAAATAATAATCAGAGGCAAATGAACGAGAATGTTTGTCGCCTTGGCGACGACGATTCCGATCACCCACATGACGCCAACGTGGAGGGTTGAAGTGCTTAGTTTTTCCAATTTCCTGAAACATGACTGGAAATATACTACATTGTATCTTAGCAGGGTTCAGTTTATTTCTAACACCTGTCAACTACTCACCGCCTTTTTCATCAGTGTCTCTTTTGGCACTGATCTCATAAAATTCAAATTGGTCTCTGATTTCACTTTTCTCAGATTTGAAGTTGGAATCTGAGATTTTCTAGACTGCTGCTCCAGCTTATAGCGTTGGTCCTGAAACATCCAAATTCTGAAAAAAATAGCAAAACCTGGAAAACTCACTCTCTGCTGCCTTATGAGTTGATCATGTCTCTTTTTTGGTTTTGGTTTGGCTGGAATACTTCTTTTAACTGTTGTTGGTGGGATATAGACCTGGAATACAAGTTATGGAATAATTTTCGAAAATACAATCCTCACTGGTTGAAATACTGGTTCTGGTGTTAGCTTCCTAGCTGGCTTTGGTTTGGGTTTGGAAACTGGGATCTTCTTCTTCTTTTTCTTTTTCTTCTCGGTTAGTGGGTATTCTGAAAACAACAAATTATAAAAAATGTAAATTCAATGAGTCTCACTTTCTTCAGGATCCACATAACCCTCTGAGAAGCTATTCGATTTTCTCGGTGGTGGGTAGAAAATCTTGGCAGGTTCAGGCTCCGGCTCACTTCTTGGAGAAATCTCGCGGACACGGTCAGCTTCACGACTCCAGCTGGAATTCAGAAATGAGAATATAAGTATTATCACACAAAAATTATTGAAAATTCACCTTATTCTCCTGGTACTTGATGGTCGAGAAGTGTGTCTGGATGTTCGTTCACGAAAATGAGGATTGTAGGCTGAAAAAGATGAAAATTTTGAAATTCAGGGAACTCTACCAAAAATCACATACGTATTATATCCTGACGCGGGATCCCTGACTTTGGGAATTCTGGTGACGGGGAACGCTGATCCATATGTTTCAGAACATCTCCTTCGATTTTGATGCGGTAGAAGTAACATCGTTTCAGGTCTGAAAACGTGGAAATGGTTCCTAGAAAACCAAAAAAGTTATTTTTAATCCATCAAAAACCGAGTCATAAAACAACAAACATTGATTTCTGAGATGTTCCCATTATTTCAGTTGACTGGATAAATAAGGGAACAAGAAGTGAATAATGAGTTACCTAGTTTTCTGTACCCTTACCTCGATCAACACGAACCATTGTTTTTGAATTCAATTTTTTGAGCAGGTCACAGGAAACTTTAGGAGGTATGATGTTTAAAGTTTTTTTCTTCGTTTTTCTCATTGTTTGGTTGTTGCTGGGTAACCTTTTAAACAATGCGGCTCAAGTGGAGTAGACCTCATTAAATAATTTATGATAGTGTTAGGATATGGTAGCTAGAAACCTAAAAACAGAAGTGGTGAAGATACAAAATGAGGATATCAGATTGAGCAATCAATATTTCTGATATGAATAGAACAGAATATGAAGATCAATTGCTCAAGTTTCACTAATTATACAAGCTGTTCAAAAAATCTGACATCTTTCTTTGCACCGACTATTAGTGGGCCAAAACATTTTTAATGTTTGGTTTAGTTAAAAATGAATAGAAATATCCCCCCAAAAAAGAAGCAACTAGACATTCTCGAGTGGCTGGTTCTGGTCAAAAAGGGCAATTAATGATGAAAAGAATAAAGGAAGTTTTTTTGTTTGGACATAGTTTGTGTATGTTTTTTTCTATTTCACACTTTTTGTTTTACAGAACTGAAAAGGGTCCTTTTTTCAGTATTTTTTCTTCCTGTTTGACTAGGCGCTTTGAAAGTGACGTTGTT
Organism: Caenorhabditis latens; assembly: GCA_002259235.3. Taxonomy (NCBI): domain Eukaryota; kingdom Metazoa; phylum Nematoda; class Chromadorea; order Rhabditida; family Rhabditidae; genus Caenorhabditis; species Caenorhabditis latens. The sequence goes on along the minus strand of CM056097.1, from coordinate 22,433,420 downwards.
GTTTTCTTACTAATTTTTCCGGTCAAATGAACTGCAAAAAACCTAAAAATAAAATGTTTTGCACTGAGAGAGTACAGAAAGTGCAGACGATGTGTTCGGCATCATAGAATTCTGTTTGTTGGGTTTATTCCAAACGGGAAGTTATTTTTGTTAACTTCCCTTGTTGTGTAAACTAACATCTCTATTCTTGAATATTTTCAATTGTCAAATGTCTACTTCCGGTTATCTAAAAACAGACTTGCAAAATTTCTAGTGGGGCAGGCCCGGTCGGCCCGGATTTAAGTTTTTGAACTTTTGTCCATTTTTTCTGTGAGTATTCATGTTTCTTCTTTCAAAAAACATTTGAAACCTGCAAAAAATCAGTCTTAAGAATTTTTTTTGATATAATTTTTTAAGAGCATTTTTCCGGGACCTGCCGGGAGAACTGTTTTCTAGTTTTCATTAATGAACCGTTAAAAAAAAGTATATTCCAATTCCAAAATGATAACATATCGATATCCCAAAATGATAGCACTCGTTTTATCAACTCCCCCTTTGCAATCTTGCAGCATTGCTGTTCTTCATCTTTACGCACTCCTCCTGTCTTCCTTTGCACAACAGCCGCCTCCCCAAAAAACGCATTAATCATTTTGCCTCTTCTACTCAATTAATGGGTCTCGAAAACTGCAGAAACTCGAGTTTCCCTTTTCTCCCCGAAAATTTAATTTCTAGGAAAAAGAAAGGAAGATGTTTTGGGAAATCTGGATGGAAATTTGATATCCTGGAGTGAGTATAATAGTCTTTTTTGGTGGATCATGGGGATTCCCAGGAAGTTGCATTTTTTGTAGTGGAGTGAAGTTTGAAATGTTGACATTCTGGATTTAGAATAGAGTTTGGTTTGGAGCACTATGGCATTTTGTGTTATCTGTAGTATTGCTGATTCACGAATATTGAATTGCTGTAAAGAACTGACATTTTGTAGTAATTCCTGCCTGAGTAAATTGAAAATAGAAAAAAATTCATACCAGCTCAGCCCTTTTCATTTCTTCAACCAACAAAATGTTTTTCAAGAAATTCCACACAATTTCCGGTTCCAGTAAATGAAAGTCAAATTGAACACCACAAAACCGAACAGCTCAAAAGAGAGTTTTCCATTTGTGTACCTTCGTTTCACAATTTCTGTTCTATCTGTTCAAAGAAAACGACCAACTTAGTATTCATTAATTTTGGAGGGAATGGACAATTTGCAAATTGTGCTAACATGGGGAACGACAGACCTTTTATTTATTTTTTCGAAAATGAAGTAATAGAAAATTGATCACAGCTGTTTTTTTTAAATAATTCATTTCGGATGACGTTACTACTTTAGTCCACTAACTTTTTTGGTGCAAACCTTCCACTACTTTTGTCTAACACTACTATTGTAACTTAATTACTATTTTTCCCAAAATCCTTTCACCTCGTTATTCCCAGAAGACCATATTTTCGTTATTTGTGTCATCATGTGAACAAATACATCTATTTTGTCACCTCTGCCCACTAATCAAATCTTTTCTTTGAGAAACCGCCTTGAGAAATCTCCTCCCCTCGAAATTTTCAAAGTTTTGCTCATTCTCGTGCTTATTTTGTGGTCTCTTATACTACGGTACGTCTTTTCTGAGATTTATGTATTAGAGAAGAAGCGGGGTATCGGGACCCTTTCGGAAAAACTGTCCGGAGGAAAAACAAAAAAAATAGAGTTAAAAAATTTGCTCCTGAGGGAAGATAAGAATTTCTGATTTCTGAAATTTTTTAGATTCTTTTCATTTTTTTTTCATTTTTTTTCTAGCAAAATGAAAAATATTTGCGCAAAATGCTTTGGTCACCATTCCACTCCCCAGTGGTACCATTTGTTCTTGTCACTTCGAACTTTGTCACTTTTCCTCACTCGCTCTACAAATAAAAGAAGTGTTCGTTGTGGAAATAAGTTTGCTGCTTGCCGAGTCTTACGCATATCACTTTTTGCTCCCCTGGGAGCAGCCGGAAAATAAAAAGTGAAGAGAATGTATTGAAACTCTTCATTTTCGAAAAATGTTCAAAATCCACTCTGATTTTATTTTATTTCATTTCATCTCATTCGTTATCTTTTTTTGGTAGTACAGTTGCTTTTTTTCTTTTTTCTGACTGATTTCATTTCAAGGACGCAATTTTTTCACTTATTCTTACAAGTCATGACGTGTATTGCTTTTCCTTTTGTGTTCATCGTGTTCATAGGAAAATTCCAGGATTAGGCAACCTTTGAATAGGATTTCTGGTAAGGAACACATAGCTAATCAGTCTATTCACATAAGTCAAAAAAATTCAACGACACTTTTCTAACGGAGTCTGATAGGGAAGCCTATCTTATCAAACCAAACTTTTACACTTTTTTTTCAATCTCATCATCCTACCACTTGACCCCATCAAACATCAAAACCAATTGACCAGACCAACTGCTCCAATCATTCTGTCACCACAAGTCAGGTGCCTCACCCCATATCTTCTTTTATTATTATCAACGGACACATTGAGGAATAACGGGATTTTGATTTATTGTGGACCTTGGGTTCTCTAACGCCACACGAGTCTGAATTGTTTTCACATTTTTGTGACCTGGTAGTTTTTTTGAATTTTGAGCCTAAAAGTTCCAACTGGAAATATCTACGGAAATCCAAAAACGTTCAAGATCAGATAAGAGTCCCTTTCCACTTCCCCTTCCTTTTTTCTTCTTTCAGCAAAAAAACTTTGGGGTGCAAGTGTATATGGCTCATTCACTTGTGTTTGGTAATATTGGTTTTTCTAAAAAATCTTTTGTTAAAAACATTCTGATCTTACCAAAAATAATATCCAAAGATCATTGCTCTGAAACATTTCTTTTTCGGAAAAAAACTATTCATCACTTCTCTGGAATTCCCATCCGACATATCCTTACTACTACTACCAAATTCTTACCCGAATTCTCCAAAAAGAACTGATGATGTCAAACAACTGACTTCAAAAACCAATTCTCCCTATCCTTTTCTCATTTCTATCTTCTTCTTTAACTAATTTGAATCGAAACGACAACTTGTTTTCTGTTTCTATTTTTTGCCATCTCTAATTTTGTGCTCATTTGAGCTTTTAACATTTTTCCCTAATTTTTGATGCTAGAAGAAATAAATTTATGTGGTTTAGGCCTGGAACTATGAAATATTTCAAAAAATCTAAGAACTGTGCAAACCTTAAATGAAAATGAACTATGATTTCAAAATTATTAGTCATTCTCTGCAATTTTTTGCTTCTTCTCAAAAATAACGTTTCCGGTTCACTTTCTCCTGTTCTTCTTACTAGACCTCCTATGTTATTTTCTAATTCTCTCGTTCTGCAAAAAAAATAGAAAGCACCGACAAAACATCCAAGGAAAATAGAAACAGATGTGGTTTGAACCAAAATTTGTTGAGGAATCTGTTTTTGGTAACCAGGAATAAGAATACATAGCTGTTTTGACTTTATTTTTATTAAAATTTATATTTGCTTCTTTTTTCACATCTGATTTTAATTTTTGAGTCAGAGAATGAGACTTTATTGTTGCCGTCTGAATTTTTATAAAATTGATACAGTAACTTAACACAGAATCACAGATTGATACACAATCATGAATCTTCTAATGACTATTATTGTTTTTCTTCTCGTTTTCTGTTTCATCTACTTTTTATTTCACTCTTTCAGGCTATCAGTTATTTTCTGGTCGGATTTTCTTTATGGGAGGTCCTGGGGGGTCAGATGGGAGTTTCATTCAACGAACTTGTTAGTGTTCGCTATATCTCTTATCGAAAACAATTAATATCTCAGATTTCTATCAGGAATCTCAAATATCTTAAATCAAAATAGTCTATACTTTTACTTTTCACATAGTAACTCTTCTCACACACATCCTCTTTCTCCTCCTCCTTTCTCTCCTTAAAAAACTTCTCTTAAGAATCCTCCCGAAAAAGACAAAGCAAAAATTCACACCACGGTCCTTATTAGTTTAAAACGGATTTTCGACGAAATATGTCACTTGCCATCCATTCCGAAAAAGAAGAGAGATGCCGATAATAAGGGGAAGACAGAGAACAAAATAGAACGTCAAAATACAATTGTTTTGTTTTTCTTTCTTTTTTTCTTCACTTTGCCTTATTTTGTTCCAGTTTAGAGTATGATTTACTTGATCAGTTTTGCAGAAGATAAAATGTTTTTTGTAAGGTTTTGGACAAGTAGAATATCAAAACTCACGTGTAAGTTTTAACCAGACTTGCAAAACCTCTGCTTGGGCCGGACGGTTTCAAGCCAAAAATTGCGCACAATTTTTTTTAGAAAACTGTTTGAGTTTTTTAATAAAAATAGTTGAAAGTTCAATTTAGGCTTGATTTTACTTTGATATTTGAAAAAGCAGTCGAAAATTCTACTCTTTTTTTGCTAATTTATGTACTGAGACCACGGTCAGACCGAGCCGGTGAAAAGTTTAAATCGGTCAGGCATAACCCATTGCAGGTTTGGTTTTATCAGTTTTTTGAAACAATTCTGAATTTCCACTCTGTACGTCACAAAAAACTCATCTCTCCCAAAATTTGCCTTCTTACTCCCAACCACCCACTGAAAAGTACACAATCGACACTGCGAAACATGTTAAACATGTTAAACACCATCTAAACATCGTAACACATTGTGGAGGGTGTCAAATTACACAGGGGATGGATGAGCGACGTAATCCGAAACTGAGTACATCCTCATCAGTGTTCATAGGGGTTCGGAAGGACGAAAAAGTTTTTTCTCGCTTTTGTTTTTTTTTGGTGAGACAGTTATTAGTAGTTGATCTGCAAGGCCCCTGAAAATCAAAAAATCATTCATTCCAGTTTATCCCAAAAAATCCAAACAATTTTGAAAAGTTTCATCCAAAATCCAATTCCCATCATTCATTCCCGTTTTCTTACGCCCCATTCATTTTATAAACACTCGACTCATCAAAACCATCACATCACACATCTGTTTCAAAGCAGCACTTTCAAACCTCTCAAAAACTTCAATTTCCTCAATTTCGATGACTGAGATCCGGTAGTTTTATAAACGATTGACCATATGGCAGTGGGCTATTGCAGGAGGCTCACAAAAACGTTTTATGAAATATTGAGAGTGGGCGTGGCAATGAAAAATTTAGCAGAATCATGGCTTCGATTTTCGGAGTTGATTCGAATTCGGTTTCACTAATGTAAGTGCTTCAAATGATTTTTTCTAAGTTATTCATTTTTCCGATGTTTAGTTGAAACAAGTTGTCCCGTGGTTCTAAATCGAACAGTGGTATTTACTTTTGTAGTCAACCACATTTTTATACAAACCTTATAAGGGAAGTCGTTATAGATGCGGCTTTACCTGGTGTCCATTTCTGCAGTCAAAACGTGCTAAATGTCACTGCGAGCAAAATTATGAGCTCTCCATGTTTTCATAAGCTGTTTCAAATGGTAATCCAAATTGACAATAAGTATATGCAAGATGTTCTTACTTTTTTTGAACACGGACAATCCTGAAAACACGAATGGGACCATATGCCGCCGATATGGAATCCCAAATGTGGAGGCTTGATCATTTGAATAATTTGAAAGCTTATAACTTGGCTCGCTGAGACATTTGGCTGGTTTTGACTGCAGAAATGGACTCCTTGTGGTCAAAAGTACCTATTACCAAGTTTTTAGATCTTTCGAAAGCAGCGTCTCCAAAGATTTTTGTTGCTAGGTGGGTTTAGGAATCGCAACTATAAAAATCCGGAAAAATAGATACCCGTGAAGCCTGCATTGTACTGTCATACTGTTACAAGCGTTTTCTAACCCCTGCATCTAAACCGAAAAATTCCAGTTGTTTTCAACTCCAACTTCTAATTTGTTTTTACAATCAACATTCCAAATTAAACCACTGCACTTTTCAAAGTAACCCGAATTCCAAGTAAGCTCCGCCTCAATTTTATCTAACTGGTACCTCATTTCCTCATCCCAAACGGACTTCCCATCTATTCGACGCTCCTCGTTTTCAGACTGTGGTCCTTTTTAGGTCATGTTTTTTATCTCGTTAAAATCTTCATGTTTACGTAATCTTGCGCCCAGTTTTTTGAGGGGGTTTGTCATTTTCAGAGAATCCTGTGACTAATGAGCATTGGAAAATAGAATAGATGAAGACTGAAAATTCGTCGAAAAAAATGGAAAGCTAGTGTGTCATAATTTGAAATGTAAACCCAACGGGGTGGAATGCTACGGTTCTTTTCTGATAACCTTTTTGTGCAAAATCATGATCCATCTAACGAGCCCCGCAGATTTTTTTCATCCCACCTCCTCCGTATGACGTCTATCCTCCCTTAAAAATTTCGAGTCAATTTCAATGAAGTGCTTCTCTTGTTCTATTTCACAAACTTTTCAATCCCATCTGTGTCCCTTTGAATACGTGACAACCCATCGTCATAAAAATCTTCGAATTTTTTTGAAGAGTACACTGTGGATTCGTTGCATTTAGTTGATTTGAATTCCGGGAGGTGTAGGGTCAAAGTTAAGAGAAAACTTTGGTCGAGAAGATTACTTTTCTTTTTTCTTTCTTCATTTTTTCAAGTTTTATAACAAACCTAGAACCCCGACTAGTTATTTCTGTGCTATGACTAATAACTTTGATCCGTAACATCAATTTGAGGTACTAGGAGGGATCAAAATGTATTTCAAGCTTATGATAATGTTGGTCATCTCAAAGATTATTCGAATTTCCGGTTCCAAAAAGACCGATCACAGTCGACCACAGAATCGTCCCGGCACCTGTAGAAATATGAAATTTTTGGAAAAACATCGATAAAAACTGAAACGTACGACAATTTTGGAGAGTTTTAACTATTTTTCAATTGTGCACATTTTTTGAATCCGGGCCGGTCTGGAATTCCTACTTTGAGTACCGTAGATTTATATTTAGTTTTTTTCACGTTTTTGTTGCTCATTCCATATTATGCAACTCAGCTTCATTTTCATTTGCGAACTCATGCAAGCTGTCTCATTTTGAACGCTTTTTTTTCATTCTCACCAAAAAACGGACCCCCAGGTCATGTTTGAGTAAACTCATATTCCACTTCCCGTCCGAACCAATATCGTTTGTCATGCAAAAAAAAGGAAGCAGAAGAAGAACTTTGTTCTCATTGAATGTTCCTTGAAACGAGTCCCTACGGGGATATAAGAAATAACCATGAATTCTCGTTATCTAGTTTTTTGATATAGCTTCTATGGAAGCAGCAACGGAAAATCTGGAGCATTATCACGTTTGCAAAAAGATTTTTGATTTATTAGGATGTTTGAAATTTGCCGCAAGTTGTACACAGATCTATGTGATCGCAGGTGTTTCTTTCTTAGAATTCAGAATTCAGAATCCCGAAACTAGTTTACTATCATGTCTATCCTAGCCAATCAAGTCCAAAATGTTTACGTTTTTTCAAAAGAAAATTCTAAGAAGTGTACCAGTCCTATGGCATCCAATCCAAATCAGGCCAGAAACAGAAAAACTTGAAAACCCAAAACCCACCCCACACATCCAGCATCTTCTTCCTTCCGGACGACACAAAGTGCTACGAGAAACGGGAAGGCACCCCGCCATAGTTCTTTCTCCCTTTTTTGGACATTTTGTCACATTTGTCACGGATCTTTTTGTCTGATTTTTTTGGGGAAGTTTTTGGGTTGTGGGTTTCAAAGTTCCCTGATTTTTGATCTAAACTTTTATGAAAAAAATAGACTAGAACGACGGTTTCTTCAAAAGTGCGTCACGTTAGCGTCAAGTATGAGTAACTTAATTAGTAAAGCTTGCAGGGATAAAAAAGTTCAAAAACTTTCAGATTTTTGAATATGTAGTTTTGAGTACAAAACATAGATTCAAAAGCGATTTAAAGAATAAATTCAATACAATGTTAGTGAGAACTTTAGAAAACTCCTCATTCATAAAAATAATAAATTGCAAATGCCTAAAAATTAAAAAGTGATGCAAGGTTTCCGTTTCTTTCACTCTCTACCCATCCTCCCCCTTTTTTCCATAATCTAACAAGAACTTGTGCGAATTAGAAGAGTAGGAGTAAGAAAAAAAAGAAGGAACTCACATCTCAAAATTTTGCTGTGGAAAATTAAAAGGAGAATGTTTTCACTGATTTTACTTTCAAAGTTAGATTTGATTCGTTTTTTTCGGGTGTTTATTTGGTTTTCCTAGAAAAACAAAAATATAAATTCTAAGAAAGTGTAAAATGTGTAAACCGACCCCTAGACATGTGCCAATTTAAGTAGTGTTTGTTCTTTGCAAGGGAAACTTTGTAATTCATATCTTTCAAGGTAGGCGAGAAAGAAAACGCGTGACTTTTAAAGGTGCATCCGTTCATTTTTGTACCTACACTAGTTTCCAAAAAAGTTTGTTTTAGCTACAAAACCTTCTTAACTATCTGTACCCATGTCTAGCATAAACTAAATTATCAAGTTAGCCATTCACCAATAAAACGTGTGAATAAACATTTGAAACAGAAGGAGACTAAATAAAAAACGCGTGGAATTGAAATCTAATTTTCAGGCACCGAAACACATTTTGAGATGAGATGACGTACATTTTCCTATCCGTGTGAAAAAAGAAAAAAGAATAGGAGGGAGGGAAGAAGAAATGGAAAGGAGGAATGAGATCAAATTGTGATATCCCTTTTAAACTCTGTGTTTTTTTTGTTTTGGAGATTTTGGAGATTTTGGAGATTCTACTTCCGAAAAAGTTGTTATTTTTCTATTTTTCACTGTAGATTTACTAAAACTATCAAAAATTTGTAGTCTTTGCACAAAGTTCAAAGACATGTGTTTTCACATGACCCCTATTCCCCCTTTCTTCCACTAGGCTAAGAAAAAAGAGTGTTTAAAAGAAACAAATGCATTCAAGAAGAAGGAAGGGGGAGAATCAAGAAAAATCACTGGGTTCGCTTCTGATGTTTTTTTGTTGGTTCCAAATTTTAAGAGTTTTAAGTATGTGCATACAAAACTAAAAAGTACTCAACTCAAAATATTGGGACTTCCATTTTTCTCAATTGTACCATTTCTCTAGTAGTCGTATTCTTCGCCAGTGAAAATCAAGTAGTCTAGAATTGAAAATTATTCACTCGAACGGAAAGGGACTAAAAATTAGAAAAAAATATAAAAGAAAAGAATGAGTAACTTTTTTTCAGAATGCTAGAATAAGTGAATTCTTCGCTTCACATTTTGTTATACTTCACTACGTTTTTGATTAGAAGGAACTTTTGTCCCAAAGTCTAAATTTTTTTTCTTCCGTTTTCACACAGCTACCTCCAACTCAATGCGTCAACGCTCTATTATTAACCAGTCTCTGCAGACAACCAATTTTCATCTCGAACACCCAAAACCCAAAATTCATGTTTCCCGTTTTACACACAAAAGAGTTTGCTTTGGCGTCTTTTGAAAAAAAAACGTCTTCAAAAAAGCGTTGAGAAATAAAGTTGCGAGCGAACTCATTGAAATTCAAATCTACTCATCTCTTGTGCTCTTCTACGAAATGTCTGTCAAAAAACTTTGACGTCTTCTACTTTTTATTATCGTTCATCGTCATCTCTCCTTTTTTCGCAACTTTCTCTCTGTTTATTCAACTACATCATTCTATTTTTGGTTCTGTTTTAGGAGCAACCTCAAATGGTAAGAACTTGAGAATTTCAATAGTTTTCATTATCAAAACTCTTTGAAAAAATGGATGAACCGGTGGATATTTATGAGCAGGCGGCGTTAAACATGTCGATTCCGGATGGTTGTGATGTTAATCGTGCTGTGTACGCGTCTATCAAGCAACTGATCAGTCATGACATCATTGATCCAAGTTTAGTGGGATTTCAGAACTGTGAACCATTGGTAGGACACTTTCTTGAAATTTCAGTCCAAAATTTTTTATCTTTCAGTGCGGAATATGCTACCACGGCTCCAAAGAGTGGGACTATATCCGTTTCAATATCATAGTCATTGGAATCATCCTCCCAATCGTTGGAGTATTTGGAATCGTTGGAAACGCTATATCAGCTTTTGTTTATAGTAGACCAGGTACGTTCCTCTGAGTCCCAACTCCTAAAAACTACTTTTTTCCAGAAATGAAATGTTCCACCAACTTCTACCTATTCTCACTTGCTTGTTCTGATACCGGTGTAGTCCTTACTGGAATTTTCTTATTCTCCCTGGAAACATTTCGTCCCTTCTCCCTAACGGTTGCCAGAATGTCAGGTCAACTGTCTGCTATTGTGTACCCAATGGGTATGATTGCTCAAACATGCTCTGTGTATTTTACAATGTGTGCTGGTGTTGATTGTTTTGTACAGGTACGATAAGAAAAACGTTATGAATTAAAAATAAATTTCTAGGTCTGCCTCCCTGAGAAAATCCGTCGGTTGTTCTCTCGAAAAGAAACGGTTAATTTCCTGGCTATTTGTGTGGTCATATTTTCCGTGCTATACAATGTACCTCACTTTTTCGAAGGATTTGTTATTGATTGTTATCATAAAGAACTGGGTGGGATGAGCAGAGAAGTTTGTCCAGCCACTCTGAGATATAATGAATTGTAAGTTTTGTTTTCGATTCTTCAACGTTTAATTTTCTGTTTTAGGTATCAGTCAATCTACTATAAATACATGTATGCCATATTTCTGGCAGTTGGCCCACTGATAACACTGATTGTTCTCAACACATTCATTATTGGTGAGTAAGATTCGGAGTGGTTCAGGTAACCAGTGAATATGAAAAAAGGGCCGAATAAGTAAGGACGCGAGGAATAACAAAAACTACTCAATTACAAAAATAAAGATCCAGCTCTAGCTGTTCATAAAAATGATAAAACCTGAGACTGAGAAGAGAAGTCTTTGGTGATGCTGCTGTCAAACGACCTATAAACATGGTCAGAGGTACTTTCGACCACGTGTAGTCCATTTCTGCATTCAAACCGGCTTGTGAATGTGCCTAACCATATGAAAACTTTCAGAGATCATAACTCGGCTCTCAGAGACATTTATCCGGTTTTGATTGCAGAACTGAACTCCATATAGTCGAAAGTAGCTATGACCAATTTTTGAATGGTTTGGAAACCGTATCTCCAAAAAAGTTTCCTCACGATAAACAATTTTTGAACTTTCCGGAAGCTATAAAGGTGACAAATTTCAAAAGTAGCAAATTGGATATTGGGATTACTGTATACTGTTGAGTGCTACCACTACCAGTTGTATTACTTTTCTAATATATAAAACACTTAAATCAGTTTTTATATCATATTTCTAGGTTTCTCTGTATTTGGATCCAGTGCCTCCAACACCGATGACACCATGTCCTTGATTTTGGTTGTCCTGCTGTTTATCTCTTGTAACACTATTGCTTTGATTATCAATATATTTGAAAGTTACCTCTCGGAGACTCTCGGCAGCAAAATCAACTACATCGTTGACTTATCCAACTTTCTGGTGGTATTCAATTCGAGGTGAGACTATTCTATTCAGGCTGACAATTATCAAATCAGAATCTTTTTTCCAGTTTCAACATCATCATCTACATCAAGTATTCCCGCCCGTTCGCCGACACACTTTTCTCCTACTTCTGCCGCCGGAAGCCGAAAACCGAAAGCCCTGGACCAGGACCTCCAATCATGATAACTGAGAAGCCGTCTCGGTCGAAGAAGTGTAAAGAGACTCTGTCTCGGTTATTAGTAGCTTCTCAGCCAGAGGTACTTATTTGAGAAGATGCTCGACGTGATGAGGTGCGTGGTTGTTGCTTTTCTTATTTGCTTCAATAATTATTAAAACGTGTTTAGACAAAAGTAAACAACTTTTTAAAAACATTTTCTCTAAGAACAGGACAATCTAATTTTTCCTACTCCATGCCTGTCTACGTTCAGCCAGTGCCAATATTTATTAAATTTTAACCTTGGATATAATCGGTAACGCGTGCTGAAGTGAGAATTTTTTAGTTTTTGTTGATATTTTTCTTTATAATCCATTGTTTCTTATAATTTTTATTTTGGTGTGCGCCTTAATCCATAAGCCAAATCATTAGTTGGTTTTTTTTTTGCTTTAATATGGGTTCTATCATACTGCTTTTCAGATCTGACCCTCTGTTTTTTAATTTTATTCTCTATTTTCAGATATCTCAACCTGTGATTCAAACCGGATCGGATGTTGTATGAACTATTCCACTGCAAACCTCACATTCTTGATTTCAAGACTATTTTCTATTTTTCCTGATTTTTCTTGTATCACCGCTTCAATTTTTGTGCACATTTCTTTATTGTGATAATTTCCCAAACAGAACTTTTGCTTCAGTCCGAGTTTTTTGTCATATTCATTCCCGTTTCTACTAATTTCCCGCAAAAAGTACCTTCGCTTTTCACGTGTATCCTTTTCAAGCCGCTTGTTCATATGAATTTTTGATTTATTGATAAAAAGATCAGAAGTTTGTTGGTTAAAAAACATATTATCCAAAAATGTTGTATCTTCAAAATTTTTCTTCACCACATCACGGTTAGGGTGATGAACTAGTACCATGTCAAATCGCTGTGAAAAGCTCATTGCATCCAATTCATACAAACTGTTCCTTGAGTTACAGCTTACTCAAGAAGGTCATGACAGGTTGAAGTTATGAAACGTGAACTGTGAGATTGGAATGCTGAGAAAACGCGTGTTCCAAATCTATATATAAATGTAGAATCATCTTCTGCCCACCGGGCCTGGTTATCAAGAAAAACAAGGTGAAAGTTCGATAAAATCGAGTATTATTACCTGCTTAAACGGCGAAAACTGCACAAAGAAAAATCAAATTGACCTTCATTGTTTGTTTATCAGGCATCAAGGGAAACACTAAATATGTATTTGAAATCATCATTTTCAAAGATTTCCAATGACCTTCTATAACTTCAAACTGACTCCATGATGTTCTCTAATCAGTAAGGTTTTCCAGTTGCTTACTTTCGTTGTTTCTGTTTCACTAATGAGTGTCATTGGTCAAAACTGGTCAACTACAAAAGTGGATATTTAGTACTAATCTACAAATTTCACTCAATATTTTAATTATCGCAGCTTCGATGAAAACGTGGCTTTCTCCGAAAATCTGTTATTTTTTAACAAACATGCAAGCGACGTGGTTTACACACTAAGTCTTCCAAATGCACAGTCTTCACAATATTTAATTGCAAGTGATTAAAGACCACAAAACTCACATATTGGTCCCTCACAATATGTCTTGGAAACCCTTTCATAATTCTCCTCCCTCGCGTTTTAACTTCGAATAAGGTTTTTAATTATAACACTCACACAAATTGTGTCTATCCTGTTTGTTTCATTTGTATTAGGTAATCCACCTTACTCATTAGAACCAAAATGTCCATTACGTAGTCTATGCGTAAAATCTAATAAACGGATTACATATATTTCTGGCTAAATTCAATTTGTGCTTGTTATTGGGTTTCTTGCCGGACACCTGGATAACATAACCCATGTGCATTTGACATAGCAACCAGGTTTCTAGGATGAGAGTGCATTCGTGGTCCCGGCACAACAACAATCCCTTCAGGTTCAATTTGCCAAAAGACGTTCGTTGCATTTCCCGCAAACCCCCCAGTATTTCCCTCATGCAAAAGAACTGGAGGAGAAAAAGAGGGCAGCAAACAAATCGAGAGGAGAGACCCCTCAATCAAAGAACAAAGAAGAAACAGAGAAGAGATAATGAGACGGGTGGTGATGCGTCTCCGTCTCCAGAGGTCTAACAGTCTTTCGGTTCATTTCGTCACCCCCTCTTTTTGTCGCCCCCCTTCGTTGTGTGTGTCCGCACAAGAGAGAACTGCCGGTAGCGTGGCAGAAAGGTAGAGGTCATGTTATCTTCCTTTTTTGCAGAAATACGAGAAAGAGGAATACCTGATTCTGTCAAAGGAATTTTCCCGATCCGTTTTTTTTTTAGATTTTCTTTTCCACAGTTGATATTCACAAAACTTTATTCTGAAGTGAAATGTAATTTAAAAATCGATGACCACTAATAAAACAAAATATGGGTTGAGAGGAGATTAGGCAACTGGTTGCAAGAAATGACAAGCTCAATTACAAGAAATATGGGTTATTACCCGAAATCAAAACTTAAGACAAGCGAGAGGGAAAAAGTGTTAAGAGACCGGAAAACCATTTAAAGAGTGGACAAAAAAGCGTAGTGTCTCGAAAAGATAAACTTTAGAAGTAGAGTGGGGGGGATAAACGATTAAGAATAGTGAGAATATAAACAAAACAATAAAAAATTAGACTAAAAAACATGGAGAGTCGCAAAATTTTCAAACAAAACTATGGTAACATGTTAGAAAAATGGATAGTTATGGAAACATGAATACTTGTTGGATTATAATACTATGAAAAGTCATCAGGGTAGAGGTAAGGTAAAAATTTGGGATTATGCTGATTTAAACAAAGTGAAAAAAAACAGAAACACGTTTGATGTGTGGTAGTTAGGTAAAAACGCGAAGTGAATTCGACAATGAATTCAGAAAAAACAGCAGACTTAGAGGCTTAGAGACTACTTTTTGCCTTTTTCACCGGACCAGGCTTCTCTGCATCTCCGTCTCTTTTGCGAGGATTTTTGGCAGATTTGGGCTTTTCCTCTGGCACATATGTGGGATCTTGCTGTTCCTCCAGAGATTTTTTCTTGAATGGTGGTGGGATTGGCTCTGGGAGATCCGTGTGTGACATCTTTGGGCGTCGCATCATTTCGAACGCTTTTCCCTGAAAGAAAAAATGAAAATTTGAAAATTTAATAAGTTAAAAAGTGTATTGCGGTCAGTTATGATATTTCTTTTTGTTATGTTTGAGTTAGGAGGAGTTCATTATTATTCTTCAAGCATTTTTTTTAATTGAGCGCACAACCCGTGAGCGCCAGAAAGTTTGATAAGTGAAATGGTCGAATAAAATTGGAGCTGTGACCTAGAAATTCGATTTCGGCCGCGTTGATTTTTAATAACCTTCGATTTTTTTGTTGTATTCTTTAAAAAATAGTATATAATACGGCAAATACTATTAGAAAAACATAAAACAAAAACTATTGAAAATTTCCGAAAAGAAATTTCTAGAATTTTCTCACTGTGACCAAACTTTCCCGCCCTCGCTTTCAGCGGGTTTTGCACCGAATTGGAAAAATATTGAAGTGTAAAAATGGATTCACCAAAACGCCTACTTTATGATATGTGAATATCATAACAGATCACAACATGTTTTTGATATTCTTACCTTGTAGAGAGCACTTCCAGATGGATACTTATTCACGAATCTCTCTACCAATTCCGGTTCCACTCCCAACTTGTATCCAGCCAATGTTTGGTTTCCTTTGTAACGGAGAATTGCTTTTCGGTAGCGAATCTTCTCTTCCTCGGTGAAGGTGAACTTCGAGACGTTTGGTGAGAGTCGCGGAATGTCACCAGAACGTCGGCAGCCGCATCTGGTGAACAGTGGCAGTTCGAATGAAACCAACTGGTCCTTACACTTCAGGCCGCAGATTTCACGCTCTTTTTCAGAGAGTTTTGGCTGATTCTCCGGTGACACCTGCTCATAAAGTGTCCATTCCAGCATATCGGCTTCCTCCGGGGAAAAGACGAAGTTCCTCCATCGGTGGATTTTTGTTTCCAAATTTTGTCTCCTCACGATATCTGCATTGACGTGATCCATCTCTTTTTCAAGAGTCTTCCAATGAGCGATCAGATCCATTTCCTCATGGGTAAAGAGCGGATTTTCTGCCGGACGCCTTGCTCCGTTCGGCGATAGGAACGTATAAGTTTTACATATCAAGCATAGCTTCTCCGGATCGTATTCCACATTTCTCAACTTCCTCGTGCAGTTCGTGCAGCCATGCTTGGGTTCAAAGTCCACCTGCTGGCAATGCATTTCCATGCAGTTGCATGGAACTTTTCCCTCGTGTTCCGAGTAGAACCTTTTGAATTGGTAGACAAAAGGAACAATTTCGGCGATGTGGTAATTTCTCATCTGAAAAAAAAACAATATTTAATCAATGAACACCAAATTTATTATTCTAGAACCAGGTTGATGAGAATACTTGCAAAAATTTGGGTCTAGTAAAAACGAAAGAAAACGTTTACCAGCCCAGATTCATAGAGTACCAGTTTTGAACCATTCGTGATATTTTCTCAATTATAATTTCAGATTTTTCAATATCTGAGCCTAATTTTTTTCGAAAATTTTAGTTTTAAGTTGGACTACAACAAACCCCGGCCGGTTAAATAACCTTGATTTTCACAATTGCGCAGACCGGCCCGATCCGGCCCGGATTTGAAAATAATTATAAAAAAATTAATGTATTTTCTGAACATTTTTCATATTTTTGCTCATGTGTATTCCTAAAAATTTTCGAAAACTACTAAAACCCGGTCTTTAGAAGTTTTTTCAAAAAATTATCGGGCAATGTTTGAAAAAAGATTTTCTAAGTAGACCGAGACGTTGGTGCATCGGACAATTGTCAGATCGGAAAATTTTTGGCTCCTAAGTTGTCCCCACGTTTTACTACTGACCGCCTATTTTTGTGACTCAGAAAACTCAGATGTCAAAGTAACAAAGAAAATATACTCACCGCGATTTCTTGGATGTCTCGGATGTGTAGATCTTCTTTTTTCTCATGTTTGAGAAGCTGAGCCAGTAGCCTCGCCTGTCCTCGTCCGATGGGTTTCATCCTTTGAGGCAAGACGAGAAGGCACTTCTCAATCGAGTCGAGTGCTTTGCAGAAGTCGTAGTTCGCTTCCATGAGGGTTTTTAAGGCGAACTCGTAGGGAATATGCCCTTTATATTGCAGATGGATTGCTCGCCAGTATTTTGTTTGGAGCGTCACGTCGAAATCTTTGATGGAATCCGTCGGCATCTCGTTCGGCTCCCAGAACGTTTCTTCTCTATCCTCGTCCTCGTAGTTGTTCTCCTCCGGACACATCTCTTCCACTGACGGCACTTCCGCTTGATGGTCTTCTCCCACAGTGACCATTTTCCAAACGACTTCTTTCTTCTTCGGTCTCTCCTCGACTTCGATCCATGATCCGTCGTTTCCTCGCTTCCTTTTCGGTGCTGGAGCCAGGGAGTTCGTTTCCATCTTGATTTCCAACTGTTTCTCCACTCTGCTTTCAATGGAGAACTTTTGGCGCAGAAATTCTTCGTTGAATCGGAAGGGCTTTCGCACGAGCCCAATTGGAACGTCAATTCCACGATCTGAAAAAATTGAATTTTTCACAAAAAGTGTTAACTTTAAGACTTACCGAAATGGGGGAAGTCTTTGAGAATGACCTCCTCATCTGCGTCTTCCCCATTTTCGTTTTCGTTGACGTTCCAATTGTTGAGCCGCTTACTCTTCCGAACTCCCTGGACCACTGGAGTTGGCTCTTTTGTGGCTCGTTTGGTTCTCCGCTTCTTGCCTTGTTTGACATCAACCACTTCTGGAACAGCTACAACCTCCGATTTCTCTTCCGACGGCTCCGCGTTCTCTGCCGATGACTCCGCATCCTCTACTGGCTTCTCCTCATGATCCACAAATGGCTCCTCGCGTTCCAGAACTGGGGGTGGCGTGTATTCCCGCGAATCAAAATCTGGTTCTTGAGAATCACCATCAAGATAGTAGTCAGATGGATCGATTGGAGTGTAATTGTACTCGGGCATGTAGAACTGAGTGCTCGGACGATTTTGGAGAAGGAGAGAGCGAAGAACTGACGAGGACATGTATCCCGAATCGAAGTCTCCCAGTGGCAACATATCATCACAATGAGCCTTTGAGGTAGAAGGTCCCTCATTTGGCTTATCTGTGAGATAGATATTCGAAAGATCCAGTTCTCTTGGAGGTGAGCCATCTCCTGAAAATTCATCATTATGTTTCTGCTGGGAATTAATAAAAAGTTGTTACCTTTCCAACCGTAAAACTCATATGCATTTTCTGATGACAAGAAAGATGCAACTGAAGTTGGTTTGTGAGTTTCATCGATTGGCTCTGCTTGTTCCAAGGAAGGCTTCGACGGTTTCATTAACAAGTCAGAAATGCCGTCCAACGAATCCGAAGAGGATTGGATCTCAGTTGAACATTGAGTTAGAGACGATTGGCTAGGAGAGCGCGTTGATCTCGGTTCAGTGGATTCTTTAGGAGTCGTTTGGCGTGATGAACGTGCTGACTCCATTGGGACGGACAGCTCCATTTGAGTATTTTCCGATACAGTTGGAGAAGATCCAAGACGTTTCGACTCCGAGTTTTCCCTCTCTTTTCGATTTCTTCTCAGTATTCGTGGGATTGTTCGACGGGATGGAAGTGGTGGCTCAGATTGAATCGACTCCATTATTTGCACTTGATTCCCTTCAAACACTCCTGGGAGAAACTGATGGGTACGACTTTGGCAAGGAGACGAGTCCCTTGGCATCGACCGTTTTCTCTCCACCTTGCTTCTTCCGAGTGCTTTCTGGAAGGTTTCTCGGGATTGAGTGAGGGAGCTTACTTCAGGAAAAACTTGAATGGAGTAATTTTGAGATGGTGATGACTGAAGTTGAACGGAATTCTCTTCTTCTTCTTGATCTTGACTCTTCACAGACTCTCCTGGATTCACAACCACAAATTCACTTGGAGATTCTCTTGACACCGCCTGTTCTCTTAGCAGCTGATTCAATAGGGAGTCTTCTGGAATAGTTTGGTGGTCAGAACGTGGCGACTCCATTTGGATCGAATCTTCTGTTTCCAATTTATTATCCGCAACAACTTCTGGGAGAGCTTGAGGAGAACGACTCTGAGATCCAGCTGATTGGATTTGAACCGGCTCTGCATCTTGTTGACTCGCGACGGATCCTTCTTGGCTTGTTACAAGAGATTGAATCTGAAAATAGGAAGATTTCATTTTATACTAGCCTTGAAAAATATCGGCCGGGACCGGGTTGGCCGATAGAGAAATATGCCGGCCCGGAGTCAAAAAATGTGCACAATTTTATGTATTACAAAATTTTCCAAAGTTGTTATCAGAAATAATCAAAAATCGCTTGATTTTAATCTATATGTGAAAACATAGTCAAAAATTCCACTTTTTTTGCGAAAAAATTCGAAAACAAATTTCGATATTTTCTACTGTGACCGGCCCTGCCCGTTACAAATCTCTTTTATACCGACTATTCTCTTACCATTGGATGCAATACTGGTTCTTCTGAAGTTTTGGGACTCTGAGTACATGTAGATCCAGTTGGAATTGACTCATCCATCTTCAATTGATGTTCTGCAACTTCTGTAGGGGGTGGATGAAGGAGTTGGTTTTCAGAGCGCGTTGGGAGCAATTGAACGGATTCCTGTTTCAGCGACTTGCTGCACACGGATTCTCCTGGACTTGTTTCGCAAGGTGGAGAACGTGGCGATTCCTTCGGAGCAGATTGGCGAAGAAGACTCTGAGCTCCAGTTGATCGCATTTGAACCGACTCTGCATCTTGTTGACTCACGACGGATCCTTCTTGGCTTGTTACAAGGGATTGAGTCTGCAAACAGAAAGTTGTTATTAATACCGACTTTTCTCTTACCATTGGATGTATTACTGGTTCTTGTGAAGTTTCCTGACATGGAAAACCTGGCGATCCAGTTGGAATTGACTCATCAAGTACTACAGGGAGAACTTGAAGGGGTTGGCTCTTAGAGCGCGTTGGGAGCAATTGAACGGATTTCAGTTTCTGTGACTTGTTGCACACGGACTCTCCTGGGCTTGTTTGACAAGGTGGAGAACGTGACAATTCTTTTGGAGCAGATTGGCAAGGAAGATTCTGAGCTCCAGTTGATCGCATTTGAATCGGCTCTGCTTTTTGCATTTGACGACTTCTCAGAGATTCTTTTGTATGTGTTTGACTGGAGTGATTCTGAAAATAGGACGATTTTATTGATACCGACTTTTTTCTTACCATTGACACAGATTCTTCCGGAGCTTTCTGTCGAATTTCACTCTGAGCACGTGAGGGTACAACAGCCGATTGGAAACCTCTAACTGTTTCAGGAAGGAATTGACGCGAGTGACTTTGGGATCGTGTTGATTGAAGTTGAAGCGATATTTGTTTTTCAACTTGTCTATTCACCCAATCTCTTACAGTCTCTACACCAGAATGACTCTCAGCACGCGGTGATGCCTTCGGAACCATCGGCTGCTTCACTCGCATTTGGATTGGCTCGGATGCTCTCTGAATAGGACACTGATGATGCTGTTGTCGTGGAAAAGGAGTTCGAGCCCAGCTTGGCATCAGTCGAGGCATTTTCACTTGACTTTTCACACTCTGAGAACACTGTGATTGATTTTTCATAGATTTCTTCAATTCTTCCAGTTTCTTGTCCAGATCATTCAGGATCGATTGATCGGATTGACTATCTGAACGTTCCGATTCCTCCGGTACTAATTGCTCAACTTGCTCAGATCCTTCCGGGATAATCTGGTGGGATTGGAGCGGATCCTCTGTTACTAACTGGTTCTCTTCAACAACTTCGGGGAAAGATTGACAAGGGACGTTCGGAGATTCAGTTTGAACCAGCTTCTTTGTTCTCTCAAGTTCTCTTGGGTCTGTTTGGCAAGGTTTCTGGGAATGTGGCGAATCCTTTGGAATCTCCGGCTGGTCAATATGCATTTCAACCTGCTCAGATTCTTTTGAGATAGTTTGACCGAGTTGGGATGGAGACTGTGCCGGTTCCATTTGAATTGAGTCCTCTGTTGCTGGCTCCGTTGAACGGGATCGACTCTGAAAATGCTTTCATTCTCTAGGCACCAACTTTTTTTTCGCTTACCTCTTCATTCAATGCGTCTTCTTCTGATGTTTTTTCTTGCATCTGATTCTCAGAACTCGGCGATTCAGATTTGGCGGACTCATCTATTTCCAATTTGGTTCCTCCAATCATTGCTGGTGGATTTTGATGAGAACTACTCAGTTGAGCCACCTCCTCTCCTTGGATCTGATTCTGTTCGCTATTTTCCTGCTTTGTTGAACGAGATTCCTTCTCAGAAAGTGTTTGAATTTGAGTCTCCGTCGGTTCTACCGGGATACCTTGGCGGGGAGGCGACTCCATTTGAATTGACGGATTTTTCACAGATTCCTCTTCGTTATTTGAACGAGATTGTGTCTGAAAACGTAACGATTTTGTTGGTGCCAACGTTTTTTTTTTCAAAATTCTTACCTTTCCATTCATTTCAATGTCTTCTGGTGTTTTTTGTCGAACAAGTAGAACCGTCTCCTCTTTCTCAACTGGACTCTCTGCAGATTCTCCTGGATTCGCAACACGGGATTGAGTCTCTACAGGGAGGGACTGACGAACGCGGATCTGCGATCGAGTTGACCGTAGTTGAGCCGGCTCCACCTCCTTCTGAATCGGTTTCCTCGCGGTTTCTGCATTTGTTTGGCCGGACGAGCTCTGCAGACTTGGAGATTTTCTTGGAACCGACTGTTCAGCCTGAAAACGGAACGATTCTCTTGGTACCAACGTTTTTTTTCAAAATTCTTACCTTTCGGTCCATCTTGAATTCTTGTGGAGTTTCTCGTGGAAATTGACTTTGCGAACGTGTTGACCGAAGTTGAACAGTTTCCTTTTTCTCAACTGGACTCTCAGCGGATTCTTCTGGATTGGCAACACGGGATGAACTTTGCGGATGTGACAATTCTCTTTTTGTTGATTGCTCTCTGACGGACTCTTCCGGGACAATTTTTTGTTGTTGTTCAGGACGTGGTGACTCCATTTGATCCAACTCCTCTACATCTGCTTGATTTTTCGCAAAAACTGCAGGAAGGGACTGACGAACACGGCTCTGAGATCGAGTTGACCGTAGGTGAGCCGGCTCCACCTCCTTTTGGATTTGATCTCTTGCGATTTCTCCAGCATTGGATCGGGCAGACGGGCTCTGCAATCGTGCGGATGCTCGTGGCACCGACTGCTCAGTCTGAAATGGGAGATTTCTCTGGATACCAACTTTTTTTTTTCAAAATTCTTACCTTTCGGTCTATCTTGGATTCTTTTTGAGTTTCGCGTGGAACTTGACTCTGCGAACGCGTTGACCAAAGTGGAACTGTCTCTAGATGTGGCGATTCTCTTCGAGTCGACTTTTCTCCGACGGAGTCTTCCGGAACAGCTTTTGATTGTCGTTGAGGACTTGGTGACTCCATTTGAATCGGCACATCTGTTTCTGTTTGAATTCCTCCAAAACGTGTTGGGAGAGATTGTCGAACGCTGCTCTGAGATCGAGTTGACCGTAGTTGAGCCGGCTCCACCTCCTTTTGAATCGGATTCCTCGCGATTCCTGCATTTGTTTGACCCGACGAGCTCTGCAGACTTGGAGATTCTCTTGGCACCGACTGTTCAATCTGAAAACGGGACGGTTCTCTTGGTACCAACTTTTTTCAAAATTCTTACCTTTCGGTCCACCTTGGATTCTTTTGGAGTTTCGCGTGAAACTTGACTCTGCGAACGTGTTGACCGAAGTGGAACTGTCTCTTCTCTTTTAGCTGAACTCTCCGCGGATTCTCCTGAACTTGCGACACGGGATGGACTTTGCAAATGTCTCAATTCTCTTTGGGTCGACTGTTCTCTGACGGATTCAGGTAGAGATTGTCGAACGCGGCTCTGCGATCGAGTCGACCGTAATTGAGCTGGTTCTTGCTCTTTTTTGATCTGTTTCTTCTCGATTTCTCCAGCATTTCTTTGGCCGGTCGGGCTCTGCAGACGTCGAAAATCTCTTGGTACCGACTGTCCTCTTTGCAGTTGATTGCTCACGCCTTCTGCTGGATTTTTCTGTCGAATTGGACTCTGAAAACAAGATGATTTTATTGATACCGTTGACTTGTCTCTTACCAATCGATGTCTCACTGGTTCTTGCGGGGTCATCTGTCGTATTTGACTCTGGGAGCTTGAAGTTCCAGCTCGATTCGAGTCATCTCTTTCCAAGTGATTCAATCCAATGTCTCTAGGAGGAGATTGACGGGAGCGACTTTGGGATCGAGTTGATCGAACTTGACCCGGATCCACCTCCGTTTGAAACGTGACGCCTTTTTGACGTGATCGGCTCAGAGAACGTGAAACGCGCGGTTCGAACGGGTCCTCCATTTCCATTTCACTTCCTTCAGAGTCTTCCTGGTTGCTTTGCTCCTCATTTGGAATTTGAATAGTGACCGATTTACCAAGATTTCTTTTCGGGGGTCGACCGACTGGACATGGCGTTTCGGACGAATTTGGCTCCTCCACCTTTATTGAACCATTTCCCACTACTGGTGTCACCGCTTGGTCCTGAGAACCGCCCTGACTTGGAATTCGAATGGGGACGGTATTTCCAAGGTTATTCTTGCGAGGTCGACCTACTGGGCGTCTAATCGGCTCCACACTTTGACTCCTTGCAATTTGGGGTTTACGGGGTCTACCAGGACCGCGTCGAGGTTCAACGTGACTCGGCTCCTCGCACGAACTTTGGCTCCTCGCGGATGCTGCCAGGATGTTTTTACGAGGACGCCCTCTAGATCGCCGCGGTTGGGACGTATCTGGTTCCTCCACTTTTATGTTTTTTCGTGGTCGCCCTACAGACCGTCGCGGTTGAGATTGGTCCGGTTCTTGTTCAATATCAGGCTCCTCCTCTTTTATTTCGTCTGCTCTAAGCAGGGTGCTCCGACCTCGAGAGGATCGGCGTTTCTCCATTGTTGAGAAGATGGTGGTTGCTTTGTTGGCTGTTTCTGTAAATTGTATTAGGTTGGTAAATTTAAAAAAAAAGATACTTAGATTCAAAAAAAGAAAACCGAAATAGTAGATAACTTACCACATGGAGTTTACGCTATATTGCTACCACTCTGAGGTGTTCAATAGAGAAGTGTGAGCTTTTTCGATAGAGAAGTATCTGCAAAAAAAGTATAACAGTATGAGCATTTATTGAAAGAAAGATGGAGAGCGGAATTGAGAAGTAATATGAATTAAGGGAAAGACTTAAGAGGGAAAAAGATTATTGAGAATTTGGGAAATAGCGCAATCGAAGTAGGAACGAATAAGAGAACCGACCGAGCAGCGGGGAACGAGGGCAAGGGGGTAATTAATAGAAATAGGAGAGCATAGCCTATGCATATTAATTGAGATTTGTCAAGAAGGGCAGACTTGTAACCGGCGGGGAATCGTCAAAATCAAAACTTATGCGCGGCCCGGCCTGTTTTGAACCAAAAGCATGTTCCGAACCTAATTTTGTCAAAAAAAACCGTTTTTGAATCTAAGCCGAATGGTACGGATTAACGGACCGGCCCGATTTTTTACAAGTCTGGAAAAGGGAGAGACCAGAGGGAAAAAATCTACATTAAAAATAATAAAATTCCAGAAAGGGATAGTGGTTGAGAAAAAAAAATGATGGGTAAGGGGAGCGCGTAGATGGAGTCGGGCACATGAATATGTCAATGTAACGTTGTTTTTTGCAAAGTGCTTTAACAAGACTTCAAAAACTATTTTATATTTTATTACAGTCTTACGACTCTAGCGACAATTTAGGACAGGTTTTCTTGGCGGAAAATGAGAAAATGGTTTACCACGTGGTTTTATTGGTGTTCTCAATACAAAGAAAAGAATTAATGACGTTATTCAGGTTATGTAAAAGTGTTTTAATACATTCCTTCCTTATTCACGAGCGTCGAGAAACTACTGTCTATATATATCACATCAGTTTAACGTTGGTCTAACAGCATTTCCCACTTTTTTTTGTGTTTTTCCACATTTCTATGTAAAAAAACTGTCAAAAAAAGAAAAACATGTAGAAAAATGAAAGAAAACTTGTAAAAAATATTTTTCACATTTCGTGAATAAGATAAAACATGTATTAAAATACATTTTACATGACCTGAATAACCCAATAAAAAGATTTGGGGCATATAACCAAATAAGGTCCGCTAGTTGAACACAAAAAAAGGAGGAGAGAGTGCATTCGAACAAGAGGAAACGAATAGAAAACGACAGAAGGCAAGCAAAACCAGCGCGTCATCGCGGGAGTACTGAGGGAGGCGGATGGCTAACCGTCTGCGTTTCTTGCACGCGCACGGTATTAATGAGGGGGTGCGCGCACGGGGCAGCTGACGACCGCCACAAGAACAGCAAGGAAGAGGAAGAGAGAGAGAGAGACGTTTGATATTGATCGGTTTCCAGTATCGTGTACATGAGGAGACGTGGCAAATAATAAGGGAAAGATGAGAGGAAGAACAGTACGATAAGGAAACCAGTTTGGATTTGATGTAGGGGTTTTTTGAAGAATGCAACATGTGATTCCAGTCAGATTTTGGGGCAAAACTTAAAATTTTGAATCGAAAAATTGAAAATTTGGATCAAAATCTTGTAACTCTGAAATTTAAAAATGTTAGAATTATTTTAAGACAACCCCTGTCTACAATAAACATGCTAAAAACCAAGAAAAACTTGTATAAGACTAAGATACGATCTTTGCTCGAGTACAAACAATTAAGGTGCCAATAGAAATATGAATGCGGTAAACACGAGGGCATACTTCCCCCCCCCCCATGTTCTGGGAAACACAAAAAACGGAGAGGATTGTTGTAGTTGCAGAGAAATAAGACTATATTGCCGGAAGAACACTGATATTCAGAGAGAAGAGGAACCGAAATACTTTTTCCAAAGTTTGAGAGATACTGCTCATGTAGTATGCTACGTTTGTAGTACCAATATGAAGAAAAAAACTTAGAAGGCCCGCCCCAGCGCTCCTGATCACTAGACGACATTAGTTCTTTTACAGTTTGTAGAGAAAGATTAGGGCTTTAATTTTGTAGTTGACCTTTTTTTGAGAAATAATTCGACTGTAAGTTACATTATTCAAGTAAAAAGAAGAAAAATCTTGTTAATTACCTAGATTCTTCTTCTTTTTACTTGAAACTGTCTCGTGAGGGACATGTTCAAGCCTTCTGTGAATTTTTATAGTCATTTTGTCGTGAAAAATAAATGAATAAACATCACTGAATGTGATTTTGGGAACGTTCTTACTTTCACTAGGACATACAGCACCACTCAAAAGGTGATCAACTTTGACAGTTTCCAGTGGAAAATGACCAAGTTTGAAAGTGTATTTCGGTGTCACCTGATTGTCCAACGAATTATATTTCTTATGGCCTGATCAGGGCAAATATAGCTCATCACTTTTGTAGTTGACTATTTTTTGTAGGGACACTACATAAAAGTTATAGGTTGTCAAAGCCATTTTTTCCTGGAAGCGACTAACTATAGTGCATATAAGCGAAATTTTGGAACTTTTCACTCTGACAACCTGTAATTTTCAAGGTAGTGTCCCCACAAAAAATGATCAACTAAAAAATGTACTGTTTTCGCTCTGTGCAACCCATACAAGACATACTTTTTCGGACTATCAAATCACACCAGAAAACACTGTGAAAACTGGTCATTTTCCACTAAAAACAGCTGAAGTTGATAACCCTTTGAGCGGTACTGTATTTGTATGCAACATTTGCATTTCCGATATGAAATCAAAAACTTTGAAAGCTTGCCCCGGCGCTCCTGATCACCATATGGCATCGGTTCTTTTACAGTATGTAGAGCAAGGCAAGAGCTTCGTTTTTGTAGTTGACTACTTTTTTGAAAAATAATTCCGCTGGAAGTTACATCAATGTATATGAAGGTTACGGGAATGTCGTTATTTCTACTAGGGCGTAGGATATATCTTTGGCAACCCATAACTTGCCGGAGAGGGCTCCTACAAAAAGATTGTCAACTACAAATATAAAGCTAAAGGTGATCGAGACGTCATACAAAACGTGAAAACGTCATTAATAACACATTTTTTGTAGGTCTAAAGTAAGTTATGAGACTTCAAAGTGTCAACAATGGCTTCTGTACATTTCAATATAAATTCTTCTTATCAGAATGTCAATATTCATCAATAAATTTTTTTTAACAGTTCACGACAAAGAGAATTTCTTTTAAAATGTACTAAAAAGTTGTACCACGAGGAGGATTTTTTCCAAACTTCTAATAGTGGTGTCCCTCTTCAAGACCATGCCGGTCTAAAAATGTAAAGCTAATTGTAAGAAATGTGAAAACAAATTCTTTTCCGAAAACCTAACGCCAAATGACCTTTAATAGTAAATGAGAGGTCAAATGCGATAAGAATGAATTATACACACATCATGTTGTCGGTGAAACAAGCAAAGTGAGAAAATAAAGCATGTTGAGGGAAAATTAGTTCCCACAAGATATTTCCTAATTAACAGTTGTTTGCACAGATAGTCTATCTGTTAGTGTTTTTCTAGTAAGAGAACCTCATTTTAGATACCTACAGTTACCGTAAACCTCTCTCTCTCGAGTTTGGAGTACAATAACTCATGTGCCTTGAGAACTATGCAATTATTTTCAACTGAAGAAATATTTGATAAAAATTCAGCAACATTTTGTCTGTTGGGAACTTTGAGATATCTCCATTGACAAAGAAGATACACCACATTGAACAGACTTCGCTGGGGGCACCTCTATTCGAGGTTTTACGAGGTCATTCAACAGTGTTAATATCTCTGGAATTTAAAATTACAAACCAAAAAGAAGAATTCTATGAGCAACTAAAACGAACAGACCTATGAAGACTCTAACGTTTTGAAATGTCGAAGTTTAGTGGTTTCGGCTTGCATCAAAGAACTGGTCAAACAAAATGTAATAATATCTCACGGTGTCGGCGTTTGATTGAAAAAACGGTAAGAGTACACCATGAAATTCAAATCAGACAATAAACCTGGTGCTCAATGTGTCTTTTTCGCAGAGCTTTTCAAAAAATCATGTCGAATGGGCATGGCACCAGAATATCGAGAATTCTTTAAAACTATGCATTAAACTATAGGACACCACACATTGTTTTGTTTCAAATAGAAATTCGGAAGGTGGTGAAACCTAAAAAGTGACAGTTTGCCAGGAGGTGACTAAAATTAATGGCCAGATGCTCAGGGTGGTCGCGAGGTGCAGACAAGGCGCCGATTAGCATACACACAACTGTTTTGGTTTCCATATGCAAATTGTTTTCCAACTGGTCGCATTGTAGAAAAGGAAAACAGAGAAGAGAACGGTGACACCGGCGCTTTAAAATGTCAGCGCGTCAGTAGGTACTGTAGTCGAACTGTGGGCGTGGCACTGAAATTGTGAAATTCCTCAGTTTTGTAGAATCAAAACATAAGAATATTATAATTGAAGATTATTAGTAATTTGAAAGTTTGAATTTTTATTTGATAAGTAATGTGGTGAAAATTGAATAATTCTTGAATCGGGGATTTAAAACATTTTTGATATATGGATAATAGGTACAGTGAAGATTATCGGTGTTCGGAATCCTGAATTAGAGTATGCTATTTTGAGGAAGATTTGGGGAGGGTGGTGATAGGTCGGGAAAAAGTTGAGAAAATGTTTTTTTGAAAAAAAAAATTTTTTAAGGTGAAATTGAAGAGCAAAGATTTTTAGATTATTTGAAATGAAGAATATGAAGGAAAACATCTATACATCTATGAATCATATATGGTGTTTTTTTCAGACGGACGTATTTCTCATCGATGGGCAGAGGGGACGACAGGAGTGGAATAAGAAATTTGATAGCAGAGATACTGTGATGGAAAATGAAGGAAAAGTGATGATGGGATGATACTGTGGCAAAAATGAGAATAAAGGATGTTATAGAAATGGAATCAAGGAAAAAGTAAAGTAGGCAAAAGTGTGTGATCCACTGGAAATGAATAAGAAAAATTTGGAAGTAAAGTGACAATGGTAGACCAGAGGAAAGAAAAGGTGGACACAACCATCCAAAGATCACTTGTCAACCAAACATTCTCATTCGTCTTCTGCCACAACCAATTCAACGGCACAGCTCACAGCATGCGCGAGCTTCACTTTGTTCACTCTCTGAAACAAATCGAGAATTGAAATGATCAAAAATCAAAAAAAAAAACCCACTTTAGAATCATTGGAGGCATTCAGCAGCTGTAAGGCATTCATCAGTTTTTCTTGACTTTTTTCCACAGTATCAGATTGGAAATTCTGTTCGGATACAGCGGTCCCGATTGCTAACAAGGTGTTTTTCACTGTCCATCTCATCCCATGGAATCCAACTGATTCATCTGGAGTGTAGTTGTGGGTTTCGGCCATCAATTGGATGATTTCTAGAGCCTTCACCATCAGAGTGTCTTCACAAACCTAAAACATCAAGGTTTACATCTCAAGTAACAGTATCAAATATGATTCATTAAAAAATCCCTCACCTTAGTGGCAATATTTGGCAACTTGAGTTTCTCCTCAATCTTTTGTTTGACTCCCTCCAGTTCCGGGCATTTCAAACTTGAGACAAAGTTGGTCAGCATGCTCAAAACTTCTGTAGCAGGAAAGAATGTTCCCGCTTGTGATTCCGAATGTTCTTCCAATGGATTTTCCGTTTCTTCTGTTTCTTTGACTGTTGCAACAACAGGTTCTTGAGGAGCTAAAAGAGCTGAATCCTTTGGAAGCGGCATTTGAGAACTGGGATCAGTTTGAACGTTTTCGAGTTGTGGCTCCAAATGTTCAACCAAGTTCCCATAGCAATCAGATTTATCGGAATCAGAAGAATCACCGGAACGAATCTTTCTCCCGCTGTAAAAATGAATTAGTTTAAGATCAGCATTAAAAATTAAACATTAAATAAGGAAACTATTTTTTTGAAAACCTAAATGGATACAGTCAAGAGTGGTATCCTATAAAAGTAACAAAATTGCATCAAAGAAGGAATTCGAAAAGGATAAAGTTGATTTGTAAGTTGTCTATGATGAAAAAACGCAATTTAGAAAGTAACAATGCTAATAAAAGCTACATAGTAATCAATTTTTATCGTTTGTTACAATTTTTGGAATGCGTCATTACATTAATAATGATTTTCTAGAATTCTTTGGTGTTCATTTTGTGGAAACAAAAATTTTCAAGTCCTCCCTCTGTTTATAGAAGTGACCAACAATAATGACAACAGATTCGATTTGATTAGCTTACGAAACTTACTTGATTACAGTATTCTTTTTTTCATTGATATAACTAGGAATCGCTGAGTCAGGCAAGAAAATGTTGTCAAAAAGATCATTGCTTGGATCTTCCTGGGTGCTTGGTCCAGCTGCTGTTTGAATAATGACACTCTCAATGGGAAAAGGAGAAGCATCTTTCGAAGCAGTTTGTGGCTGTTCATCACGTTTCTTTTTTCGAGCGTTTCTACAAATTCAATTTTAAATGATCCCCTCCGATTAGAAACTCTCACTTTTTGATTCCTATAACAACAACGTCATCATCACTTGATGAAGAGTCATCAATAACTATAACATCTTTCTTGAAGACAACTTTTCGTCGCTTTGTCATCTTCTGAAATCGATGCTGAAAAAAAAGAAAGAATAGAGAAGAGAAATTCAAAATCAATAGCAGATACATTGAACCAATAAAAATGGGTAAGGGATAAAAACGCATCACGGTTTGGACCGAATTATATTATTTATTGGAAAGAAAGAAAACAAAATGTATGAATTTCAAAGACACTAATCAAACAGATAGTTGAAAAAGATGAGACGTTTGACATGAAATTTATTGAAATTATACTTGGGAAAATGACGAAAATCTATAAAAAGTGGTAGTAGGCGGTTCGCTGGGATTTCGATAGCTATTTCGGTAATCGAAATCTGCAGATCTTGTCCCTGGATCCTCATAATCGGCTAATAACTTCTTGTCAGCATCCAATACCTGTCTGAATGTGAATCATGCAACAAAATCATTTGAAAATGATAAACAACACAGAAGAAAACAATAAGACAATTGTATTTTCCTATTCTACTGGATGACAGGTAACCCAAACAGATATTGATACGTATGAGGAGTCTTTTTGACCAAAGTAATTCTGAAACCAGGAAAAAAGATTAATTGGGCACATCACACTATGAAGCATGCATAGATTTGCGGTAGATCCCCTCTGGTACTTTTTCTACAGTTCGGAATCTTCATACACCGTTCGTATTGCCAACTTTCACGCCAACTTCCTCCGTTCCACTGTCGTTTCATGCAGTTTGATCAGGACGTCAAGTTCGACTTTATAGCATTAACATGCCGATTTTGGAGATTTTGCGACAAGTATTGAAACCAACGATGATGGAGATGACGTGTTATCAACATGTTGATCGGACAATGGTAGATCTGAAAAAATAGAATTTGGACTATTCTGAGAATGAAGTGAATCAATCCACCTTTCTCGGCAGTCCAAACTGCCTAATTTCAATTTTTACAGCGAAACCAGTGTTATTTTAGGAAAATCATACTAAAGAACAGTAAAAATGACATGGACACAAGTTTTTCAATGAGTTTCGTGAAATTTGAGTTATATTTGCCGTTCAAAAGAAAACAACTCACTCTTGACATCATCAGACCGAAATTTCGACAGTTTTTCATGATATTTCATCAATATCAGTCACATTTCAATTACAATGTCAATAAAATGATGCGCCTGGATTCAGGTTTGATTCTAAACATCACATTTTTCGGATAAAAAGAAGCAGGAAAGCTAGAGAAGAGACCGAGCTCTTCTAAAGCCACTATTTTTGCAATATCTGGCTTCTCTAACCGCTCCATTTCTCAGTTGATCGATTTTAGTTTGATTTCAACTACAATCTCAACAAAATAGTGTGGCTGGATTTGGATTAGACTCAAAACATCACAATTTTTTTTGAAAGAACTAGGAAAAATGCACGGAAAGCGTCTGGTTGATCCCTAGAATAACTTTTCAAAGAAAAAAAACTCACTGTTCACTTGGCTTCATTTTTTATCCAGCTGGTCAGTTGTTTCGAAAATTATTTATGACCTTCTAGCTTTTGTAGTCCATGGTTACTTCCTGCTCGATGGGATTTCTGAAAAAAAATTGGCGTAGAGTACCATTTTGTTTAATCATATCGATACTAACCGCGAAAATAGTCGGTATATCCGGTTTTCGAAGTGCTTTTGATCATTCGGGTGCTCTTATGCCCATCGGTGCCTCAGAAGTGCCATTTGATGTTCCTTTGTTCTCATTGTAGGCGTAATTATCTGAAAATAATCTCTAATGTCAAGGGAATAGCAATGTTTTCCTGCTGAAAACATTTTTTTCAGGACTTAAACTAATGAAAAAAGTATCCCATAACAGTATCCCACTCTCGTTGTCGGCAAAGACCCTTTGAAAATTCTAGGCCACGCGGCCGTGTAGTCCCCGTGGACAACGCAAAAAAAATTTGTTCAGCGGTTTCTCATGGTTTTTTTTCCGAATAAACTGGGATTTAGACTATTTTCATGTTTGAAATTCAACAATTATTAACTTTCAAATGCATTGGTGTCGAAAACTTACCTATTTCAGTTGCTCCTAGAGTCAAAATTGAGAGAAACGCAAAAATCGATAAAATGTGCCCGACTTAAAGACGTCTAGGATCTCAATAACAGGTCGCATATTCAGCTCTGATTCTTGGCTGATATTTTTTGGAAATACTGCCTGAATGTCAATAAAAAAACAATAAGACAATCCCATTTTCCGATTTTACTGGATTATGGGTGACCTTTGAACATGGATTGATATGTATAAGATTTTTTTTCTGAGCGGAATCATCCTTGATACGGGAAACACTATTTGTCAGCATCCAATTCGTCATTTTGATCGAAATCTTCCTCAAACCAGGAAAACAGGATTGATTCGGCACACCACACATTGGAGCATGAAAAACGTTGCGACAGAATCCCACTGCACATTGCGATAGAACCCCGAATCATTGCGACGGAACTCCGAATCTTCTGTGTTTTCATACTTCGTGTTTGAAGCCAAATTTAGCGCTAACTTCCTCTGATCCACTGTCGTTTCAAGCGAATCCCTCTGAAAAGGTTTCTTTTGAGTGATTTTGGAACACTAAATGCCTGAAAACATACCGATTTTTGATATTTTATGAAGTGCTTCGCGGTAGAATCGGACAGTGGTCGTGGTTGATTGGACAATAGTCGACCTAAAAAAAACGAATTGAAATGAAAGAAACATCTGGTAAGCGGTGAGCCTATCTCTACAGTCATTATTTTTGCAATGATTGACGTTTCTTTCCAGAGTCGACTGCTATTTTTCATAATAATACTACTTTTTTTAAAATTGTGTTGCTCACATCGGGTTTGTTTCAAAATGGGGAACTTTTCTCAAAAAAAAACAGGAATATTTTACGGAAAGCGATCATACTACCTTTACAGTCACTATTTTCGCGATGACTGGCTGTTTGAAATGTTTCTCTTCAGATTTAACTGATTTTGGTCATGCGAACCCAACAATTTTTACGAAATGATGTTGCCGGCATCTGAATTGTTTCGAAATAGTGAACTCTCTTTT
Source organism: Caenorhabditis latens (assembly GCA_002259235.3). Lineage (NCBI taxonomy): Eukaryota > Metazoa > Nematoda > Chromadorea > Rhabditida > Rhabditidae > Caenorhabditis > Caenorhabditis latens. The sequence continues at coordinate 22,400,015 of CM056097.1, read as the reverse complement.
CGGAATAAAGGAGTAGTCGATAAAAAGCGGTCAGTCTATCTCTAGATTCACTACTTTCGCGGTGATTGTGAAAAATGGTGTTATAGGAGACATTTTTCATCTTTTTTCGGGTTCCATATTACCAGTTGTTTTTCAGACGTTTTTCTGTCATGCTCAAGCAAAACACCTACCACATGCATTTTGAGTCTTCATTTCCGCTAACCGTATTCTTGTACAATTCCGACACTCCAATCGTCTTTCGAAAAGTCAAAACCTTATTGAAACAGTCTGGGAATTGCTTTAGAAAACAGTGATTGCTTGTTGCACGCTGGTTTTGTGATTTGATCAGAATACTCCACGGTGGAACGAGGGAGTTCAACCTGAAACAAAAACTGGATTAAGTTTTTTGTTGAATTTATGTAGAGTTCTTCTTTTTTCTATGCTGAATCATTCTGACATAGACAAAACATACCATCAGATTCCGAAGATTAAGGCCTGTGGATGCATAGAAGGTCCCGAAAGTCGGTCATGGATCTGATTGTTCTGATTGTGATTCTGATTGCAATCTGGAAAATTTTTGAAGTGTTTTGAACATGATAGTGGATGGTTTTAGGAAGAATTTGTGCTCAAAAGGTTCACCACATACCCGTTTTCAATATTTTAGACACTTGCTTCAAAGCTTTGAAACGATTTCTTCTTAATATGCGCTTTTCTGGGACACACGAACAGCTCCGGTCGTTTTTGCTTTTCCGCTGGAAGGAAAATTAGAAATGGGATAAAAATAATGTCTAGATAAAATGCTTCAAAGAAATAGTTACTGCTAGAAGGTGGAGTAACTAATAAAACACCTAACATAATAATCAATTTCAATTTCAACTGATAAAAGCTGGCTGGAATAGACAAATTTGTTGAGAAAGACAAAAAACTGATGAACAATTATGAAGAAGACGGACAGAGGTGAGACACGGGCCACATATTTCATTGTCTTTATGTCTGGGTTTCTTCAGACGGCTGTACTGTTTTCTACACACACACACAAACAACGGGCGAAAAGGAGAAGAGGACAATTTATCGATTCTCGGAGGGGAAGACTCACTCGGACACACTTATAGACTATTTATGGGGCTAATGAAGTTCATAGTTTAGAAAAAGCATGATATATTGGTGGAAATCAGATGATATGTTTAAAAAATATGCTAAAATAGGTTTTTCGCTTGAAAAATAGAGAAATGATGAGAAACCCTGTTTGAAAACTTCACAAAATAACAAAATAACACTGGAAAAGTTAGTAACCTGTGGAAACTTGAGAAAAATGTTATCAGACCTCCTCTAGAATCATTATTAATGCGATAACTGGCTGTTCACTGTCCTATATTTTTTATTCTGCTAATTTTAGTCTACGCATGACTACAAATCAAAAAAGTGTTGCAGCTACATGGGAATTTGATCCGAAACATCCCACTTTTTTAGAACACAACTTTTGTCATTTTTGAGTTCTCTGATATCGGGTTAGCATGATTTGGAATGACAAAGCAATGTAATCAACAAACTTAAAATTTACCATAATATTATTTAGCGGCATTATCATGTTGCCAAATTGCTCGCCGACATTATCACTATCCAAACTGCAAGCATGATGAATTGCACGGATAAGTTGGTCACTTTGGTTCAAAGTTTTTTGACGACCGTCTTCGCTCAGACGGTAGTATTTTGAAAAATCAAAATACACTGAAGTTTTCCAAGCGAGAACTTACAAACATGCCAAATGCAAATAGCTTTAACCAGACAAAACTTTTCGTAAGACGGTGCCAGCTGACCAAACGGAACACACATTGATGAAGGAAAAGAGGCATCAATCTACGAAATTTCAAGAGATCATCTTGATTTTAAAATAAAAGACTCGCATTCTCTTCGTAACCGGTCAGAGGTGTTGGTGTCATTGAGATGAATATTCTGTCGTGTCGTTGAGAACGAGCTTGTTGTGAAGAATTCCGCGTCTAGAAATTTAGATTGAGCTGATAAGTTCTAACAGTGGACGAATTTTTGGTAGAAAAGAATAACTTGAACCTAAAGCAGCAAAAATTATCACTTTTAAGCATAAATAATTGATTAAAAATGCACTTTCGTTTACTTCAGGTCATTCTTTTGCAAATTTACAGTCAACATCGCTCTCGCTTTCTCAGTTCTTATTTCTCTCACGGCAAATACCCATTTACTCGTTCTACATCCTCCAAAGTTTTTGGCGTCTTCTCTTAACTCTAGCAACTTCATGATCTCATGCTCCAATTGAATAGTCGTCGTCGTTCATGTCTCCATGATCTGCATAGTCCGAGCTCTTATATCAACTGTTTTATCAGCATAGGCCTTCTTCACTCTTCCGGTTTACTCTCCTAAATCGCCGCCTCCGTCTATGATTTTTAAAAATTCCATTATTCTTGCAAATGTTAATCTTGTCGGTGGGATACATTTTTTCAGTTTGTTCACATTTTCCTCAAATTTGAACCCACTCGTCTTGTCTGGCAGGATTTTATTTGTGAAATAGTTTTTGTCAATTTTCTCAAAATGAGTCTTCTCTTGGCCTTATCTGATAATTCAGCGCCTTCACCCGTAATGGTGTCTCCATATCTCAAGTACCAACCTTCAAATGCCTGACCTTTTTCTGGTTCATACTCGAAATTTGCAATTCGTCTCGATATCAAATCATCGACTCGTGATCCTGCTCCCCCGATTGTCTTTGTCTTCAATTTCAATCGTCCATCGGCCAACGCCTTTAACACCTCATCCATCTAAATTTGAACGTTCATACCTTGAGCTTCTTCTACCATTGTCTTATCCTTTGGTTTCTCTAGTGGTCGGTTGGTGGTTCTCTTCTTGAGTCTCTCGTTGTTCTTTACTGATCTTGATCGCCATTGTTAGTGCGATCGAACCGTAAGCGAAATATTAAGAACATGTTTATTTACAATCTAATTTCCATGGGAAATAATATGTTTAATAAATAGAGCACGTAAATATTTTCGACTGGGAACGGTCCCTCACGAGACAGTTTCGAGTTAAGAAAATAGAGGGGACATGAAATGTAGAATCGAGGGAATGAGGAAAAAACAAAACGGAGGGTAGTATATACAGACATAATGGCAAGGGGGACGAGAAAACCATAACAAAGGCTAAAGAAAGAATTGTGATTGAATACAATTTTTTAGATGGGAATGAAAAACTGTAAACAAACAGAAAATGATCAATGGAAAGTTTTTAACGATAATAATTGATTTTAACGGATAGTGCCATTTACATAAGAACTCGAGTTGCGTGTCCACTCGGATGAACCACAACATGGATATCGGGAATGTCGTTGGGTTTTTCGATGTAATAACAATTAATTTCTTTCCGTTGATCCAAACTCTGGACGGTGTAGCAAGTGATGCGATTTCTGAAAATAACATGGTATTAATAACTCGAACTGATTAGAAACAGTCTTACCCGTCAACGAGAATGGTACCCTTCACTGAATTCGGGATCAAACTCAATGAATCAGGATTTTGCAGGGTTAGTTCAATGGAATAGTGTTTTCCAATTGGGGTGTATACCATCACCGATCTAACAAATTTGTGGAGGTCCTCAGAAAAAGTGAATCGATGTGTGCGGCAATTTGTGAATCGAATGCGACCAGCTAGTGATCCAAACTTCAAACGGCTGTTACAAATAATATGAATTCCACAATTTTCAAAAATAGCATAGTAGTCATAATCGGCATCAAAAGTCGTGATCGACTTCACGGGATACTCCTTGTAGTTGATTTTTCGCGAAATCGAGCTCAGAGCATTGGCGGCGTCTTTTTCCACCGTGATATCATCCACTCTGATTGTGTAGTCCTTCAAAAACGACAATCCCAATAGTTTGGGACGCACTGAGTCCATCGCTCGTGCCATGCAATTGGCATACTTAATATATTCCGTTTTCTTGTAGTACTTTGAGTCAATTGTCAATTGGATGTATTGGTTATATGGTGATGGTCGATTTTCTTCTTTCAGTTGATACATTTCAAGTTTCAAGCGGCACGGCCCAATTTCTCTCTCGTATCTGTTCTTGAGGATCTCGTGGAACATTTTGTTTGAGTCCCTCAGATTCTCTTCTAACTCTCTTTCCATTGCTTCCATTCGAATTCTCCAAACATCCCTTTCTCTTTGACCTCTCTCGAATTCTCCTTTTTCGAATCCATATTCATCAATATCATTTTTCCATCCTCCTTCCTTGTTTTTCAATTTGATATATCTCGATGCTTCTCCTTCCTTAGGAATGAGAAGAACGCTTAGTTGGTACTTCGCATCATCGATCACAACTTTTGTTTGAGAAAGAACGATGTTACGGATTTTTATCGGAACCACGTTGTGAAGAGATACAAGTAGTGGACATCTTTGAGCCAAACTTGTTCTGGAAAAGGGTTAATGATGAGAGCAGGGAATAAAATGCTAAAAAGCAACGCATTAGGCAAAATGACCTAACTTTCTCAATCCGCCCTTCATCTGTTAAAATTAAAAGTGATTTTACAAACATTGTCATTTTGCGGCCAGAAAAAACACCGCGACACACTCCCAAAACTGGTCATAAGGAAACTGAAGTCTACTTTCTGAAGGATACTGTAGGTTTCAATAACTCAATACTCACCTCGTTGGAAAATTGATATATTCCAGAATAATTCTTGAACAGAGATAGGATGGCGGTTTGTGAGGCTGCTCCATTTTGACAATCGGTATAAAATGAGATGGTTCTGTAAGGAATATTTCAGCGACGGTTTGGTCGAATGTTTAGGTGGTTTGGGAAGGTGCCTTGAACTCGGGTAACTAAACCATTTATTCAAAAAAAAGAAGAAAATGTATTCGAATAAAATAACGGACGGATAGGCTTCGACTGAAGCGATGCGGGAAAAAGAAGAGAAAGAAGCTCTTTCTGTTAGGGGCGGGGCCTACAGTCAAAGACAGAGCGGCGGAACGTGCAAAAGTGTAAAGTGAAAGTACAGGACAGATCTGGAGACTCAGAGTCTGTCCTTGACAAAAGTTACATCTGGAGCCTTCTGGTCCCAAGTTAGATTGACATAACACGTGACAGGAAGGCTCCAGATTTCGTCTTCTCTAGAGAGCGTGTGAAGGGAAGAGGGTGGCAGAGTGTTGGACAGTAAAAAGAAGAGACACAAAAACCAGTAACTTGATATACAATAATAATCTGAATAAAGTAAAATAGAAATACGAGAATTAAGTATACATCGGATTTGTTTTGAAATGAGGCAATTATTTGGGGAAAAGAAGGAATTGTCGATGGGGAGCGGTCGGCCCATCTCAATAGACACTGTTCTCGCGATGACTGCCTGTGTGAGATGCTCCTTTCCAAATTTGACTACTATCCGTCATACTATCACTACAATTACATATTTAGCATGCTGAAGCAAAACACATATTACAAGCATCTCGCATCCGGCTTGGAACTGTCTTCACTGCTGCTGACTGGGACTTCAATAACTCTCGGATTTTCGATCTTGCTCCGTCTTGAATTGTTGTCAGGAGCACTACGTCGGTCTGAGTATCCCCATAGAAATGTACTCGAAAATCACTGCATTCCGAAACCATCGATGGTTTTCAGAGAGTTATTCTATTAGGTTTCCTTGCTGATCGTCTCGTCGACGGTTCACGTTCCGATCACCATTGATCTGAAAATACAGCAAATATGAGGCATGATAATTTTCAATGATCATTTTGAAAGTCTATTATTTAAAACCTACAAAATCTTCATTAAACACTAACTCGATGCTTCAAAAGCTCGACAAGAGTGTGATTTCCTGATTACTAGGAATCAACTGAAGTCTTCTTCTGACAGAACTCATTGGTTACGAAAAGAGTATGAAATAGTCTCGAGAAGCAGTCGCCCTTCCTCTAGAGCCAATGTTTTTGCAATATATGGCTTTTCAATACGCTCCATTCTTTAGTTGATCCATTTCAGTTTCCTTTCAACTACAAGCTCAAAAAAGTAGTGTGCCTGCATTTAGATTAAACTCAAAACATCAAAATTTTTTTGAAAAACTAACATAAGAGTAATGCACGGAAAGCGCCTGGTTGATTTCTGAAATCACTTTTTCAATGTAAAAAACTTACTGTTCACCAGGCTCCATTTCTCGTCCTGCCGGCCACTTGATATCACAACGCATGGTGTCAGAAATTGTACTGGTTATGACTATTTAGCCTTGTAGTCGATGGTTGCTTCACTCCGATTTCTGAAAATTCTGCTCGCTCCGATTTCTGAAATAAAGTTTGCGTAGAGTACCATTTCGTTCAGTCGAATCGATACTAACCGCAAAAATAGTCAGTGTGACGTGTTGCCAATGTTATATTGATGAATTGGCGTTCAACGGCAGCTCAGAAATATTTTCTGATGTTAGTTCGTGCTCATTTATATCTTTTCTTAATTATTCTGCTTGGTTAACGGGTTTCCAAATTGAAAATGATGATTCTGATGCTCTTATCTCCAATAATGACAAAAAAGTCCCATTCGATGTTTCTTCTTTTTCATTTTCCTTCACGACGCGAATATTTTGCTTCGCCACATAATGTACCCGTAACAACCAGAAAATAATTCAGGATTTTGAGTGAATACATGATTTTTTCCTGCTGAAATCCTTTTTTTGTCCTTAAAATCGTGTATACACTATCTCAACTAACCCTCATTTGCGGCGAAAACTCTTTGAAGATTCTAGGTCACACGGCCGTGTAGTCCTCGTGGACAACGCGAAAAAAAAATGTTCAGCGGTTTCTCAATGGTTTTTTCTGATTAAACTGGGGATTTCGACTAATTTCGTGTTTGATATTTAACAAACATCAGTTTTCGGGTGTATTAGTGCCAAAAACTCACCTATTCAAGTTGCTCGAATCTTCAAAAAAGGGAAAATGACGAAAATCCATAAAGTGTGGTAGAAAGCGGGTCGTTGGAGACTTCGATAGTCATTTCGGTAATTGGAATGAGCAGATCTTATTACTAGAACCTCATTCTCGGCTTTTCACTTCTTGTCAGCATCCAAATACTGTATAAATGTGAATAAGGCACCAAGAACTTGTGAAAATGGTGAACAAAACAGAGAAAGCAATAAGACAATCCCATTTTCCGATTCTACTGGATTATGGGTAAGCTTTAAACATGAATTGATACGAATAACCCGTCTTTTTGACCGAAATCATCTCTAAAACGGGTAAACGGCGTCGATTCGACATAGCACACGAAGGAACATGTAAAGCTTCGAGGTATAATCTCGTATATTGAAACTTTGATTTACATAGATGCCAACTTGATAAGAGTCCCTGTCAATCCAATAGGCTCTGCCCAAACGAAGAGAACGACCTATAACAACTCATGTGTGGTTTTGTAACAGAGAATGCCTGAAAACATACCAATTTGGGATATTTTGTGACCAAAACTCTGATAGCTCTTCTTGTTCTTTCACCGGGTTTCCAATCACTCATCAGATGCTCGTAATTCCCTTCCAGCGTTTACGTTCACACAACAAGTATTGAGTTCAGTGGTAGCAACACGTTGATTGGACGATAACCTGAAAACGAAGCGAATTAAGGCTAGTCTGGGAAGAAAATGCACATATCGGCCATGTTCGCCGGCCCAAAGTGCCCAATTTCTAACTTGTCCCAGCAAAACTCCACAAAATTAAAGAGTTTAGCGTTTCCAGATTATTTTCTTGGAATAATGCTTCTTGAAAACTGTTATAAAAATTCACTATCAGCAGCATGAGAAGTGTTCTAAAAAAGAAGTGTCTAAAAAACAACTCACTCTGAACATTATCGAGCTAAAGTTCTGACATCTTGTTGGAGCATCTCGTCAGCATCTTGTTGAAACACATAAGAAACAGTCACAAAGTAGACACAGTTTTTCGTATGCTGGTTTGGCAATTTGGTTCGGCTTTCCCATTACATAGCTTCTCATGCAACGAAAAAGCACTAAGTCGACCTGGAAAAAATTACATTTGGTTGTTTTTCAAATTTTATATGTTTTATGTGTTGTTCTTTCTCTTCTATGACTTAAAGAAGGTTGAAAAACTATAAGTCGTACCTCAACAGTATCTACTTTCGAGATGACTGACTGTTTACTATGCCCCATTCTAGATTCAACAACTATCCGTCATACTAACACTACACTTATCGTGAAATGGTGTTGCTAACATTGGATTTGTTTCGAAATTGTGCATTTTTTCTGGAACAAGAAGGAATTGTCGATGGGAAGCGGTCAGCCTGTCTCTACAAAAACTTTTTTTGCGATGTCTGGCTGTTTACGATGATCTTTCCAGATTTGCCTAATTTCGGTCAGATAAACACTACAACTATCTGGAAGTGGTGTTTCTGGCATCGGATTTAGTTCGAAACTGTACTACAGTATCTATTTTGGCAATAACTGCCTGTTTACGTTGGTTCTTTCCAGATTTACTAACTTTGGTCATACTAACTCTACAATTTTCATGACATGATGTTGCTGGATGAACATTATCCATTTTCAGACGTTTTCCTATCATGCCAAGAAAAAATGTACCACACACATCTTGAATCCGAATCGGAGCCAGGCTTCATTGCCGCTAACTGGGCCTTTAGCAACTCTCGAATATTTGGCGTTCTTCTGTCTCGTATTGTTTTCAGGCGCATGACGTTGGTCTGAGTATCCTCTTTAAAACATATTTGAGATGTGATGCAAGTCAACACTGCATTCTGTAACCGCCGATGGTTTTCCGGGTGATTGCATTTAGTTGTCTCGAAAGTCGGTCACCGATAAGTGGTGTTGAGTTCAACCTGAAACTTTTTAAAATCGTTTTGAGCATAAACTTCATTATAGTGAAGGGTTTTGCAAAGAAGCTGGGATTAGAAACAAGTCAAAACATCAAAAAAAGCTAGATAGGTTCACCACGTCCCCACTTTCTTAATTTTGGACACTTACCTCGAAATTTTCTGACGATTTTTCACTAAACAACAACTCACTCATTTTTGATCACAAGATCCGTCGTTTTCGTTGTTCCGCTGAAAGAAAACTGTTTCAAAGCGTTAGATGCAGCTAGACAGTGAAGTAAATGATGAACTATTTAATGTAATAGTCAAATTCGATTTCAACTGATAACAGCTGGCTGGAATAGACAATTTCGTTGAGAAACAGAAGAAAGTGGTAAAACATTGGCGGGCGGAGGAGAGACACGGGGCACATCGTCGTTGCTTCTGTGTCTCTTCAGACGGCTGTACTATTTTCTTCACGTACACACAAACATCGGCCGAAAAAGACGAGACGACAATATATTGATTCTCGAGGCGGAAACCAAGAAACACTCGGACACACATACATATAGACTACAAATGGGTCTAATGAAGTTCATGATTCTGTAAAAGCATGGTATATTGATGGAAATCAAATGATATTTATTCAGAAAGAGTTAGAAGGAAGGTTTTTTGCGCTAAAAAGAAAAGAGAAGCCTGCGGAAGTTCAAGAAAAAATGAATGCGTGGGTTTGAAACCTCCTTAAAATAAAACTTTGGAGCAAATCGTAGAAGATTTCACAATAAAAACATGTTTTCATTACAATTACATTAAACAGACAAGCATGAGTTATTATTAGTGAATTGAGAGACAAAAAAGAGATGCAACTCTGAAATTTCATTCCAACACAATTAGTTGAATACGAAAATCGAAATTTCGATCTTCTGTGGCAACCAGTGCAGTTGTCCCATCGTTCCGTCTGATTTGTTCCAAGTGTTCCCTGAAGATATTGTATTTTTGACGCATCTCCATTTCCATTTCTTCACTAATATCCATAAGTTGGATTCCATTCAAGTACGTTTCTCCGTTGATGAAATCTGTTTTACGGATTGATAAAGTCATCTTTTGTAATCTTGCATTTGATCCACGGATCCAATGCTTCAGGAATCGATTGAATTGTTTTTGAGAATTAGAGTTGAGGTGGTAGAACTCGACTTCTTCACTATTGGCCATTAGCATATCATCCAATGAGTATGAATCACTAAATCCGAGTTTTGTGTAGTTTTGAATCAAGAGTTTTTGAGCTTCATAATCTTCTTCAAACGGATTGCTTCCCAGATGTAATGAAGAGGAATGACTGAAGTGTTTTAATATTTCTCTGCCATTATTTTGGGTAACTCCTCTACCCAAATCGAGTTTATTGATTTCTCCTAGGGCGTTTCTTAACTCTTCAACATCAAATCTTTCACAGCCTCGACTAAAGCGAACATTCACTGGCCAGCGGAACACAGTCTTGATGTGACTCATCCAATCGCCGAAGTTGAATGGAGTTGATGATTGAATTTCTCTGACTTCATTTAGAGAAATATGAGCAACTGGAAGAGTCAGGTCGACTGGTGAATCCAGATCTTGGTAATAGAAGTCTATACTGAAAAGTGTTGTTTTCGTGAACACATTTAGACTGATCGCTTGATAAATCCCCATCTCAACTTTTTCGTCTCCAAAGTCTAACGATACCACAAAGCTTCGAGTTTTCATGGAGACAAGGGAAAACGACAACCTGAAAAAATTAGAATTTACAAGAAACTGCTGCCAAAAACTTACAGCTCATAATAATTCATGTTTTGAAGCACTCCGATAATGACATCATGAGGCAATCCTAGTAGCGGAAAAACTTGTTCCATTTTAATGGGTTATTGATTCTTGTGGTTGACGGGGTAATGGGTTGGAGAGATTAGTCGACTGTGTAGACCGAGACGGACCGAGATGCGCTTTTTGAGGGTACACGAGCAGTTGGAGTAGTTTTTGCTGTTTTACTGCAAAAAAAACTTAACATGATAAGTACGTTTCACATAACACGTTTCAAAGTATTAGTTACTGCTAGAAGATGGAGTAGCAAATAAACCATTCAACATAATGATTAAATTCAAGTTTGACTAATAGCAGCTGGTTGTTATAGACAAATTCAAAAAGAAACACAATAAACTGATAAAAACTTGATGGACACGGGGGACACATTCCACCGTCTTTGCTTCTGCGTCTCTTCAGCCGGCTGTACTATTTTCGTCACGTACCACAAAAACTGCAGACAGAAAGGAGGATAGGACAATTTATTGATTCTAGTCGCGCAAAAAAAGAAGAAACACTCGGACACACCTATGAAATATTTGCTTATCTCAATAAAGTTCATACTTTTGCAAAAACATGAGATATTGATGGAAATCAGATGATATTTATTCTGAAATAGATCAAAAGTAAGTTTTTGCACAAAAAATATAAAAAATTATGAAAAAATTAGTCAAAAATAAACAAACATCCCAGATAACACACAAGTTAGTAAGCCAGCGGAAGTTTGAGAAAAAGTGGATTCGAAATTTTTTTGAACAAAAATAGAACGTGTTGTGAAAATTTTTACAATATAAACATTTTGCATAACAATGAAATTGAAATAGTTTTAAAAAAAGAAGGAAAAATAAAATAATTCGTGGAAAATAGCTTAAAATGAAACGTTACAAAACAACACAATGATCATTAGTGAATTGAGAGACAACAAAAGAGACACAATTGTGAAACTATCAGTCTAAAACAATTAGTTGAAATTGAAAAAAGAAAAGTCTTTCTAGTGTCGCAATCAGTGCTGATGTCCCATCATTCCGTCTGATTTGTATCAACTTCCCCCCAGAGATATTGTATTTTTGACGCATCTCCATTTCCATTTCTTCACTAATATCCATAAGTTGGATTCCATTCAAGTACGTTTCTCCGTTAATGAAATCTGTTTTACGGATTGATAGAGTCATTCTCCGTAGTCTTGGATTTGATCCACGGACCCAATGCTTCAGGAATCGATTGAATTGTTTTTGAAAATTGGAGTTGAGGTGGTGGAAGTCGACTCTTTCACTATTGACCATTAGCATATCATCCAATGAGTATGAATTATAAAATATGATATGTGTGAAGTTTTGAATCAAGACGTTTTGAGCTTCATAATCTCTCTCAAACGGATTGCTTTCCAGTTTTAAAAAATCGGCAGTACGGAAGTGATCCAAAATTTCTTTGCCATTAATTTGGGTAACTCCTCTGCACAAAGAGAGTTCGTTAACTTCTCCGAGTGCTCTCTTCAACTCTCCAACATCAAATCTTTCACAGCCTTCCCTAAAATGAACATTCACTGGCTTAGTCCAGTTGAATACAGCCTTAATATGATTCAACCAATTGCCGAAGTTGAATATAGTTGATGATTGAATTTCTATGCCTTCATTCTCAGGAAAATAAGAAACTGGAAGAGTCAGGTCGACTGGGAGAATCCAGATCATTGTGATAGAAGTCTAGACTGAAAAGGGATGTTTTTGTGAACACATCTAGACTGATCGCACGACGAATGAACATTTCAACTTGATTGCCTCCTATTTCCAACGATGTCACATAGCTTCGAGTTTTTGTTGAGACGAGAGAGAACACCAACCTGAGAAGAAATAAAATTTCACAAGAAACTGCTGCCAGGAACTTACAGCTCAGGATAATCCATGTTTTGAAGCACTCCGATAATGACATCTTGGGGCAGTCTGAGTAGCGGAAAAGTTGGTTCCATTTGAATGAATAATTGATTCTTGTTGTCGACTGGGCAGTTGGTTGGAGAAATTAGTCTACGGTGTTGACTGAAGGGAGCCGAGATTATACTATTTTCGTAACGTACCACACAAACGGTGGACAAAAATAAGGAAAGGACAATTTATTGATTCAAGAAACACTTGGACGCACCAATGGACTATTTGCATAGCTCAATAAAGTGCATAGTTTTGCAAAAGCGTTAGGAAATGTTGAAAAATCAGATGATCTCTTCCAAAATCTCGTTTAAAATCAGGTTTTTGCTTGAAAACTATGGAAAATAATAAGGAAACTTGTAAAAACTACAAGAATCAAGCTAATAAATTTTTCAATCTGAATTTCCGTATAACGCGTAAAATAGAGTTATTTTGCTTTTCCCGAAAAATGTTGTAGGAATGATAAGTATCAGTTTCGAAACTGCTTTGACCGTCAGTGAAATTGCGAAATCTAAATAAAACTGGGAAAAATAATTAACAACCGCAGAAATCCGAAATAAGACAAGAATTTAAAATTGTGTAAGTTGATGGAATGCAATTTTTTTTGTATGAGCGCTTTTGTAGTTGACATCTTTTTTGTAAGAGGCATCTCCAGCAAGTTATAAGTCGCCAAAGTGATATTTTCTGTGTCCTAATAAGTATGGACGTTTCTACCACCTGGACATGTTGATATCCTTTTGATAACTACAATTCCATATTTTGTCAGTTGACAACTTTTTGACATCCTTCCTGAAAACCAAATTATCCTCTGTTGAGTATAAACAATGTCCCGTCTTTTTATGATATATTTGAAATCTTTCAGTTTTTTAATTGATAAGATTTTCCGTTGCGGTTAACATGTTTTCTTTCCTGTGAATTGCATGGAACGTTTCTTTTTTCTTTTTTCACATAGAATTCCTTAATTAGATTCCAATTTTCTCGTTTGTAAACTGTCATGTGAATTGTCTCCTCATACTGAGCTGTCAGCGACAGTCACTCATTGTTGTCTTGACCATCTAACACTCATCTGTTGAACAGTTCTTTGCGATGAACCTAGAAAAAAGCAATTACCACGTCATATCGCCGACAAGTGCAGGTGTTGTCGACGTGAAAGTAGAATGAATAATGTCATGTGAACTGCATTTTGGGAGAATTGTAATGGTGGAGAATTCTAATAAAAAAAATTCTGTACGGGACCTCTCTGAAGAGTTATAAATGATCAAAGTAGAAAGTTTCAAACATTTACAATTTTGTACTGAAATTGGTCGATTTGAGTAAAACGCAGTTTCGATGACCCTTGCTTAATACATAATGCAGAATGTACAAAAAAGTTCTTAACAACAAAAATGGAGCTTTAAATTCAAACTGAATTTTCTGTATGAGTTGGTGTTATTTGACGACCAATGATTCTGTTTTACACACTGTAAGTTCATCATTTCTATTGAAAACATGAAGCGTTTCCAAGTGATACTGTAACAAGAAATTATGTTAACATGATTGTACAATAACACGCATTGAATGTCATATAAACAGATCTTTAATATATTTTTGGTGATTTAAAGTATGTACACTTATGGTATTTGTGTAGTTTCGAATCTTGTCATCAAGAATATGTGAAATTTCTCACTATGGAAAAGTCTTAGGTAAAATTGGACGTTTGTCCTGTTTCTTATACGATTCAAAAACTATTCTCTTATTTTGAAGACGACTGGAATTAGAAACTGTTGGTTGCTTTTCAAATCAAGAAACTCTGAGTTATAAAAAAGATCTTTTCAAACTAGTTCAGAAAATTTGATTAAATTAAATGAGTAATTATTTGACAAAAGGTTTGTTAGTACTCATTGCAAGTGTTCCGTTCTAAATAACAGATTTTAGCTTTGAAGCTAGTTGAGAGGTTCTGAACTCGCGTTGTTTCCAGTGGGATATGAAAAACTTTGTAAACGTGCTACAGTTCTATTTCTTATCATACAGTGTTAGTTCCTGCTATGAGTGTATTTCGAATCTACAGTTCCACTTTTGTAGTTGACAATTGTTTCATTACTGAACAGTTACAGTACGAAAACTTACACAGCTCCGAAATCGAATTGTATCTTGATTGTTTCTTATTCTTATTGATTTTCATTCAATTTCCGTTGATATGAACAACGCCAGGAACTCACTCTGGTTACACTTTTCGATAAAAACTGATTTTCAGATCTACGCCGCTCTCCTGGAACACATGTTCTTTTTTCAGTCCTCAGAGCAGCAGAATATTTTAGTTTCAGTTTTCGATTGATGTATGATACACGCCACCTCTGCTACTTTCCCAGTCAACACAATATTTTATGTCCGATATATTTATTGTAGTTCTTATTTGGTTCTATTTCTTTCAATACCCAACTGGTGCTTTATTATATTTCTGAAACTTCATGTCTTCATAGAACAAACTTGATTTTCCCAGATTCATTATACGTTCAAAGAAACACTGTATTCACTCAACATAAACACTTCTTGCTCCGCCCACGGCGGGCGGAGCAAAAATTGAGAATTGGCAAGTAGAGCGAGGGCGGGGGCAAAGGGCATATGCGGTGGGTGTACTAGGTCTGGTCAGAGACAGATGGATGGCTACATTCATTTTGAACACAGCCTCCCTTTCATTCGGCTACATCTTCCTCTCCAGTATTGCTCTCTTTTTTTGTTTTTTTAGCCTTCAATCAATTATTCCTCGATAAACACACATATTTTTTTAGTGAAACACTCTCCTCAATCAACAATGATCGGTATGACTCACCTCTCCATCAAATGCATTTTGCCGTATATGGACGCGGGTCAAAGGTTAGTTTTTTTTTTTCAAAACTGGTAGTGATAGATACCAATTCTGCCTTAGTTTCCACTGATTTTGTAAGCTCTAGTAGTACCTTGTGCGCTATTGCCTCCTCTCTAATTATTTGGGAACTAATACTTGCTACCCGTTGGACAGAACAAAATTGGAAATGCTCAATAACCTAACCCAATTTGTCACACGCGAGAGAGCATCTGTGTGAGTAGTAGGACAAATCCGTTGCGCAGGGGAACAGGATTGTGCATAAGTCATTATCAGAAAGCTGACAAGCTTGCAGCATGATACAACAAAAGAATGTGTGAATTAAAAATGCCGAACACTTTCGTAATCAGAGAAACTTAGGTCTAAAGTTCAGCTGGTAGAAAATGATGATGCGCTATCTCGCATTATTTTATGTGGGTCAAATCAGAAATTCAAAGTCAAAATATAACTCTCTTAGGGGTACAGTACTTGTAGTTTTTTGTTTATTTGTAGGAGCGGTCTGCCACATAAATACAAGAAAATGGGTTTAGTAGAGTTAAAACGTTAAAAATTAAGATAGAAGTGTGAAACGAGATAAGATAGATAGTGAAGATAAAATAGAAAATAGATAAGGTAGAAAGTGAGGAGGCGTGAATAAACCAGTTAATGAGATTGTTAGGAAAATGAAATGGGGCATGCACAACTCATAACATTTTCAGAATCATCTTGCAACAGTGCCCACGAATTAAGAAAATTGACAAGTCGCGATCTGCTAAAATAGAATCCCTCCAGCTTCCAAAGAGTGTCATGCAAATCGACTCTCTTAAATTTGAAATGGGAATTGCTCGTTTTTACCCTGGAGGGTACACACCTGATTGGGTCCGCGAAGAAAATGAAAAAGGAGGAGTTCAATTTGACGTCGGACAGTTCAGAGGGCTGGCGCAAGCACACATCGTGTCAAGAATGGAGCTCGACCGAGCACCGACAGAAGAGGAAACGATTGAAAAAATGGAAGCTGAACAGAAACTGAGAGATTTGTGTGAAGAAATGGAGCAGAATCCGGAAAGAATCACTTCGGAGGCCAGAGCTGCGATGGATGAATTCAAAAGAATCATTAACGACTATGAAACGAGAAAAAGTCTTTCTCAATTGGAATATGAAGAGTTTGTCAAACTCACAGTCACTTCAAGAGACGGGCTATATTCAGTAGAATATGTCAAGTATCAGAAATCATTAGAGGACACTTGGAAGTACCTCATTCAAAAGCTTGTAAAGCCAAATGTGGTCGTTGTCAACTACATTATGAGTTCTGGCTCCGAACCAGAGATTTGGCCATTTGGTCAATCTTTGAAAGTGGTTAATTTGCGAGCGGCAAAGAAGTTCTGGACATCAAGAGACATTCAGTCAATGAGAAATGTGCTCTCATCGGAGCATAGTTTCCCGCTTCGATCCATGGAAACAGTTCCTCGTCGGAGCAATGTGTATCTTGGCAACCATCTGGCAAGAAAGTTCATAATTTCGGATGCTCCCAGCCAAGAATTAATTCTCAAACTGAAATGCCCGCATGTTCACTTCAAAGAGTATCAATTCAAATCGATTCCGTTTGGATTAATTTTTGGACTTCTGAAGAAAGACGCATCGAAACACTATTTATTCGAGACCTCCAACAAAAACTGCGTCCACGACTTGATTGCGTACTGCAAGATGGATAGAAGACTTCCCGAGACTGAAATTCTCAAAGGATACGAAAGGTTAGTTGTTTTTCTTAGAAATACGATTCAGAGGAAAAATATTTAATCATTTTGCAGGGATCAGTATCCAATCAACTTCAATTTCCCACTTTATGGAACAATCGATGTCTGCGGATCAGTTTATCGCCGGGATGTCAATGGTACAACAAACTACATAATTGACCTGAAATGTCAGTAGTTACACATAATTATTCTGTCATTTTTTACAATTTTGTAATTATTGCATTTTTTACAGCAATGAGAACTTGAAATGTATTCCTCATTATTTTCCAACAATCTTGTATTATGACATCAGATAAAAGTTTTTGAGCAAAAACAGTTTATTCCCCTTATAAAACATGATGACAAAGATTAAAAAACAACAAAGTGACAAATTTGATACTTAGTCCTAATTGACCAGGGGAAAGGCAGAAAAGGGTTAGCATGAGACGTGAGAACAAAACTTAGTGCTTTGTTACACGATGGGTTGTGTTCTCGGAAACAATTCGATAATTGGCCAGCTGAGACACCAGATGTATGAACACCAGATGTGACAGAAAAACTGACTACTTTTGTCTTTTTTAATTCGGCAATTTGCAATTCACCGACACACAAATTCTTACGATACATTGTTCTCTGGGAAACAAACAGATTTTTGACCAGCTGACCTACAGTAAGCACCAGATGTGATAGATAAACTGAGAACTTATATCTCCTTCAATCAGGAAAATAAGCATGATAACCCAATTGAGAGTTCTTCTCCAACTTTGTATAGCAGGTGACGAATTTTTGAAAAAACATTTAAGTGTCAAGTTAAGGAAAAACGTAAAAATCAATCATTACTGGTTCCGAATCAGTATCCGAAAACACAATCATACCTTTGGTACCGTCGATTCAATGGATTTGTAATCTGTCATTACCAACTGCGTACTCACTAACAAGGTCAGAATATTCCGAGGGCTCAAAAAGAGCGAGGTGATTTTCCGGGAGTTTGAAGGCTCTCAGCCCTTCACAATATTTTCACTGTTGCACGTTTTGAAAATAACTAATGCGAGTTTTTCCATACGAGGATTGCATCTCCCAGTTCATCAGGATACAAATACCTACAATGAATTGTGTTCTGGGAAACAATTCGATAGTTAGCCAGCTGACAGCAAACACCAGGTGTGACAGAAAAACTGACAAATTATGACTTCTTCAATCAGGAAACGTACATCAACAATTTTTAGAACGGCCATTACCCTGCCTTTGATTGGTGTTGTATCTCCCCTTGCAGAACAAACAAAATGGTAGGCGGCTCCAAATAAACATCTGGGGAGCACATTATTGTTGGTCTAACGACCGCCACGTCCTAATTATTCCTTTAATAAGCCAATTCAAAGTTTTTCTCCGCTTTCTTATAGTAAGCGACAAATTTCTGAAAGATTTCAAAAGAAAAAAAGATGTGTCACTTTGTTGGATCCAAACATCTTTATTTAGTTCACAAAATCAGGTTGACAAGAATTAGATCAAAACTAAACATTTTTAAAATGACTAGTTAAGAAAAAACGAAAAAATCAATTTGTAGCTCTCCTTCCATATTAGTTTCTTTGAACACAATTCTCCCATTGGTACCATCAGTTCGAGTGATTTGAAATCCACCAGTCACTTCCTGATTCCAAAGCTGAGCATATTCAGTGGGCTCAAAATCAATAATTTCATATTCCGGGAGTTCGAAAGCTCTCAGTCCCTTTAGAATATTTTCTCTGTTGTGTCTTCTGTGCATAATTAGTGTTAGATGCTCCATCCGAGGATTACTTTTTAGGGCTTTCCAGTGTTTAAAAAATCGATTTATATCTTTGTCGGACAAATCTGCGCCAGTAACCTTGATTTTAATGGCATTAGTTATAAGAAGATCGTCCAACTGAAAATCTAATTCATCACAACGTAAATCAAAATAAGCCAGGTTTTGTATGATTATTTTCTGGAATTCCTCCTTTGACATGTTATAGCGAACACTAAAAATAGAAAGCGTTCGGGTTTTTGGTAAAATGACATCCAGAATATTCTGAACAAATGCGTTCGTTTGACTCTCTTCCGCTCCGACAGATACTACCCTTATATCCGATAAGGCAGAGAAGAGTAGACGAAAATTGACGTCACTTTTTGGAGCATGACCAATATAAAGTGTGAAGATCGGTTGATTTTTGGTGACATGCAGGATTCTAGAAATCCATTCTCCTGTCGACAATCCCATTTTTGACCATCGAACTAGTTCTCCGTTTCTTGGAGTCTTAACCTCTAAATGTTGGATTCTATCATCCAAGTTGAAAACGAAAGCCTTTCGTGAGCCAAGCAAAGCTTCCAGATGAAGACAATTTTTCTTGATTTTTATAAGAAATTCATGAGCACCTGCGCACAGAGATGGCACATTGATTCTCTTTGATAGGACGGAGCACGCAACTCTGAAAACGGTTAATCTGGTTAACCTTAACCGGTTTTTGATTCAAACTTACATTTCGTTAAAATCCAAGAACTGAAGAACGTGTTTTAAGGCAGCAGATGGTAAAGACAAGAGACGGAATGGTGTAGTCATATTGAGAGAACACCAGAGACAACTGAATGAGAATGAATGAGGATGGCAAGAACCTATCGTGCAGTTTGTCGACATACGAATACCTACAATAAATTGGGTTCTGGGAAACAATTTGATTATGAACCAGCTGACGCAAACACCAGATGTGACAGCGAAACTGACCACTTATATCTTCTTCAATCAGGAAAATAACATGATAAGGGTCAATAATTGAGAAAAGGGTTAATATGTGATCCACAAAAAGGGTAAATTTAGTTTAATAGATGGTCCAGCTGGGAAAACCAATTACACTCTCCAACCTTCTCACTACCCCGTCATGTACATCAAAAATTCTCGAAACGAGCATTTCCCTGCTTTTTATTAATGTCCGATTGCCTTACTTGCAGACAACAAATATAATGATAGGCGATGCCAAATAAACGTCTGGGGATCACATTATTTTTGCTCTAACGACTGCCACGTCATAACATTTCCTTTCGCCGTCGATCTCTCGCTGATGGGCTGCGGTGGCCAAACATCGGAGGGTAGGTTTTCTGTAGTGGGCAAATAATTTCGGCGTCTTGTATTAATTTGCTACCGTTGTGTGCGGAAAAGGCGGGATTGACAAATCAAAAGCGTTTGAGAAAAGTATGTTTGGTAGAGATGAAACTGAACTGTATTAAAGACTCCAGAACTGTTGGGCTTTTTGAGAAATTTCTATAGGAAAATCTTCATTCCGAGCTGATATGTTCCAGAATCTTCAAAAACAGACAGAACTTGTACAAATGGGTTTTTCAAACTAGGTCCATTGGGTACGATACTGTATTTTTGCAGCTTGTTTTGTGTACTTATTTATAATAAATTTTTCGATAACGCCTAATTTGAAAAATGTTAATCGATGTATTTCAAGACTATAACCTGATCAGCAAATTTCAATCCGGAAGCTTTGGTTTTCTATGATAAGGATTTGGGTGGAACACTGCACAACATTACTTTTTGACAAGAAAAACGGACGTTTTTTTAATCCAAACAACGAAAAATGATTTCCCGAAGACCTTTTCTTGGAATAATAAACATTCAAATGTCAACTGAAAAAAAAACTATATCTATGTCGGCTTCATAAAAACCGTGTTTGATTTTCGGACGCCCGCCACGTCATAACATTTTCTCTCGTCCTCAGTCTCTCGCGGTAGGCGGTGTTGGCCAAACATCGGAGAACAGGTTTTCTGTAGTTTTCAAATAATCCGCTACCGTTTCTCGCAATAAGATGGAACTGACCAATCGAAGGATTTCAGAAAGTGCAATTGGGAACAGAGGAACTCATTGAATCATAAATAACACATTTTGAAAATCATCAGAACCCTAATTAGACTACCTTTGGTTCAACTTACCACAGTTTGGAACATCTGAATAACAGTGAAATCAGGTAAAGCTCTCAAAAATGGAAAAACTTCACAGTATTCTTCCCCACAGCGTTTCAACTACTTGACAAAAATTCGAAATATAATGTTTTATATCATTCAAGGGCCTAGTAGATACCTAACAAAAAGCTGTCAACTACAAAAATGAAGATGGTTTTTTCTAATTTCTAATTTGTTTTCCGTTTCTCCACTGAATGTATTTGATATATCTAAATACCGTTTTAAAAATATGTTTAACAAACTTAAAATCATTCTGGAACTGATTATATCACATATCATCAAATACGACGTTCGATCCTTGTTACACTTTACAACCCCTGAGCAAACTTGACTTCTTCCTGATAAAAGTAAGTAAAAAATCTGTTTAACATAGTTACAATCGTTTTGAGACTGTTTAATTCACATACTATGAAAAAACAAAAAACAAAAAAGAACCATCCGCTGCGAGCAGGATTTGAACCTACGCGGGCAACGCCCATTGGATTTCAAGTCCAACTCCTTAACCACTCGGACATCGCAGCACATCTCCCCCCTTTTTCTCAGTGCGTCGACAATACAGTATGTCTCCCTCCCCCAATTCCCTCGTCTTGTGTGTAGCCGCCCGCAAACAGACACACAGACAGACTCAGATCCCATGAGATCCAGCAAACACGCTCTATCGATAAAAATCAAATTTCGAAATTGTCATCATTGTCCGCCTTTCATTGCCTTCGGGTCGACATGTGGACGGTTGGTTTTTGTTTTCATTTTATTCCGCATGGTTCATACTTTGTACGCACTGTATGTCTCTCTCACTATCCATCACTATTTCTCCTCTTTTTATTACTTTCCAGCTGCTCCACCCGAGATCCTCCCAGCTTTTTACTCATTTCCCAAATTTAAATGATCTCCGACGCAACCGCAACGCGATTATTCAGGGGAGGTCAAAACTGGCGGTGACTCATGGTCAAATATTGTTTCTCTGCTCTTCCCTATTTCTTCTCACTTCTTGATTCGCTTTTCATCAAAACATATCTGAAATCTCATTCTGTGGTTAGTGTTTTCATGATTTAGCCAGAAATTCTGATTCAGAATCGGCGCCTTCGAAGAATATTCTAGAAAACCGCGACGCGACCGTAACGCGTGTGATTCTGAGATAAACAAAGGCCGATATACTGACTCATGCTTGTTCCATTGTCTTCATTCTGTTGTTCTCTCGTTTATTCCTTTTCATTTCTACTTTCGACTGGATATCTTACTAAATTCCATTTTCTTTGGGTATCTTGCAACCTTATAAAAGATTTCTTTTCCAGTATGAACCACTCCACCCAATCGCTCAACGACGGAGTCACCAAGGAGTTCGAGCTCCTCGAGGTGAAGGAAGACAAGGCGGCGTCCGCACCACTCACCACGGACAACCTGGAGAAGTTCGCCGGACTCCAGGTAACTTTTTCTAAAAAGCAAACTGTGTGTTTAGTGGTTACTCCCCTCCTCCTTTCGTGGGCATGTCTCCTACTTCCTCCCTCCCCGTTAATGTGAGAGATGTGGCGCAATAGGTTGGGCGCACGCTTTTGAGAAAAATAGTACATGGATCAGTACCAACATATTTCAGAACTCCGAGCCTTTCACTCGCTCCTCATCCATGAGCCTTCGCAGCTTCAGTACTTCGTCTCGCTCTTCGATTCGTCGTGAGTGTAAGTCCCTCCAGCCTTACACAAAAAATTGTAAAAATCTTACTTTCAGACCCATCTCCGCCGGAATACCTCTTCGAGAAGTTCCCGGAATTCTCGAGAGCGCAGATCAAGGTGTTCGTCGACAAGTTCTACGAGTTCGACAAGGATCTCGACTGCTGCCTCAACTTCATGGAGATCAAGAGATTCATGGAATCGTTGGGAGAGGCTCAGACCCATCTGGTCATCATCGACCTTCTCAAGCAGGTAATCAGACCCAAATATAAGATTGAAATAAATAAATAAATAATAATTCCAGCTGAAGAAGGACAAGAACGGAAAGTTCAACTTGGAGGAGTTCATCATGCTGTTCCGTCTTGCCACCAAAACCGGCGCTATCTCCTGCCTCCACGTCTTCAAGAAGCTGGCCGACAGCATCAACGTCCAGGAGGTCGGTGTCCAGGCCGCTGCGCGTTTCTTCGAGGCGAAGGTAAGAGTAAAAGGTGCTATTCAAATATAAACCATACACATTTTCAGGCTGAGGAGGCTGCTGGGTACAAGGTCATTAAGGGCGTCCCTGCAAATGTCGAGGCCGAACGTTTGGCCGAGTTGGAGAAGCAGAAGCAGCTGGAGGAAGAGAAGAAGGCGAAAAAGGCCGAATTCCAGAAGTTGATAAAGAAGTTTCAGTAAACGTCTACATTAATTCAAATCTTTTTTTGTAAATTCAATGATCCCTGGTTTTTATCCCTTTTTTTCCCAGTATCCTTCTCTTTTTCCGGTAAAAATGTCTTGCCGCCACTTCCCAGTCCCCGTTCTTCTCTCCATCTTTTCATTCCGAAAAATGTTTTAGTTGGTGCTGCTCACACACAAAACGTGTAATTTTGATAAAACAAGTCAGCGTTCTTGTGTAAAAGATATAGAGAACAGAGGAAGAAACAATTTGTGAATATGAGTCATCGTCAGTTGCGTTGCGGTTGCGTCACGGTTTCATAAATATTCTAAAAACCCCCAAGCCTCCTAATACTGCAGCTGGGGACAGAAACCGTCCACATGTTGGCTTCCAACCAAAAAAAATAGGAGATGTTAGCTTTCATTAGATGGTCATTTGTCTGCGTATGTTTGTTCATGTCTCTCACTGCTCTGGCACACTCTCGCACATATGTACACACTCACGCAGAGAAGAACGGTCGAGAGCGGCGGTGTGTACGGTTTGTCTACACAAGGAGAAGAGAGTAGAGACGTGCTGCGATGTCCGAGTGGTTAAGGAGTTGGACTTGAAATCCAATGGGCATTGCCCGCGTAGGTTCAAATCCTGCTCGCAGCGGATGGTTCTTTTTGTTTTTTGTTTTTTATAATATGTGATAAAAACTGTTTCTGAATGATTATAACGTTGTTAAACTAAATTTTTTCGATTTTTCAAACGGGAGTTAAGTTCGCTCAGGGAGGAGTAAACTGTGCCAAGGATGGAACGGGACAGAGCGTCCACCAAAAAGGAAGCAAATGAAAATGTGGCAGCCGGAAAGAAATTGGAAAAAATGGAGAAGTTCCCGGAGTTTTTGGAACGGAGCATGCTTAACTCGGAACAGTCATCCGGGAGTACGAGCAGCCACAAACTCATTCTGAGTTAATGTCACTAACGAAAAATGGACGCTCTGCAGTCGAATACGAAAAGTCTCTAGAAGACACCTGAAAGTATCTGATTCAGAAACTGATAAAACCTGATGTTGTCGTGGTTGATTGTATTATCACTACCGGTTCAGAGCCTGGTCATATGTCCTATTCTGAAAGTTGTGAACTTGAGGGAAATATTTGGACAAAGGAATGACTATCAAGAAGATTTTTTTATTTAACACGCTTATTCAGCGGAAACGGAAGAAAAGATTCAAGTAGTTTGAGAAATCAAGAGATACAATCAAAAAATTTATGGTACAGACTGTCCAATTATGTTCAATTCGTGAAGAGATCACTTCCCACGGAGACGAAGTTGGGCATAGATACTTTTGTGTGGGTGAATTCTTCCTCTCCCATAGACCGATGAACGTTTCTCTGGACGGAAACCAATGCGTTCGATGTAGAGTCGCTTTGCGAAGTTCTTGTTTTCAGAAGAATTCTCCTTCACAGCTTGCTCCTCGATTTCGTGAAGCATGTCTTCTTGGTTGATATCCAACTCCGCATCAAACGCTTTGACTTGTGTTGGTCCTGGCAAGTTGCCGCTGTACCAGTCGGCTGGGAGCCAGAAACGTTTTTCCTGGAAAGAAGCACATGTTTGTCAAGCAACCTGTTCAGTTTCACTTACCACGTTTAATTCCTTGTCTCTTTGAGCTTCCAGAGAAGAGAATCCAAGAATGGCGATAAAAACCAGGTAGAAAGCAAGCTTCATTTTCTTGTGACAAGAAAATGGAAATGCGGTGGCTCGTCAGATAATGCTAAGGCTTCTGAAGTCTTTGACGCCTTGGTTGGAACCAGGAACCTGGCGAGTAGTGGGCGTGTCTAGGCACCCGGATCCCAAGAAACCAGGATCTTGTGTCTTCACATCTTGTTCGTTTTTATATTTCAACAACATAATTGGAGCACACCCACCGCTTTATGTGATTCGTATAATTTTAATTATAGGGGTTCTGGTTTGCAAAGGTGGTCCAACTCGAATCAAGTCGTTAGGCGCGTCTTATGAAAATGGGAAGTCACACGTTTTGAAGCTTCCTGGATTTTATGTAGGTTTCTGCACGACCACACAATAATTGATTGCGAAAAATATCACCAGGAACAATTCTAAATACTTCCTTGTTTTGTTGAATTTCATGGGGTCGAAGACTTTAAAAAAAGAGTCAAAAACTAGAAAGTCAAGTCAGGAAAAAGAACGAGAAACTGAAAATTCTTGATATAATTTATCGGGGCCCTGTAATAGAAAGGTACGTATGAAATACAGTATCGCTCAAAAGGTTACCAACTTTGGCTGTTAACAGTGGAACATGACAAACTTTGACAGCGAATTTCGGTGTCCCTAGATTGTAGAATAAGTTAAATTTTGCTTGTGTTGGACAGAGGAAAAATGGCTCATCATTTTTGTTGTTGACTATTTTCTTGTAGGTTCACTATCTTGAAAATCACAGGATGTCAAAGTGAAAAGCTAGAAAATGTTGCAAATATGCACTGAAATCAGTCGTTTTCCGGGTGGAATGGCTATGATTACCTGTATCTTACACGGAACTGTTCTTACACAACAATGGTGAACTCCAAAAATGAAGTTCTATTTCTAACCTGTCAAACCCATGCTAAATAAAATTAGTCGGATAAACAGGTGACACCGAAATACACTGTCGAAGTTGATCAATCTCCACTGAATACGGCCGAAGTTGATAAAGTTCTAATCGTTACTGTAACAACGATGCGACATTCACAGACAGTCAAGCAACATATACGGGATGAACTACAAATAAAAACTTGTAGAAATCATTGTTATCTCTTTACGGTACTCATTTTATCAATTTCAGATATAAATGCCTGGTTAAGTGATTAATTTTTGAAGGCAACTACACAACTTGAAGTTTCAAAAATGGCGTTCCTAGTAAAATATAGTTTTTCCATTAGTCCAGAACATAACAGCTCCAGTCGTTCCCGCTCAATGGCTTTACCATCAGAGTTGTGCAAATTGATTGAGTGTGTGCTTCAAAATTCCAATAATTGGAATAAAAACAAAATAGTTCTGGAAAAAACACACTGAAACACAATTTTTGTTTTATAATTTGTTGGATTACTGAATTATAGTTGAGTCTTGTTTCACATATGGCACGTTTTATACAACCAATCAAGCAATTAGCCCAGACCTGTTTGCCATTGTTTTCTTATCAAAATAGGCTTGGTTTCTATATCATTCTATCCAGAAGTTGACTGTCAAATCTGGAATTTTTTGATTTCTTGATATTCGACATGATTCATGATCATCTCATGATCGTCTATCATCGTTTTCCTCACCCCTATTCCCATTCCCATAAAACTGTTTCGAATGTCCCGCTCCTATCGCCTCCGTCTCTTTCCCTCCCGGAATGATATAAATATTGGCAAGTCAATACATCTCTTTTAATACTTTTCTTCTTTTTGCCACCCTCATTCTTTTCTCCGGTGCTCCGTAAAGAGAAGATTTATGACTCATTCGCCTTCCACTAATCGTTTTTTTCTCCCCGTTGGCCCCTTGTTTACTTAGTTACCCGTACTTCTATACAGTTGTCAATTTTAGGCTCGAAAATTTCGGACTTCCCTGATTTTCATTGCTCAATCCACCCCAGAATTATGAGCTGAACTCCAATACAGATTTTCCTCGCTATTTAATTTTTATTTGATCCCCTTTTCAGACTTATTTCAGCAAAATTGGTGAATGGACATGATTGTCCATCCGCGAATTTAATTTTTTGCACGACGCTCGCATTTTACCTATAGTGCCTCGGTCGTTGCTAGGAAACGCGTGTAGCGCAACACCTTTGAGGCAAACGCTATCCGTTAGTCGACACTCTATGCTCTTCTTTTACGCTATATTGTGGTCCGTTGAAGACAGATTTTGGGACCTTACTTGTCCCTTTTTTAAATCAATTTTTCTTTCTGTTATTCCCCCTCCGCCGATCTACAAAACTGTACAATTACTCGAGTGACATTTATCCCGTACAAATTTCGCAACTTCTGTCCACGGTTTTTATGCATAGGTCATATTCCACTATGTCTGTCTGTCTCTCTACACTTTCATCTTTCGCTCTTTTACTGTGGCGTCCCTGTGTATATGAAAGACCTCCCGGTCTCTTTCTTCACTTTCCCCGTTTTTCCCAAGGCGTCATGGCGCGGTGTCTTTCTTTCTCTCTCTCACTATCTCTCGCTCTCCGTTCCGTTTTTCTCCTTCTTTGCATCCCAGAATTTATTTAACGCATTCTCTTTATGTTTTACCTCTTGTTTTGTGCACTACCCTTCCTCATCAATAAACGTTATTTTTTTTGTTTCAGAAATTGTACTCAATACAACGCACTAGCCATGGCAGCTGAACAAGCTGTCACCGCTACAGCCGAGTCGCTCGTCTACTTCACCCTTGTGTCTTCTGACAATCAGGAAGTGAAGATCTCAGCTTTGGCTCTCCAACAATCAAAGACCCTTGGAGATCTTGCAGCCAATCTTCAACTTTCTGGAGACGGGAATGGAGCTATGGAGTCGATCCCGATAGAAAATATCACCAAAGTCACATTGGAGAAACTGGTGGAATGGTGTGAACACTACAAGGGAGAGCCATTTTCAACAAGCGAATCCGTCAGGAATGTACCCACCTCAAAATGGGAGGACAACTTCTTCATGATCCCCAACGACGAGCTCTTCAACTTGATCGTAGCATCAGATTTTCTCGATTGCAAACACTTGATGCTTCATGCTGTCAAGAAAGTGGGTTCTATGGCTGAGGGGAAGACCCCAGAAGAACTTCGTGTCATCTATGGGATTCCAACTGTTGAGGAGAACGAGGCTGAAGAAGCTGGACCACCTGCTGGAACTGGAGCTGGATCTAATGAAAATGCTGCTGAGAATGCCAACTGAATGATTGAATACATTGTTAAATGTTTTATTTATTATTTATTTTTATTCGGTTTTTCAAGATTGTCAATAAAAACCACTTAAAATACATAAAATCGATGAATGTTTGAGATTGTGTATTGGTAAATAAAGAACAGAAAGGAATGATTTCAAACATAGAAATTTGAACATAGGAAATGAATTATGCAGAATCTTCAGCTCCGGCGCCTCCAGCAGACGATCCAGATCCTCCGCCAGCAGCAGCTTGTGCAGCCTCCTTTCTCTCAGCAGCACGTCTCTCAGCAGCGTCATCCTCCTCATCAGTTGGAATTCCATAGATCACACGAAGTTCCTCTGGTGCCTTTCCTTTGGCCATGAGAGCGATTTTCCTACAAGCGTAGTTCATGAGTTGTTTGACGTCGAGATAGTTAACGGCAAGGACCAAGTGGAACAGCTGCTCGTTATCCATCTTCAGGAAGTTGTCATCCCAGTCGGGGATGACGACGATCTTCGGAGAACTCTCATCGTCCACTGGAATCGGCTCTCCCTTGTGATGCTCGCACCATTCGACTATTTTTTCCAGCGTGGCCTTGGTGATGTTTTCCAATGGGATCGTCTCCGTAGTGCCATTCCCGTATTGAAGATTGGCGATAAGATCAGCAAGAGTCTTCGATTGCTGGAGGGCCAATAACGAGATCTTCACTTCTTTCTTGTCAGAAGACTCCAGAGTGAAGTAGACGACCGGCTCAGCTGGAGCAGCATTGTTTTGAGAGGCGGCGGGGACGACCACGTCAACTGGGACTTGTTCAACAGCCATGGAAGTTCTGTAATAAAAATAAATTAGTTGGTGAGCATAGGAAGAGCAAAAAACGAGAGGATATAAGCGCAGAAGACGATAAAGAAAGGATGTGAATGGAAAAGGAGGTGGAAATCAGACTCAAAGGTCGTAGTGAATGACTTAAAGAGTTTAGAGAAATTTGCAAAGGAAGTTTTAACTTTTAAAAGCTGAGTTTTTGAAAATATGAAAGAAAAAACGTTTGGAATCTGCTAAAGCAGTCAATCTATGATATGTGATCACAAAATACAGAATTAGAATAAGAATTATGCATCAGAAGTTTGAAGAAGAAATCCTGGAAAGAACTGAATGATAGCAAAACAAGCAATTTATTTTCGTAGTTGACCATTTTTATTGTGAAGACACTCTCTTGCAAGTTACAGATTGTCAAAGGGAAATGCTCCTGTATTTTGCTGATGTGGGAAATGGCTTTGATTACCTGTAACTTTCATGGTAGTGTCCCTATACAAAAACGGTCAATTACAAAAAATATGAGTTATGTTTGCTCTGTTCACCAATACATAATAGAGTTTATCGAACTTTCAGGTGACACCGTATATCACTGTAAAAATTGGCCATTACCAATGAAAACATCCACTTTTTTTCACCCCGGGAGTCTACAACAGAAGAACTTCTAATTTTTCCTGGTTCCCTTGCGAAACCAATTATGATGTAGGCAATCAGGAACCTAGAAACCAGGAGCTCAAAAAATGTGACTTCATATTCTCGTGAAGCTCGATTTTTACGATTTGACTGGTGTTGGAACCTATCACCCTACATATAATTATACCTATACGAGTCACGTGTGATCGTGAGTGTGCTCCAATTATGTCGTTGAAAATCAAACGCAGAGATAATGTGAAGTCACAAAATCCTGGTTGCATGAAATCTACATAGGTTCTCGAACACGCTCACTGGACCGTGTCAGGTTCGTGGTTCAACAATTTGGAGCACAAAAGTCGTAGAAGGCTTTGTATTATCAACAAACAACTGCATTTTTGAAATAATAAACTGTTTTATTCACGAAAAATTATGAAAAAGAAGAAAAATTACTGGGAAGGAGGAAAGCAAGAATCAGAATATCGAGAAATTGAATGCAGGAATAAAATGGACGGTGTTCTCTCAGTTTTGGACAAGGTGAAAACAAGGGAGAAAATTGACAAAAGATTCGGAAATCATAGAAAGAAGAAATTGAGCAGCATCTCACTTTCCACGGAGGCGGAGTTGGGCATAGATACTTTTTTGTGGGTGGAATCGTCCCACACGTTTCTCTGGACGGAATCCACCACGTTCGATGTAGAGTCGTTTGGTCATGATGATGTCACCAGCTGTGCCGTCTCTGACAGTGTCAGCCCATTCGTTTCCAGAGAATCGAAGATCCGCTTGGTTGATGCTCGATCCAGCATGGGAATAACGGGCTCGAGCTCCTTTGGGCAACTTGCCTCCGTACCAGCTGGGTGGGAACCAGAATCTCTTCTCCTTAAATTGTGATAAATACATGCTTATCAGAACTATTTGAAATTAAAGTGTGTTACTTACCATGACGGGATCCATCACTTCGTCCATTGTACTGACCGACGAGATTCCGAGAATCGCGGCAAGCACGATGAAGAAAACAAGCTTCATTTTCTTAGAGTAGGGGAATGGAAATGGTAGGTTGATCTGTGAAACTGAAGGTGTCTAGAGCCATATTTGGTCCTAGAACCTTAGTGGGCGTGGTCAGGAACCTAGGATCCAGTGGGCGGGTCTAAAGACCTCCTGCCCAGGATCACGTGGTTTCCCATTTGATTTGGTTCTGATTTTCAACGACATAATTGGAGCACACCCACGATACTATGAGATGTGTATATTCATAATCACAGGGTGCCAGCAGCATCCAATTAAGTCGTGAAAATTTGCATTCAGATTCGGGAAGTCATGAGGGTTCGACGACTCCTGATACTCGGATTCCTGGACCAACCATACATGATGAGACATGCAACCAGGAAGCATATGCATTTTTGCAAAATCTTCCTGATTTGGTAGTATCAATCTAATTCTCTACATGCACAGAAATATTAGCATCAAGACTTTTACGAGAAATTCAGAAGTATTGTAAATAAGCAAAAACGGTAATACCAACAAAAAATCCGTGCTTGGGAAGCCGAGATACAGGAAGGCATGCGATGAAAAAAAGTTTCGTTTGGTCCACAAATGAGAGATAAAAGAGTGGTACAAGGTCTAAAACTAAAATTGTGGTTTTGGGGATTTTAGGAACAAAAAAACTTTTGCAACAATGATGGATTTGGTCACAGGACCCATGAATTCTCAGAATATTCTAGATGAGGAAGATGGAAATGTCCTTTCTTAAGTGAAGTGGTGATAAACATGCACTTTGAAATGAAAAAATTCTATTGGATAGGTAGGAGATGAGAGGATGTTGGGAACAGGCAGGGTGGTGACGTAAAACTGGAAAGTTGTTGAGATGGGCTCGCGGAAAGCTACTCAGACTGTTTTATAATTTCTGAATGAACTAATTGAACAGATAGTGAAGGAAGGGGACTGCAGCTAGAGTGGGAAGACTTGTAACAGTGTTGCATAGTTCAAAGTGGAAACTGATGGTAATGGGTATCACATACGAGATTCTTGGAAGATTTACGTTTGGTAAAACATGTAGACGACACGCACAGTTGTAAAAACTGTGCCAAGCTAGAAGAAAATGCAAAGGTGAGCTTTTCTAGAAACATTCATGTCTAAAACCATGTGCCTTCCCAAAGTAAAAAAAATCTGGCAGATTCTGAATTGCACATTTCCTCGGCGGGGAAATGAGTTTTTCTCAGAAACAGCTCTAATACGGGACAATTTTGAAAAAGAAACAGTTCTGTTACGGTACGGCCTACAAAAAGATTTTTTATACCGTAATTAGACTAAATAGAAGAAAGTATCAGAAAAATGGAGGAATTCAGGGAAAACTGTTGAATCGAGTGAAAATTTCATAAGATCAGTTCATTAAATTGGGATCAACCGATAGACCAGAAGATAGCGTCAGAAAGAGAAGGTGAGCAACTGCAAAGACGAGGTGTGAAAAACTAGGTGCCACGATAAGAAAGAGAACAAGATAACAACGTGAAAATGAAACATGTGGTGAAAATATATGTAGTAGACACGATGATACTATTTCAAAAATATAGAAATTCATGTAAGAAATCGTTAAAAACAAGTGAAAATGAAATGAAATTTGCTCATTATAATCAAAAAAAATAGACGAGAAGAAAATTTTAAGGAGAGAGTAGTGGGTAGCTCCGGAAACGCAGAGTGAGATGAAAGTTTCCACACAGATAAAGACTACAAGCGCTCAAAGCTGTACTGGAAAACTACGCGTGCGGTCAGCCACCGGCAAATGAAGAACATAATTGAAGAAACAAATAAGAAACTTCAAAAAATAGAAACTTGAGTGATACAATGTTAAAAAGACTGACAATGCAATAAGATCTCCTCATTAAAAAAAAGAAAGTTAAAGACAAAAAGCCTGAGAAAAAGAGAAAAGGAGAGTTTTAGAAATCCGATCAAAAATAAAGGAGAAACGAAGAAGTCGTCAGAAGAATCTAGAAGTTTGGGTAAGAGAAATATTGAAAACGAGTGAAACTGGAATAAGTCAATAGAATAGAAGAGAGTCTAAGAAAGAGAGTAGTGGACAACTGCGGAGACGCAGAGTGTAGGACTAGTATGACAAAAAAGAAGGAGACATTTTTATGGAGTTGTACGAGAAAACAACGTGTGTTTCAACTGGAAATGAAAAAAATGTTATGAAAATGAAAAAGACGGAAAATTAGAAACTGAATTAATCCAAAAAAAAACTAACTTTCAAAGGTGTTCATGCAAAATAGATTCGTTTCAATCGAAAATGAACAAATAAAACTGAACGGGAAGCGAAAAAATAAATTATTTATGAAATATAGTAACTGAAGTAAGAAAACTGTTGAGAACAACAGAAAGCGCTGCTGAAGTTCCTAATCAAAATTGACAAATACAAACGAAAACTGACGCAGAAACAAGATCTACTGGTCACAACGAAAAAGAAGAAGAGATGCTTCTAAAATTGTACTGGAAACCGACATTTGTTTCAACAGAATGATGTAATGAAAATAGAGGAGAACTGAAGAAATTATCAGAAAAATTAAGAAATTTGGGTGAGAAAATTTTTTTAAACAAGTGAAACTGGAATAAGTCAATAGAACAGAAGAGAGCCTCAGAAAGAGAAAAGTGGACAGCTGCGGAGACGTAGAGTGAGAAACTAGGCCCCATGAAAAAGAAAAACACATGATTGTGAAGTAGTGCAAAGGAAACAACGTGTGTTTCAACTGAAAATGAAAAATATGACCAAAATGAATAAGAATAGAAGAAGTTATCAGAAAAGTTTCGAAACTGAGGTAAAAATACTCTCAAAAAGGGGGAGAATAGAATGAGATATGCTCGTCAGAATGGAATAAGTTAAGTGACCAGAAGAGAACCTTAGGAAGAGAGAAGTGAACAACTGCTGAGACGCAGAGTGAGAAACTAGGTGCCACGATGAGAAAGAGAGCAGGATCTTGAAGTTGTACTAAAAACAACTGAAAATGAAGAATGTGTCGAAAATGAAGTAGAAAATAAATATATAAAAAACGATCAGCAAAATATAAGCATCTGGGTGAGAAAATTATTGGAAACCAGTGGAAATATACTAACATTTGCTCATTGAAATGAATTCACATTCAGTCGGTAGGGCAGAAGAGAGAGTAGTGGGCAGCTGCGGAGACGCAAAGTGAGAAACTAGCTAATACTAAGCGCGAAAAAGAAGTAGAAGACGACCTCTCAAATTGGAAATAAAAAAATGTGATAAAAATGAAGAAGAAACGACGAGACTGTCAGAAAAATATAGAAACTCAAGTAAGAAACTGATAAAAATGAGTGAAAATGCAATGGAGTTAGGTCATTGTAATGAAAAAAACCAACAGACAAGAAGAGAACCTTAAGAAGAGAGTAATGGACAGCTGCGGAGACGCAAAGTGAGAAACTAGCTGAAAAACACATGTGATTTAACTGACGTGGAAACAACATCTACTGGTCAAGACAAAAATCTTTTAAAAAACGATATGTTTGAAACTTTGAAAAGAGAATAGATCTCTCCGTTAGGAGCAGAAGAAGACTGACGGCGAGAAAAGAGCCTCGGGAAGAGAG
The DNA here is from genome assembly GCA_002259235.3 of Caenorhabditis latens. NCBI lineage: Eukaryota > Metazoa > Nematoda > Chromadorea > Rhabditida > Rhabditidae > Caenorhabditis > Caenorhabditis latens. Next base: position 22,365,751 of record CM056097.1, on the reverse strand, counting down.
GAGTGGACAGCTGTGGAGACGCGGAGAACAAAGCAGAGCAATCGAAATAAGAAGTCGTATTTGAAGTCAGTTTTCAACCGAAATCAAAAAATTCGTTTTAAGTTTTTTGTTTTTTGTTCAACTTGTTTGTTATGAATTATTTGACCTTTAATTTAAAAAAAACTTGTCATCCACTTTCTGTTCTATAGAATTTATAAGAAGACATGTATAAACACATAAAGTTTAAGAAGGGAAACAAAAACTTGATAGTTAAACGACGTGAAGGACTAGTACCTTCCAACCACGCAACTTTTTTCAAAATATGAGGGTGCGGAGAGAAGAGAAATAGGCAAAGGCGAAGAAAAGGAAACAGAGAGGAGAAGAAAAATAGGAGAAGGGGTATGGAGAAAGGGCCGGTGGTGAGTGTCCAGAAACGAACGGACCACATTTGCATAATCTGTAGCAGCTGATGTTAGGAGAAAAGAGGGAGAAAGGTGTATTCAGGATTCGACACGGCTATTAACGTTCGCGTGAGCCATAATTGGCATGTATTTATTTCTTCTAACAAATTCATCGGAATCTTTGAAATCTTTAACAAATTAGATTCATCACTGTTAAATATTAATTACTTTATTTGTAAAAAGTAAAAGTATTACAAACATTTCAGAACTTGAGGGATATTCAAAAATAATTATTCTCCAAAATGAGAAAAATGAGTAGAGAAAAAGTGTAACGAAAAATCATCTGAGTTTTAAAATGTTTTGGGAAAGAGAGTAGCTGTCATAAATTAGAGAACCAGAAGCAAAAATAAAAATTAAAGTGAACAACGAAAACTGGGTAAAACAAGTCAGGATATATTCTTTTACAAACTATTTTGGGAAAATGTGCTTAGAAAGAGGCGGTCAGGAAAAGAACAGCTGTGGAGACGCAGAAGAAAAACAAAAAGTGAGTATTCGAAATAAAGAGGTGTGAATAGAAGAGGTAATTAACAACGGGCAGAGAAGGGGAAAAAGGGAAACGGGATAAGAAGAAAAAAGAAGAAAAGGAGGGTATGAATAGAGGGCGGGTGGCGAGTGTCCAGAAACGAACAGACCACATTAACATAATCCTGTGGCAGCTGATATTAGGAGAAAAGGGTAAGAAAGGTGTATTTAGGTTTGGACGCGGCTTTTAATGAGCGTGAGAGCCAAAATTGTGCTTGAATTTATTTCAATCTTGACAAATTTGCTGGAATATCTGAAAACTTCATCAAAATAGAATCTTCAGAGCTGCACAAAAATTTATTTATTAGCAGAAAGTAAAATAATTGCGAAAATTTCAGATTTTAGAGAAAACATTTGTGATTAGTGGTTTTTGAGAATGGGAAGAGTGAGAAGAGAAGACATGTGAAAAAAGTCATGAGAATATCACAAATGTTTGGGGAAGGGATCAGGTGTCATAAATTGGAGAACCCTAAACGATAATGAAAATTTGAGTGAACTGGAAAAAGTGAGAAAAAAAAGTTAAAAGGATGTTCTTTCACAAATTATTTCAGGAAAAATGGACGTAGAAAGATGTGATCTGAATATGAAACTCTAGGAAAAGTTAAATCTTCACTTGGTGATTGGCAGGAATTAAGGATATTCGTTAGGAAGGAATCTTCAGAATTCGAATTTGTCTAAATCAAAATCCTTTTCAATTGAGTTTCTTCCACAAATCATTCCTCTCAAACATTTTTTGTCGATCACAACTACGAGAACAAGATTTTCATCGGAATGTGAGAAGATCTGGGTGTGGTGAGCTTCAATATTGGCAATTGGATGATTGTGGGCCCCAGCACCAAGTAATTTGACGAGCTCCTCACAAGGAATTCCTTCGTAAGAGTAAATTTCAAACATGCTATCCTTGGTATGATTCCGGTTTCGATAACACTGAAAAATGTTTTTTAAAACTATCTTCAAAAAATTGTTAGCGTGACAATGATGGCCCATAGAAAGAATTATGTCTACAGCAGCGAGCATAAGTGAGTACAGATTCATACTTTCAGGCGTAGCTCTACTGCATCGTTCCCGTTTTGCCTGAACTTATTTTGTCAGGTGGCCGAAATATTCAGCAACAATAAAATCGTTTTTGAATAACTCACATTAATGTACTCCCAACCTTCTTCCGCGGAAATCTCTCCCACATCGAAAAACAGTGTCTCAAAGTGAGACAGGTCGTCGTACTCGATATCCCGATCATAAAGAGGCTGTGTGTTCTCAGAACAGTTTTGAACACGGAAATGCTTCAAATTGTCCCAGTGCTTGTGGCGACGGAGCTCTCGATACATTTCACGAGTCAGTGTGCCAGGAATAATCAGTGTCTCAATGCTTTCATCAATTAAGTCCGTCCACATTTGTTGAAAACAATCGATGCTGACCTGTTCAATATCATCTACCATGAGCCGATTGCACTTGATGTGCTTGAAAGTTCCCTTTGAGTTTACATCAGAAAACAAATTGCGCAAAGTCATATCTTGGTTGAAAAAAGTAGACGGAATCATTATGTAACCCACTGTATAGTTGGAATTCACATGAGCAACGAGAAAGTCGGACAACCAACATTCCGTTCTCCCAAACTTGTCAAACGTGGTCACTATAGTGGCAGTGAAAGAACTGTCACGTTTGGACCAGTTTATTGGCTTATTGAGATCTCGAATGTAGTCGTTCTCGAACTGCATTGTTTCAAAGTGGTAGTTGGGCACTGTGTTGACCAGCCGGCGAGTTTTTCGGCTAACTTGGCCCATTGCTTCTCTGTAGAACACTGTTTTAGGAAACCCTATAGATTAAAAAACTCACCTCTCCAAAAAGTTCAGCATCTTGATAACTTCTCTTTTTGGGACCTCTGGCAGCTTTGTCCAATATACAAATTTGTTAGCTGGATCGATAACATCTGGATTTTCCGCAGTTATGGTGTTGAAATAACTACTGTAATGAATCTTATAAGAACATATAACAGTTAAACGTAGGGAATTTCAATTATGACCGAAAAAAACTTTGCTGCTATTGCTAACTCTCGAACATGGAATGTTCTATATTGCAAGCAAATGCCCAAAGATCAATAATGTACGTACTTCTTTCTTGGTTCATCCTCCTCTTCCGCTGGATCACTCGCTTGATTTGTCATTTTTGTTGATAATCTTGACAACTACTGGTTTCAGTTTAGTTGTGTAGAAATATATCGCTGAAAAACGCAAAAAGTAAATATGAAGATACTGTTAAGAAAAAAGAGCAGGACTGCACTACAAAAAAATAAACAACAGGTAGAAAACAGTAGAAAAGAACAAAATTAAGTTGACACGGTTTTTTTCTTCCAGTTGGAAATAAAAAAAATTGGAGTGGGAAATTGATTCTCATTATAATGAAAAAATCAATAAACAAGAAGAGAACCTAAGAAAGAGAGTGCAGAGTAAAGATCTTGCTGAAAAATACATGTGATCCAGTCAAAGATTAAACATATGAAATAAAACTGACGGGAAAGCAGAAACTACTGGTCAAAATGAAAATCTATGAAAAGAAATGTTGGAAACCGTGAAAATAACGAAAGATTTTTCCATTGGCAGTAGAAGAACGCTAAAGACAAATAAGGGCCCAGAAAGAAAGGAGTGAACAACTGTGGACAGATGTGGAGACACAGTGAACAACAAAATGTGAATGCTCGAGATAAAACGATGTGGATAGAACAGGCAATGAATAACGGCCAGAGTAGACACAAAAGGGGAGAGGGAGGAGGAGGAGAAAAAGAGGAAAAAGGCTGAATGAAAGAAGGGCGAGTATCGAGTGTTCAGAAACGAACAGAGCACATTACATGATCCTGTGGCTGCTGTTGTTAGAAGGAAAGGGGAAGAAAGATGTATTTAGTATTCTGAACGGCAGCAGGTACATCGGGAAAAGGGAGAAATTATCAGGAGAAAAGGTCCTGTCCGTGACAAAATTATAAATCCAGAATTAAAAGTAGTCATTGAATAAAGTTTTTCAGATTTTGTTACTAGTAGATTGCAGATTCGCTTGGTTTTCCTTATAATAAAATTACTGACAAATTACAGTCATAACAACTTCCGCATCTCGGAATCATCAATAATTCTATACTGTTTATTGGTATTCCTGCTTTTAATGAAAACTAGTGACGGATTAGTGAATAATAACTCTCAGGATAATTTTTGAGAATAAAGATTTTGGGTATAAAGTAAAAAAGGGACAAACACTTATGCAGACAAAAAAATTGTGTAACTGTAGGTTGCGAAAGAAGGGAATGCCAGAAAGTGGATGTAACTAAGAATATGAGCGAATGAAATCACAAAATGTCGAATTGAGACCAATTGAAAAATATCCAACTAACTCTCAGAATAATTTTCAAAAATAGAAACTTTGAGGGAATAATAAAATGAAAGGGGGGGGACCTTTTGAATACAACACTTTATGCCTGTGGGAGAGAGAGAGGGAATGTCAGAAACTGGATGAAATTGAAAACTTAAGGGAATGAAATCACAAAATGTCGAATTGGGGAAATTGCTAACGTGTGGGTGAGAGCTCAACGTGGGACATATGTGTGCTTGAATCACAGACAATATGATCAGCAAGAAGTTGAAATAACTCGGGAAACTCGGAAAACTGGGTAAGCTGAGCTTTTTTCGATTTTCGAAGATTTTTGGTTAATTAAAAGTCGAAATGAAAAGAACCGATTGAAGTAGATCTAATTAACTCTCATTATAGCCTTTTAGAAAAAAAGGACGGGGTATTTCAATACAAACAATTTTGCGTATTAGTAGGTGAAGAGAGGGGGTAATGTCAGCAATAGATTGAAATAAGAATTTGAGAGAGTGATATCAATAAATATCGAGTTGGAGAAATTGAGAACGTGTGGGTAGATGATTGCATGGGTCGTGTTTAGGGAGGAATGAACTGATTTGGGGAATTCGGAAGATTGAGTGAGCGGAGCAAGTGTTTTGTGAGAAACAGGGAAAATCAGAAACTGGATGTAAACGAGATTTGAAAAATTAGGAACATTTGGTTATACTAACAACTTCACTGCCTTGAAGTCCTTGTTCGTTTTGCAGCATTTCCAGACGTATCCTCTGAAGTAGTCCCTGTCAATAATAACGACCAAAATCAACGAATGGTCTGATTGTGCAAAGATTTGAGTGTGCTGTGCAGCAGGGAATGAAGGAATCGGCTGGTTTTTTGCTGGAACATCGAATAGTCTCAGTAACTGCTCACAATCAATTTTTCCAGGACAGCCAATAAAAAATTGGGATCCACTTGTATGATTGTGGCCACGATATCCCTGAAATATAATTTTCTAGTCTTTCATTTTTGTATTGAGCTATCTTAGAAAATTACAAATATATCTATCGTGCGTAAGAATTTTCAACATGACCAACCAAAGGAGTGGTCTCCAACATCAAAAAATTCAAAAATTCTCAAATTTCTTGGGCCGATCGTACCGGGCCGGTGAGCTGGCTGAGTTAAAGAAAACTCTACAGTCGTCCCTGCCAGGGCCGGTATTTTCCAATCCTAACTTGATATATGAGAACTGTCTAACCACCTAACCTATAAACCCAAAATACGTACCTTAATGAATTCCCAAGCATCATTCGCTGTGATAGTCTCCACGTAGAACTTGAGATTCTCAAAATGAGACAAATCCTCAAAATCCACATCCCGATCATATTCCACTTCTTGCTGAAGATCCACGTTTTCCTGCATCACTGCTGCATCGCCAGTATTTCCAAAGCAGTTTTCCACATTGAGATTCTTTGCAGTATTCCAGAATTTGTAGACACGCAGACTTGAATACAAATCACGGGAGAGTGCGTGTGGAATTGTCAAGGTGTGAACTGCATTTTTATCGATCAATTTGTTCAACCAACCCTCACAACGAAGAAGCATGTCATCCATACTCAGAACAAGTTCTCCAGCCTTGAAAGGTTTGTATCCTTTGAAATAATCAATCAAAGCTTCCAAGGCTACATCCTCTGTGAGTTCAATTCGATCAAATGTATAATTCGATTTTTTGTACGAATCCAGGAAGTCCCACAAAAATGTTTTGTTTGTTCCGATTGCATCTTCCGTGATCACTTTTACATCGGGGTAAAAATAAAATCGTTGCTCGTCAGGGAGAGGTCCAGAGCTCTCGTTCGGAATTTTATTCCAATCCTTATCAAGTGTGTCAAACTCGATTTTCTTAAAGTGGTATTTTCCGGTCACAAGTTTTCGAGTTTTCCGGCTTAACTGTCCCATCGATTCTCTGTAAAAAATGATTTGCAGAATATGTTCAGGTGGAAAAATTCTTACTGTTCCAAGAAATTCATTATTTTTATAATATTCCTTTGTGGAAGAGACGGCAACTTTTTCCACAGCAGAAACTTGTTAGTGGAGTCACGAGCAGCTTGGACCAGTTCCTCTTTGCACTTGAAATAACTCCTGTAACAGAAAGAATGACTGCAAATATCTGCATGAAATTTATCTTACCACTTTCGATATTCCGGTTCTGGGGAATTGGTTTTTCTGATCACTGGAACATTAGACTCCCGCGAATCATCCGAACGAACATGAATAGTCTGCAAGACCGGACCACATGATCTTGAGCGAAGTCTGATTTAAATAGTTAAAATATCATAACTTTTTATAATGGATAGGCATAAAAATGAAAATATAATTCCAAAGATTTTTCTGTCATATTTTTCAACAGAACATCATTTTTTTGCTTTTAAAGTTCTGATTCGAAGCTTTTAGAATGGTGGCTCTGTAACACTCACAAGGGAACCTCCTTCACTTGTAAACTTGGAAACTGATGAAACTTGGGTGGGATGTTCAGTACCACTCCAATAGCGCTCCCACAAAACTATGGAATCCCCCAGTCATTCTGCTCCGAGTTATGGGGTTTCAAAGCGTTGAGAAATAAGAAAATGAGGATTCGTGCGTAAAATCTGGGCCAAACTTTGAGAGGCTGTAACTCGGAATAGATTCCAAAATTTTGTGGGAATTCTATTGGATTAATCCTGAGCATTCAGTTACAACATACTCGTTATTCAATTACTAACACGTTCAGTTTTTCAGAACAATTTTTGATGTTTTTATGGAATTTTAAGATAATGTGAAAATAAAAAATCTATACCTTTTTTTGGAGCTTGGTTCTCCTGACTCCAAAGCTTCTGATTTACTTCTGAAAAGATACGATTCCATATTTTCCATCATCCAGCGTTCTGCTGGCGGAGTCGAGCTGAAAATCAAATTTCTCTATGCTACATATATCAAATCAATTTCATTCTAATCATTTGGTAATGAAAACTATCGACTTCACACAACGGGTGTATTGCAATCAAAAAAAAACTTGGGAAAAGGGGACTTACAAATTTTCGGAATATGACACCTCTGATTCTGAATCGTTTGATTCAGAAGTTTCCGGAAACATTGTGCCATCCGAAACGTTGTCATCTCTGAAAAAAAAGTTATAAGTTTCCCTAGGAAAGTCATACATTTCAAATTTCAAGCGTAGTGTATGTTTTCAATCTAAAAACCATATTTTTATTTATCACTGCTTGATATATAACGCGTTCTCTGTAAGACTCAAGCAATGTGTGCCAAAGGCTAAGATTTTAATTTGAACATGTACTATGAGGCTTGTGTAGCCCTTATGTACAGCATTGGTTTCCACTTTGCGGATACGGTAGTACGGAAGGAACTCAATGGTGCGAATACTTGACTTTTCACAAACTTTTGAAAACGAGATCAAAAAATTGCCGAATTAAAGCAAGAAAACGTAACATTTTTCAAAATTTTAAGAGTTAAGTTGAAAAAGTGTCATTTTCAAAAGAAACCACTGGGGATATTTTTAATAAGATTTTCCCTCTAAATATCCTTGCTTATATTATTTTGTACGAACGGTCGTTACTCAATCTAATTCACAGATCTCAGGCCCCTACCTACTACGGTCATTTTTGAGATGTGAGAGAAAACAACTGAATAGAGGTACAATTGGAAAACATTTTCTTACCTCTCCATTGGCTGATCTTCTTCCATATCTGGTGCATGTTCCTGGTCTCGAGCATTTTGTTCAGACATTTTGAGATAATCCTTGGCTATCACTAAAACCAGATTTCAAATAAATCATATCAGTTAAATTTCTTGAAATTCTTACGTTCTGTATTGTCGAGTGACAAATGTTTCTTAGAAATTCACTAAACTTGTTGCTGCCGATCCTTGAAACTTTGTATTGTTCGGTTTTTCAAATTTGTCTGTAATTAGAAAATTGGAGAAGGGAAGCATGTGTCCGAATTATAGAGAGAAATAGAATGGGGAGACCTAGAATGCTGGTACTCCCTTTTTCTTATGAAAAACAAATTAGAGCGAATAATATAACAACAGCAAGAGAAGGAAAAGAGGGAGGGGAAAATTGAGAAGGCGTTGCGGGAGAAAAAAGAGGGCAACATGAGCACGTGCAATGAAACGAAGAGAAACATAAAATCATCCTCTCACTCACAGCTACTTCTTATTTGCGGCTTGATCATCTCATAATAATTAATCAGGGTTTCTCCAACAAAATAGCTGTTTTTTGAATAAAAAATGTATAGATTTTGAGAAAATCGTCATTCAAATTGGCAAAATGTAAACAACACCTAAAAACTTTGACTGAGCCAAAACACACCAAACATAAACGATCCGCAGAGAAAACCTTTCAATTTCCTATAGATTTGAAACGTAGAATACGAGAAACAATGAACCTTACTGCTACCAGTCAAAAAGACATGTAGTTCAGACAAAACAGGAGAGAGGGATTACGTGTGTTAAGCAATGTCTGGCTGTTGGGAAGGACGGAGGGGATTGAGAAGGACAAGAAGAAAAAAGCGACCTGACGAAGAAGAGGTTGGGTTGTATGCATGCTGATATTACGTGTGCGAGTAGAGCGAAATAAGGGAGGATTGAGAAGAGATTGGGCAGCGTAATGAGGAGAAGAGAGAAAGAGGGTGGAAATAGAAGGTGCACGTTGTTGAGAAAATAAGACCACCTGTCCCGAAAAGGAAAACGGATATGGGCTTATGATAAAAACGAAAAAATTAAATGTGGATTTGAAGTTTGTTACTTGAATGTGCAGATTGTTGACAAAGGATCCAGGGTCTAATCAAAAACCAGGACAAAATCTCAACCCTGAAAGACCCCATGTATGCGCTCAAGAGTCTCTTTACTATAGAGAGACTACAGACGGCACCGCCTATCAAGTTAACAAATAGAGATTCGAGTGTCGACGGGCGGCGAGCGGAAGCTCAAAAAATTGCGCTGCATGCGTTTTCCGTATCAAAGGTGCGCGCGTCTTTCAAATAATGAACGGCGCAGCGCATACAGAATCATGTAGTTTACCGATTTCGATGGTATAAAAAGGGAAAAGAGATCATAATTGAAGAAGAATAATGGTTTTCTAAGAATCCGGCTTCTAATTTAGGGAAATTTTGCGGGAAAATCAATGTAGTCCGGAATTATAGAGCCGTAAGGTTGGCATTTGTCATTGATGACCGTTAAATTGACATCATGAACTTTTCATAAAACTTATTGAAATGTCAAAACCATTGTTGGCCTCATAAGATACTCCTAAAATAACATGTTTTGAAACATAATATTTGAAAACAGCAACATGATTTGCATTTGTTTATTTTTTGACCAAAAGTAAAAACGTAAAAGTGAAGTTCAACAATTTCATATGTCAGTAATGAGTGACCATCAGAAATATAAAAAAAAGATGCGTAATTTGGCAGAGATAAAAATTGATGCATGATGAAGAAAAAAAGAAGCAAAGAATTGAAAAAGTGAAGCGAGCCAGAATGGAGAATAAATGTAACATTTTAGTTTGATTTCTTCGAGAAGACACCTCCCATAGCTGCTTGAAAATCTTCTTTGATACTGTCCACTCCACAAATTATTCCCTCAATATGTTTTTGATGAATCATCACGACAAGAACCAATCGTTTATCATATTGCCTGAATTGTTGAGTATGCACCGCCGGGATGTTCGGAATAGGCTGGTTATTTATCTTCACATTGAAAAGAGCAAGAATCCTTTTACAATGAATTCTACTGCGGCTCTTAACGATGAAACAACTTCCCCTTGGGTGCTGACGTATTCTATATACCTAAAAAATATTGAATTAAGAATTAAGAAAAAATGTCATATAAATATGCTTATAAGTAGAAATGTCCATGCTGTTCTTATCAAATAATTTCACAAATTCTTACTTTGATAAGCTCCCAAGCGTCCTTGGCTGAAATTCCAGCAATATTAAGCTCCAAATTTTTGAAACTTGACAAATCGATCATGTCGATACCACTATTCTGGTGAGATTCCGCTCTTATGTGGCAATATTCAATATACAAACTTTCAGCCTTCTTCCATGTCATACTGTTCTTAAAATCCTCGTACGCTAATTGACAAAATGTATCGTGCAGGAATATTGTTTTGATAGTTTCCTCATCAATCCAATTCAACATTTGCGGAAATAATCCAGAGCCGTCAAAATGCCAGACAAACGTATTACATCGAAATGGGATGCTTTTATAGGTGAATAGGTCAAATGAAACATGAAAATGCTCCCAGCCTTTTGAAAACTCCACTTTCTCAAAGTAACATTTTGAGTTTTTGAGGGTCTCGTAGAAAGAAGAGAAAGTGCATGTTGTAGATCCACGGGAATCTTTCAATTCAACACTGGTCACGCCACGTTCAGTACATAACTTCAGACTTTGGAAACGATACATCGGTAAGCTGGACACAAATATTCCAGTTGCTTTGCTGCAGGTCGCTAGTACTTGTCTGAAAAATGTTTTCATAACAAAATATTATGGTTTTTCAAAAGTCTCCGCACGTTTTCTAGCAGATTTTTATGAAATTTTTGTTAATGAGAAGAAATTTCTAATAAGTTATCTATTGGAACTGACATCGTGCCACCCTTGGGCGATTCCGGCACCGTAGAACTTATGGCGGCGGCGAAAAGTGATCAAGAAGTGCAAAGACTTTTAAAACACCAAAATTGGAAACTCAGTATTCAATAAATTTCTTACCGTTCAAAGAAACTAAGCATCAAGCCCACTTCCTTTTGTACCAAATACGGCAGTTTCTTCCAATATGGGAAAGTTGATTGGTCTTGCGACATGATGAATTCGACTGAAATATATGTGTTTACTGATATTGAAGGAAGAAAAATAAGAAAAAGAAGGAAAGAATATATGGACTAGTAAGTTGAGAGAGAAGTTGGACACATGCTCTCTTAGAAGTATTATTAGTCAAAAATATATACAACATACCGTAAAACTTCTATTTGAGCTGCCCCTTTTGAACTGTGGGGCCCTACGAACAGTCCAGCGATTTACACTTTTTTCTAGTAACATGATAAACTGACTCCGAACTGTTCTCTCATAGTACTATTTCAGCAATTTTGTTATTAAAAACGTGAATTGGTATGAAATTTCAAGATGTTTCCGGTTTTTAGCGTAAGAGTTAGATGAATTCGTTATGAAAAACTATTAAAGTACATAAAACTCCATAGTGAATTGGGTAGCAAGGTTGGGCGAATTCATCGTTGAAAAATATAGATGATCCTTCTACTTGAAATGCCCTTTTAATAGTTGTGCCCTACAAACAATCTAGCGATTTAAACTTTTCCCTGGTATCATCATTATATTGACTTTTATATTGACTCCAAACTATTCTCTTATAGTGCTCTCAAATAGATTAAATGAAAATACATAGACACGCTCCACAACATTGTAACCGTGCAGTTTCCAATTGGGAAAAATTTTAAAAGTTATCAACTACAAAAGATATTTTTTAGATTTTTGATGAAATGAAAACAAAGGACAAATCAATAACTGTTTAACTAAGTGTAGGATATGCCTGGAGTTAATAGGGAAAATACTCCGATAACCAAGGAACACTCAATAATGGAAACAATAACCGTTCCACAAAATGTGGCATATGACTGGAGATAATGTGAAGAAACAGCCCTATGACGAGGAAAAAGGTAGCTTTGGGAAAACAGACAGCTGCTGCAGAAACCACTAATTTGTGTCCATCTCTCCCTTAGCAAGCAGTCTGGTACAGGTCCCATACTAATTTGTGAATTTCCTAGATGAATTCGTATTAATTGGACTTATAAGTAAAATATTAGACAAGATACGAATCTGAATGTTTAGAAGGCAATTATCAATTAGCCACCTGAAACATCACTATTAACAAAAATTGCATATGTTTGCATTCAGCACTGCAAAGCACGATCAGATGAAGAAAAGGGAACTGAAATTTTGAAAATGTTGACTAAAATCCAACCTAAACAGCACAAATGTTTTACTCTGACACACGGAGATGACAACTGTTTGGGAAAATCATGACAACTGCTATTTGGAACCTCTTATTATGGTCATCTCCCTCTCTCATAGCAAACAGACAGGTACAGATATCGGGGTATTTTCGATAGGGTGTATTTTCAATAGAGATAGTTTTTCATTGAACTCATTTGTGTTTAGGTTGGATTTTAGTCAACATTTTCAAAATTTCATACCCTAACTAATTAGTGTATTTTCGATAGGAATAGTTTTTCATTGAACTCATTTGTAAATGAATCAGACACTTATGTATTCAGAATGTAAAATTCACCAAGAACTAGCTACCTGAAATATCACTTATAACACAAATTGCCGATTTGAACATCCAGCAACACAACATACGAAAATAAAGGAAGATTGAACTAAAATTTTGAAACTTGAAAAATTTTGATTAAAATTTTTAATTCTAACACGTTGTCAAGCTCTAGATAGTATCTATAGTCCTAGAGCTCTACAGCTCAAATGTTTTACTTTGACGCACGGAAGTGACTAGATCCGAAGGAGAAGTGCAACTCATTTTTATTATCTAATCTTCAAAACGTATGGAAAAAGAAGGTGCACGTAGTTAAGAAGAGGATATCACCTGGCCTAAAAACGAAAACGGACTCATGGTTGAACACTTCACTCCCATATGGGATGCAACAAAACCTTCGGGTTTCTCCTTTTTGTCCGGTGAAAACCTGTTTCGTAGAAGTTTCGATGATTTTTCATCGAGTAACTGTTGAGTTTTGTAGATGATTTGTAAAGCTTTGTAGATTGTCTGAAAGGGGAATAATAGGAGGAAAAAAAGGACGGAAGGGAGGGGTGGGGAGTCCGTCACCGAAGGACCGCGACATAGCGGAAGTCGAGAAGCGAGAGTCAGCGGGGGCGACAAGCGCCGTTCAAAAAATGAATGGCGCAGTGGCGGAGGCGAAATCATGTTGAATTCACCGATTTTGATGGAATAAAAGGCCTTGCAGGAAAAATCGATGTATTCCGGAAGTATAGAGCCGAAAAATAGGTCGTGAAAATGAGAATATTAGGAAAGGTCGTTCACAATAATATTTGTCAGAGGGTGAACTAATTACAAAAGAATAATGAGTGACAATCAGAAAAATAAAAAAAGAGATGGAAGGCATCATTAAGCAGAGATGGAATAAATTGGAGCATGAAGTAGAAAAAAAATTGGAGAATTGTAAAAGTATAGCAAAGCAGATCGAAATTGAGATTAAGTGTAACATTTTAGATTGATTTCTTCGAAAAGACACCTCCCGTAGCTGCTTGAAAATCCTCCTTAATACTATTCACTCCACAAATTATTCCTTCGAAATGTGTTGAATGTATCATAACCACGAGAACCAATCGTTTATCAGACTGCTGAAATTGTTGGGTGTGAACCGCCGGAATATTCGCAATTGGCTTGTTGCAGATTTTCACATCAAAAAGAGCAACAAGATCTTTACAATGGATTTCTTTGTGGCTCTTAACAATAAAACAGCTGCCTCTTGGATGCTTACGTGTTTTATATCCCTGAAAAATGATGAATTAGGAATTTCAATTTTTGGATACATATCCAACAGGGACAATCTTTTTCTCTCTCTCTCTCTCTCTCTCTCTCTCTCTCTCTCTCTATCTCTTTCTGTTCTACTCAAAAGTAGAATTTTACAAATACTTACCTTGATAAGCTTCCAAGCGTCCTCTGCTGATATCCCATCGATATTCAGCTCCAAGTGCTTGAAATAAGGTAAATCAATCAAGTCAATATCTCTATTCTGAAGAGATCTAAATCATGGATTTTCGTGGCAATATTCAATGAACAATTTTTCGGCACTTTCCCAGGCCTCGTTGTTTTTAACCACGGTGTGTGATCTGTGACAAAATGTATTAGGTTGGTGCATAATTTTCTGCAATTTTCGAGCTTGCCGGTTACTGTTTTGATTTCTCGGCACAGAAGTTGTTTTTCGATGTGGTTGTTTTTGTGTTTGGTAGAACTACTTGAGTACTTGTTAAAGTTTCGAAGTTTTATTTCTCGCTCTTTTTCCCGCCGAGAACGGAGTTCCGATTTACACTTTTTGCGCTTTCGAAAGATTTTTTGTTTTCATTTCTTTCTGGTTTAAAAATTATGTCATTCAAAAGGAAGTTGCTGATGTATGTTAACCAAGGTCTCCTTGTTCAAACACAAGTACATTTTGATTCAAAAAATTTGAAACAAGAAACTTGGATCTGCCTGAAATAGTTCTTCCCTTTCAACAATCAGAGTTAGATTTGAAGTTATAGCAGGGAATCGTAATAGCGGTTCTGTATCAAACCACCCATATGTTGTCAATTACAATGAGGGCAACTTATGTAACCGTAGCTCGTTAATTGAAATCTTATTCAGAGTGAGAAAAGTTCGTCGTTATATACCACACGTTTTGAAGCGATATGAGATGACTCATCATAAGGGCCTAAGCTGGTTCTTATCACTTTTCTACCCAACGCACGTATGATCGGGTTATTTATTTATTAGCAATAAGTAGTGTATATGTTACTCTAACAATGTGAGAAAAGTACAATATGTGGACTAAGGTTTGCGCGCTCTGGATGTTCTCAAACTTGAAAAAGAGGTTTTTTGAATCTCGGACTCAGTACTCTAGATGGAGTGGTGGGAACTCCCGAGCGAGAACAGGGAAGAAACATCAGATTTTCACGTTTCTTATTTCAATAAACTCAAAACCCTGTGACTCCAGGACGGTAAGATATAACACAAAAACATTTTTGGCATGGCAACACTTTTTCAAGTGTTGCGAAAGTGACCCACAACAAACCGTTTCCATCTGGTTGGATAATTCTCTTTTATTCAACGTACTTATCCAATCTTACTCTCTTTAATTAAAAAATTTTTACCTTACTCCAACGTCAATTAAGCGGAAAAAAATCCGAATAGAAAGGGGATATCAAAAAGAAGCAAGTTTCTTATTCAAATGATCTCGAATGGGTGCACTAGGCGGAGGGAATCAGTAAACTACCAAAATGCTGCCAGAAGACCATCAATACTGATAAACAGTACTTTGAATTCTGAAGCTCTCTTCGAACTCAAAAAAATTTAATCAAAGTTTTGCAGAAAAATTGCAGAAAATTATGCACCAACCTAATATCTTGAAGTCTTATTGTTTCGATACTGTTCTGGTCAACATATTTCAACATTTCTCCGATCGTATCGCTGTCGCCAAAGTGCCAGATTAATTCTTTACATTTGAATGGAATAATCTCATAGCTCCTTAAGCGGCTTGCAATTAAGATTGTGTCCCAGCCTTTTGGAAACACCACTTTCTTAAAGGTACATCTTAACTTTTCGTAAGTTTTGTAGAAAAAAGCAAAAGTGCATGTTGTATATCCACGAGAATCATTCAATCCAACTTTGCACACTTCGCGTTTATCAATAAAAAACTTCAGACTTTCGAAGCGATACATCGGTAAACCGGACACAAATATTTCAGTTGCTTTGCTGCATGTTGCTAGTCTTTTTCTGAAATAACATTACATATCATTTCGGAAACATAGTAATCAATTATTTTCTTACCTTTCGAACCAAGTTAACATTATGGCAACTTTTTTTTGTATCAGATATGGTAATATTTTCCAATATGGAAATGTTTGCTTCGTTGAAAGCGTTGATTGATCTCGCGACATGATGAGATTGGCTAAAATGTATGATTTTAACTGATATTAAAGAGGAATTAGAAAATAAGAAGGTTTAAGGTGAGGAAAAAAAATGTAGACTAGTAGGTAGGTAGGAAAAACGAACAGATGCTCTTTGAGACGTCTTATTAGTAGTCTCTCTGGGACATCTTAATTTTGATGTAAACAGAGACAGGAAAGGTAAGAAACTAGATTATTTGTAGATAAATGGATAGACTCTACAATTTTTTAGTTGTACAGTTTTCAATTGGGAAGTGGGAAATTTTCAAAACATATTATAGTGATATCGGTTGTCAAATAGTCTGTGTATACAGTATTGGCCATAAAGAATGCCACACTTGCTGTTTTTAGTTGAAAATGGTCACCTTTGTGAGTGCGACACGGTCTTCTTGATAGTCTCACAATAATGATTGTTTATGGAGTGTGTAGATCACAAGTTCAGCTACATTTTTGTAGTTGACAACTTTTTTGTACGGCACGTCCTAAGAAGTTACAGGCCGTCAATATAAAATACTCAAAAATTTCTCCATTTAGCACTGAAAAAGGGTTAAAAATGCGAAAAAATTTTTTGACTGCCTGTAACTTTTCAGAATGTGCCCGTACAAAAAAGTTGTCCACTACAAAAAATAAAGCTCTATTTGTGATCTGTATAGACTATAAACAATTAATATTGTGAGACTATCAGGGAGGCCGTGTCACACTCACAAAGTTGACCATTTTCAACTAAAAACAGCAAGTGTCGCATTCTTTATGGCCAGTACTGTAGAAGTTGCCAACTGCAAAAACGACTTTTTAGGTTTTTGAAAAGAAGATAACCAAGGAACAATCAATAAAGGAAACGAGAACTGTTCAACGAAACGTAGCACATGGCTAAAGATAATGGGAGGAAATAGTTCTATGATGAGAAAAAAGGCAGCTTTGGGTAAATTGACAGCTGTCAATCGAGACCTCTCATTTGTGGTCATCTCTATCTTAGCAATCGCTCAATATTCAGATGAGGGTATAATAACTGTACTAATTACTGTAATTTCAAGACGAATTTGTATTAATTGGACGCATATGTACGTAGATTAGACAAGATACAAATCTACGCATCTGTTTAGAATGTGACATTCGATTGGCCACTTAATGGGGCATTTCATCCTCGGAAAATAAACGGCGAAAAACGGAAAAAACCGTTTTTCCGCTAAATGAATCGAGATAAAAAACATTTCTTCCAGATTAAAACTTTGACTTAAACAGCTCAAACGTTTTACCCTGACAAACGGAGATGAATGCCGCAAAAGCTCGAATAAAGTTGCCCCCACTAGCAAGTGTTTATAGCATAATATCTCAACTGCCTTGAGATCTATCAGATTGTTTCCAACTGAAGAAATATTTAACAAATATTCAGCTAAATTTTGTTTTTTGACAATTTTTTGATATCTCCTTTGAGAAAAAGGATATTCCGCATTGAATAGACTGTGATAGGAATACCTATGTTAGAGGGTTTAAGGGAGATCTAAAAGAGAATTGCAATCCAATTTTATTATGAAATCAATAAAAAACTTGAAAAATGAAACAATTCTATAAGAACAAATAGTTGAATTAGAAAAAATTAAACAAAACACAACGATTTCAACCGAGCCGAGAGGGAACCAAACAAACACTGCTCGAAGAGCTCGGAGCCGTAGGTTTGGAGCCGTAAAGTACGAGGACCGATGTACCTTACTGCAAACCGACAAAAAAAGCAGTCATTGAAAGAAAACGGATGAAAAAGCTGTTGGGAAGACCGGAAGGGAATGAGGGGGTATAGGAAGAGAAAAAACAACAGGGAGAAGACGACCTGGTGTTGTTTGTTGATAGAGATACGATAAACGGAGAGAGAAGAAAGACAATAAACCGAGAAGGAATGTGAAATAAGAAAAACGAATAAAACTGGGAGAGCTACAAGAAAAATGAATTACACAATCAGTTTTTCCATTTCGTACTCGGCTTTCAAGTCTGCCACATTTCTGCCTCTGCTCTCTGGGAGGTGCTTGTAAAGCAAGTAGACAGTGATGACCTTAAATTGTTGTAACTACAGGAAAACTCAATACTTTTAAGAATTACCATTGATGGGATGAAATAGATTCCGTATGCTGCCGGCGTGCACCATTTTGCAACCGCATGATAAGTGAGAAGAGTGATAAATCTTCTGAAAAGTTCGAAAGTTGAGGAATGCAAATAATGAAAACTATTTTCACTCACGAAGTTGCCATTGTGGTGTTGGAATAGACCGCACCAGCTGAACGAGAATCCGGTGTCACAATCTCTCCTCCAACGAACATTGACAAAGGGCCCGGGCCCATTGAGAAGACAAAATTGAAGGCGCAAATCGATAAAATCAGAAAACCGGATACATAAATGTTCTGAAAATTTGAGAGATACAGTTTTAGTTTTCTAAATGAAAAATCTTACCTTGTGCCCAGCAAGACTCAGAAGGATGACGATGACGAAATTGATTACAATCAGTGTACTGAACGTCTTCAGCAACAGCGATCTTCTATTCCATCGATCCACGATAAATGTTGAAGTGATGATCCCAGCCAAGGAGAATAGGCAAGTTCCAGAGTTGGCGATGGCAGCGGTGTCTACATCCAAACCCACAATCATCAGAATTTCCTGCGTGAACGCGTTGATGACCGTGATCCCGGACATGGCCATACCAAATGTCGTGAGGACACCAAGACCAACTCCTCTACGATTGAATGGGTCGTTGAAAACGGAGAAGATACCGGCTTTTGCTCCATGCTTTGTTTCCATCATAATTCCGGCCAGTGGTCTCGCTTGCTCTTCTGTTATTCCATGGTAGAACATGATGGAGGCGATCACTTTCTTCTCGGTTTCCTCATGGTCTCCTCCTTCTGACATAGCGAGGAATTGAGGGGATTCATGGAGGAAGGGGACGATGCAGAGGACGATCAGGTTGCAGCAGAGTTGGAAAACGAAGAGGTAGACCAAATTGGCGTCGTTTCCCAACACCATTGGCATGGCTAGAATTGCTCCGACGACGAGGGCGAACTGGAGGAAGATGCCATTTACCATGGATGCGACTCCACGGCAATATGTTGGGCTGAAAAACATAAGAGTTACAGTTTCAAGCATAAATGGGTAGAGCTTTAAAAACATATATCAGATCACAATCTGGACGAAAACTACAGAACCTAGAGTAGTTTGAAAGTGTGCATATATTTATTTATGCACACATGGTACCTCTGATTGTCACACCCAGTAATATTTTAATGAATCATACAGATCAAAAATAGAGCTCCATTTTTGAAATAGACTTTTTTTTTGTACTGGCACTTCCTAGTAAGTTACGTATCGACAAAGTATCAACTCTCTCAAATCGACCAATTAAAATTGCAATGTGGTGTAGTTTTTAAGCTGTCTTTTTGAAATTACCATAATTCTCTAGGGAGTACACGTACAAAAAAGTTGACAACTACAAAAATGGAGTTCTACTTTTGATATGTATCATTCATTAGAAAACTACTTAATAGAGCAATTAGTATTATCTTGACACACTCTGAAAATGTGACATTTTTAACTAAAACGGCCAAAATTCGTACTTACGCTTTCATAACCCGGCGAAGAATGCTCGTACACAAAAATAGTCAACTACAAAAACGAAGTCACACTATACAGTAACAGTTACAGCTGTGGACACTTCTAGAATAGGCTTAAACTTAACGCTGGAGTTTTCAACAAACCAGTGATTTTTGTTCTTTCTATATCTTAAGTTAGATTCTGAGTGATTGGAAGTTGTCAATATCTACAAAACTTGAAAATATGAGTATTTGACTAATACCGTAAAACCTGCAAGAGGCGCATTTAGAGTTGCCTGGCCGCAGCGGTATACCTCGGTTTCTAAAGGGAAAATCAAAACGCTATAAGCTGACAAAATACAGCAAGATATTTAAAGAATATTTCTTATGTCAAAAAAGAATTCATATCCTTAAAGACAGCCGAGATAGGATGCTCCAAACTCGTGCTAAAAGGTGCGCCATTTTTACAGGTCTTACGGTAATTTATCTAACTATCTTCAAAGAAAATGTTCAATAGATGGTATTTTCGCTTTAGAAAAAATATTATTCAGAGAAGTGTAGCCCTTACCTCGACTCCAAAACCGTGATTCCAGACAGTCCCATGGCGATTGCCGTGCCCATCCCGAGAAGAATCCTTGCCAAGGTGAACAGCAGGTGGTTGACCAACTGCAAAAGAAAGTTAATTTACACAATAAAAACATTATAAAAGTACCCAGAAACTGGCGATTGTGGCCACCAATGCGAGAGCTTCCATCAGAACTGCCAACATGAAGGACTTCTTCCTGCCGTGACTGAAAATTGCAATTTTATTAGTTTTTATGGGGACAGAACTATACCGGGCAATTATTGGCAGGAGAAGACTTCCAATGATGTGTCCACAAAACAAAATGGACAGGATAAAAAACCATTGGGTGTCAACGGCCATTCCAAGTCCCATCCCCTTATTTTTCTCATTTGATTTGGCCACAAACTGAATATTTACTTTATTTCAGATTACATCTTTTAAGTGGAAACTCACTTTTACGAAAGCGGCCTGGGCGGGGTTCGTGATGAGCATGGTGAAGCCAAAATTAAACGTGCTTCCCCACGCCAACACCAGCGACAAGAAGGCCAACCACATGGGTGGCCACTTCTCGCAGTCGACAGCTTGAACGGATGACGACATTCTGAAAAGATACTATTATCATTGGTCAACAACATAACTTCTAACATTAAGTGAAGAAATTTTGAACTGAATTGAAAAATGAAAAGGAACGTTTACATTTTTAAAGTTCAAGATTCTGTGAAGAGAAAATTAAATTGTTGTGAGTACAAACTGTTTTTATTGGAAAACTTTGATCGTATGTTTTAAAAACATATTTTTTCAAGGAGCATACAAAGTATGATGGGAACCACACAAGATGATAGATATAAAACAACAAGGCTATGTTTTGGCTGAGTTCAGAAACTTTGAAGATGTCTCATAAGCTAATGTCTTTCTAGAATTTTAATAAATTTGCAAAATCGTATCATACACACCTGGATTTTTTTGTAATTGAGGACTTTTTCTTTCAAGCCAGACTTAGACAGTTGCAAGAAATGTGCTTACAAAACAAAGTGAAAATTGGAATGTAGCGATGCCTGTTCGCAGCGGTATATCTCGGGTCCCAAAGGAGATTTTGAAAACCTGGTAACTTACAAATATAGCTTAATATTCACAAAACATTTTTTCAGTTGAAAAATTTTCATATCTTTGAACACAGCCGAGATAGGATGCTCCTCTTTTACAGGTTTTCCGGTTAATTGCTAACTTCCAAATTAAAATTCAGAAATGATGATTACATTTTCCTAGTACCTACAAAAGCAAGAAGGGCATCAAAACAAGAAAAGCACGAGCAAAAGAAGATCAAGCCGTGGAGAAATGAAGGAAAATGATGATTTACAAAAAAAAAACGAGTATGAAATCATGATTCATGTGCAATCCGACCTGCGAAGGCCGCACTCTATTTGTGATGAAACAAACGAAATACAGAAAAGCCAACAAGAAAAATGTTTTGAAAACATAATGGCTATCAAATCATTGATGGTTTGACCGTATGTTTTGAAGAAACTGTTTTTTCAGGATACGAGACAGCAATAAAAAGAAAAAAACTTATGATTTGGTTCAGTTCAATTACTTTAAAGATGTCCAACAAGCAAATTATAATGTAAAATTGAAAAAAAAACTTGAGAAAACGTAAAATACAGACCTGGATCTCTATTTTTGTAGTTGAGGACGTTTTCCTAAAACCCTGATCTAGCCAGTTTTGGTCGGGAAGAGAAATTCTCACAGCGAAAATAAAAATTAACAGTACGACAGTTTTTTGTAGTATAAAAACTAGAAAAACGATTGAACTACTGTGAGAAAACATTTCATTCTAATTTGATGAGCATTCTAGTTTTAGAGTTTCTATCAATAACAAACCGACTAATTTTTAAATGAAAACTTAGAAAGTAAGATTATATTTGCCTAGTACCAAGGAAAGCATGGAGAGCATCGAAACAAGAAAAGCTCAAGCGAACAAAGGATCGAACCAAGAAGAACTGAAGAAAAATGATGATTTACAAAAAAGCGAGTGAGAAATTATGACTCATGTGCAATCCGACCTGAGGAGGCCACTCTATGTGTGATGAAAAAAACGGAATACAGAGAAGCGGAGAAGAAGAACGATTTGGAATTGAAATGGCCATCAAAACATCGGTGGTTGTTTACTGTTAGGAGGGAGACAAATGTCCAAAATAATAGTTTCGAAATTTACCGAATGTTATAGAGCTATCACTCAAATATTATGGGAAGGGCCTGCGCAGAAAACTATATGGATTTCTCTTTAGATGTATAGAACATCAGTTTTAAGACATATATGGGCACCGAGTATAATGAACAGCACCGTAAAGCAATACAGTCATGAAATAATTATAGTTCAAACCGAATCTCGTTTTACCATACTTTTATTTCAAAACTATATGCACTGCTTACAATAGCATTCGAATACTCGTGTTTTATATTCATGAACAATATGTGCAGACAGTCGGTCTCATTGCTTATGAATCACAGACCGTGGGAAATCTAACAGTGAGGTACAAAAAACGATGTTTGATCTAGAAAGTCTTTCGCAGGAATTGCACAGAGAAGAGAAACATGGAAACGCTTATGGGAGGGGGCCTGACTAACTTGACTGACCTCCAAAATGAGTGGACATGTGTTACTAGCAAGCATGCGTTCGAGAATTCAATATTTGAAAAAGGAACGGCAAAAAATTATAACTTCGCCCGAATCAGCGACAAAAATGTTCAGGAGTATACAATAGTAGTCTAATGGAAGATTTTGAATGTGCACCTCTCTTCCGTCGATAGCCCCATAACATTAACTGTTAATGATCATAGTTGATCGAAAACTGAGTGTCACTTTGGTAAATGGCAACATTTTTTTGAAAAGGTGTCCCATAAAAATTGATGGTCAATTGATTGATTTGCACAGGACGACGTTTTGGCAGATCTCTGAGTATTCAGGAGGGATCAGTATCAAGAGATGCTCAACTACAAAAATGATGCGCCTGTTTTCATCTACAGAACTTTCTAACAGTAGACATAATCAAAGAATCTGGAACAGCAGGGCACACTCTTAAAGCTCTTGAGTAGTACAGTACTCGGTTTCCTTGCTTTTTGGTAGCTGAAAGTTGACACGCTGGAACGTGTTAGAACAGCACCAACAGCATTTTGAACCAGGCTACGGAGTTTTAGTATTCTTTTGTTGTCTTGTCATAAAAGCTTTCTTACTTTTCGTCATTTCATATTTTGATTGTTCGGCTGTCTTGTCTCTTTTTCCAGTTCAGTTCAAGAAACAAAATGTTCTGGTTGCATCCGAAAAGAATCCCATTCTAATTACCTCACCGAGAACTTCGTTACTGAAGTCATATGTTTATCTCTTGCAGCTTCTATTGAATCATCCTGGAAACTTTCATGCAAATCCGAATTCACAGACTTTTCCTGCAAGAAATGTTGAGAAATTACAATTTTTTTAAATATTTTTCCCCTGTTTCCAATGAAATATTTTTTATTTCTCTTTCTATTTCTTCATTATTCCACTTGTTTTCATTTTCTCAATGATTTCACACACATATGATATTGGAGGTAACTATCCCAAACAATATTAACACATTTAGAACATTTTTCTTTACATTTTTTCAGCCATTTTCATTTCCTTCGGATACGTTCATAATTTTCAGGTGTTTCAACTTTTATTCCTATAGTTTTCTTCATTTTTCCAACTGTCGATTATTTTTACAGACTCCTTGTAGTAATCCCAATTTTAACCGTCGAATTAGTTTTTTGACGTCCCCTTTAGGCCAACATCCGCGTGAAACAACCACTCATAGTGTTTATTTTATTTGTTCAGTCTGCAGATTGTCGTCGCAGTGTTTGCGGTTTCTCTTCTCTGTCCTCCCGCCCCCTGTACTCGATTTTCATTGATTCCGAGGTAAAACACCGATTTTCAAACGAAAAAAGCTGGATTTTGCTGTAATTATGCTGAGTAGTTGATGTAAGTGATTAAAATTTTCATATCTTTTCCAATTTTCATGAAATTTCAGTTGGAACTCCGCGAAAAGGTTGGGAAAGGGAGGGCGTCGCTAAACAACCAATATTCGCTTCGTTTCCGCAGGAATAACCTGAATTGAAGCTGTAAACGCTGAAAAATCAGGCAAAAATTGAATGTGAGTGGTATTCTGCAAGTAAACTCCTTAGTCGATGAAAAATGTGCGGCTTGAACGAGAAAAATCTGAAAATCTCACAGAAGTGTTGTTTTTTCAGAATATTCTCGTCGACACAGTAGCGCTGGAGCCAGAACTCAAAATGTGGAGTTAAAGTACTTGATGGAGCAGCATTGGAGTTGTTTTGGACTAATTTAACACCATCAACGGTTTATGACGTCCGGAATCTGCGTTGAATGCAATATGCTCGCGACGGAAGCTCCACTGCTGAGACACCGTAGCAAGTGAAAAGATTGAAGTTGCAGTTAAGTTAAAGAAAAAGGTTCAATGGCATGAATAACACGGTCTGGAAGACGATTTTGGCTCAGAGAATGGAGTTTCAATGAGAGCTAGCAAAGTGATGAAAGTTCTAGGCGATTGTTAGCATTTGGTGCTTAACACCGCGAGAAGGCAACACCTGTGAGCTTGAACTGAAATCTGTCGGTATGATGGAATCGATCAGGAAAGCTCAACGCGTGTTCCAACTTGGATTGCGAAAGCAATGATGGCACTCCGACAATGCTTTATAACTTTGATAGCTCGGATTTGGATGGAAAAAACGGAAAATGTTGCATCACATCACCAAATAGATGGGATGACTACTCCACGGCAAGCGCTTATGAACCTGAGGCAAAAATTGGAACATTGGAAGAAAAAATGTGAGTTGAATTTGAAATTTTTTGAATCTTAATTGATTGAAATTTCAGAACACTCTGTCTTGTAGCCAGTTTCTCAAAGGATTTTCAAAACTTTCAAGTGGTGGAAGATGGAATTGACCAGAGGAGCTCAATTCAATTCACTGTTCATTGGCTCTTTCCGGTAAGGATCACTGATAAGAGTAGAAGATAAATCCCGCTCCACTTCATGGCAATGCTTCAAATCAACTCTCCCGAATTCCAAAAGCCCGAGAATAATCTCATATGTCCATGTGGTTGTAAATCAGTGAAAACCGTCTTCCGTTTGCTGTATTTTCATTGCCACTGCCGAATGCTGAAACGAAGTTGTTCTTGGGGATCAGGAACCGACCTCGTCTTTAAATGGTTGCCGTTATTTGAGGACTAATTTGGAGAATCTGATTTCCAACCACAAACAATTTGATCGGAGAGCTCCACGAGTATCATTTTTGCTACCGTCAAATGGACCATGTCAAGAAAGTCGGCAACTCCTCACCATCGTAGAAAACACGCCGAACTAGGAAAACAACGATTCTAGAATAATCATAACATGTGGGTTGAACTGTTCTTGCATATAATATTCCAAGGTCTATGTTTTTCAGGAATCAATTTCGAATCCAAACCAACAAGCTGAACCAATGTCTTCCATCAATTAAAAGGGACGAAAACTTGTTTTTCTATCCATCATCAGAACAAGAAACACGAGCACCTGGTGGTGATGACGATGAATGTTAGAATAACAGCATTGGGAACATCACCACCGCACATTCCAATGGTCCAATTCTTTGGTTATGATCTGAACAGGATCATTGGTCTCCATGGAATAACAAATGGTTGTTGGAATAAAAAAGGGATGATCAGATACCTTGGATCTCGGAGCTTACATTAATCTGTCACCGAAGAATAATAGTTTGAGTCAGCTGTTGCGCCAGGATGACGCAACTATGAGATATTGGATAAGAACCGCTGCCGCTCGATGACAAATCAATGAATCATATGTACGCCCGACGACTTCCTCCCCTTATCACTCGCCCGCCGGACACTATCATCAATTGGATACCAAACAGAACTTCCGGCGCCACAGATCACTTCTCGGCGCCTGGCTAATTTGGACGGCGCCACACGGACGGAAGATCGACGCGGATCTTGACAATCAAACTGGTTAATGGAGATGGAATGCAGCGACGAAATCGTTATCTGGAGGAGATACCGAGGAGCACCGAGAGACGGAGGATGATGACGCAATGAAGAATGAAGTATAAAAGGACCCCCTTTTGATAATAGAGTCAGTTGTTGTAATTGTTAAGACATTGTTGTCAACTCCCATCCAATTCGTGAATTTATCCCCATTCTGTCCTTTCCCATTTCCCCCCTTTTCCCATTTCCCCCCTTTTCCCTTTGCCCCCCTTACTTTTACTTACTAAATAAACTTATATTTTATCTACCACTGAACCCTTCAACCACAGGTGCAACATCAGCAGCTTTGGGACGTTTTCTTTGGGATGACGTCTCCAAGTATCATGATTCTCTAAACGTCTTGCCCCCAACCCACTGATTCTTGCCGAACATCAAAAAATGCTGTCGAACATCAAAAAAAACACGGACACGACATTGATACACGTCTCAAACTCTCGGAATGCTTCATACTGGACCTCCTCGAAGACGAGAGCAGACACCATCGATGACGACCTTCTGATCATTCACTTGATACTATCATGCTGGGATTGCTCATGATTCAAAAAAAGTATGACAACTGGAGCAATAAGATGGAACTCCGCCAAAAAATAAGGAAAGGATGCCCCTGTTGAACCATTATTCTTTTTGTTTCCGCAAGAATATGACTGAATTGAAGCTGTCGACGCAGAAAAATTAACGAAGAATTCAATATGAGTGTTAATCTGCAAGAAAACTTAAAGTCAATGAAAAAAATAGCGGATTCTACGAGAAAAATCAGAAGTTCTCAGAGAAATGATGGTTTTCTAGGGATTCAACGTCGGCACTGTGATCTTGGAGCTAAAACTGGAGTCGAGGAGTGAAAGTTTTTGATGGAGCAACAATGGAATTACTTGGGCCTAGTTTGACACCATCAAAGCTTCACGACAAGGTCGGGAGTCTGGGTTGAATGAAATGTTCGCGAGGGAAGCTCCAGTGCTAAGACGGAAATGATCGATGTCTTGAGAAAAGAGTTCAATGGCAAGAATAACACGGTCTGGAATACGATTTTAGCTCAGAGAAGGAAGTTTCAAAGTGAGCTGGTCAAATGATGAACATTCTATAGCGAGATTTAGCATTTGGTGCTTAACACAACGAGAAGATACATCAATATGGATTGTAAAACTTGGAATATCACTTCGAATTGACGATGATTGTACAAAGTCGGATACGAAACAAGGAACAACAGCTTTTCAGTGTTTGCCAGGATAGGAGGACGGCTGGACTCAACGGCAACACCTGTGAACCCGAACTTAAATCTGTCTGTGTGACGGAATCGACCAGGGAAGCTCGACGCATGTAGCAATTCGGATTGCAGAAGTTATGATAGCACTCCGACAATCCTACATAACTTTGATAGCTCGGATTGGATTGGAAAGAAGCGGAGAATGTTGCATCGGCTCAGCCCTTGCCACTAAACTCCTGTCACCGACAAGATGGGATGACGGCTGACCTCAACCCGCAACACCTGCGAACTCGAGACCAAACCTGAAACATTGGAAGAAAGAATGTGAGTTGAGCATATTTCGAATTTTTATTTGTTGCAATTTCAGAACTCTGACCTTGAAGTCAGTTTGCTCAAATTTCAACTTGAGTTCCACAAAGAAGAAGAAGAAAGCCAAAGGAAGGCTCTCTCCTTTTCAATGCCGGTTTTGAACACATGCAGCACGAGAGGCTATCAGGCAGCGTAGGTTTTGGAGGATTCGGAGGACAATGAAGAAGATGAGGATTCAGATGAAGACATGGAGGATGAAAGGAGACGACACATGTTCGCTTTACCCGCCACAATGCAGAAAGATCTATTGAATTACGTTTTTCAAGATTGGAATATATGAAGATTGATCAAAACGCGTTGGACAGATTCTCAGGTCATTTTTTCCTCTGTCATCGTTCAATTTTTATTAAACCTCCCGTAATCAGTGAACACATTTCAGAAAAATCGACTACTTGAAATGTTGTTATTTCTTGATGTGGGGGCGATGAAACTGGGAGACGAGCATTGAACGAGGAGGTCTCATTATTGTACGAGGTAAGTATCGAATCCATCTGCGCCGGATACAAATTTCAAATTTGAGTCATTCAGTATAAAAATCCCAAGATAATTCTGGAACTGACATTCAACAACAAAGGCCTCACGAAAATTATTTTGAAATCTGGTGCAGCTGATAGCAGCAAAAACGAGAAAAATTAGAAAATGGGAAAAAGAACAAAGAAACAAAAAAACATGAATATGAGTCATTCGGCCTTTTATTCCGGAACAGTCTGTTTTTGATTGATTTCTGAGAGTTTTTTTTTCATTTTTGAATCATTGCAACAATTTCAAATTATAATTAGTGTCTAGGATCAGTCCAAGACACTTGCTCAGCTAGATTGTGGTAATATGTAGCTTTTGACTACTGTAGTTTTCGGAAATATCAGAAAAAATGCGTTTTTTCGTAGATTTTTTTGTTTCATGCTATCCAATTTTCAATTTTCAGCGTTCAACTAGTCAACTTTAATGGAATTGCTTCTTGTCAATATGCTCCTTCTATTTCTTAACAGTCATGCTAGTGCGGATGATTTGGTCCTCCCTCGCACCATCATCAAATTCTCCAATCTGACTGGAACGCTCCCATTTGCCTTCAATATTTCTCTGTTGGCATCTACTGGTGAGTTATCCCCTTTGATGTCTATAATATGGTTCTAATTCTAAATTTTTCAGCTGTGGAGCACAGTATGGACGTCAGATTCTCTATGATTTCGGATCAGCCGATCAAGTATACTGTACAAGACTTTGGAGAGACCATTATTGAGCAAACAACTATTGGACGGAAGGATGATGTGATTTTGAAGGGACCGTGGCTCGATTTCTTTGCAAATATGAGGAAAAATCGACACCCGGGACAAAACTATGAGTAAGAAAAAACCGTCAAAAGAAGTCAAACTGCTTAATACTGGAAATTTCAGTCTGACTATGGTCATAATGTCCGACATCGAGGCTACTGGTTCAATGGTTTTTGAAATTGTTGAGGCCTCCCCCACTTCCAAACACGATACGGGTTCTGACAACATCATTGTCCGGTTGGATAAATCTGGAAGCTCGAGAAACAAAGAACTGGGAATCGAAGGAGCTATCACTACTGGTTGGTTTGAAAATAGTCACAATTTGTCTTATTTTATTCGTGTTTCAGCTCTCAACTCTCCGTATCCAAAACTAACCATCATCACCGATTCTCTAGTCCCAATGGAGCTTCAATTTGGAAAATGTGGATTGATTGGATTGAGGATACATATGGAAAAGGAGGGAACTTTGGTACTTGACCAGCAGCATCTTTCGAGCCTTCATCGATTCAATCACATGGTCTGCAAATCGAATCCAGTGGAAAATCTGTAAGTTCCTTGAAGAAAATTCTTAAAGACCAGCCTATCTGCCTCGCCTTCGGCGATTCAGTCGGCTGGCTTCTCCTCATTCACGTGGCCACATTCTCTCGAACGTGCCCGCATGGCCGAGTGGTCTAAAGCGGCTGTCGCTGTCCAAAGCACGGCAGTTCGGTTTTGCCCGCTGGCTCAGTTTCTATTCTCTTTCCAAAACCGTTGCGGACATCGCCTCAGACAGACAGACAAACACCACTTGTCTTTTATATATAAGAATGATAATAGTAAAAACCAGATTTGCAACGGACCGGGCCCGGCGGGCCGACAGAATAAAAATTGAATTTTTCCGCCGAAAAAAGTCGAATAGTCGATTACGTTTTCATTGAAAAACTCATGTGTACATAAGATTTTTGACTATTTTCGATAAAAATTTCAAAAATTTCGAAAAATGTTGTGAAAAAGTTAGGCACATGTTTGAGCCAAGATTTTGCTAGTCTGGTGAAAACATATAAAATTTCAGCATCGAGTTGACCATCGCTTCGAATCATCATGTCAATGCCAACATCCAGTTCGATCTACAGCGGACATCTTCAATCAATGTGCATATTCTGCTTACCATAACCTGGGCGGTCCTCAGTTTTTTCATTGTTGCTGCGTTTGCGGCGTGGATTGCGCGTCGGAAATGGTTGAAGTACAAGCACAAAAAGGTCCCCTTCAGAGTTGTGCGCAACTTGCCCCCACCTTTTGGCTTTGAAGAGGAACTTGAAGAATATCGTGTGATCGTGGACAGAAATTTTGAGGATAATGCTCAATTTTGAGGTTTTTTCATTCTGTTGAGCTCCAGGGTTGGGAAATTGAAAGCCGGCCCGGGCTGGGCTGTTAAAAGTTTAGCCGGCAAGGCCCGGCCCGGTCGACCAGGAGTCAATTTGAAAACTCAGTCAAAAATTTCACTTTTTTCCAAAAACTTCACAGAAACCGCGCATTTTCAATTGAATTTTCAAAAAAGTTTTTACATTTCTTATGGAGCCGGGGCTGGCCGGCTCGGAATTCCCCCATCCCTGTTTAGCTCTTTCTTCCCCTACATGACCCTTATTTTTGGATTTGACTTTCTCTTCATAGTTTTTTGTGCAAATAAAATACAACGTTTGATAATGTCCGTATAATAAACTATTCATTTATATGATTTCTCAACGAAATGAATTAGAAACGAAGCTTGCACTCATGAGCGATTCCGTTCTCCAACATTTGACCGTCACGGAGAAGGATGAAATCGGCATTAATGAGATGTGGCCCTACTTCGACTGCAACATTCATTCGGAGTAAGTTTCCATCGGCCTCAGCAAATCTGACAGGGAAATACATGGCACCGGAGGGACCAGATGGAAGATTCAACAAGTATTCCACGATGTCTTCTGTAGAAAATAGAGTATTACTATTTTGTGTTTTTGAAGAACGGGGACCTACCTCTGCTCAAGGTTCTGCCACATCCAGTCAGAACAAAGTCAGGTACAAAAGCTTCATTGAGTTTCTCCAGGTCCTTGTGTTGAACCAACTTGATAAATCTTTCAAAATACTTAGCGGCCTCATATGAAGCGGCTGAGTCTGATTGTTGTTTCTGGCATCTCAACTGTCTTCCACTGTCGAGACGTTGTTCCTTTTTATTGAGCACAAGTTCGGCATCCATAATTGTCTTTCCCTGGTCTTGAACGAAAGCTTCGAATCTGATGGTATCACCGTTGTCAAGTGAAGACATTTCATAGAATTTGTAGAGACTTGAAGATGAGAGATTGACAAGGCGGTCTACGATGGCTTCTGGAAATAAAAAAATGAAACTTGCGTTTGGATTACCTCAGAGAAGCTCACTTTTATCAGTGGTCTTAGCACATTCATAAAGTATGAAACCTGGAGAGAATAGGCCAGCGACAACATCCTTATTTTCAGAGCGGATAGCTTTCTCCATACGATCCAAGAACTTCTGGACGGCGATGTCCGTTGCGTTCTTGGTGGCCGATCCGTGGATCGACAAAACAAGAAAAATAGAGAATAGAAAGAAGGAGAACGGGGAAACCATTGAGAAATTCGCTCTGCTTGAAACTGAAAGAGAGCGAGGAATATTTATAGTGTTATGTTAATCGAATTAGGTCGTTGTGGAGGAGGAGGTGGTGAGAAAAAACAGAAAAAATGTTCATCGAAAACCATTTTTATGATTTTGAAAATGATCATTTGATCATCGGAACCGCCCTCACGGTACGGCTGGTTCTGTAAATTTGAGCAGTCTGGTTATGGTAACTGTCTCTAAAGTCCTGCTACTTCTCAGAAACTCATATAGATTGACTTTCCTGTCCTCATGGCAGATAGTATGAGTAACCGAAAAAAAACAGGAATTAATTCTGCAAAATGGATGCGAAAAGCGTGAAAACTCTCCAGACTTCAAGCTGAGAGATCAATCAATCGGTGTAACTACGGTACACACAATTTAACAGACCACCTAGCTAACAGTTCTCAGGAGTAACTTACCGGTGAAATGAGAGTTCTGGAAATCTCCAACTCATAATAGTGAATATTGGAATAGTAGTTTGAAGAATAGAGACAGTGAAAGATTAAGTGCATAAGAAGACCTTTTCATCCATTTGAAGCTGGTGATGTAACTGACGAGTGTTTGGAAACTGTTGGAATGGACAGGAAACACCACTGAGGTCTACGGTGCGGTATTGATCAGCGGTCACTTTCACGTTACAGTGTTTCTTGAAATCTACGTATTCCTTTTCGCTCATCAAACTCTCATCAGTGATGGAACAGTCAAAGGATTTTGGAGGATTGAGGAGGTAGTTCAGCGTTACTGTTAGTCGGCGTACTGTAATATAAAGGGTTACTGTAATTCACACGACTACTGTGATTAAAGCCAACGTGCAAAATTACTGTAGTTCGGTATCTCACCTCGTCAATATTTTGCTCTTTCACATTCACAGCATCACAATCATTCGAATTGCTGATCGTTGTCTTCTTACACTTCATCTTGTATTCCTCATATTCCTCTGAAGTCGATCTTTCCACCATCGCATTCTTACAATCACATCTTGTTCGTTTTCCACATTCCTTTTTGAGCCTGATCTATTCTGAATCGGAGAGAGTGTACACGTCAGCAATCTGACAGTTGAATGGCTTCTTGCTGCTCTTCGGTACTTCTTAAACAGAATAATCTGGTTTTTGGTTGATTGGTTTTATCTGGAGATTCAACGGAGAGATCTGAAAGGTTACAATTAATGAAATATAGGAAATTTTCTATATTTCATCAGTTGATTGTTTTTTCTACGTCTCTTTAACATGTTTACTTACCTTCTCATCCGTTTTACAGACATTCGGCAAATTGAATTGGTATGTATTTCTTATCTTTCCGCATTTCTTCTTGATATCCGCGATCTCCTAAGCACTAATTCCGATCACATCTCTCTGAAAACACTCTTCTTCTTCCTGGTTCCCCTTCGAAGGTCCATCCATAGTTTTCACAGTTTTCGTCAATTCAACGTTCGGTTTTTTTCCAAAAAATCCTTCTCATGTTGACAATTATTCCTCCTTTGTGATCCCGTCCGTATTCATATTCTAGCTTTCTTTGTTCGAGACAACTGTCTTTTTTACTGTTACACTTTCCGGACATCTCGTGCAAATGATATTCCGTCTGAGAAAGGTCTTCCGTCTCAACATTGGCGTTCTCATCTGGAGATTTTGGTCTTCTACGTGGTTTCTTCTTCATACATCTCTTTTTGTAGGCTGTTCGGAATTGAGCTCTTCCATCTGGACCTCGTTACAATCATCCGAGCGGCCGTTTGGTTTCATGCAAGTGGGAGATCCAAACTGAATACAATAGGATTAAATATAAAAGAAGATTTTCCAAAAGAAACTGGGCCGCTATTTCATCAAATTCTAGTAAAGTATTCTCACCTCTTTCTCATTCAATTCCTCAACATGTGTATCCAAACAGTCCAGTTCTTCTGGTCGAGAGGATGGCACTCCTTCCATGTTACTGTAAACCTTCATTTCTACTTCAGATACTTTTTCAACATCAAAATCTCTTCTTTGTTGATCGAACACGTTTTTTGTATTCTTCATTCTCCTCCACCGTCTACTTGGCAATTTTAAAGTTGTATCAATCATAGATCCTGTGGTTCAGAGCCACGTGATGGTCCGGGTACAACTCTTAGAGGTTTCTTGATCACAAATGTCGTCTTGATCGTCTTGGAGTCATCTGGAACGTCTACATTATCGTGTTGGAGTCTTTTTTTAGCTTACGACGGTCCACTCTTTCTGATGATCCTCATATTTTGCATCCGATAGCTTGGGAACGTCAACTAAACTAGGTTTTCGACATTTTCGTCATGATTGATTGTCTATCCAGTTTTTTGATCTTTGAATTGTCATTTCTCATTTGCAAAAAATCGTTCCTGCTCAAGAGGTTCGACTGATTTGGAAGACAAATGTCCGAAATGGACATGTTAAGGGTTCGTCTGAACGTCAGTGTGGTCTGAAAATGAAAGAAAGGGTTTTTTTTTCAAAATGATCAAAGACATACTGGTAATTGTGTTTCGTGTTGCACACTATGGTATAATGTTTTGTTCGAATTCAACAGAAGCGGCTCAAGTTGTGAATCAGCTAATACTAATTCGTTTGCATCAAAGACATACTTTCTTGACCGCTTGTTTGTCCTGAAATAATAATCACAGTTAAAACAACAGACTCAGTTGACAAACTCACTTGATAGCCTGAAGAAAACCTTTTCTGTTTTTTCCTCGATAGAGAGTGCATCCTGACGGCAAGGAGGAGAGGAAATGCGTACGAGGTCACAAATTCACCATCAGGGGACTCTGAGAATTTCCGTGATTTTGGAGATCCAGGAGTAGGCTCTGGAGTCTTTCTCATTCCAGATCTCTTCTTATTAGCTTTGTATTCGGATCCCGAAAAGATGGAGAAGTCAAAGAAATCACAATCATCTGACTTCGATCCTGGTTTTGACGGATTTACAGCAATCGCTTTCTCAGCGTTCACATTTGGAGATCCTCCTATTGAAGATTATGGAGATTCCGAGTCTCCTCATCTCTTCTCATAAATCCAATATTCGTCTTCGGTCAACTCACTAGTCTCCTTCGCATTACAATCTGGAGTCTTTCGTCGCGGTTTGCAGTTCTTCTTGTAGTAGTCCACTTCATCAGATGACAATGTGTCGAGTTCCAAGTTAGAGCATTCTTCAAGGATTCTGTAGGATCTGAAGATTCTAGAGATTCATGTGGATTCAAGCATTGTCTTCAGCGATCTGGTCGCCTGGGCCCTCCTAGTCGCACAGAGAACTTAAGTTGACTGAAGATCCACACGACTTCAGTGTACAACTTGATTACAGTCACTGTGTTGGAAGCAATCCTACTTCAGACTCGATTACAACAATCCAACCATAATAGGCGGCAGCTCGGGGCTTGGTGCACGAATTTCATAATACATAAAGAGGTTTCCGTCATCGATGAATCATTCATTGCGGCGTTGATGTGGAATACCTGCCAATAAAGTAATTTTTCAGAGATATTGTAAAAATTAGTTTCAGAAATGGGTTTTATCGAAGATTTTAATGTCTATAACCAGTTCACAGTAGGAAATGTATAAAAGGAGGTCCTTAGAAAAAAGCTAACCGGGTTTTTCGAAAATTTTCGTTTGGAGTCAGTACTAAAAAGCAATTGCCAACGCGTTCACAAAACAACACGCTGGTATCTTATAAAACTTGAAATTTTCTGTATTTATAATACTTCAGACTTACCTGTTTCTATGGTCAATGGTTGCACGATCAAGTTGGACTCCATTCTTCCTTGGAACTGTTGATTGATAGGAAACCTCAAACATCTTGGGTTTTGGAAATGGAATTCGCTTCCAATGATGTTAAAAATCAAAAAATCTAATTCATCCTTTCTCAGTTCTCAGGAGTGCAATACATGGCTTCTACAAAGTGAGAAGATCAACCAATAGCTGAGGCGAATTCGAAAATTTAGAGAATTCTGGAACTAGGCATATCTTCTTGTCATCAGCCGAGTTCTGAAAATAAGAATTTCATAACTTTTATGTCGGTACAACTTTGTTATGTTGTAGATCATCTACTATTTCTTCTATTACCTTCCACAGCGTCTCCAATCGGAAAGTAACAACTGAGATGTTACGTTTTCCAGGCGGCAGTTGTTTCTTGGTTACTGATGGTCACTTGAAACCTGAAATACAAAGAATAATACACTGCGACATATCAATAATCAAGCGAAAAGACGGTAAATTATTGAAAACTTATGAAAAAAGGATGATCAAGCGAATAGAACCCACGTAACGTCTTTGCAGTGTCGAGGGGGGACGCACATAATATTGATTCCTCACGGGGCCACATGTGCGTTGGAGAAGAGCGGTTGACCCCGTGGCCTCCTCCGCACACCTCCAACGTTATACACGCAGTCGTGTGTACGTCATTAGAACACAAACGACACTCCGTGAGCGCACGCTGGTCATGTCGATTTACGAGTGACTGAGTACGATTTACGAACATTATTTGATTGCAGAATCACTTTTTTCTCAACATTTTCCTGCGTTTGGAGCATTTTGATATCCCCACAAAAACAGATTGAGTGTTTTTTTGATGGAAAACACTCGAAACACACAAATATGGGAAAATAACATAGTGAAAAGACATAAATATACACAAAAAACAAAAAAATTGAACATACGTTGGAAAGTGCACAGCACTACATCAGAATGGAACGTACTTCATGACTGACATAAAATGGCGATGACTGAGCACATTTCTAAATGGATAATTGATTCAATCTTTTCAGGTACTTGTTACAACTTGAAAAAACAAATTTCTGACGGTTATGATCTGTGAAATAGAGAAAACAGTTGTTTTCTACAATTATGTACAACATGAAGCTGATTCATATCAAAAAATTGGGACAAAAATGAAAAATAGACAATTTTTTATTACCATTTTAAGTGCCAGAGGTTTTTCGGCAGTTTCAGGTGGATATGTTCTCGAATGGATTACATTTAAAGGAAAAATCTGAAATTTTAGCAAATGATCTACACGGTAGTGAGTTTTCAAATGAATATTAAATATAAAGAAACACAAAAACTGCTT
Organism: Caenorhabditis latens; assembly: GCA_002259235.3. Taxonomy (NCBI): domain Eukaryota; kingdom Metazoa; phylum Nematoda; class Chromadorea; order Rhabditida; family Rhabditidae; genus Caenorhabditis; species Caenorhabditis latens. The sequence continues at coordinate 22,329,004 of CM056097.1, read as the reverse complement.
CAGACTTCAAGTCACGTCAAATTGCGTTGGCTTTGCGTTTTATGACACCCTAATCTTGCATTGAGAGACCAAAATTGGACAAAAAAGAGCAAAATCGATTTTATATGATATGGAGAGGAAAAAACTGAAGTTCTGAACTAATACAAAGAAAAATATGGATTTAATAACAAAAATGTCAGTTAGGTGTTAATTTGAGGCAAATTGCGGCATTTTCTCGACGTTTTTAACACGTTTTGGTGAAAAACTGCACCTCGAGACAAAAAAATTAGGAAAAAATGACAAAACAAGCAATGTTTACAAAGAATAAAGTATCGTTATCATAATTTGGACGGTAATTGTTCATAACAAAAGTCACAAACGTTCCGAAATACCCGTTTTCAATATTTACAGTGAAAATGGTACAAGAAATCAACCAATATGTTTGGATTCTCATTTAACCAGTGAAAGGAAACAATGATAATGAATTGAAGGGAGTGCATTGTCATGAAAATTGTATTTGATAAGTTTGCAGGCAACGATAGAAAGAATTATAATTAAAACAGTATAGAAAGCTCAAATGACACAATAAAAAATAATCTTTCCACATTTTTACTCTACTGTTGTGTCTTGAGTGAATCTGCAGGTCTTAATGTAAAAATCACAGCCGTCGAGAGGGAAAAACATATTCAGATGAAAACTTCCGATTTCAGAGCTAAATTCATTTCAAAACGAGGTTCGATGACGTCATTCCAAGTTCCTCTACTTCCTACTACACACAAACTTTGGCACCGGAAGTTTCCACTATCGAATTTCCTATTTTCTACCTCACAATCTTCATTTCCCCCTTCTCACTTCAATTTCCCCTGTATGTTTTTCCTTTTCGCCGCCGAGCCCCACATTGCAATACACGTTGTGGCGACACACGTTTCTCTTCATCATTCTGAAGAGAAGAGAGTCTTCGTGTGAGGTCCCGAATTCTTCGCGTACACTGCGTCGTTTGCAGAGAGTGCTGGTGATAGAAAAGAGCTGGGTGGCAAAAAGAACTAGAAACTGGAAGAGGGGGAGAAAGCGAGAGAGAATTAAAGCGGTCACAGGAGGCGAGGGAGGGGAGGAGTGCTCGTTTGGCAGCCGCCGCGCCAGTCGTCCTCCAAGAGCCTTAACAACTTTTTTGAGAGTTTCTTGAAATTTAGAAAGTCATCTTTGTTGGAAGTGGGGAGTGCTCTGTGTCCGTATAATAAAATGATGAATGGGATACTGTAGCCGTTTAACTTATTTAGTAATACCTCCGAGTAAATTCTTTTTTGTTCGAGAAATGATCTTTCAACCTTTTTCAAACTTATAGTACCGCTCAAAAAGTAACAAACTTTGACTGTTTTCAGTTTAAAATGACCAAATTTCACAGAGTATTTCGGTGTCACCTGATTGTTGGACAAATTATATTTTGTATGGGTTAGAGACAGCAAAAATAGCACGTCATTTTTGTAGTTGACCATTTTTTTTGTAGGCACACTACGATGAAAGTTAGAGGTTATCAAAGTCATTTCTCTCTGACACCGACTGACTTCAGTGGATATTAGTGAAATTTTGGAGCTTTTTTCTTTGACAACATGTAACTTTCAAAATAGTGTCCCTATAAAAAAGTAACCAACTACAAAAATGATATGCTAGTTTTGCTCTGTCCAATCCATACAAAATGAAATTTGTCGGACAATTAAGTGATACGAAAATACACTAGCAAAGTTGGTCATTTTCCACTGGAAACAGCCAAAGTTGAAAACTTTTTGCTATCGCACTCGGTAGTTTATAAAGTTGAAATTACTATCGTTCAAACTTAATGGTTGTATTATTCAATAAAATAAATCCTTTTTTAAAATTTAATATATTCACATTTGCTTATCATGGTCTAATTCCTATGGTGTTTGTCATCGTTCATTTCTGATCACTCTCCAACATTTCCCATTTTTTCCAAATTTAGCTTGTATTCTTCTATTATCCTATCTTTTTTTGGTACATAATACAAAGTACACTTTTTATTTTTTGTTTTCTTTCTTGTTTTCTATCAGATATCATAGAAGTACACAACCTTAAGCATAACAAATCGAAGATCATTCAACCTTCAAAAATTTATGTCTGCACCTCCCCTTAACAAAAACTTATGACTAGACGTGTGACGGCCTTGCTTTAGTTTGAATAAGTTTTTCTTTGCTTGTGAGAAGCGACATCACCGTGGAGTACAAGAAAAGATCAACACACAGAGTTACTAATTTGAAGTGGCATGCACAAGAAAATAATCGAGGTGTCTGGCTAGAAAGCGGTATCAATTATTCACACCTCTTCTTGTAACTTTTTAAAAACTTGTTGTCTCTTTGTCTTTTCTATTTACCTTATCAATTTATTTACAATTTTAACATTTTCAGAACCTTCTTGCCCCAAAATACGTTATCAGTTGTCGGTTGTAACCGCTCAAGCAGAATGAACGAGGTGAGTGAATAGAATTCAAGCTAACGAACCGAATCTTTTGGGGTTTATACTACAATATCGTAAAAATTGAGGTGTCAACTTTTCCAGTGCTCCGAAAACTTCTCGTTGTTCAGTTTTTTTCTGATTAATGTCGTCTCTCTCTGTCGCGCACGTGAATGTGCAATCTTTTTCACGTGCTCTCTTCACCTGCTTAGCGATAATTTTTTATCAAAACGAAGCCTTATTTCAGAAATAGTTGAAGCAGAAACCACTAGTATCTTTTTTATGCCAGATTGCAGAGTTCATATAACCAACTACCGTAAAAACTGTAATAGAAGCGCATGCGCCTCTATTTTTCAACCCTCGTTCGCAGATGCGCCTCTATTACAGGGACGCTTCTAATAGAGGGTGCGCCTCTATTTTTCAACCTGTTCGTTCGATTATTTTTTCAACTTTTAAGTGAACAACTTTCAACCAAACTAAGATTTTCTTGGACAAAATTACACGAGAATCCCCTATTTGCAGAACTTTGAACGAAAAAATTGGGGTTTAGTTGTGTTTTTTCACGAACTTCGAAAAAGAATGACTGAAAACTAGAAAAATATTCGAAACGTATTAAGGGGACGCCTCTATTAGAGGGTGCGCCACTATTTTTCAATCCGCTTGTTAAGGTGCGCCTCTATTAGAGGGGTGCTTCAAATAATGGGGTGCTTCTATTACAGTTTTTACGGTAACTCTGAGATACTTCAGCTCGAGGTGCTACAGTTTCTTAGGGAGTCGGCTTGTGGTTCCAGAACAGCAACAATAGCCAGTACAACATTAATTTTCAGGTTTCTACCATAAGCCTCTATTACTGTAGTTGACAACTTTTCTGTAGGATGACTTTCTGGGGTGCTGTACCGCCTCTAAGTTGCCATCTTCTTAAGCTTCACGCCACTTGTGAATCAAAGCATTCAGTTTGAACAGATACCGTTATCCCAGAGCTGATTCTATGACTCCAAACATTTGAAGACAGTTCCAAAGCGTGTTACTTTATTCTGGTGATCAGAAGTGATTTGTTAGGAAACTTCATCAGCTTACTGTAACTCCATCAATTCAAGCTACTTCTTCAGGAAAAGCTACAGTAACCCATGTGCTGTGTTCTATATAGCTGTTTTTGCAGTAGTATGATTACAACATCTGTAGGTTTGTAGTTAAATATGATTAAGAGTCAAAAAAATTGAAAACTTACTAGTATGTGTAATTAATTGTCAGCTTGGTCTCAATATTGTGAATTATATTACTAATTTTTCAGAAAACAAATCTCCGTGACATACCTGCGAAACCTATTGATCCAGTTCTCAATTCATCGGTCAATAGCGTAGTTCCAGACAAAGATCTGTGTAATTCTCTCAACCAAATTGTGTTAACAGAAAAGCGTCAACCTGAAAAAGGTTGGTTTAGAGTCTAGAAATCATTAATAAATTGTTTTCTTTAGGATGCAAAACTAACAAAGAGTTGAAACATGGAATCGAGAAACTTTTGAGCTTGAACACCCAAACAATCGTTGACCCAGCAGCGAAGAAAGAAACAACAACTTCCTCAACTTCCGATCAGAAACCAACTAAGAAGTGCTATAGATACCAATTGTTCTACAAAAAAGGAGTAGCAGCAGACTATAAGCTAGATCCTGTATTCGAAATCTGTCAGGTACAGAAAGGAATGGATGAGGATTTCCAAAGCTATATGAATTTTGCGGTTTCACTTTTGCCGGAAATTGGATTCAAAATCGGGAATGATCCTGTCAAGGATTTCAACAAAAACTTTTATCTCACAAGAGTGGAAGCCAACAATACTGCAGTCGATAACACCTTGTTCCGTCGTTGTGTCGAACGGGATGTGAAGTATGATCCGCCCATCTTACAAGAAATACTCGAAAAAATTAGTAAACTACCAGGTGGACCATCAAAAAAACATCCAAAAGCGATTTTCTACCCTTCTTATTTCTCGTATCAAATGGTGGAGTACTGTGAGGATCCATTCTGGACAGAGAGGGTTGTTGAGATACCAGAAGGATATATACGCCCACATAAACGACTCGAATTTGCAAATGGACCACCACCACCAGTTGATTGGACACTAGAAATGTCAGATAACAGTCATGTTCTATCCGGACAACCTGCTTGGGGACCAGCTGTGCAGAAGTTCAAATTGGAACAAAGATTGGAGTCTGAAAGCTTGTCTGAGAAAGAAAAAGAAGACATCAACAAACAAATCGATGCCTTGTTTTGATTCTTCTTACTACACAATATATTCAAAAACTCTTGAATTCATTTTTTATTAATCATTTACTTTTTCTCTCTATATCCCTCTTTCATATTTGTAAGTGTTTTCTAAGAAAACTTTGTAATGACTTCATTCTCCAACTTCTATTTCTTCCTCACTCATCTTCCTACATTCCTGTTCAAATGTATCTCAAATTTACCTTCACCTCTTCCCAACTACTTATATCTATGACAGTGTGCATCTTCGAAAGCGCTTCGAGAAAATACTCGAAAAATTCCTCGAACAAAGTTTCGAAATTTTCTCGAAAATTTTTCGAGAAAAATCCTCGAAACTTCTTTCGAGAAAGTTTCGAGGATTTTTCGAGAATTTTTCGAATAATTTTTCTCGAGGAAGTTTCGAAATATCTTTCGTGTATTTTTTACTCGAAGCCACGTTTTCTCGAGAAATTTTCGAAATTTTATTTTTCAATACTTGCAAAAAAATGGTAATAAAGCAGATGTAAACTCTCTGAGTTCTGAGTTCGCTCTGAGTTCGTCGAAAAACTAGTTCTATTCTTTATTCACGAAAGTTTTGTTCTACCCAATAAAAAATGAGAAAATTATTCAAGAAAGTAAGAATCAAACATAACAACAAAAGACATAACACTTTTTTGAATACGAAAAGATAAAAAATGCAAAAAATTAAAGAAAACGAGAGGAATCCGAACGAAATTCACAGGCCATCATCCTCCTCTCTCTCCTCCTCGTCGTCATCGTTCATTTCTTCATCTGATCCTCCTCTCTGACTCGAAATGACGTCATCCTCGTCAGATTCGTCTTCAGAATCTGAATATTCGTCGTCTGATTGTTCAAAACAATTCTCTTTGTTCTCGAATTCTGCACGATCTTGCCTTCTGGAAAATTATAACGTATTTTTTCATTTGTAAGACAATAATGCTCACTTAATTTTCGCCAATTCCGAGACGGTTAATAAATTGTTTAATGTCTCCAGTTTGGCTCGGTTTCTTTTCCTCTGGCGAACGAAATCGGAACATCTGCTGTTAACTTTTCGAATAAGGTTTTTTTTTTCAATTGAGAAGAGTTACCTGAACGTTCTTTCCGAAACTGACGACGAAGCAGGACTGGCAAGAAGCTCTAGAGCGATAACCGACAATCTCTCAAAGTTCGATGACTGGGTCTTCCAAAAATCAAGTGGACTAGAGCATGTCGGTCTGTTCGTGGTGAGAAGGGCACAATAGCGAACGAACTCGCTCTGAAAAGCATTCTATAATTGATAAGATTTATTGATTTCATACCTTAATATCGTTTTGAACAATGGAATCCGATGCTAAAGAGCTGTTCAAAAAGGCATCTATATTTTCGTCATCAACACGACTGCGTTGTGCATTAATTACTGTTGGCGGTCCTTGATCATACGTTTCCGCCCAATCTTCGACATCTTTCCATTCGAGAGGTTCAATCCACTTTTTGACATATGCGTATCGATGATCGCACAGCATTGTACAGAGAAGTCGATGATTGGACATACAAGCATCCAAACGCTTTCTAACAAGAGCAGTCAACTTTCGTGCCAGTGATGCATTACTTTTTAAAGTGATTGATTCCAAAAATATCAGCGTGGGAATAATTTCTGAAGCGAACGACGAATCTCTTTCCATCTAAAACAGCAAAAAATGATTATTTCGTTTATTTTTGTTCAGTTCATTCTTACCCGTATAATCGCATCATGAATTGGCTTCAAAATGATTGACAACTCTTTCACTTGTTCGATTTCCGACGATTTCAACAATAAATGTTGAAAATCTGCCAAATTTTTGGCCGATTCATGCTGTAAAAATTATTTACTGAATCATTAATTGAATCTTTTATGGTTTGACTTACGTGTGCAAGATATTGGCACAAAAGAATACTTATTCCACCCCAACGAGTCGGTGCTATTGGTAGAGGGAGCGGAACATTAATTCCTTTTGCAGATGACATTCTGAACAGTTTTATCGAAAAATTAAATAAATTACCAAGACTTACGCTTTCAAGTTTGATTTCAGTTCTTTGTGGCGGCTCAAAAATCTGGCGAAATTCTGAACATGCATCTGGATCTTATTGACTTCCTTAATTTTTGCAAAATCGGTGATAATCAAGTTGAGCACGTGACATGAGCAGTGGATTCTAAAAAAACCCCAACTGTCTTTTACTTCTTATTTTTATTACCTGTCGATTTGATGCCTATCAGCTAAAGAAACGAGCGGGGAACCAGCGTCTGCAGTAAGAGTTGAACAGTTAGAAAATTCTAAGCCGAACTCATTGAGAATGTCACAGACAGCTTCTCCGATTGATGCCGAATCGCCTTTTTTCACTGCTCGCAAAGCCAAAAACTGAAAAATCACACTGTTTTTAATCAAATTTTTACGGATTACCGTAATTTTCCGTTTGAAACTCGCATCAATATAACTGACGTGTGCGGAATAGAAGTGGAAATCTTTCTTTCTATCGGAATATCCATCGGAAAGTAATGTGTACTTTCCGATTGGTTCCAGTTGTTTTTTGACTTTTGACACATAATTTGAAGCTGTCTCGTCAATCAAAGCTCTCAATTTCATTGCATTTGGCAACACATAGTCATCGGGAATTTTTTCAAGAAATTTTTGAAACTCGGGATTCTCGGCGAAACGGAAGGGAATCAAACCGGTTGCAAACGATCTGAAAGGAATGAAACGTTATATTACATTCTAATATATTACATTCTAACGTACTTCGCCAACTCTCTATTCGCTTCTTCAATTGATTTTTCATCGGAACTTGTGACAGTTCTCTGGAAACGCATACATGTTTAACGTTAAAAACTGTTTTTCTTACCTCTTTTTGTATGATTTCCTCTATTTCCTTTCCGTGCATGTTCTCAATATGATTCTTTAATCCAGATGTCGTTCCAAGATATTTCAAACGTTTTCCACACGATGGACAATCAACATATTCCATTGATGGATCAATTTTTCCTTTGAAAAACTTCCATACAATTGATCGATTTTTTACATTAATTCTCATCTTTTTTGGTGGCGGTGTAGTCATGCTGCAAAAGAGAAAAAAATCTATGCAATTTTCAACTAAGAAAAACAAAAAAACTGAGCGAAATTCAACGAAAATAAATTGAAAATAAATAAACAACGACACTCCGAAATAACGCAGTGCGCTTTGTTTATCCAACTTTCGAGGAATCCTCGAGGATTTTTTTCTTTCGAGAAATTTTTGAGAAAAATTCTCGAAATTCTTTCGAGAAATTCTCGAAAGTTTTAAAAAATCTCGAAAAAATTTCGAGAAAATTTCGAGCAAATTTTCTCGAAATTTTCTCGAAAAACTCTCGAAAAATGTGTTTTTCGAGAAACCGAGTCTCGAAGATGCACACTGATCTATGAAAATGTTTTTATAAAAAGTGCGCCAGCTAACACGCTAAATATGAAAAACATATTAGACGTATTCCAAGGTCCAAATTTTCCGCCCATTAGTCATTGCGAAGAAAAATTACTAATGAAAACGTAATGGGAAGTTTCCAAGATCCCCTCGATCACACTCGTCCACATTTTTTGAAAACAAAAAAAAGAAATCTATTTCCCTTCGATTCTCTCACTCTAAGCTTCAATTGGTGTCCGCATCGGATTGAGTTCAGCCGAAAGAATGGGAAAGAAGAGCGTGAAGAAAAGAGAATTGGTGTGGGGTCGTGCAAGTGCAAGCTTCTTGTTTTTGATCAGGGAAACCCACAAACCAATTGTGTTTTCTTATGATACGATAGGTAATAACTGGTTGAAACGAATTGTGTAATTGAACAGTCTGTGCTTCGAAAAATATTTTTAAAAAATATACCGTAAAAACTGTATTAGAGCGACATGTCGCTCTATTTTTCGAACAGGATTTTGTTGTTGTTCTATTAGAGGCTGTCGTTCTACTAGAGGCTGTCGTTTTATTTTTCGAACGAAGATTTCCAAAAAATTTGTTATACATTTTATTGTCAAGAAACTTTTTCTTTTTTTTGCATTTTCCGTGGTGCGTCGCAAGATCATCAAACTGATTCCACATTCTAAAATCAGTCAGGTTCAATTTATGCGACTAAAAGGAAAATCAGTAGAAAAAAAGAAAATTCATAAAAAAAAACAACAAAAACACCCAAAAAAAACAGAGAAATAGTCAAAAAAACACACCACGGCCGCTTCTGTCTGCGGAACTACAGTAGTTTGAAAAGGGTGTCGGTCTTTTAGAGAGTGTCGGTCTATTAGAGCCTGTCGGTCTATCAGAGGCTGTCGGTCTATTTTTCGAGCTTAATTTTGCTGTCGTTCTATTAGAGGTGTCGTTCTATTAAAGGTATCTCAGTGCAAAATAAAGCTAATTTTCAGCTATAACTTGCTAGGGAGTGTCCGTACCAAAAAGTTGTCAACTATAAAAATAATAGTCTACTATTGTTCTGTATGGTTTACACATAATTCATTTTGTTGGGCAGTCTCTGATACCGTAGCACCTTTTTAAAGCTGGTCATTTTCGACTGAAGAAAGCCAAATTGTACTGCACGGAACTTCAGATTACATTGAAGTTTTTTCAACTTCTGGACGGACAGTTCGTAATCAAGTACTCGATTTTTCGTTTTCTTCTTACATAGATTATGGAAACTTTTCGAGACTTCAGTAGCACAAGCTGAACAAAAGAATTGAAAAAATTGTCCTGGGTAATGTATCAAGTTTATTAAAATTATTTTTTCTGATTTTCTTTCGCGCCACTGCTTTTTAACTTTGTCGGCAATTCCTCTACTTTTTATCCATAAGAGACTTGCTCGGAGTGTTTGGGACAGGATTTGGATCGAAACATGTATCAATGAGAAAATACTATTTGCCTTCTCATCAACCATGCCGAGAGATGAGTCAAAAATTAGAGAGTCAATAAATAATAGTGTTTAATGGAATTGTTCTACTATCGTTGCGAGAAACTTAATAAATAATGGCTCCGATATCTTTATGTTTATTTTAACCAAGAACAACGCTTTTATATTTTTGTTGGACTCTTTTCTTCGTAGTTGATCAGACGCAGAGTACATTCCAGTGGTCGTCCCACTGTTTGCTTAAATTGTCACGGTTGTTATCGATTCTTATAGGTCCCCCACAAGTCTCTATCATCTATCTGCTTCTATCATACTTTTAATATTGATAAAAGCTTCGTGTTAAATATAAAAACCCAAAGGCGAGCGTCTATTCTATCTTCTTTTGATGAATATAAATGAAAAAACACAGCCAGTAGCGTGTTCAAGGCGCATGTCAAGGAATTTGATCAAAACAGACAAAAATGATGTTTGAAGCTTGTACATCATGTGAATAGTAGCAGGAAAACTGATTGAAAAAAGTTTATGTGCAATCCAAGAATGAAAACAACTAAAATTATAATTACTGAAGGAATGGCTGGCGAAAGTTCATTTTGCGGCTACTCATCGACGAAACTACCAAATTCAGGCAGGGAAACTGTTCAATTGATGTTGACTTTGTAGTTCCGCCACTTGGATCTCCGTGAAATGCTGATATCGTCGAACTTCCTTTAAAAAGTGTTTGTTGATATGATAAATATAATGATCATCATTAAATGTTTTTGGAATTCAAGTAACGGTTATGATTGAATGAAGTCTATGAAGACTTTATGAAAATATAAATCCCCAGAAAGTTTGTTCCCTAATAAGAAAATTTGATATGTTTCTATATTTTTAGGAACTTTGTAAATTATATCAACTGTGACAACGTACCGATATTGGGAACTCTGATGTGACTGCATCGTTCTGTGACCACTGGTTGTCTATGGCGACTGGTGCCATATTCGTTGACTCTGATCTAGCATTGGACATTGAGACTCCATAGACTCCCGCATCCAGTATTTGGTCTCAGAAAGTCTGAAACTTCAACATATTATTTGCAATAACAAAAAATACATACTGTTCAAGCATTGGATTTGCTGCGAACCCTTAACAATACCTTCCGAAACTTTTATGTGATGTACTTGGCCGTGATCAATCGTTTTCGATGTGCTCGCAAACAATTCAGAGCACATTATCCATCCACATATCATCCTGGAAAGATGGAAAATTAAATATATCAATAACACAGTATGGGTCAATGTTCAACAATTGTTTTTTTCCAATAATCTAAACTTTTTGGAACTTCTCAAGGTCTTCAAAATGAAAATTTGTAGTTTTTTTCATGCTTGTCGGCTGAAAGTTGACCGTTTTAAAATTGACAAAAATACTCTTCAAATAAGTTTCAATATGTTAAATGAGTCAAGGTTATAATGAATTGTGACATACAATTTTCTTAAAGCTCGAAATTAAACTGAACGTTGGTCACAGTGGTAGGACGTGCTCTTTCTTTGTCTCAGCGAGCCTGGGGTGCAATAGTGGTAATTACCGGCTTATGCCGGGCCACCAGTTGCGGGGAGTTTATTTTGTGAGGGGCCATTAAAGTGTTTGCTCAGAGAGCAGTCCAACTTCGGGTCCGGTCAAGCAAGGCACAGTGATTTCTCTACGTATGACCATCCGCATATCCCACTGGTTTGCGTGGTTGCAGGACGATGGTCTGCAGAGAAGCTGTTACCAAGCCAGCCTCAACATCTTTCCAAAAATTCTCCATCCAGGGTTCCTCTTAGCCAGGGCCGTCGGATCCGAGGATCTACTAGCTTCTGACCGAGTTACCCGCCGGGTGCCTCGCGGCCTTCCCAATCCGTCCTCGACTTCAAGAAGTCTCAAGAGAGGGGCTGCTGTAGCAACTCCTCGACAAGGTTCTCCTCCCCCCATAGCCTGGTTTGGGGCTATATCAGTGATAAGAGTCCCCTGTAAATGGAATTACAGAGAGGAACAGCATAGGTATTACCGGCTACCATAGGGCCTTAAAATTTGGATTCAAATCGTCAAATCTGGAAGCTTTCGGAGAAAAAAAGAATTACTTCTAGTTTTCTCTAGGCTTCCAAACTTGAAATTTGAGATTCCTGACGATTTTTCTTCCATATGGAAAAAAAAACCGGGGTCAAAACTAACCACCCAAGGTCGAGTTACCTCAAACTTGGGTAATTAAACCTTTTCATTTAAAGAAAAAGAAAAATAACATTATAAGATAACAATAATAATAATAAGAATAAAATCATAAATAAGAAAGAAAAATCCTACATAAGACATAGGAAAAACTGTAAGGAGGCTAAAAGAGCCTCCTTTTTATACTGTGCTCGACCGGATGCGGCGGCGGGGGCGATATAGGAGGGAGGGGAAGAATTCAATTAAATATAAAAAACGATACAAAATATGTTTTGATTGATAAATTGAAAACTGTGGGAGCCGACGAAACACACTCCCGGGGCTTGGGAAGAAATGGGGGGGGGACCAATTAAAAACCAATCAACTGAAATTAACTGAAACTGACTGATTGATCATTGAGGTCGTTGTCTGCAGACGCTTCTGATGTGTCTGCCGCTGCTGTTGCAGTAGTAGCACTGCTTGACTGGCGGACATCGGTGACTTGGTGCATTGGGACGGAGGCATCTAGTGCACCTTGATCGTTGGTGCAATCTGTCCCTTCTGCCTTCTGTGGTCCAGTAGCGTCTGCATGTGTCGCTGAGGTGCTCCTCCAGGCAAACTTCCGGTTTCTTGTTGGGGTACCGGATGGCGGTTTCTTCCTTCATGTGGAGAGTGTTGGCGTCGACTGTGTGTAGCCTGAGGTGACGGACTTCTGACTCTGACTGGTGACGGAGATCTTCTGACTCTGACTGGTGACGGAGATCTTCTTCTGTCCGGTGATCTGTCCAACTGACATGGCGACGTTCCAGTTTCTTAGAAGATGATTCTGACTTGATTGTCTGCCATTCGTTCAAAGAACTCCTCGTTTTTGAATCCTTTTTTGATGTCGTGTTGAACGCCATCACGCTTTTTCTCCACTGCTTCCGTCGTTTCGTGAATCTCCTCGATCTTCAGCTCCACTGCTTCTGAGACCTGTTGAACAGCTTTCCACCCAACTTTGAGCAAGCTCGAGAACTCGACTCTCTCTCGCTCAACATCTTGCTGAAGGTATTCGAGAGATTTCATTTCTTCTTCCACGTCGATTCCAAATGCTTGCATTCCAGTGTCGACCACTTCTTGTTCTCCTACTCCGCTTTCAACGAGCAATTTTGCGGTTCTTGATTGCCGTCTCATCTCTCTGATAGCGCCTTGTGCTCTCATGAGTAAAAAAAATCTCACCTTCTCATTTAGATGGACAAGAGAGCACGACTATATTTTAGATTTCAATAAAAATAATGAGTTTTCCTGAGGAAAACTTTATAATAGGAGTAGAACAGCAATCGGCCGCTCAAAGAGAGGTTACATAAGATATAGTGTTGAATCAGGCTTCCTCCGACTGTTTCTTATGCGATGGGCGGGGATGGAGAAAACTTTACACTCCCCTGAATATAACTATGACACATTGTCTGCAGACAGCCTTCCCTTTATTATTATCAATTTTTTTTACACTCCCGCCTTCTTCTATCAGGTAAAGATAGCAGACCACAATGACGCATTGAGGACGTGATTGAAAAAAATCAAATAAAGTGCATCAAGACGACGGGTTTCTTCTATACACTTTTCTGTGAGTGCTTCAGGGACTGAAATTTTCTGAAATTAAAAGACTGAGAAATACTAACTATAGTAATTTTTGTAGAAAAATATGCTTGTGAAAAAACTGTGTTAGTTAGATGTCAATATATTGAGCGCAAATTAAACAGAGACAAGGCTGTGATGAGTGATTACTAGCCACCTCCCAATTTTGGTTCATTCTGTATCGAGAATTTCAGAAACTTCAATAAATCATGCCTAATTATCATGAAAATTAAAAAATATTATCAATGCGCCAAAAATTGGAACCGGTAGACTTGCATGAGAATACAGCACAACAACCATCAATAGTTTGACAACTTTTATATTTTCATTCTTTTCTTCCAACGTTTCTGCCTGAATGTATCCCAACTTGTCCTTTACTACTTCCTATCTACTTATATCTATTGCATCAACAAGTGTTCGAGACAAATGCACCAGCTGACTGTAGAAAATACGTTTTGGTCGTATTCGAAAGTCTGGAATGAATGAAAATTTCACTTTAAAGTTATTCCAAAGAAAAATGATTAGACGAAAGTAATGGGAGGTTTTCCAGATCCCGTCGACAATTCAGAGAAAGAAATGGGAGAGGATGGGTGCAGAACGGGTAGCTAGTGCAGAGTCATGTCCAATCCAAGTTTCTAGTTTTCATCAGGGAAACAAACAAGCGAATTGTTTTTTTTACCGCAAACGTTAGCAAACAAGTGGTGAAGAGCAGTTGAACTGATAAAAATCTCTTTTTTGTGAAACGGTACGTAACCCAAGCAAGCAATATTCACTTACTGTTAGTACGAAAAAAGTAATTAGCAAAAATATCCTTTGAACACATTATGAAGGATCTATGTGCATGTTAGTCTGTGTGTTATGTAGGATAGATTTTCATGTTTATGAATGAAACAGACAGAAATTTTGTGAGCAATATCTCATTAAATCATCGGATCATTTTAACGGCACTAATTTTTATAGTTTTCTCCCATCTCTATTGTCCTCTAAACAAGTTCTTTTGTGTAATGTGTCAAGTTTATTGAAGTTTTTTCTTCTGAGGTTTCTTTCTGACCACAACTCTGTCCTGACCATTTCTCTTTTTTTTTCATCAAAAGAGACCTGTTCGGATTGTTTGTGACATGGTTTGTGACATTTTCATTTTCGATTTCTCATAAATTTTCTCCTATAGAATTTCTCGTTCCAAAAATTGCGTTTATAGTTCCAATATCCTTATGGTTCTTTTCAGTGAAAAACGGTTATACAAGTTTCTTAAAACTTTTTTCTTATTAGTTGATCGATCTTTTTCATTCGATCTGAAAGACCTGAATAACAATTTCAACTACTCAAACTATACACATTTACAGTTTATTTTTGCAATGACTCAGAATGTGAATGGATTGGCTAAGGAAAAATTTGGGAAGTACAAAATAAATTAGAAACTAGCCTATAACTGGTGTACGGGGAAAGTAACATTTGACAAGCATATAAGATAAAGGCAAAATCTGCTACAATAATATAGAAATAAGTATTTAAATTAAAGAAATCGGGCAACAATGTTTGCGAGAATCCTTATTTGTCCTCGACTGACCCAGGAACGGAAGACGCCGACGCCTGGTTGAGGTTATCAGCTGTGTAGTCGATAATGTCGTTTGAGTGACGAACGTTGTTCAAACTGAAAGAATAACATTTAAGGAAAATTAAGCAATCACAATATCTTACTGCTCTCCAAGAGACATCACCGACGGCCAAATGTCATGCTCAGCGGAAATGAAGTGATAGATTCCCGGGACCACACGATCGTCAGACGGTGTGACCAGAGGAAGGAGTTCGAACTGGAAGTTTGGCGGCATCTTCTGTGGCTCCTCATCTTTGCCATAAAAGAAGATGAAATTCTCCACGATTGCGATATATGGCATATCCAATGCTTCTCCATTCATGCAGGTGTACACGCCGGCAATGGCTTCGCTTGGCAGAACGTCACTCGCGAATTGCTTCATTTTCTTGAAATGGGTCCATTGGTCCGACGGAATAACATTTGCAGTGATGCAGATGGCGTTTTCCATTGCGTGAGCTTTTGGAGAAGAGATGTTGAGCTCGTCTTGGTTATTAAACCCAGGGCCTTTCTGAACCTTGTTCACAACCACGTCGCTCTCCTTGACAACGTCACTCGAAGCATCGACTTGCCATCCGTCGTCGGAACTCACAGCAACAGAGTTATCTGAAATAATGATTTGCAATAGGCTTTTTTGTGACTTGAATAAACTTACTTCCGAGCTCTTCCGCTCCAGTAAGATTCATCAACGATGAGTCAAAACCACCGAACGTCTTGTTGAGCTTGGAAGCAGTTTCTTGATAGACTACAGCGTCTTTATTTCCAGTTTCGTTGTGACCGTTGAGAACTTTGTCGAATCCTGAAGCGGCACATTTCCCCGTTCCGACTGCAGTGTCCTTCGCGGATTCCTTATCACTGCTCACATTTTCTGGACCTTCGTTTCGCGTTTTGCGATCTCCACTCATCTCACTTCCGAAGACGGTTTGCAAGATGCCATCGGTCGATTGTTTCGTCACGGAGCTAGCAGTATCGACAAACCTATTCGACTTGTCAAAAACCTTTCCATAACGAGCGGTGTCGAGTCCTTTGGTATGAGAGTACTCTGAAATATTAGATTTAATGTTGGTAAAATTTTAATTCAGCAGTTTAAACTCACCATATCCATAAAACGACTTGTTAGCAAATCTTGGCTTGGACTGGGAACGACAACCTTTGTTCTCTTCAACGAGAGTACCTCCTGCACGATGTTTGACTGGGATGCAATTCCCATTACCTCTTCCGGTGGTCGTGTTGGCTTGAGAGATTCCGCCTTCAATTCCAGTGAACGTTTGGTTCAAGGCGACTTTCTGACCGCCACGTGGCAGTGGTGGGCGGGCACATAGCATTTCATCGGAGTTTCGTGCCGGGCGGTGCTGGACCAATATGATGTCGTCGTTGTGGCAGCCGGTAGACTTTTTGGAACGACTACGGTGAGATGAAGAACGAAGATTGTTGGTGCGGGCATCTCGGCCATCATGCCCTTCCGACAACTTTCTGGCATCCGACGTAATGTTGTCGCTGAACACCTCATTCAACATCGAATAATCCGCGTCCAGGAAGGATTTGTCATGGTGGTGGTCTGGAATTGATTATTTTTCGTTGGATGAAACTTTTCCTGAAAACTCCACTCACCAAAGCCATGAAATGTCTGGTTACTGGCTCCAACAACAGACCGAGAGCTGGAATTGCGTCCTCGGCGCTGTTTGTCGCGTCCTCTCTGCTCCATCGCATTCTGATTTCCTTGCCCCTTCTCCAAATAGGAACCAAAGTAATCGACCGTGTTGTTAGGTTGAAAGTTCCGGATAAAATTGTTCTCGACAGCGCTGTGATAGCTTGAATCACTATTCGTACGACTTCCGTATCCATTCGCAGCTCGACACTGATCTGGTACTCCGCTGACCTTTGAGTGTTGCTGCTGGACGCCTGAAATTTGATATTTTTGTGTTTTAAGTTGCTATAAATTTTTCGGCTCTATTACAGTTTAGATGTCCTTTAAAAACTAAAACGTCCCTTAAAACACTTAAACGTCCCTTAAAACACTTAGACGTCCCTTGAAACACTTAAACGTGCTTTCAAACTCTAATTTTCTTAAAACGTCCTTTCAAAAGTTTAGACGTCCCAAAAAACGTTTAAACGTCCCATAAAATGTTTAGACGTCCCTTGTAATCCCAAAGTATAGTTCTGAAGATTTAAACGTCCCAAAAAACATTTAAACGTCCCAAAAAACATTTAAACGTCCCAAAAAATATTTAGACGTCCCTTGAACACTTTTAGTGGCTTTTAGTGTTGAAGGGACGTCTAAACATTTTTTGGGACGTTTAAATGTTTTTTGGGACGTCTAAGTATTTAAAACCAAATTTTCGGACTTCAAGGGACGTCTCAATATTTAATGGGACGTCTAAACGTTTTTTGGGACGTCTAAATGTTTTTTGGGACGTTTAAACATTTTTGAACATATTTGGGATCCGAAAGGACGTTTAAATGTTTCAAAGGACGTCTAAGTGTTTCAAGGGACGTCTAAGTGTTTTAAGGGACGTCTAAGTGTTTTTTGGGACGTTCAAGTTTTCAAAGGACATCTAAACTGTAATAGAGCCAATTTTCCAAAGTCAATTGGTTTATTCAACTATTGACTTCACTCTGATACTACCACTAACCTGAATACGCGTGGAACGATCGATTTCCATTCGACGTTGAGAAATGTCGTCTTGATCCGTGCGAGTTGCGATCACCACCAACATGGACATAATCCTTCCAATCACGACGACTGGCATCACTATTGGTGCTGGCGTTGCTGGTGAGACGGTCACGCTGTCCTTTGTCGCATTTCAATCTAGTTCCAGTCGAATCGGAGTACTTTTGGCCATCTGCAAATAAAAATATTTGAATGTCACCTAACTAGCAAGTATAGTAAAATATGTAATAGTTATACTCACCGCCAACAGAGAACGATCTGTTCGCTTGTGGGAACTTCTTGACGGCATCGTAAAACTCTTGGCCGGTGGAACCGAGAGCCTCTCTGTGTTGGTTCTTCGAGCCTTTTGCGCCGGGGCCAGCATACTTATTTTCCTGCTGCTGCCATGTCATGCCAAACGGACGAGACTTAGAGTGCGAAGACATTGCTCAACAACAATAATGTACCTGAAAAACGAAAACGTAAATGATATACATTGAAAGAACGCGATAAACGGGAAAAAGGTGACCGATTTATTACTAAATGTGTATGAATTAACACATGGTATTCAAAAAAATGAGACGGAGACCTCTAGGAGAAGGATAGGTGTGCCAGAAGAGGATTGGGAAAAAAATCATTTGGTTTGAGGCGACTGAACGCGCTGGGCAGCGAGAAGACGTGTGAGAGAGAGAAGAGACGCAGACACAAAAACATAAGATCGGATTAGCTGTGTTATCGATTTTATGTGACACAGCAATATATGAAACGAGATGTGGCCGAGTTTTCAAACAGCCGGCCATTTAGTGATTGGGACGAAATCGCAACTATCAGGCGTTAAAATAGAGGTTATCAACGCATTGTGCTCAAAAAATGCGTGATGCAATATTTTGGGAAACCGGGAGAAGAAAAAAGGGGCAAGAGAAGAAAAAAAGAAGAATGAATGAGGTGGGGACCTTTGAGGGCCAACGACAGTGTGTAGGCGTAGTCCGCAATTGCGCGTCGCGGTGTCTGCACAACAAAACTACACATACACTGTTGCACACATACACAGTGCGCGCGCGCCCGTAGGTCAAACGCGGCAACACAGTGACATACGGAGTGAGTCTAGAAACTCAAGTGACTTTAAAGAACTGTTTAGAGAGCACACGGTGCCAACCGTACAACTTTTCTGATCACTGAAAACATGTTACATAAATACATAAACAAGAAACACGTGAAAAAGAAAAAGCACTAAATTTGAAAACTAAAGTGAGAATCAAATTCACTGCAATATTTCATACAATAGTACCAGTACCTAACTGGAAAAAGAGCCACAAACAAAGAGACTGGATTATCGACAGGAACAAAATTGCAGTAAGATTATTCAGATTTTTTACATAGTGTGTTTTATGAAATATTCAACTTGTTCACTGATAAACAATAAGCTGATATTGATGTTTGGTAAACAAGATCTGGTATTTTTTACATAACTAACATTGAAATATCTCCTCTTTGGATCAGTATCGTGTACTGTTTTCAACGTCCACAATTCAAAAAAAAACTAGTGGAAATAAAGCTGAACAGTAAGGAGAGAATATGATTCACCTCATTGCCATTTAGTTTGTAACGGAACGTGATAGTTATTACAGACGTACATCACATGTGTCATAAAAACTCTCTGGCTTGAACCGCCGGTCAGTCGCCCTTATTGTGGTTTATAAGATTGAAAATAGAGAGATTCTGATGGTCACAAAAGGATATCGGCTGGGATTTCCAAAACTATTCTCAGATTTTGTTGAACACATCCAGGTATGAAGAAAATGGAGTTGAAAGCTTTGACCCGGTACCATAAAAATCGTTCGAATAGAGAATGAAGGGACTAATTTCTTCAACTCCCAGATATTTCCCGTTTTCCAACGGTTGGTTCGATAAAATCGAGAAAAGAGCTCAATTTTTTGGTGTTTGTTAGCGTTCAGCAAAGTTTGAAAGTAGTTTTCGAAATCGCAGCGGATTCCTTTCCAACCATTTAGGTCTCGACCCATAACTCCATCATGACTTGGGATCCTTTCCTGGTAAGCCTGATTGGCAAAATCTAATGATGAATCGCAAGGAAAGTGTCGGCCCTGAATAGGGAGTTGTTTTTGATATTCTTACAAATTCCTCAGTTACTCTATCGCTCGAATTATTTAAAACTTTTGATACGGTCAAATGGAAAATGATGAGCTTTGAAAGTGTGTCATAAACTAATTGGGTGTCGTATGTTATCTATTGATATGTGAAATATAGAAGAACGGACTCAGAGCGTTATTTTTGTAGATGAACACTTTCTTGCACGGACAGCCCCAGAGAAGTTGTAGGGAATCTTTATTCGGAAATTTATCAATTTTAGGGCAAAATTATGAATTAGTGAGCATTTTACTTTGGTCATCTATAACGTCTCGAGGAGTCCTCGTATGCTTTTTAAGCGGTGTGTCTCTGATTTATGATTCTCCTATAATTGATGTCCGCCAATTACATATAGTTTCAATATTATTTTTCTAAATAAGGAAATCTCATCTTTCCAGAAATCTGTTCATTACTATTTTAGTGGCTCTATCTTCAAGTTGTCACTTTTTATCATTTCTTCCTCAAAAAGCAACAATGATCTTTGTCCTTCCCCACAAGTAAAGGAACAAAAACGTATCGACCCCATTATTTTGCATAAACACTTATTCTTGCACACCTCGACCCCATCAAACCATGAATCATCCGTGAACAATATTTTCCAATTGTTTATTTTGAAATAGGAGGAGCGAGAAAAACTACCGATCGCCTCTCCCTCTTTTTCTTTGTTTCTTTCATTCCAGAAAATTTTTCGAAATAATTTTGTTAGTGATTCTGACTATGTTACCGGCTAATAGTCGTGACAATTCTAATCAGATGGTAGGCAACGTCACACCCAAGCCCAGAGGTGCCGGTGAGTTCTTCACCCTACAACTTAAATTCTCACTATTCAATTCCAGGTCATTTCTCATGTCGTCACTGCCACAAAGTGTTCAAATACGAAATAAATCTTCGAGAGCATGTCTACGGAAACCATCCTCCAACGCATTACTGCTTTTTGTGCGATGACCGCTTGCCGATCGAAATCAAACCGCTCCAATTTCACATGACCACTGTCCACAAGCTTCCTGGTACCATCACTTGCGATTGCTGTGATGCTACGTTTGCCAGAAAATCAATCTTTGATAACCACTGTAAAGAAGTTTGGAATAAGTCAAGGATCAAGCACGCAACCCCTATCGCGAAGTCTATCCGCTATCGGGATCCGATCTTGTCAGCTCTGTCTTCCGTGAGCTCAAAACAGAAAGTGAAAGCAGAACAACCTGCGGAGAAGAAGAAGCCGGCGAACGAACTCCCGTTCAGAGTAGTCTACTCTGACGACAAAATTATTCCTCGTTCTGCTCTGCCGATTCTCGCAGAAGCTGCAGTTGATATCATCAACGCGGTTGGCTCGGAAAAGTTGGGAATTCGTGTGAAAGTGAGTTTTTATCAGTTTTTCAGAGTTCTAAATTAGACAGAGAGCGCTAAAACAATCAACTACGATGTTTTACAGAATCAAAACCTTGATCGTGGACCTACGATTGGAGAGCGAGAAAATGGAATTTTGATAGAGCTGTGATAAGTGACAACATATCTTATTCATTGATTTCTTGTGAACATTGCGTCAAATACTTCCAAATTGTTGATAAATCACGCATAATTTGTTGGAAAAAAGGTGTTTTAAAATTATCTTTTCGCAAAAGTATCCAATTTCATAGGCAGTTCTCCTGAGAAAAAAGAAAAAACATAAAAAATAATGATTGGCCATAGTTTTTCCGGAAGAAATGAAAATATTTTATCGTTTCTTAGCGTTTTTTTTTTTGCTAAAAGTAGATCTAAAGTAAAAATTACCGGCCGAAAGTTTACAAACGTATTTCTATAATGAAAAAATTAGTCATAGGAGTCGAATATATCCAAATCTTCACAAAACATTTCAAGATTCCGTTATCTTCCATCTGAATTCCTCGAGTTTCGTGTGACTTGAAAGGTGGCATTGTTTGGTACGTGTTTTTCAATGTTGCTTGTCAAAACGGTCTTCTGAAAAAAAGTATCCATGACTACGGAAATTTAGATCAAACGGAACAACAAAAGAGGAAAAAATGACCTGAAGTATTCTCACTCAGAAACAGATTCAAATTCGTCATTCCCACAATTCTCTCCAGTATGAGACCACGCCGGTCATGAAGTTCGGGTAGTCCTGAAACAACTGTATGAGTCCCAGTTTGACTGTGGTTTCACTCACTTTATTTTGATATAATCTTCAATTTTCCAGCTGCAACTTGACCAACTTCATCCGAATCCAAAGACGATACTGCGCTAGTTGGACACCATGACAAATACAGCTACCGTGAGCTTCCGAAGGTTTTTTTGACGATGCCGAGATCTTGGTTCGGTCCAAATTTCTCATTCGTTTCAATGTTCACACCATCATACTTCGGCATCCTGATATCGCGAAAATTGAGTTGAACAATACGATTTTTCACTGCAAACGTTCTTGGCGTCAGCTGTAGATTAACAGTTTTTTGAAGGCGTTGATAAAAGTGTAGTGGACCTTTCTATTGTCTCCATATTCTCCAGTCACCACTCTTCCGTCCACATGCAGTTTCTTTCTCCTGCACATTCGACTCTCCACATTTGACCAATGAAAGGTTGTTGAAGAGTGAAGATCCGGACGTCATGTTCTGTCTGAAATTGAAGAGATTCCAGCCGTGATGGAAGTGCCGATGTCGGTTATCTTTTGGCTACGCAGCTAATCATCGCGCACAAAATCTGTTGAGTTTCCGGCATGCAGAAATTCATTCCGGTAAGTGAGTCAACACTGAGCCATCCTCCGTTGAGTTGACAATCCATGTTGCCAGAGCGTTTGTACGATATCAGATGTGAATTCCAGGAAAAATGCCTTCGTCGTTTTTTTTCATTTGCCCATCTTCACGTCAGCTTTGACCACTATTTGTACGGCTTGTCCATCTTGTGGCAGAAGATTTTTCCAGAACAAAACGCGTTTCAAATAATACCTCGAGCTCCGCCTCAGTTTGAAACCAATTCCGGCATATTTTCACTCCAATGCATTGTAAAGAGACAGTGGATGGGGTCAGACAATCCAGCACTTTCTCAACCACACAAATCGGATCAATTCTCTGTGCTTTTGAGAAATTCGGATTTTTTCCAGCTTCCATGGCTTATAAAAGGGGCGATTCTTCCGGAGGCATCGTGTACGTGATGCACCAACACCATTTTCCGCTCACAAGACTAATTATCTAAATAAATTTGAAATTATTGTTGTTATATTGAGAGAAATGATTGAAACGAAAAGGTTACGCGCCAATTTTAAGACATTGTTGTGTTAAAAATAATTCAGTGCAGCAGATAAAGAGTTTTCCATCAAGGGTCAACTTCCATTTTTCACTTTTCTGTTGACAAAAGTTGGAGTGACTTGCGGAGATCATCATGTAACATTTATTATGCAATTTTTACAATTCCCGGAAGTTGTTGGGTACGTTGTACTCAAATCTCTCTTTGAAAGTGTTTCTTTGCCTGAAAAAATGGAAAAAAGAACTAATAATTGAACAAATTGTTCGTACCTCAGAAATCATATAAAATTTGATCGTTTCTCTCATTTTTAGCTCCGATAAAGTAGTATTTATCTTCAGAAACTCGATGAAAATCCTGCCGGTGTGCAAACACTTGCGAACACGCCGGCCACACAGAATGCGTCGTATGTAACGCGCATGACAAATTTACGGAACACCGAAAAGGATGAAAATGTCAAAAACTACTACTTTTTCAAATAAATAAATGAATAAAAAATGAACACCTGATGAAAAATGAACAGAGAGACAGAGCGAAAGAAAAAGAGAAGAACATGAATTGAAAAATCGAAGAACAAATGATGAACATAACACAAATATAACGGTACTACCGAGAATTCAGAATTTTTCAAGTGTCAAAATTCTAATTGTATATTATCCAAGGGATATTTTGGAAAAGCGATTCAAATTAACTGATGAATCATAAACCGAGCAGGTATGGCAAATAAATCTATACAGCCGAAGTTGTTCAATTTTTCACTACATCGACCATGACTGGCGCGCCTGGTGCGCGTTTTCTCGTACCTTCGCCATTCTAGTTACTGTTGCAAAATCTAAAAAGTGAAGAACAGGTAATGGAATCAATCTTGATGCAGAAGATGAGTGCAAAATGCAAAAGTTATCTTATTATTTCGAGCATCTCCGAGATTTCAACATCGAAAGAAGTTCCAGACAAAATCAAATGAAAATTCTCACTAGAAAACTGATAACAGAACAATTGGTATCGTTATCAAAGTGAATAACAAATGAGTTCCTGATTTTCCACTTTTTAATGCTTCAATCTCAATTTTCAAAATTTTCCAGCTTGAAATTTTGATTTTCAAACTATTTTTATTATCAAATTTCGATTTTTCGTCTATTTTCTACTTGAAATTTTGATTTTTTTTGACTATTTTCTGCTTGAAATTTTGTTTTTTGACTATTTTCAGCTTTAAATTTCGATTTTTCAACTACTTTCAGCTTTAAATTTCGAATTTTCAACTATTTTCAGCTACAACTCACCTGTTTTCAGCTACAAATCACCTGTTCAGACAGGTCAGCACTGATTATCTTGAGCAATAGAGCTTGAAACTTCTTTCAAAGCGTCTTTCTTTCAGAACATCCTTCATTTCTCTTTGTTTCCGAATTTTTGATCTTTCTTCTTTTCTTCGTCCCACCGATCAAAAATCTAAATAATAAAATTTCTCTCTCCCGAGACTCCACCCCATCCTGGGAAACGGTTCTAATTCAATTTACATACCCCTATAAAACGCTGTCCTCGCCCTCCATTCCATATCATTCTCCTTTTCTCGAAAATGGCTCCTTTCTTCCCGATTTTCCTGATGTTCCTTCTGGCTGAATTCTCCATTGGTTACCCTGAAATGGAGAGCCGAATGATGATGCATCCGAAGACTGATTATCTCCACTTCACTGGACAAATCACCTGCAAAGAACTCCAGACACCCACTATTCAAGCTTTGGTATTGTGGGAGCACAATACGTGAGTGACGTTTCAGAACTGGGACGTTTCGAAACTAGATTCAAACCGTCCCAGGCCCGTTATAAAACCTCATTTACATTTTCAGCTTTTCTGGGCTCTTCCTCCCTTTCCAACAGCTGAGCCTGGACCAGTCAGTGCACCCATACATCTACGACATTAAGGCGAGAGCGTTTGGAGACGGAATATCTGTAAGTGGTTTCGAAACAGGCGGTTTCAAAACGTCCCAAACTTTTAGACGGACTACGAGTTCTACCTTGACATCATTCACAATTGCACATATTGGATTGAGTCAAAGCAACAACAAGTTTTCTATCCAGTCTTCGATACTAAGAGAAACATCACACACAACATGGACGTCAAACTTGAATAAATTTTTTGATAATTTGGATTTAATAAATCATTTGTTAGAACTTTCTTGCTGACATGAAACTCCACAGAAAATTCCGAGGCGTCGCTGTCTTCCAATCTACTTCCTCGCAATTCAAGTGACTCAAATGCAGGAGTCATTCCTGACCGTGTTTCTCGATGTCTCCCGGCCAGCCCCCACTAGGATTATTCTGGCTTTTGCTTTCAGCGCAACTCTTGGAAAGTACCACAGAAAACTCCTAAATTTATTTTTTCATTAAAAATTATCAAAAAGATCTGATGATGTTGCCGAGCAGACAGAGAGGACAGGAGAGAGACACTTTCTCGTATTCCCTTCTGCCACTACTCTGTCCACCTGACTAGAATCAGAGCAGATTTTGGGTGCCGAATACCGATTACACATTACCAGATTTTTCTCATCGGTTTGGATCACAACTCTATTGATCGATGAGTCAGCGACTTCTTTCATCGGCTCCATTTCTTCTCAGCGGGCGTCGAAATCAACGATTCTGAAACAAAATAAATGTTTTCTTTCACCGTACAAAATGTGATAAAATGATGCATTTGGCTAGACGAGGAAGTATTCAGGACAGCAAACGATAGTTTTTCTTTGTAGAATATGCAGCCACTGTTTCACACACCGATATCTGTTTTTCGAGATCACTTATCTTCTTTTCCCGTTGCATTCTTTCATCTACTTCAATGGACGCGGTAGTTCCAACCTCACCAATTTGTCTGTCGATCTTTCACGCTTCCCTCGTGTCGTGCAAACAGTTTGTGGGCGAATCTGAAAAAAAATTGAAATCGGAAATGTTTTTGATTTTTTCAATGATAAGCAATCCATTTTCACTTCAATTTTGAAGCTTGCCTTTAAAATTAATAGATTTTTTAATTTGGCCGTTCATTTCTTGGAGTAGATTATATATTTCTCGGAATTTCTCGTATTTTTTGTGGCTAAATCAATGAAAATCATGCTAATTTCAAAGTAGGAAGCGAGAAATATTTTGGATGGAAATATAAACACTATTTTTCACAGAAATTACTCAAATTTTAGTTCGAAACTTCACTTTATGGCTGTGATTTACACTACAGACAACATTCTCGTTCCGGAGAGTGCCAGGGGTGTCCACTAAGTTTTTGTCGAACGCACAGAAATTTATTCTTACCCAATCGGGAGATATTGTCGAACACGGCACAGATACTCACCACTACTCTCTTAGAAAATGTACGGGTCCTGTATCATCATCTACTCTGTCGGTATTTGCTAAAACCGAAGAGATTTATCTCCACCTTGAAGACTTCCGAGTTTATAGCTGCTTTCTATTACGAATCGCCTTTTTGCATACACGTTTGTTGCATCAGTTGGAACTAACAGGTTTTTTCCAAGGAGTGTGACAAGGATCTGAAATGATTTACCCTCTAATATCACAATTTTTGTAGGAGAACACTTACTTGTCTGAGAACAACTCCCACAGTTATTGATTGTGTCCAGGAACACCTAATGCACATCCGAGACTAATGAGGGCTACCATAGAACTACAGGCAACGCAATGTTTCTTGATTCCAACGAGAACGAAATTCATAAACAGCCGACTTTGCCTGAAACATCTTCACCAGAAAATCGGACAACGCTTCCCACACTCATAACATCCTGTCACTGATGCATACACCCGGCTCTGCTTTTGAAGATCACTCTTCATCTCTCTCCCTTTGTATTTTTGCATCTACTTCTATGGACGCGGCAGCTCCATCTTCACCAATCTGTCTATCGATCTTCCCTCGTGTCGTGCAAACAGTATGTTGACGATTCTGAAACAAAAATGAAATCGGAAAGTTTCTGTTTATTAGTGAAAAACTATCCATTTTCACTTTACACTTCAATTCGTCATCTCTATAATATCCATCAACACAATGTTTGCATTGAGCACCTCGGTATGAGGAAGACACTGACGACGCTCTACACAGGCAGCATCACAACTTTTTTATAGACTTATCAATATTTCCATTACAGTCGCAACGTTCGCAAATTCCTCCGTCTTCTCTTGGTGATCGCTAATGGTTTGAGCGCAGATCTGCATTCGTCGCCGGAGCCAATGCAGCATCGACAGTTTTCCACACATTCCTCACAGGTTCAGAAATCTGAAGATAATCGACTTTGAACTCATCACAGCCTCCAATTCAGTCAGTGTCGTGTTGACATTCAGTGCTTTCTCCTCAGTTGTCGTGCTCGAGTTAGGAAAATTATCGGTGGCTTCATTGGCTTGTTTCTGCAGTTTCTCGATCTCTTCAAGAGCAATTGTCACGTTATGCTTGTTATGCTAGTTGAAGTTCCTCACGGATCTCTTCCAAAGTGTTTTGAAGATTTTCAGCTTGTTTGTTAGCATGGGCGGTCTGTGAAATTCAATTTATGAGTTTCTTGAACCACCTTAATCGATCCCCTCAGAGTAGGAAACATCTTCATCCACTAACAAAATTAGAAAAAAACTCACACTATACTCGCAGTCATCAGCAACACACTTGTTTCCCCTGGTTTCATTCAACATCTCATAGATATTGTTGATCTTTGCCAATGATCCTTCAGTCAAATCAATAATCTGATCCGACGTCAAACTGATAATCTTCCCAAGAACTTCCTCCGCCAAATTGCGGTTTTGTTCTGGAGTACTTCTCTGAGGATTCAAGAACTATCCGATTTCCTCAGCAATCTTATCGAGTCCAGCTCTTGAAAAAAAACTCTAAAAATGAAAAAGCTCTAGAAAAAAAAAGAAATCACCATAAGTCTTTTAGAAAATGCGGGTGTCCTGTATCAGCATCTCTTCGGGCGGTATTTGGTGAAATCAGGACTGTAAAGAAAATTTGTCTGCAGCTAAAAGACTCCTGAGTTCTAAGCTGCTGTATTGTTGCTAATCTTTTTTCCTCATATACGTTTGCAGCATCAGTAGGATTTAGCAGAGATTTTCCAAGGACTGTGAGGTAGTTCTGAAAAAATTTGCCCTCTAATTTTACAGTTTCAGTAGAAGAACACTTACTTGTCTGAGAACAACTCTTTAAAGCTATCGATTGTGGGCAAGAACACCTAATAGACATCCGAAACTGATTTCGTCAATCGGTTTCTGGATAGAACCTGTCCTCAAGGCGTGTGTCGGTCTAAAACGTTCAGACTAGGCGGTCTAATGAGCAAGAGGGTTGATTCAGTGATTTGGAGACTGCTATAGGGTCGTTTGATATCTTCTTCCACGTTGGTCTATTAATGTTGCCTCCTCTGGTTCTTGATTGTCCTATCACGAGGCATTCTCCAGGCCGAGTAGTGTTTTCCAATTCAAAGGAACCGTCCATCTGGAAGAAATACAAATTCATTATGTGCAACCACTGAAGATTAAGCAAGAAACTCGTGGTAGCTATCAAGTTCAACGGATTGTGAATTTCATAGCTCCTCAAAGTTCCAGTGATTCATAAAAAAGACGTAATGCGAACAAAATTCAAAAAACAGCTTTACTTTTGTCTGAACCATCACAATCAACACATTTGTGACCCGTCTGCGCCGAAAAAGTTTGGACAGCGCTTCCCGCGTTCAAAACGTTATTTCTGGTTAGAATACAGAATAAATACTTACTTTTTTGTAATCACAGTAGGTACCAAAAGATTGTCGAAGTGTCTGAGGAGCATACAAGCCATGTTTTCTCCGATAAATATCCTAATGAAAGGAATTTCTCGCTGACTCTGAAAAAAACAAATTTTATGACAAACCAATAGCAAAATGACGAGAAAAATGGTATTTAAAGGTTGGATAATTATCTTAAGCATTATCAAAATCATTTTTATTTAATTTTGAATCATATTAAGGACAAAAACTGATTAAAACGTGAAATTCGGAAAATCGATGGGCCTTGCTCTGCGTCTCCAGTCTCTAATGCTTGTCAATAGAGCGCGTTTTACCTCGCGAGAGACAACGCAACCACTAAATTTAACACTTGATGTTGGTGTTTTAATGCTGGATATCGTTAGATTTGGCCAATCTTCAAGTTTCAATAGTTGAGGAAGACATGGAAATTCTCAGCAAATTGAAATAAAGTTGAAAGTAAAGAAATCAGACATACATAACCATGTTGGACGGGCAGCAGCACACAGAATTATTAGCGGCCCACGCCTTCTTACAACTGCGCCCCACCGCAAACGAGAGAGTATCGGCAAGAGACGCAGAGTTTTGTTGTGGCGCGAAACAGATTTTCAGTTTTTGACCTATTTTTCATAATTTTCTCTCGGAAATTGACAAAAAAGATTATAAAAACTTGTGAAAATAGATCAAAAATGGTGAAAAACTGTTTCGCGCCAGAAAAAACTCTGCGTCTCTCGCCGATACTCTCTCGTTTGAGGTGGGGCGCGGTTGTAACTTAAATGCTCGGCTAATAGGTTATTTTCAGAAAAAAACCATCCTTTCCGGTTGCTTCCGTCATGTGTTTGGCTCAAAACTTGAAATAAATGTGCCCCAGAGATTTTTTCTTTCGACGGATACAGGAGGCCGATTTCTTTCTCTAACGAAAATGGAAAATAGTCGAAAAATCTGGTGAAATTTGAGAATGAAGCTCAACACAATCTTGAAAGTACTTTTTTGAGCAAGTATTTGAGTTTTCATTTCACAGTTATCAAAAATATTCGCCTGAGTGTTTATTTTTTTTACAAATTAGCTAAAATTGGACATCCAAAATGAAATTTAGCGTTGTCACATGTTCGAAACAGTAAAAATTAAGCTCACAAGTGGAAATATGTGTGAAACTTGAATAATCCTTTCAAACTGTCGCCGTTTTATGATTTTTTATATGAGATTTTTCTCTTATTTTTAAGATTTCTGGAGCCTGACGGCGGAATTTGAAGAGTATTTTACTGTTTTTCGAGCAGTTTCTGCAGTTTTTTTTGGTTTTTCGAAAAACATTGGCTTTCAAGCAGTCCTTCAAGTCATTTGCTGACTGCTCGCATCACGAAAATTGTGTTCTACTGATATGGTGACAAGAAAACTGGAAAAATGTTGTCAGATCCCGAAACAATTTGATTTTCCAAGTCAAATTACTGTGTGTGTTGAAAATTACATTCAAGATTTTTTTAGATGTCGACAACGAAATAAATTTTCATTGGAAAACTAAGTTTCAGTTGGTTTTCAGTACTTTTTGAAGTTTCGAATCAGAAAACTTACGAAATGTAGTCATATCACGAGTTGGCAAGTCAACGGCATCCTATCACAGTGTTTTTTGTCACTCCTGTTCAAAAAATTAACGATTTAACATTTGGTTTCCATAGTATGAAGGGATATCGCTTTTCTGGACTATATTGAACTTGCTGAAAACAACAAATCACTTTCGGGAAATAAATTACCATTTTCGTGAGAAAAAACTTAACGAATGGGAATTGAAAGTAAGATTGACTTAAATTCAAGGGGAAATTCGTTTTTCGATACATTCATCGCCGTTAAGAAACACAAAGAGAGAGGTCGGAAAATAAATGGAGAGGGGAAGAACACAGGAAGTAGCGGTGGTCCGGCTCTGCGTCTACCCGTTCCTAATTATATTTCTCCGGTGACCCAAATTCCCAGTAAGTGCGCACGCTACACGTTATCTGCTAAAGACGATAGAAAAGACCATCCGTTGGCCTTTATGTGTGTACTAGAAAAAGAGGAAAAAAACGGATGAGAAGAAACGAGAGAAGAAAGGAGAATTGAGTGAATTTGGTGATATGGGGCTGTTGACAGCAGAAGAGAAGTCGAGAAGAAGAGAAAGAACTTTCGCTTCACACACTGGGTCAACTTCAACATTGCATCTTTTGTTCACTCCTCTCTGTTACGTCATTTCTGCCTTCAACACTTTCTGGCGTAGGCTGTCAGTGTTTATAATGATATTTTGCAAATTGTAATGTTTATACTTTTTCTACGGGTTTCCCAAGGATGTTGAGACCGTGTGTAGATTTCTTTCCTTGGTTATTGTAACTGATTTTTTTGAAATTCTAATCTATTTGTTTGTTTTTTGGTGGAATGGTGAGTTTCTGTATATGATAGATACCAAAATCAAAGTTTTTTCTTCAGGTTTTAAATGTTCCCGAGTTCATTGGAAGGAAACTTTTTGGTGGCTAGTGGTTTCGGATAGAAAGTGAGTTTTAGTACGATTATTTGGGGGAACAGCGACGTGTTTCAGATTTTCTGTGACGTCTCACTACGATGAAACAAGGATCAATTCAATCATTGTCTTCAAGACCGTGAGAAAAGATTATGTCAGGTAAGTGATTTTTTTGTTGATGTTGTGCCAAACTCAATTTCTTTTTTTCAGGTCTCCGCGTTTGGTGGATGGTGGATTCCATCTTTATGAGCCCTGTGTACATAGTAAGTACTTTTTTGAAAATTTTGAATTTCATCTATTTTTTCCAGAATAGTATGTAAAGAAAGATGCCATTACGTAACCACCTGTGAAACCACTGGAAAGTTTATTTTGTATTGGATTTATTATGATAAAATATGTGAGTTTTCAGTTTTTTATGTTGACAGTTTAAAACTGTTTTCATTTCAGAAACTTGCTGCTGTAACCACGTTCACTTTTTAATTATTATCAGTCTATCGTAAATGCTCTTACAAATGTTAAATATTTTTATTATATAAATTATTTTATATTTGAAATGTGTGCATTATTCAGATTTCAGATGACCTGTTCAGCAGAAAATCGAAAATTTCAAAACGCGTAGATGATCAAACAAAAAAACTATAGTCATAGTTTCCGCTTGGCTTCTTACATTCAGTTCCGTCTCTTTTTTATGAAATCCTTCTACATTCCTACGAGTTCCCGCTCCCAATAGTGTAATCCTAACATCTGTTGGTCCTTAAAGTGCCCACAGAGCTGTTCTCTCAAAATTTTACACTGCGCCTCTCTCTCCCATTTTTTTCTGGACCCCACTCCTTCATTTCAAAAACTATGTCCTAGCATTCTCACTCTTAGTAATCTTTCCTTATTCGTATAACAGATCCCAAGGATGTTGAGACCGTGTGTAGGCTTCTTCCCATGGTTATTGTAACTTCTGATTTTTATTGAAAGCTAATATATTAATTAAGAATATTTTTTGGTGGAAAGTAAGTTTGTTTGAAGGATAGATATTCAAATCTACTTTTCTTTTGTTTTCAGATTTCCGAGTTCCCCAAGGATTTTGAGGCTGTGTGTAAGCTTCTTCCCTTGGTTAATGTATTCATTGATTTTTATTAAAAACAAATGGTGATATTCACTAAATTCCGCGTTAAATTAAGTGGATAGAAAATAAGTGAGTTATTTTTAAATTCAAACATTCTAAACATGTAGTACCCGTCAAAGTCGACTCTTTATACTCTCAGCAGATAGTTACCAATTTTGTAAGCTTACCTCAGTGTTGAATCTTGTCCCATTTTGTTCGGTTCTGTAGAACGTCCAGTTTAAAGTTTTCTTTTTGTAATTTACAACTTTTCATACGATACCTCTCTGAAATGTTGGATGGTTAAAATTGATAGCCTCCTTTGAGAAATTTCAAGGATGTTTAAGTTAATGGACTATAACATTCGGTAAACGCTTCGTACAGAAAAATTGTCAATTATAAAAAAATAATGTACACGGTTTGGTCTACATTGAGTGTGAAAAATGACACTATATATTAAAAGCTGAGAAGGGGACTGACTTTGAAAGTTTGTTTGTTTGCACTGAGTACTACTGAGGTTCCGTGGTGTAGCTATCCTCCAGAAAATCAGTGATCACGTCTATGAAAAAAATTGAATTGTATTTTTAAAGTTCACAGCAGTACCCAGATCGCTTTCAAGCGAAATGACAAACATTACGAATATATTTTTCAAAATTTTTTCTCAGAAATCCGTTTTTTAGAACCAAAAACTTCTTAAAATGTTTAAAAATTACAGATTTTCGAAAATGTTCGAAAAAAATTGAAAAATCTAATGCGCTCTAATTCCGTCGAGCATACTCCGAATCGGAAAATTTTAATATTTTTGGATTTGATGAGTTGGGGGCTGTTAAAAAAGAATAATCATGCTAAGGTATGGGTCGTACCACGGAAACTTCACAAAATTTTCAGAATTTGCAATAAAACAAATATAAGACATCAATCCTCCTTTAAATCCAGAATGAATTCTAATTTCTTCCAAATTCTCACTATTTTCCAGGCGTTTTCTGCCCAGTCGTTGCCTCGAAGGACCAACTGTTTCAACAAAGTATCGCCACAACCGACAACCATCCAGCTGGAGACGTCATCCAAGTGAATTGGCAGCTTACCCGCCCGGACAATAGAAAGAAGGTTTGCATCATATTTTTAACACAAATCGAGGACTAAATGGACTAATTATTGATGGTGGACCCGTTCCCTATTGATTGTATAATTATCCCAATCCGTCCTTACCTCACACCTTGCATCCCAAAAACCCCAAAAAAATTATTGTAGTCTATGAGATTCAGAATCCCTGGAACTTGTATAATTTAATGATTTGTTTTTACCATGTTATGTGAATAAATATGTATTTGAAAAGCTCTACTTGTTCATTCAACTTACATTTCGAATTAATACAAATGCTTTCGAATGTTGTTCTCTGATAATAGTTTCTTCCAAAAATAAATACAAAAAACCCATTTTTTTTCCTTTCTATCGACGTTTTTATCATCTCTTCTAACTTACTGTAATAACAACAAAGAAGAGTAATCAGCCACTCTCGTTGTCTCCCTTTCCATCCACCACCTGCTCCAACACTAGCGGCTCTTTCTCATCAAATTTCTCGTCAGCGCTTCTTTCCAGCTGTATTGTTCAATATCTTATCAGTTTGGGAAAATCATTGATGTAGTTTTTTCAAGGAAAGGTTAGTTCACAATAATTCCTCTAAAAACAACTTATAGTACATTTTCAGATTCCGATTGAGAAAATTTGCAAAGAGGTCATTCAATGCCAGTATCACATTACCTCACTTTATTTGAGCCGCGCTGCAGCATGCCAAAAACCCAGATTTGGGGTCGATTCAACATCCGGCCCCTATTATACCTTGCCTTATATAACTTTGCCTTATATAATATGACTGACTTTGAGGATGAAGAGTACACTGAAGGAGAGGAAATGACTGTGGACGAGGATTACACTGAAGAAGAATAAACAATTAATGATAATTCAATAAATAAATGACTGTAATAATTTTTTTCGATAACAAAACAGAAAAAGAAATAGGCACAAGTATTAAAAAATGTGATGAGTGTATCAGTTGGGTGATTGTCCCGTTCATTCGGGGATTGTCCCGTTCATTCGGTGATTGTCCCGTTCATTCGGGGATTGTCCCGCTTGTTCGCCATTGTCCCGCTATTATCGAACAGAGCCAATATTTTTTCTTAGCTGATTTCCTGCGAGAAACCCTAATATTGTTCAATCGAGCTAAAACAGCTAAACATAAATGTTTCTAAATAATAAGTTTAACAATTTCGAATACAAATGTAATGAAATAATGCAAATTGTAGGACAGTCTAAACCAGTGCAATACTTGGAGTCTCTTATCAGTGTTTGCAGACAAAATAATTGGTAGTATGTATTTGAAATTATAAAAAATAACAGAAAGTGGTAATTATATAAACACCCGTTAAACCATAGAGCATTGAATAGTTTCATTTCATCGGAGCTGCAACAGAGGAATTCCTACTTTCAACAGTGTAATTATCCTTGGCATCTGTTGGCCCCTCAAGTTCCTCTAGAGTTGTTTCCTCAAAACTTTACACTGCGTCTCTTCTCTCCGTCTTTTTTTTTTGGACCCCAGTCCTTCATTTCGTAAATGTCCTCTAGCATTCTCATTTTTAGAAAAGAACCTCTCGAGAGCTTTTCATTGATAAGAGTTTCATCCAAAAATAGAAACCAACAAACTAACTTTCGCTTTCTAAAGAAATTCTTATCATCTTTTTTAAGCCATTAAGAGAACGACAATGGAGTGTAATCAACTACTCTCATAGTCACCCTCTCCATCCACCACTTGTTCCGACACTAGTTGCTCTCTCGCTCATTGAATTTTTTGTCGACGCCTTTTTTCAGCAGCAGTTATTGCTATCTTATCAGTTCAGTGTCTTGCCGTCCCCAAAATGTTTCTTTTAAAACTCACTTTTCATTTTTATGACTCTCAAATAATCACTTCATTTTTATTCCTCTTCCCCCAGGGTGTTGAAACCGTGTGTAGGTTTCTTCCATTGGTAATTATTACTTCTGATTTTTCTAAAATTCTAATCTATTATATTTTTTAATACACTTTTTAGTTGAAAGTAAGTTCATCTGGGGAATAGATATTAAAGTTTTCATTCTGTTTTCAGATTACTGGGTTCCCCAAGGATGCTGAGGCTGTGTGTAAGCTTCTCCCTTGGTTATTATGATTGATTTTTATTAAATTCTAATATATTTATTGTGTATATTTTACATATTATTTCGTGAAAAAATGGTGAGTTACTGTAGGTGGTAGACATCTGAATCTACTTTTGTTCTTCAGATTCATTTATATCATCGGTAAAATGGTTTCTGGCGACGCAATACTCCCGACACTTAGTGGAACTTTTTTGGGAAATGTAAATCTTTCTGAGTGATGGATAATAAAACTCACTTTTTTGCAGGTTTCTGTATATTTCCGAATTCCCTGAGAAGGAAAAATGATTGGTGACACACAATTTTGGTGACTGTTTCCTCCCAACAATCAGCGGGAAACCTTTGTGGATGAAATTTGAAAAGTAAGCATTTACAGTTTTAAATTTTTACCGGAAAATAGTAAAGTGTTTCAGATTTTTGATGACGTCATTCTACTATGGAACAAGGTCAAGATTAACTTGCTCCTGGTGTTCAAAACCGCAAAAATGTCGGGTAAGAAAATGTTTAGTTGGTATTATTCCGAATTTCATTTCTATTTCCAGCGCTTCAAGTATCCATGTTTGGTGGATGATGGATATCTACTTGGCGACGCAATTTTGCCAACCATTAGCGGGACAATATTTGTAGATGAAGTTTGGAGAGTAAGAATTTTTACAGTTTTACATTTTTACACGATGCTTTTTCAATTAAAAAAATGTTGAAATAACATTTTTCAGATGGTTCAACAAGGAGGCCAACAAATTCACTCAATTCAAGGATGCTTTTAAAAAAGTGAGTGAGATTCATTATTAACTCGGAAAACAAATTACTCTTGCAGGTCAAAATGGTCTGGTCAAGACATGATCACAAAATCAAACAATTTAAATCAATTAGTTATTAATAATGTATGTTTAATCATTCTGATAAATGATAATATGTAAATACCAGGTGTTCTTGTTTTTTTTAAGTTATATGAGAGAAATTTCAAGTTGTGGTTTAGATATACCAAATAATATCACATTCAACCAGGTGACTCATCAGTATTTGGGACTTTACAGGGTGGCGCAGAATTACCCGCACAAGCTATAAGTGATATATCTAAAAAAGTAAAAGTCAGAAAACCATGGGAATTAACAAAAAGTTTATTCATGATCATGACAACAATTATCAGTTAAACTTGTTTCATCCGACCTCCTCTCTTTTCGATGACAGCACGAAGACGTCTAGGGTAGGCATCGATGGTTGCACGCAGGTATTCTGGCGACAAAGCGTCCCATTCCGTGACCAGGGTTTTCTTCAGGGCCTCGATACTTGAGTGGGGTTTAGCGTTGACCTTGTTTTACAAAACCCTTAGATGGAGTAGTCCAAAGGATTGAGGTCTGGCGAGGACGGTGGTCATTCGTCCTTCGGTATGAATGCAGGCAAATGGGTCTTGTACCACTGTTGCGACAACTTGGCTGTGTGTGCGGAAGCACCGTCTTGTTAGAACTTCCAGTGACGTCCATTGAAGTGCTTCTGAACCCAGGGAAGAAATGTCTTTTCTAAAATCGCGAAATGTAGACTTCTTTGTTGATTTTGACTCCTTGATCAACAAAAAGCGATGGTGACTCGCCATCAGCACATACTGCTCCAAAAATCATCACACTAGCGGGGTGAGAGCCTTGATGAATCGTCTTTCCGTTGGCAAAAGCTTCCTCAGATGTCTCAGCAAGCACTCGATGATTTTGAGAATTGAATTCGGCCTGTACCGTGAACAGCTTCTCGTCAGAGAACACTGTAGCCAAGTGTTCATTATTGCGCGTGCGCTGAAGGAGCTTTTTCGATCTTTCGAGCCGTTTCTTGGTTGTAGCTTCCGAGAGAATGGCCGCTTTTCTTTCGCGATAACAGATAAGCTTCAGCTTGTCTTTGACAATCCTTCCCAACAAACGTCGACTAATTTTCATACCTCTCGCCATCTTTCTGATGCTCCGATGTGCAGTTCTTTCGATTCTCTCTTTCACAGCTTTGATCCGATCTGGAGTGACGACTGTTGCTTTTCTCCTTCTCCCACGTCTATCCAAGAACGTGCCGAGCTTTTTGAAAGAAAAAATCAAGTCATACACGGTTTTACTTGGGACTACGAGTCGTTTAATGATGTCAACCGGTCGGACTCCTGCTTTGAAAAGGTTCAAAATGGAAGAGCGATGTGGACTCGGCGGTGCCATTCACCCAAAACAATACCGATAGATCTGAATTTTGGCAGAATGATAAAACATAATATAATTAACAAAAATTTATATAATACGCGCACCAGAATTGCGTGAATCGCCTTGCTTTATGGCGTCAAACTTTTGTGCGGGTAATTCTGCGCCACCCTGTAGTGTCATTGTGATAAGAAAATATTCATTATATCAAGTTCAACTCGAAAGCAAGGATTCTCAAAGGTTGTTACCTTCTGGAGGCGAATTCTCATTGGGTTTCTCAACTGCTTCATCTACAAATATATACTTCTCAGTTTCCACACATTGTCCACACAAGGCAACGGTCTTCAGAGTCTTAAATACCTTCCAATTGTTAATCTCACTGTCGAGAGCTTTGTAACCGGCGATTGTTTCATCGGTAGCGGTTATGTCGATTTTGAAGAATCTGAAACAGGAAACTTCAATTTTCGGAAGTTTGTCTGATTCTTCAGACGAATGATCCACTAAAAAGTGCTTGGAGTATTGAAGCGACTCCCTGTGAACTTTAGTCTGGAATCATGTTTTTTGTTCTGATCTTCTTTTTATACGGACAACTTCGTTTTTTGTTTTGTTTACACTCATGACAAATCCGTCGGTTGTATCTTTTGTACATGATATATTTTGGGACACAATTGAGAGATTAAAGAAATAATAAATTTTGCAGAGTTTATTTGAAAAAAAATATTGGAAAAAACATCAAATTTCGAGACCTAGATGGTGTGTGTGGTAGGTCATGTCTTTTAATAATAGATTAATTAAAATAAAACTGTTATAACAATACGATGGAAAACGGATAATGGGAGATCGATAGTTATAGATCAAAAATGGGAAAAAAACAAAAATGGTCTTCTGACCCATTGGGAAAATAAAGGGGTGAGGAAGATAGAAGAAGAGAGAAATAATGATGGTTTTTTGAAATATTACTGTCACAATAAAAGAAAAGTACAAAAGCACAGAGAAAAAAACAACAAAAATGGGTGGGGAGGAACAATGGAGTTCAGATTGAGAATCAAAGTGGCAAGTGAGAATTGGGGAAAAGAATGAAAACAGAACCGAATTTGTAGATGTGAAGGAGTGTCAGGCAAAGTTAACAAAACAGAGGGGACAAATTATGAAAGGAGTGAAAAGGGGAATTGAGTATCGAATTAAACAATGAAAATTGGAATACAGAAAAACAGAAACTAAGTAAGTCATAAAAATCAATATCTTCTGAATCTTTTGACACCCTCCGCGATTGCTACCTGGAATACTTCTTTTGGTTGTCTGCTTCTCAGACCGCCCACTACACCATCATGGAAGCGTGGTGGTAGTACTGGTACTGGTGGTGGAGGGGTAGGCTGCCTGGCTTCATCCTCCTCGTCTTCTTCATTTTCTTCATCATCATCGTCTCCAGCTGCCTCTGGGATCTCCATGTCATCGTTTTCGTCCCCATTCTCCATTTGTGGACCATTTCTATCTGGCTCCAAATCATCGATAGGCAGCGGCTCCATATAATCCAAATCATCAAACAAGGGTTCATCATTTCTATAATCGAAATCAATGTCGACTTCCTGCTGGTCATCGTCTTGGTTCTCTTCGTTTTCGTCTTCTCCATCCATCTTGATCTCTTCCAGATCCTCTATTTCATTCTCCTTCTCGTCTTCCTCTTCTTCATCGATCACATTGTGGGCGATAACCGGTTCGTTGGCAGCAGGGATGTTCTAAAAAAACTAGCATGAAATTCAATCTTCAATTAAAAAACTGACCTCAGACTCCTTAAATTCGAGCAAAAAGAATTTCACAGGTTGCCCGGTCCAGGAGGTGTTGTTTGGGAAACCCTCAAACACTTCTTGTTTTGTAGCTCCCCGGAGACCTGAAAATAAAAATGTTGCTTCTTTCAAATATCAAATAAACTCACCGTCTTGGTATTTCGAGTTTGTTTTCCTTTCGCCAACGAAACTCTTCGAAGAGATGATTTTTGGTTTTTTGTCCGACTTCATAAAAATGGCTTCTAGTTTGATATTCACGTCTTCTTCAAAAAGACAATTATTTGTGTAAATCACGGTCGCATTCAAAATTATGTTCTCCAATTCTGAATCAAGAAAGTTTCCTCGAATGAGCTCAATCGGACTACTTTTCTTCCCATGAAATGCCATAACTCTGTAAATTTGAAAATCATATTTAGATTGAAAACAAAGGAACTCACTCTTCGAAGTTTGCCTTCACTTTCTTGGCATATTCCGCCGGCGCTTTCAGTAGCTCGATTCCAACCGCTTTCTCAATCTCGCAAGCACCGGCGAAATAGCAGACTGTGTTGCCTATGCCTGAGCCCAAGTCCAGGAAGACGTCACTTGGGCCCATATTCAATCTATCACGAAACTGAGCAAGTTGGGCAGGCATCACCTCGCCGTAAGTCTGAAAAAGAATTAAAGTTAAATTCAT
Source organism: Caenorhabditis latens (assembly GCA_002259235.3). Lineage (NCBI taxonomy): Eukaryota > Metazoa > Nematoda > Chromadorea > Rhabditida > Rhabditidae > Caenorhabditis > Caenorhabditis latens. Next base: position 22,288,935 of record CM056097.1, on the reverse strand, counting down.
AATACTATATGCGGATAAACAAGTTGTTGATATGACTAAACCTAGGGGGAAAACATTTAGGCTGAGGTAACAACTGAATTATAACGGCATGCCGTTGTCTTTTTCATGTGCCTACAGTTAAATACCGGGGTTTTTGTGATTTTTCATTGTTCACTTACCAAAAACTTTTCTAGTAATTCTGTTTGTCAATCTAAATTTTACGAACCTAGCGGAGTCTAATTACAATTATGAAAAATACCCGGGAAACTTGTTTTTGTGAATTTCGAGCAAGAGGAGAACGCCGTTATAATACAGTTTTAACGGTAATAAACTAATACAAAAATTGCGCACCACAGTTATTTTTTCAAGCCCGATAGTCTAAAAGAGTTTTTCAAAATACTTACTTCATGCCGTTTTTTCTTGTTGACCAAAACGCTGACATCACTAATGGACAGTTTATAAACTAAGTCCATTATGACTTCAATCATCGTGGCATCACAATTGGCTTGGTTCCACAGTTGAAAAATGGCGGTGGGTGGGATATCGGAAGTGCTGCTCATCTTGAGTTGGTGGCATCTTTTGCTTAATTCTTTCATGATCTTCCGGAGTTTGTTCAATGAACCCTCTTGGAAACCGCTGGGAACAGACCAGTTCAGCATGTTGAGCAGATTGCTTTTATTCCTGAAATTTGATAATTAGCCTATAGACATTTTTGGCTATGAAATGAACTCACTCCTTGATGTGGTGGAGGAACATCTGAAGATGGTGGGCATCTTTCCCCGAATATTCCATATCAACTCCGTTCGCGAAAGGCGAGACCAGAATTTGGTCTGCAGCAGGGGCCCGTGGTCTGAGAGCACGCTGGGAAGATCCAGACGATTCAGCGACGGCGATGACTTGGTTGGCTCTAGCACTCATCATTCTTCTTGTTGTTTTGGGTCTGGAATCAAAACAAAAGTATGTCTGGCGCATTTTGAAGAGTGCTTGAAAATTTCATCTCATTAACAGTAGTTCTACTTTGCAAACACCCCGTAGGGTCTTTCAAAAAATTAACTCTGGTTAGACGTGAATTGCTATGAAAATTTAGGATATTCTCCGCAAAAAATAAAAGTGCTCCCTGTACGGAGGAAGTTCCTTGGAACTAGCAGTAGTCTATAAATTGTAGGTTCTGTAAACGAGAAGACAGATGGATATATGAGATTTTTTCTAGGAAACACAATATGGTTATTTTAAGTTTGATTTGTTTGGATTTTGTACCGGTCTAAATGTTATGGACTGTGGGCGTTTTACAGTACCGCTCAAAAGTATATTAAGTTTAGTATTTTTCAGTTGAAAATGCTCAACTTTGAGAGTGTGTCATAGTAAAACTAACTGTCCCACAAAATCAGTTTTTATAGAATCAAACAGACCAAGAGTAAATCTTCATTTTAGTAGTTGACAACTTTTTTGTTCGTCAAACTAATTTCTCCTTCAAATCGGCCAATTTCAGTGCAAAATAGAGTGATTTTCGAGCTTTGCATTTCAAATGACTATAACTCTCTAGGGACCGACCGTACAAAAAAGTTGTCAGTTACAAAAATGAAGCTCTATTTTTGATCTGTACGAGCCATTAAATATCTACATAGTGAGACAAATAGTATAACCATGACACACTCTCAAAGTTAGACCTTCTCAACTGAAAAAACCAAAACTTAATATACTTTTGAGCGGTACTGTAGTTCAAATTGAACTTTGAGAGCGTGTCATGGTACTACCAATTGTCCCATCTACTAGATTTTTAATAAAACATATAGATTGAAAGGAGAACATCATTTTTGTAGTTGGCAACTTTTGTACAGGCTCGCCCTAGTGAGTTACGATCATTTCAAGGCGACAGCTCAGAAATAACACTATGTTGCACTGAAATGAGACGATTTGAGAGAGTTCGTACTATGTCAATACGTAACTTACTAGGTAGTGCCAGTACAAGGAAGTTGTCAACTACGAAAAAAAAAGATTTATTTTGATCTGAACGATTCACAAAACATTTTATTTGGTGGGACAACCAATGATACCATGATATCTTCTTAAAGTTGAACAATTTCAATTGCATGGTCGAAAATAATAACATTTCGACCGGTACTGTACCTACAGATACAAGAAGTGTTATAGGTATCCTCGTTTTACTACCACTTTTTCTTCCCTTTCTGAACAAGAATTCACTACAACTGATACGATGAGATGAAGCAAAAACTCGAAATCAAATACTCGAAAAACTCGAAAAATAGAAAAAGTGCGAAATATTGATGTTAACTATCAAATTTTCTAAACCAGAGCTCTTACAAAAAGGTAAACAGCTGCACATCTGTCTACCTATGTTTAATTGTCCTCCTTTTTCCTACTGTAAATCCGTATACCGTCCGGTGCACCGTACACCTCCCTATCCCCTATTATATTTTGAGTCTCCCTCCTTTTTGTTTGTTGGTTACGCTAATCCTTATTTAATTTAGTACCATTGTAGCAAAAGCATTATGAGGGAAAACGAGGCGAGGGGTAGTACCACATATCATCTGTTTTCTAACAAAAAAACCAATAGTTTTGGTGTTTGAATTGAGAAACAAGCTCGAAATGAAATACTTTCCTGCTTCTAAATGAGACTCTTATAAGTGTCAACTAACCTTTTTGAAGACGGAGAGGAATTGAATCACAAAATGGTAGGGGACGCCAAACAGTGCAGTTGTTGACTGATGAAGTTTGTATTCTGAAAATTGAGATATTGAAATTCACATTCGACAGAATACTTAGAACAATGAAAATGTGAGAATAGAGGTGGTTGAATGGCTATGATTTCTCGCTATCCCCGCACCTTTTCCTACAACGACCGTAATCCCGGAGAGAATCGACACGGTGAGTTGAGCTTTGTAAACCATACTAAGCAGCAGGTGCAAATATAATTAGGAACGCGGATTAAATAGGGAGACTGGATATTTTCGCATTTATACGGATCGCAACAGCAACTGTAGGCAAAAACAAAACGGTGAAAGCGTGTTGTGTTGAGGTTATGGGTGAGCACTTTATAGTTGTAGTGGTGCAACCAAGTTTTGCCATACTTTTCATGGGCAGGCCCGACCCGAAGGCCCGGGTACTTGGCGCGAAAATTCGAATTTCGAAATTTAGATTTTTTTCACGAAAAACACAAATTTTCTCATATCATTCAGAATTAGATTTTGAAGTATCAGAAAGAAACAGAAAAAAAAACACTAATTGTCGACTTGACGCTATTATATTCGAAAACCATTTTATTTTTCTATGAAATGTGCTCAAATCCTAACGGTACTCCATGTTTGCGAGAAAAAAAACTTTAATGGGAGGAGAGGAGAAAAAGGAGGAAAAAGAAACATTCTCAAAAAAAGGAAAAGTGATTTCAAATGGGTTCCATTGCAAGAAGAAAAAAAGAGCGAAAGGAGACCGTCAAAGAAAGGAGACCGTCAAATTCAAATTCACCCAATGAGTTCTCTCATTGCCCGGAGAGACCTCAAAGAGCCGCTTTGCCGCCATGCCCGATTCTGACGCATCCACCAAATTACTCACTGATAAAAGTACCGCTAATAGCTGTGGTGACGCGGATCTCAGGATTCAAATTTCTTTCTTTTTGGAGGTTCATTTTATAGAGTAATCAAGGAAGACAAGAGGAAAGCCTCCCAAGTACCATTGGATTGTTGAAAAAAATATAAATCCTTTTTCTCACTGAGGTCAGAATTGAACTACAGAAGCCAGACTACCACCTGTTATAACATTCTAGACTACTGAACAATAAACATGAAGAACAATAACAAAAACGGAGGAAATGTGGATAGTCGCTCGGCGACAACCTTGAAAAGAAAAAACATTCACATACTTTCGAGAATTGAGACTACATGTCACCGAAAACGTCAGGTACCATCACAATTCGTTTTCAGTAGCTAATAATGGAATGATTTTTTGTATCTCAAAACTTTGAATAGCTGTTATGAACTTTTGTCCCAAAAACACCGACAAATGATAACCCAGGGAGAGTCAAAAGAATATAGACATCTAATTGACCGCCGCTAACTAGCAGATGGGCAAAGAAAGTAACACTTGACAACAGAAAGGAAAGTTATACATTGTGTAACATTTCAGTCTTATCGAAATTATCCCAAATTACGAACATAGATCACTATTATTTAGAACTATGAATAACTGTTCTTGTTATTTGTTTTGAAAAAGCCACCTACACGTACTAAAAAATTTAGCCTGTAGGCATCCTATTGACAACCGCTATTTAGCAGATGAGTGAAGAAAGTAACATTAGAAAAAAGGGAGAAGAGTTATGTATCGACGTTGAGGAAAAGATGGTAGTAGGGTAAAAAGGAACGATTTACGAACCTTCTTTCAAACGGTGAAGTTTCAAAACAGAACATGATCCTACGACTTTCAAAAATCTAGAGGCACAAGTTCACACCTAGTTACACAGAAGGAAATTTGAACTCACCGCGAGAAGTAGTTGTCAGGAACAGCTGCGAACAATCCGGTAGCGGTCACTTGTTGACTTGATAGACGCAATTGACAGATTCGTAGGTGTGTTCACGTGTGAGAGTATTGATACCTGAAAAACTGTTTCAGTATCTTCTGTTTTGGTTGGATAAGGAGAAAAACCTGAAGGAAGTTATGATTGAGAACGATAATTGAAAAATAATAAAGGATTTTCAACAATTTCTTCAACAGTTTCTTAATTTCTGCTAATTTGAGAATAGAGGAAAAAACTCAGAAGGTTTTCAACAGCTCTACTGTAAGGAGGTTAATGGTACAATAAGCAAACCAGTGGTGGACAGATGAGTGAACAGAAAAGTGTACACACAAAATCGAGGGTCGCCTACGAATCGAGTGATACAGATGGTGGGAGCACAATAAAAAAGGAAAGGTTAACTACTTCAATATACCATTACCATCACTGTAGTTCAGTATACCGTTACTATAATTCTATCAGTATGAGCTATAAAGTATACTCGTTATCGAAGCGTCATCCTGTCCTATTTTACATATAAAAGGACGTTTTATAGATTTGGAACTTAAACCTAAAAATCCCTATCACAACATTAAGAATCTGTTGTAAAGCTATCCAGAATAGTGGAGTAATAACGATATTCTCTGTTCTATCCCTCTCTTATATAGTGCTTTCCCTCCTCCCACCCAGTAGCAGAATCGGGACCTCCCCCTCTCTCACAAAGAGTTTCCGACAGTATTTCCCGCCCGATATGTTTATGTATCAGGATCTCTCTGCTCTCTTCGAAGCGTTTGTTTATGTTTTCTTCTGTATTAGAGTTACTGTGTTCTCTGCTATCTTTGGCTTTTCCAAAGAGTTACCGACGATAACACCCGCCGGATGAGTCTGCTCGCGTGGCGGACCAGTAGGGCAAAAGGCAGAATACGGTAATTCTCTATGACTGGGACTAGGCATCGTGGTAAATGGTTCAAACCAAAAGATCAGTCCTCTCACACTTTGAAAAATGGCTACCGGAAAAATGAAATTCTCTCGAAGTTCAAAATTGTCATTAATTAATATAAGGAGGGATAAAAAGAAAAGTTTGATACTCGCATTTGAAAATAGGCATGTTTTAGAGTGCGCTTGGGTTTCAGAAGCTTTCATATATTTGAGACAATTGCCGAAATGTGCAGATAAGAATTAAAACTTCATTTTTGTAGTTGACATCTTTTTCTTATTGTCGCTCACTGGAAGGTTGTGGATGAGCAAAGTAGTTCTGTTTCCGAAAATTGACGATAAATATGCAAGCAACTTTGTTATAGTGTGGCAGTTCAAATACCGGAGTCAGGAATAAAAATTTATTAACTTTGCAAACTGAGGAGCGGTGGAAATCAGATAAAGACTGATAACTGTCCAAAAACTTTAGTCTGATCAGGAATTGTGTAGTGGTATTATAAGGAGACTAGTAGTGGACAGATGAGTGAACAGTAAAACATACACACAAAAGCAAGTGTCGCCAGCTAATTGAGTGATTTGGATTATGGGAGCACACTAAAACGGGGAAAGGTTAACTACTCCAGTATATCATTACCATAACTATAATTATCTCAATATAATTATCTCTATCTAATCGTTATCAAAGTGTCTTCTTGTTCAATTTACATATAAAATGAAGTAAAAGATTTGAGACCAAACACCCAAAAAACCTATCATAACATTAAGAATTGAATGTAAAACTATTCAAAATACTAAAATAATAATCTTATTCTCTGTTTTTCTTTTTCTCATATAGTCCCTTCCCTCCTCCCACCCAGTAACAGAATCGGGACCCCCCCTTCCTCACAAAGAGTTCCCGTCAGTATTCCCCGTTCGATATGTTTATGTTTCAGGGTCTCTCTGTTTCTATCTTATGGTTTCCGAAAAAGCTACCGACGATGATACCCGCCGGATGAGTCTACTCTCGTAGCGGACCTAGGGCGAAGAGCAGAATACGGTAATTCTCTATGTCTGAGTCCATGCATCTTGGAAAACGATTGAAACGGGAGTATTTCACTTTAGAACTCGGAAGAATAGAACTGTGACAAAATAAAACTGTGAAAATTTAGAACAGACAAAAATAGAATTTAAAAAAATAGAATCAAACAAAATAGAACTGAACACGAGGGAACTGTTACAAAATAGAACTCGAGTTCGAACGGAGCGCGTTTGCATTCGTGACTTTTCAGAAGAATTAGAACCAATTTTCGAGGAGAAATGTCGACTAAAACACTCATTTTATGGAGGTAGAGCCTTTTTCTATTTAATAGCAAACAAAAAATCATATAAATTTATGTTAGAATAGCCCAATAAGAATTTTCAAAATCTGTGGTAGAGTTATATTTTGTAACAGTTCCATTGTGTATTTTTTTTTGTAATATGATGCCATATTTTGTAATATGATTATAAGCTGTCGAGTTAACTGATTCTTCACAGTATTCGCATTTGGCATCTTCCATCGGCTATGTCGTTCAGCTTGACTGTTCCATCCGAAGGCCGCAGACCACCAAGACCCTTCCAACCCATTGTGCGAAAATCATCATAAGTAGAAAGTCGAATGGCAGCGAGTGTAGATTGATTGAGAGACGACGACATTATGAAAATTATGAACAGTAAACTTTGTTATCACAATCAATGTTTTTAGAACAGTTTTTGGCTCTTTCTAGAAGAGTGGCTTACTTCTCCAAACATCCCGGTTTTCCATTTTTCGAACTGAAAAATCAAAAATAATTATCATTTCGTGAGAAAACAAAAGTTGGAAAGGAAAAACTGATATGTCAACAATGCAAACAAGAGCTACAAACGATGCAGAGGAGGAAGATAAGAAAATGTATTAGTAGTTAAAAATTTTTATTGTGGAAGGAATGTAACTACACACATGAAATATGAAATGATAATAGCCAAGCTCCCTGAGCACCTCACCAATTCTTGAATCCAAAAGGGCGAATAGGAATGGTTTCAGTATGGAATGTGGCGGGTCATTTCTTATGCAGTTTATAGTGAATCTGGTGTGAGACTGGAATGCGAACTAGAACCATATTGATTTCACAACATATGCATGTTATAACCAGCCTGCCAATTGCAACTATCTGAGTTTTTGAATGTCTTTCTCTCTATGTCTTCTACTACTCATCACGTATTCTTATCATTTATTCGTTTTTGTTCAAATACCACTATCACCAGCCAATGAGTATTTTAGCGAGGAAACAATTTCCTTATCTTTCTTTTTCCTCGAACACAGAGACGCTGCCCCGTGGTTCTGATCATTGTAGCATACTTTTCTCATTCCTAATTATTGATATTTTAGAGTGAACGATGGAAAAACAGGAAGGTTTGAGAAGTAGGCCACTTTCCTATGAAGCGTCGAAGGCAGTGGTGAAATCATTGAGTCTGAAAACAAGGCGAGTTTTTTTCTTTTGAGTGTATATTCTCAAAAGAATACGAATTTCTGTTTCACAGAAGCCATCAAGAAAAGAATTCCGGACCTTCGCACAATCAACTCCCGCTTACCATACATATGTTTTGGAAAATGTAGCCATTGGAAGTCCCTCTTTTGAAACAAACGGAAGATGTTGGTACCCCAAACCAGCCTGGATACAAAATTATGATGATCCATTAAGACACGTTGTGGATCCAAGAAAAAGTTAATTGACTGTTGTGCAATTTTCAGGGTTTTTTCCCCCTTTTTACCCCGTAATATCACTATTCTTGCCTGCTTAGCCAATTTTTCAACTGCTCGGGTGAAAATCTTGAATCAGATCATTCTTCCTTCACTCTGTTTGACTTTCGTTAGTTTTCAATTCATTTTGAATAATTTTGATGAATTTTTTACGTTTTACACACAAGTTTTATCAATCCCGATCAGTTTTGATAAATTTTTGTCAGTTTTGAGTATTTTCGCTGACTAAAACATTGATTTCGATAACTTTGAGTGAGGTTTTGATCAGTTTTACACTGTAATGGTCTAATTTCAGTTGATTATAGCCAACTTCTACAATTTTACTTGATTTCTACCAATTTTGGCTAATTCCGGTATGTTTTTTGCAAGTTTTGCCTGTTTCCAAATATTTTATTACTGTTTTCGACGGATTTTTGGTTATCATCGTTGTATTTTGTCTAAGAGCTCTGTGTCAAGCAATGCGCGATAATGTCTTCCATTCGCGTGTTGTTTAGCAAAAAAACGGAATATCGGAGCATCGTTTATTAGAAAAGAAATACAATTTCACAAGAACAGTTCAGTCTACTCCAAGGCTGCCTACTGAATGACAGCCGAACCAATTTATATCTATTTTTATTAAATTCTAATTCATTATTTATGTTTATATTCTACTTCTGGCGCTGGTGTCAATTTTCGAAAGTTTGAAAAGGTGAGTATGTTTTTTCTTCTAATTGCACTTGGCTTGGGGAATAAAAATTGATTTTTTTCGCTAAAATAAGAAAAACCAATTACCCCTACTAAATTTTATTTTATTTTTACTGACAGAAAAGTCGAAAAAAACGTTCCATTAGAGAAATTCTGGAAACTATCTCAAATTTTTGGATTTTCGTCATTTTCTCTGTATTTGCAGTTAGTTGCCGACCGTTTTACGTGTTTTCTGGATACGTACATAAAGAATAATTTGAAACTCTGAAAATTTTATTAAAATTTCAATTTTTGCACCAAAATTGTAGCTGATTGCGTGATTAACGTTTAGTACTCGAATGGCTTCTTATAGTATGAGTAGTCTAACATAAATAGGGAATCTCATAGTTTTCTGGCTGCGGGGCGATCGGGACGATTCGCACCGGGCGCACCTTTGACTCTAGATGTCCTTAATGATTAAAAAAAGGACTGATTGAAACTGGAACGTTCCAAAACTGATTTCCAAATCGTGTCTTCTTCTAGATCAAAACCTGCAAGAACCTCACCATATTTGGGTTATGGCCGTCGACTCAGTAAACCAACTACTTCGTCTCCGAAATCAACACCGTGTAGAGGTATGAGGAGTGTGGGAGGGGGTTCTAAATTCCAACAAAGTCCAACAGATTTGATTTCAGGATTGGATTACCACTGGTCGCGAGATTGGGACACGCTTCAGTTGGGCGCAGAATCGATCCGAGGACGTTCTTGGCAATCTGGAGAAGTTGAAGACGCATTTTGGTGCTGTTGAAGCGAGGGAAAATAATTTAGGTAATAGTGTAACTTTTAAAATGGGAGAGGATCGTGAGCTTGTGATGTTCTGTGACAAGATCACGTTCCTCTCAAAAAGATTTATCTATTGTTGTTATTTTTGAAATGGAGGTTGTAGCGAGCACTACTGCAGCTGGCATCGTGTCAACTCCTGATATCTGAATTTTTGTATGTTTGTTTTTTTTCAATGAAGCATCTGTATTGTTATCTATTGCACAACCATCAACCGTGCCTTATCACCATTATCACCAAGTCAGAGAAGCTGAAACTCGTAACGTACGGTAAAGCGCGTTAGTCACTGAAAAAAAGAAAAAATCATGGAAAAGATAATTTGTTGATATGTAGCTTGGATTGTATAACATCGAGAAGATAGAAAGAATAGTAGTTTACTGGAGCGGTTTCGGTGTCCCACGTTCCTTCCCAACACCTCCCCTCTTTTCCGGACGAATTGAGTTGACCATGACGAGTAAAGACTGGAAAACTTCCTCTGGCACAGGTGGCGGGATGAGCCGGACGTCTGAATCCTCGTGCGTTTTGATTCCATACTGTGTTTCGGAGCATGGATCGTAACGGTTCGGAGCTTTTCTGAGTCTTTGGCTTTGTCGCAAAGAATGGCTTAAGTCAGCCATTGATTGGGCTTGTAAACTTGTATGTGACAATCTCGTTGGACTAGTCAGCAGTGTTTCTAAACCATTTTTTAGCCGTCCCTATATTTCCCCCTCTTCTTTATCTATGTTGCCCCCCCCTCTTACTTCGCTATCTTCCCCTTCGTTACCCCATAATATTCTTCATCCGAACACAAAGATTTCCCGACAATTTTTTCCGACTGTGGATGTGTGTGTGTGTTCCTTTTTAATAGCAGAAAACATCTAATGCACTTTTTTGAATTCAAAGAGACTCCGCTGGGGACCCCCGACGGATTAATTTGCCGACGTGGCAAACCAGCAAAGAGGGGAAAAAAGAGAAAGGAGATGGTGGCTTCCAGGTGTTGTTTGTTTGATGCCTGTTAAACGTCCTAGACGTCGTTCATCTGTATACATTTATCACAAAACTCTGAAACACCCATTTGAAAAGTTCAAAAACTGAGAAGTTAAAAAATGCATTTTTTAATTTGTAACTTAACTTATTGATCGATTAAAAAATACAGAAAAGTGACTGAAGGTCAGGTGTGGTCCCTCCCGAGACTAAACCTGATAAATAAAACCGGGTGTTACAAATAGAGAATAGCATAATAGAATCTTACATTGGAAAGGGAAGGAAGAAAAGAGCAACATCCTAATTTAAATATGGTCATATCAATAACAATAAGAGACTTGAAATGGAAAGCACAAGCAAAATGAGTAGTATGAAAATATGAGGTTTGGGCGGTAATGGGGAGGTGTGGAAAAAAGTCAGAGGAATCGGGCTTAATACAAATAATATTCTTAGAACGACAAGTGGAAGATAAGAAACGGTGGAGCAAATATACAGTACTGCTCTAAAGGTTATTACTTTTGGCTGTTTTTGATAGAAAATGTCCAAATTTGACCGTGTATTTCGGTGTCACCTGGTTGCCCAGTAAAATCTATTGTGTGTGGGTTGGAATGATCAAAAATATGAAGTAGCTTTTGTAGTTTTGTGGGTCAATTAGGGATACCGACACATTTTCTCAAAGTTTGTAATTTTCAACAGAAAACAGCACAAGTTGATAACTTTTTGGAGAGGTACTGTAGGTAGAACATAACACATGCAGAGAAAAATGTAAATCAAAAAAATATTGAATTATTTAATTACTTACTGGAATTATTATCTCTTGACTCTTTCTGCGATTCCTCCGTTGTATTCATCATCAGTTGGGAATGTGTGTACAAAAACATAACTCTTCTTCACTTTTCTTCCTGCCCTGAGACTGGCCACTACACCATCATTAAACAATACTGGCTCCTCCCCGTCTTTTTTATTCGCTTCCATATCATGGTCTCCAGCTGGCTCTGGGATTTCCATCTCATCTTCATCGTCATTGTTATTTCCATCTTCTCCATTTTCTTCCACAGCCACATTTCCATGGGGAAGTGGTACGTCGAAGTCCATATCATCTTCTCTGTCCATTCTCAATCCGTCTCCATTATTCATCTCCCAATCATCTATGTCCATTTGATGGTGGTTTTCCTCATGGAGTGGTCTTTTCTTATCTTTGTTGATTTCCATGACCAATTTGTTTTCTTTGTTCTCATCGATCGTCTCGTCATCGTGAGTGGTGTCTTCCTCATCTTTTTGAGTTGGTCTTGGGAGCGGCTGAAAAATGTTCGATTTGAGACTCATTTCTTTTGTAAACAGTGGCTTACCAGTTCGTCAATGAAAGTGAGAAGGAAAAATTCCTGAGGTTTGTGTTTCCAAGAAACGTTTCCAACACAATTTGGCAAGAGTACTTGTTCCGTCACCGCTCTTAATCCTTTTCTATATTTGAGACAATTTTCCAATCTCGTTCCGACGATGCTTGCAGTGGAGATGATACGCGTTCCAGTTCTGCACTCTTCGAGGATCTTTTCCAAGTCCACCATTATTTTCCCGAACAACAAGTTGTTCATAAAAATAATGGTAGCTTCTTTGCAGATGACATCCTTGAACTTGGGATCAAGAAAACTTCCATGACGGAGATCGATTTCACATGTCTTCTTTCCATAGTAATTCATGGTTCTGAAAGTAAGTGCTCACGTTATGAATTGATTGAAGTATGTAGTTTAAACTCACTTTTCAAAGTTTTTCTTCATTATTTGTGCGTACTTGGCGGGTGTCTCCAAAATTTCGATTCCAATCGATTTCTTGATGTTACACCCCGCCATGTAACATGCTCCGTTGTCAACTCCAGACCCAAGATCAATGAAAACATCTGTTGGCCTCAGTTGGAGATGTCTTACAATAATAGCCAACTGGACATTATTTATTTCTCCATAGACCTGAAAATTAAAGTGGTTTCGGTAAGTGAATGGAACATTCGAATACTAGCAACTCAAACATATATATTTTCAATACTCACCTCGGATCCTTTTCTATTATTCAGAGTTCTAGGATCGGTAATGGACGCGTTGTAGACTTCGTCCATTATCTCTCCCAATTCATTGAGAGTCGCATTGGTGGGAAGGATTTGTTGATTCAAGGTCGACATTCTTTACGCACGGCTTCCAGGAATTAATTTCTGAAAAGTTGGACGAATGCTTCGGGTAACAAATCACTGGTCAACGGATTTGAAGAAACGATTTCTTTGACAAGTAGAGTGGCAGCGGTCTATAAAATAGTTTTTTGTAATTGAAAAAGCAGAAATGTGATTTTAACCGAAAAATGCTTGACAGTAGAGGTCGGTCATTTTAAACCTTTTTTTTCAATTAAGTACATTTTGTTCAACCTTCAAATTTTTCTTAATTTCCAAATAATACTTAACAACAGCAAATTACATATAGTGTGTGCTTCGCAAGCGCTGAAAGCTTACTCAAAGCCGCTGATTGATAGTTTTAGTGATAAAAAATGAAAGAATATATTGTAATTCATAAGCTCAGATCCAAAATTTATAATTTAAAACAAAGCGAGATAAACCATTTTTGAAAATTATGTTCATAATTCGGTTGGTCAGATTTCGAACTTTTTTCTAAAGTTTTCATATTGGGATTGACTATCAAATTTCAAAAACTAGAGCTTGTTAAAAGATAGACCAGCTGCGCATTTGTGTATCTGTATTTAATTGATGACTCTTTTTTCTACTGTAGATCTCCCCCTACGTCCTTTTTTTTTAAAGGTTGTAAACTTTGGCCGGTTTTAGTTGAACTTGTTAAATTTTGAGAAGGTGTTACGGTATAACTGATAGTCCTACAAAGTAAGTTATGCATAAAACATACAGAACAAAGGTAGAGCTTCATTTTTAAAGTTGACAATTTTTTGTGCGAGCACTCCCTAACCAGTTATGTATTGACAAAGTAATTTCTCTCTTAAATTGCCCCTTTCAGTGTGAAGTTGTGAGATTTTTGAGCTATGGTCTTGAAATCACTATAACTCTCCAGAGAGTGCTCGTACAAAAACGTTGTCAACCACAAAAATGAAGTTTCACTATTGATCTGTGTATTTCATCAAAAATCACTTTAATGGGACAGTCACTATTACCATGGTACCCTGTCAAAGATGGAAAATTTCAACTGAAAACGGCCAACGTTTACGACCTTTTAACCGGTGTAGCACTTTTTGGAAAATTATATTTATTTAAAGTGAACAGTTTAGAACAGATCAGTACTATCTTCTTGGCCTACTCTCAAAATTCATAATTTTTCACTGAAAACAGCCAATGTTCCCAACATTTCTAGCGGTACTGTAGGTCACTTCAGTAAGAAACTGCATTATTGATAAATAACGTTCTATGAACTGTCCCTACAAAGAAATCGTTCACTACAAAAATATGCAGGAGAACTCTACTTTTATACTGTTTTATTCCCAAGAAATACGTTCTATAGTATAATTTGTTTTATCATGGCACCCTCTCAAATACGGAAACTTTTAACTGATAAAAAAAGGTATTTTTGGCCGGTACCATATTTCCTAATTATTTTTAACAGCCAGTAACTAACCTTCTTGAAAATGAAGATTGCTGGTGCAGAAGAGGAATTGATTCACGAATTTATCGAGACGTCGAACAGTGGAGTTGTTAACGGAGACGTTTGGTTCTGAAAAATTGAGTTGTTGATGTGGCTATTCTGCAGAATACATAGAACAGTGAAAATATAAGAATAGGGCAGATTGGATGGTAATGACTTCCAGATATCCTCGCCCCTTTTCTTACATTGACCGTAATTCCGGAAAAAGTCGACACTGTAAGTAAAGGTTTGAAAGTCATGCTACGCATTAGGTGCGAATATAATTATGCACGCAGAGTAAATGGGGGAGCCTGGATATTTCCGCATGTCACACGCATAGCAAAGGCTACTGTAGCCAAAAGCTCTATAATGAAATTGTATCGTGTTGAAGATATACTAATGGTCGAATGGTTGCTATCACTTCTGAGATTTATGATATTATACTTTGAAATGTGCTGAAATCCTAGCATACAGTACCATCTAGTATAATATACAGTTTGGTTTTTTTTTAAATCTGAAAATGACCAATTTGAAAGAGTGTTACGGTATCACTGATTGTCCCACTAACTAAATTATGTATAAATCATACTGGACAAATGTAGAGCTTCATTTTTGTAGTTGACAACGTATTCGGACGAGCATTCCCTAGCGAGGTACAAATTGGTAAAGTAATTTCTCTCTAAATTCGACCTGTTTCTATGCAAATTAGGGTGATTTTTGAACTATCCCCTAAAAATGACTTGTCCGTTCAAAGAAGTCTTCAACTACAAAAATGAAGCTCTACCTTTGTTATGTCAATACATAATTTACTTTGTGAGACAATCAGTAATGGAGCAACACCTCCTCAAAAGTGATTACTTTCAACTTTCTCCCCTCCTCCGAATTCTTCATTTTCATCACTGTACTGTTTTTCCTTGAATATCTCCTATCCTCCATCTTTTTCTAGCGTTTTCATATTATTATTTTGTTGTTCTGATTTCGTTTTCTATTAGTTCCATTCCATTCCCACACATTGACATTTCAGTATTTTTCTATGAATGAATCTCTTCAAATTCTTATTTTTGAACTTTTCTGGTAGCTGTTTCAGAATTTTTGTAGTGTATACAGATGAACGTACAACGTGTGAGACGTATAATACAAGCAACACCTGGAAACCACCGTCTCCCTTCTTCTCTCTTCCCCCTTCCCTGGTATGCCACATCGGCAAATTAATCCGTCGGGTGGTCACCGGCGGGGTCTCTTTGAATTCAAAAAAGGTGCATGAGACGTTTGCTGCTATTGGAAAAGAACTCAGAAAACCACAGTCGGGAAAAAACTGTCGGGAAATGTTTGTGTTATCGGGGGAAGAACATTATATAATAATACGAGGAGGGAAGTTAGCGAAGGAAGAGAGGAAAAGATAGGTAAGGAAGAGGGGGAAAATAGGAAAGGGCAAAAAATGGTTTAAATCGGTATATGTGTTTTGAGGGGCACAAATTCTGTTGTACAGAAAATTTCAAGCTGGTTTGAAATTCCGTATCGGGTTTTTGCAACGGAAACCTGTGACAAGAAATATACGTGTGTTTCTAATTCATGTCGTCTTAATTCTGCATCTTTCTCAGCGATTGAATCAGTGATACTGTGAAACCCTCTCAAGATTAGTAATTTTCAGTCAAAAATGGGCAAATTGTGTATCTTACTGCGTTTATGAGAACAAAAACATTGAGGAGAGGAGATGAAAATAAAAAGAAGTAACGTTCTCAAAAAAGCGAGAGGTGATTTCAAATGGGTTCCATTGCAAAAAGAAGAGAAAAGAATGATGGAAAGGAAACCGTAATATTCAAATTCACCCAACGAGGTTTCTCATTGCCTTGAGAGACCTCAAAGAGCCGCTATGCCGCCATGCCCTATTCTGACGCATCCACTAAATTACTCACTGATAAAAGAACCGCTGATAACTGAGGTGACACAGATCTCAGGATTCAAATATCTTTCCTTTTGGCGGTTCATTTTATACTTTTGTTTTATAGACGTACAAGGAAAGGAATAGAAATGTAGACATCTAATTGACAGCGGCTACCTAACAGATGGGAGAGGAAAAAATCATGTGAAAACAAAATAAGAGAGTTATGCATCGTGTAGGTAATTGGAAAATCGTATGACTTTCTTTCAGTTGTGATTTACCTTAAATTAAGAACATAGAGCAGAATTTTTTGGAATCATGAATAATTGTTCTTGTTATTTGTTTTAAAAAGACAAATACACTTACTAAGAGATCAGACTGTGGGCATCCTATTGACAGCCGCTATTTAGCAGATGAGCGAGGAAAGTAACACTAGAAAGAAGAGAGGAGAGTTATACAGCGCCAATCATGAAAAGATGGAAGTGAAGAGTAAAAAATGGACCAGCAAACCTTTTTCCAAATAGTGACGTTTTATGACAGAACATGATATCCTACGCCTTTCAAAAACCTAGAGCCGCTGCTTTTCAAGTTCACAAGCACATAGTTATACAAATCAACAATTTGAACTCACCTCTTTGTATCGTCTGCACAGGATATGTGCGAAACGAAGTTGTCAGAAATATGCGGGATCGGTCCGGTAAAACTGTGCAAGCCAAAGTCAATTGTTTACAAGATGGACGCAGCAATTGACAGATGTGCGAGCGGTGTTCACGTGTGAGAGTGTTGATACCTGAAAAACTGTTTTAGTGAATTTTGTTCTGGTTGGATTAGGAGGAAAAGCGGGAAACCAGATAGTTTATTTTCTGAGAAAACTAGCTAGTAATAGAAAGAAACTACTTGTGAACAGCGGAGTAAACAAAATCGGTAACACCAAAAAATGAGAAACGCCAACTAATTGAGTGATATGGATGATAGGAGCACAATAAAACGAGGAAAGGTTGATTACTACAATATACTACTACGATTACTATAATTATCTCAATATGAGCAGTAAAAACTACTTGCTATCACAGTGTCTTCATGTTCGATTTCTCATAAGATATGAAATTTTGAAATATTGGAACTAAAATCACCAAAAAAGTTAGTAAAACATTAGCAAGCAGACGTAACCCCCTGTCCAAAATATTGGTCCAAAATATTGGAATAATGATCTTATTTTCTCTTCCTTCCTTTCCTTATATAGTGCCTACTCTCCTCCCACCCAGTAGCGGAATCGGGACCTCCTCCTCTCTCAAAAGAGTTCCCGACAGTTTTTCCCGCCCGAGATGTTTGTCTACGTTTCCTTCTGTATCAGGGTCACTCTGCTCTCTTCTATTTTTGAATTTTCAAAAGAGTCCGACGATGACACCCGACCGATGAGTCTGCTCACCTGGCGGACCCCTATGGCGAAGGGCAGAATACGGTAATTCTCTATGACTAAGTCTATGCATTGTGGTAAATGGTTCAAACTAAGAGATCAATCGTCTCACACTTTGAAAACTTGTTTCCGGAGAAATGAAACAATCTTGATGTTCAAAATTGTCACCAATGAATATCAGCAGACGTAACGAAAAGAGAGCCTTGCATTTCAAAGTAGGCAAATTTTAAGAGTGTGTTTCTGTTACCGAAATTTCTCTATGTTTTATACAATTGCAAGAATGTATAGATTAGGATGGAAAGTTTATTTTTGTAGTAGTCAACTTTTTCGTTTGGGAGCCCACTGGCTAGTTATTGATAAGCAAAGTTGAAGTTGCTTTTGAATTTTTATGGAAGCAGTTTTGTCATAGTGTGCGAGTTAAAAAATGGGAGTCTGGGATATGAGATAACTTTGCAAAGTGAGAAGTGCTAAGTTTCAGACAAAAACTGGTAACTGACCGAAAATTTCAATCTGAATCGAAATTGCGATACTTCAAAATATCATTACAAAAACATATTATAATAGGAAGAGAAACGGGCGAATCCTATGCTAGCATGTTTGGATTTACCTGACTTACCTTCTCTCTTATCAGTTCTGACCGCTAGAGATCAATAAGTAATAAAAGTTTGGATAATGACCAAAAATAGTAAGTCATCTAATTAGCCCCGCCAGGTAAAGATGACGCTGGAGTTTTATGACCCTGAAAAAGAGCAAATCTAAACGCCCCGTTTGATAATTTTGTTATGATTTCTATATTATGTTTACTTTGGTGTATGAAGAAGATTTCTCATACATGTCAAGGCCGGTATTATGAATTGAAACAATTATTGAAAAATTTTCATACTTTAATGTGAACATTTCTGAAGGTTTTCCAGAATTTCTTCTAACCCTAAGTAATAGTCGTAATTTGACTTTTTCGCAGAGAAAAAACATTTCAAAAATTTCAAAAAACTCAAAAAATATGACATTTGAACATTGACTCAAACACCCGGGCTTCCGGTAAGTTCGAGTTTTCAGTTAATTAAAAGTGTGTAACAAAATTTCCTAAAAACGAAAAAAATTAAACAATTTAGACAAAGTCACATGGGGTCTGTGAGTTTTTAACATTTCGAACCGAACGGCAATTACAAAGTTACCTAATTAGTGTTGGTTTCATGGTAAGATGCAAAATTAAGATGAGATGAAGCCCACAAATATTGTACAAAGTGTAACTAGGGATCCAAGACAAAAGGATGTGCTGGAACTCATCAAGGTCAGCTCGTTAGAATTGATAACTTTTCAAATATTCTTAGTTTTTCACTAGCTGCTCCCAAAAACATGATTATTTTTCGTCACCGATTCTTGTTGCAATATCTGATATCAGATTCCGAATCAGCTTAAAATTTGCTTCATAACAGAACTCATCTCCACTCAAAACACCAATACCTATTCAAACCATCCATTAGAAATCGTCCTCCTCCATCTTCTCTACCTTGCCCCCTCGTATTACCTCATCATATTCTCCACCCGAACACAAAGATTTCTCGACTGTGGTTGTTTCATAGATTCAAAGAGTTCCCGCCCGACGGATTAGTTTGCCGACGTGGCAGACCAGCAAAAAGGGGAAGAGAGAAGAAGAGAGACGGTGGTTTCCTAGTGTTGTTGGTTTTATGCGTCCCAGACCGATTACGTTTCTTCATCTGTATACACTACTACAAAATTCTGAAATAGTTATCTGAAAAGTTCGATTGCTGAAAATAAAAAAATCATTTATTGACAAAAATTTTATGAGTGTCAATATATGGAAATGTAATGGAAATAATAGAAAGTAAAATCAAATCAATGAAACAAGAATGCCAGAGTGATAAAGGGGAAGACAAGGAACGATGAACAGTTCACAGTAAAAGGAAATCGGTGCAATACCAGAACAGTTTCAAATGGACAGTAATGAATTGAATTGGGTCATAAAAAAGACACTTTGAAAGGGGCAAGGGACAGTTTCAGGAAAATGTAAGCGGGAGATATGAATTAGCTTACAGTAACACTTGTAGTGGGGGGATATGAATAGGCTTTCAGTAAAACCTGATAATATTCAGAAATGTCAGCTTGAAACGTTATATCTCGATTTCCACAAAGATTATTTCAAAGTTGCTAATTGAAGAAACATTCATCGATATTATTTGAATATTTCTTTGGTTGAAAATAGTTTTGTAGCTGTGAAACTAGCCGAGATATAATGTTCCAAACTTTTTGTAGTTACTTATAATTGACATGAACTTATAATTGCTGGATAGTTATAATTGAAACATGATTTGGGGACAAATCAACTAACACGAGATTAATGATAAATTACTGCACATTTATCATGTACAGGCTCTTTTCTCACCGTTTTGGTTTCTTTCAATTCTACGAATTCTCGTGGGTTTTTCTTAAAATTATCCACTTTGGATCGAGCCACACCGGGGAGAGCTTGGATGATGTTCGGGGAGACGCATCTTGGACGGCGATAGTCTGGGTGCCTCTTCTTGATGATTTCAGTGCTCTGACTTCGTTTTCCTCGATTTCCCGTTTGGAACGACTGAACACGCTTCCAGCCACTGAAGCGGCTTCTCTTCTCATTTGTGGACAAATCAATGAAAGAGTGGAGCATTTTCTCCCGCATCATTTTCAGAGTGAAACACGACGACGGATGCCATGTCTCCCAATCCGGGTCCACATCTTCCTAGAAATAGGGAAGGTAAGACTAGCATTCGGAAGTGAATGTATAATTACTTACCGGGAGGTTGGCAAATTCTCCGTTCCATTTTAGAATGCCTTCCATAAAATGGACCACATATGCTCCACAATCAAACATATTGTCTTGGACTGGCAAATTTTTCATACTCCCAATCTGCACTCGATCCGGTAGGAACTTTGATCCTGATGTGAACTTGGTTCCTTTCCGTCTGTTGCTTCCAGTGATGACTGCTTCGAAATGACCTTGGAGAAATGTGCACAGTAGCTCTCTCATATTTTCGATCCGGAACTGAATTATCGATCCCATTGGGTCGAGGAAAAACATTCGGCACGGTTGCTGATTGGCCGGGGTTTCTTCCTCAATTACTGCTCCTCTTGGGTTCAAAACAACAGTCAGCATCCAGTGACGACTGGCATTGACCGGAAACAATAAAACCTTTTTGTCAAAAAGGTTTTCGGTGAGATACATTCTTCTGGCTATTCGAAGGTAATCATTTTTCATACCCTCGCCGAGAACTATGTCTGTATCAAGGTATTCCGGATGTCCCTCTAGAATACATGAAAATGCGAAGCTATTCACGATTTTCATCTTTTCCTTTCTGAAAACAAGAAGTTTGGATAATTTTAAGGTTTTTTCATCACTTACTTTTCCTGTTCAACTTTTCCAATTAACAAATCGCCCATTGCTGCGATGATGTTGTCATTGATGTACTCGCTCTCCCGCAGCTTGAGCACGTCAACAACTTTTATGCCCTTCCTTTTTATCAAAATCGCTGGTCCGTGTCTTGCATAGTCCGCTAAAAGTTAAAATTAGGTCATACTCGACTTGTTTCATTTGTCACGACTTGAAAATTTTTGATAAAATTGGCTATTGTTTTTTACTAAGAATTTTCAATATTAAGACAACAAACCTGCGTTCAGCTGTAAGATTGAGGCAGTTGGCTGTCGGTCCAGAGATCTTACGGCTCCCGAAGTTCCAGAGATTGATGGCGTCTTGGCCAGCTGAGATGTCAACGAGTTAGTCTCGATTTTCATCCGATTATTCGTAGAATACGCTGAGTTCGAGCTTGTTCCAGTGAGAGAGATAGCTGGTGATTCTGTGGTTCCAATTTGAGATGACATTGGAAGACTATACATTCTCGCTGAGTCAGCATTTTGACAAGATTCCTCGGATCTGTTTGAGATTGCGCCAGTTGGCTCTTGATCCAAAAATCTTCCAGCTCCCAAAACATCAGCAGTTTCTGGCACTTTGACATGTTCAGAGGGCATCGTGTGAGTATCAATTTTTACTGGATCATCCGTAGAATACGCTGGGCTCGAGCTTCTTCCAATGACAGAAATAACTGATGATTCTGTGGTTCCAATTTGAGAGGGAATTGGATCCGTTTCCATTCTCTCTGGATCAACATTTTGTATATATTCCGTCGAACTGATTGCGATTGCTTCAGTTTGATGTTTATCGAAACCGCTGTCTGATTCCAAAATTCCAGACGTTGCTTGAGCTTTGTCCGTTTGAGAGGGCATTGGAAGACTATTCAAAGATTTTTCGGCTCCCAAATTATCAGATGTTTTATGCACCACCTGTTGAGATATCATTGTGTGAGTATCAATTCCCTCCTGATGATCCTCTGGGCTCGAGTTTCTTTCAGAGATAGTTGCTGGTTCTCTGACAAGTTGTCCAGACATATTCAAATATGATACTGGTCTCTCAACAACATCCACGATTTCTGATCCACTGCTCGGGTCCTCGGCAGACTTTTGGTATTCAATTCCACCATGGGACAAGAAGTTCGGAGCTGATGTTGGTGCTGCATTCGAAAGATCTCCAGACGAATGTGCTAGTGGTGATGATGAATAGTCAGGAAGATCATAAGTATCTTGTTGATTTCCGTCTTCAGTCGGTGGGCTGCTGGTACTATCGGCCATGTCGCTGTCCAGATTTCCACCAGTTTCAACTTTCGCCACTTCACTCGCCTCGTCCTGAAGGGTCGTTGAGCATTCAGAAGCATTTTCTTTGCTTTCAGAACGATCCTGCTCTCCTTTCTTTGTCACAGATGCATCTGAAATGAATTTAATTGTGAAATGGAACATTTATCATAAAATTCATGTTTCTTAGCGTCTAAAAAGTACTAGAACTGGTCAACTATGTACTCGAGCGAAATAAAGATTTTGAAAGTGTGCATTGCTATCACAATAAAAAAACAGCATTTTTGTAGTTGACCACTTTTAAGATAAGGTACCGCTATAGAGGTATAGCCAACCAAAAAAATCGTCCGAAAGATGAACCACTTTGAACAGCTGTAACTTTTTAGAGAACAACCATAAAATTAGTTGTAAACTAAACGGTTGAAGTTCTTCTCATGATTAACATTGTAAATAAAACTCTTCTATAATAAAAGATACATAATACACGAAAATCTTTGGAGAGGCCGCTTTTAGATAATCTATTAATTTGATTATAGGTACTTTCGACTCTGAGAAGTCCATTTCTGCCATCAAAACCGGCCAAATGTTTATGGGAGCCGAATTATGAGCTTTTGCACTTTTTATACGGCTAAGCTTTTTCACGTATATTGTCAAATCGGCCGCATATACGTCCCCGCACGGTTTCATATGTATTTCCCAGGGGATCACCTGTGCTCGTAAGTTCGAAGCATGAGAACACCTTTGCGTATATTGCATACATGCCGATTTTTGAATTAGAAAGAACCTTGGCCATGTGAAAGGTTTGTAAGCTCATATCTCTGCTTGAAGAAACATTCAGCCGGTTTTAATGGCAGAAATGGAGTACCCGTAGCCGAAAATGCCTACTACCAATTTAATAGACCATTTGAAAGCTTTCGTTGCCTCACACTATTTGTTTTTACAAAAATCTCTAATCTACTTTTTGAATAGCAGAGGTTCCTGTGACTAACCATTCGAGCTTGTCTCTGGATGTTCTGCAACTGCTTCAGGTGAGGCTGTGACGTCGGCTGTGACGTCGATTGGAACAGCGTCTGGGACCACGGCTGGGATGTCGGCTGAGAAGTCCGCTGGGACAGCTACTGGGACAGCGGCTGCGATGGCTGCGATGGCGGCTTGAACGGCGGCTTGAACGGCGGCTTGGACGGCGCCTAAGACTGCGGCTTTGACAGCGGCTGGGATGACGTCTAAGACGGCATCTGGGACCGCGGCTGAGATGGCGGCTTGAACTGCGGTTGACAGATCGGCTGGGAGGTCGGCTGGGAGGTCGGCTGGTTCGTCGGCTGGAACCGCGGGTGGCACAACAGCTGGGACTACGGCGGTTTGATCAGCTGAAAAAATAGATTAACTGTATTATCAAAAAAAGAGATTAAAAAGCTCACCAGGTCCTCGAGCTGGCCGTCTTCGACGCCTCCGAAACGAGGCCGGAGGATCCTCTCGGATCCTGTTTCGGGCACGAGATTCCCGAGCCTGTTGTGCGCTGGCCACCGCTTTCTTCTTATCTCTTTCAGCTTGCCGCTGGTTTCGGCCGTTGGCAGTGGTATCCTTTTTAGCCTTTTTCACCAGAGAAGCATCTGGAAAAATGATAAAGTAATTAACGCGAGTTCACTATATAGCTTACTGGTAGCCTCTTCGATTTCAGCCGCCTTTCTTTTTCTGGTATCGGTGGCCTCAGATGTTGGGAGACCTGAAAGAACGCGGATCTTTTGAAAACTACTAAGATTAGCAGAACTAACCATTCTTCTCGTTCTTTTTGAGTGCCTTCTTTCCCAACGTCTTGTCTGCTGCCTTAGACAGAGCGACGCGTTTTTGCGGTTTTTCTGGCTTTTGAGCCGGTTTCTTTGGTCGTCGGTAGCTTCTGGTATTCATAGTTTTCTGAAATGACATTTTGGTTCTTGGAAATATCTGTAGGGGCATATTTTCAAAAACAAGAAGAAGACATTTTTCGCATAAAAGCTGAGATTTTTTTGAAAAATCGACTTTTTTGCATAAAAGTTGAATTTTTTTCAAAAATTCGACATCTTTTGCATAAAAGTTGAATTTTTGGCGAAAATTCGATATTTTTTGCATCAAGGTTGGATTTTTGTCAGAAATTCGACATTTTTTGCTTAAAAGTTGAACTTTTTGTCGAAAATTCGATATTTTTCGCACAAAAGTTGAATTTTTTGTCAAAAATTCGACATTTTTTGCCGAAAAGTTGAGTTTTTTGGCGAAAATTCGACATTTTTCGCATAAAAGTTGAATTTTTGTCAAAAATTCGAAAGTTTCCGCATTTGAAAAACCGCAATTAATTTAGATATATCAATTAGGATAGTAAAACAATAATATTCCTTAAAAAAGCCCACAAAAATGTTCACAAACCCTTTTTGAAAGCAAAGAACACGGAGACGTACGGAAGAGGAGTTAGAAGTTGATTTGGAAGAGATTTGCCTGAAAAATGAAGTAGTTGAAGTGTATTTTACAGAATTATTATATTAAAACTTGTTAATGGGTAGAAAATCAAAGGTCAAATGGAACGTTAGGAAAATTATTTGAATATACCTATAAAAAAGTGCACCTGCACCACTGTCTGTCTCTATTTGATGTGGTGGATTATCCTTCCCCCTACCCACTATATCCTTTTCCCTCCTATTTTCCATTATAATAGGTTTGTTGTGCACATGACAGAGCTAATAACATTATAATTGCTCACAAAACGGTTCGACCTCAAAGAGCCGCTTTGCCGCCATGCACTCTGACGCATCCACCAAAGTTCTCTAAAAAGGAAAAAGTGATTTCAAATGGGTTCCATTGCAAAAGAAAAGGAGAGAACGATGAAAAGGAGACCGTCAAATTCAAATTCACCCAATGAGTTCTCTCATTGCCCGGAGAGACCTAAAAGAGCCGCTCTGTCGCCATGCCCGATTCTGACGCATCCACGAAATTACTCACTGATAGAAGTACCGCTGATAACTGTGGTGACACAGATCTCAGGATTCAAATTTCTTTCTTTTTGGTGGTTCATTTGATAGAGTAATCAATGTAGACAAGAGGAACGTTTCATAAGAACCAGTGGATTATTGAAAAAGTTGTAAATCCTCTTTCTAACAGAGGTCACAGTTGAACGGTTAAAGCCAGTAACAAAAACAAGAGAAATGTGTGTAGTCGCTCAGCGACAACCTAAAAACGAAAATGTATGCACATACTTTTGAAAACTGAGACTACATGTCGCCAAAAAACGTCATGTACGATCACAATTCGTTTTCAGTAGCTAAGGATGAAAGCATTTTTTTTGTAACTCAAAACTTTGAATAGCTGTTAGGAACTTTTGGTCTGAAAATACCTTACTTACGGAGAGAGAGAGAGTGCCAAAAACATACGTTTTTAGAGAGAACAGAAACAACATATATACAGAGAAAAACGGTCATAGTCTGAAAGTCTCTGTTCGAAAGTAGACGAGCTCGGGGGAGGTGAGAAGAAGACTTGCGGAAAACATTATAAATGCCCTCTGTTACCCATTCTAATAGACTTCAGATGGTGCAACGTATCTCACTGGAACCGAAAAAAGCAAAATGTTAGTTGGACATTGTTTGTTATCACCTTCGGAAACCGCGGTATAACAATTTGTGCTCTTTTCTTAATCGAAACTCGAAAACTGGAATACGTAGAGGATCGCCAAGAAAACTGTTTTTAACTTTTAAACTCAGTTTCGAATTTTCTTTATAAAGAAAATACGGATAGAAAAGGAGCTGACGTATGTTGTCCTCCACCTAAAAAACTGATACTTTTCTCCATCCGTTTTCGGAACCTTCTTTCTAACCGCGGTCGCATTAGAGCGATAGAAAGCTGTTCAAAAGTTAGGTTGGCAGTCACAAGGCATATGACGAAGCAAATAGCTTTCTCTACCCCTCATGAAATATTGAACTCTCATTTCAACCAAGGTTGAACGATGGAGAATTATTTGAAAATTGACCTTGCACAAGGCAGTACAAGCCGACCACCTGTCATAACATTCAAGACTACCAAACTAAAAACATAAGGAACAATAACAAAAGCCGATGACTTTTGAATAGCCGATCAGCAACAACCTTGAAAGCGAGTGTCCTTACATATTTTCAAACTTTGAGACAGTGAGCGATAATTGAGAGTGTACAGAGACATAGAGAGACTGTCATAGCCCGAGGGTCACTTTTCGAAAAAGGACGAGCTCGGAGGGAGGTGAGAAGAAGACTTGGGGGAGGAACATTATACATGCCGTTTGTTACCCATCCTGATCGACTTCGGATTACGCAACAGATATATGTAGGTAGAACGAGCAGCAAGATGTGTGACCTCAACTAATTGACATAAACAAATGGAAAGACGATATAAGCAGAGGTGTGTATCCTTACTGTGCAGGTGATCTAGTGATTGGAAAAATTGGAGTAAGAGAGGAGGAGCTTAGGAAAGGGATAAAGTAGTGGAAAATAAAGTTAAACCTCCTATTGCTCACAAAAGAGAGGAGAAGACAAGAAATTTGAAAAGTCTTGCAGCGATCACTTTCAAAATACTTTAAAATTGAGATTTTACGTCACCGAATCTTCTAGTACTATTCCCAACATTCTTTCTCATCAAAATCCGGTTCCATATGGTAGTAGGCAGGACAGTAGAGGGTAGTAAAGGTTAGATATAGCCTGGAATCCCCCTCCCCTCAAAAATAAGAACAGGTGCACATTTTTGTTGCTGACAAACGGTGGACTGTCCTCCACCACCTACATACAGTAGGCCTAAGCCTCCCTCTCTATACAGTCTTTCATTTTGTGTGCGTTGTTTACGCCAATCATTTGTCTTTGCGGCACCCTTCTTTTTACAGCAGCAATATAGGTGAGAAATGCGGGTGCAATGTGGATAACCAATGCTTATCTATCTGCTCAGCTATCGCATCGAAACGAGGAATTCATTGTTTTTGGGATAAAGATGGAAGAGTGGATGAATAGAAGTATGAATTTAAACGGAAAAAACTATGATGTTTTGAGAAGAAACTCCTGAACCCCTTTTCTACTCGTCTTTTTTTCCAGTTACTTACCTTTTCCAAAAACAGAGAAGATCCAATTCAACAATTTGTTCAGATGAAATGCAGTTGGTTGATTGTGGTTTGTTTCTGAAAAATTAAATAACTCAAGTTTCAATCCTACAGTTAGGAAACAGAAAAAAGAGAGTAGAAAGCGGCTCGACAGAGATAAGACGTCACAGATCCCCACAAAAAGAAAACGGGTAGAGTGTAATGAAAAAGTACACGACTCCGAAGGAAACAAGAGCGGTGAATTGAAAGGATGCACATAGAGTTTGTTACTGTTTTTAAACACTCTAGACATAAGAACACGAGGTACACAAGAAAGGGGCGGAACATCTGTCTCCCCTATTATGAATTCATTCTCCGCCCCTTGCGGCGGCCACGCCTATTTCTTGCGGCTGTGTTCAAAAATTGAGCGTTGGAATGGGACTACACCGCGTGGAGGCGAGGCAAGCGTTTTTTGCACAGAAACGAATTGAATTCATAAGCTCTCTGAAAAATTTGGTGAAAATAGATATTGAAAGCGAGACTTGTTATCTAATTTGAGAATATAGTGAATAGGAAAAGGAGCATGAATGGTTACCGAATGATAAAAACATATCCGAGATGACAAATATTCATATTGCTTCTAAATAGTTGTGATACTTTGGATTATTTCACATTTTGCTTGGATTTCCTCACCCGTCAACCCCTTCCACCCAGCAACCAAAATACGTCTGGCCTATTTTTTCAAGCTCCTCCGTGAGTGCTCAGACAAAAAGCTGTTTACTGTGAAAGTGAAGCTATAGATGTGATCTAGAAATCACATTGAAAAATTTGAATTTCGAAACAGTTTATTTTATCGTATCGTGTTTTTAAGTTTATCACTTTTTTTTTCTACTGTCGGTCTCACCCTTCCTCTCCCTACTGTAGGTCTCTCCTTTCTTTCAGAGTCGTTGTGAACACTAAGTAACTTTTAGCATCAAACCCCGAGATACCTTCTGTTGTCCCTAATGTAAACGAAAGAGAAACCGAGAGAGGGCAGGGAAATAAATTAAATGGCATCGATGGGAACGATACGAGCTGTAAAAAGGGGGGGGCATGTATTTCCATACCATCTATTATTCTCGGTAGACTGCGAACGCGTGGCACCCTAGTAAGGGCACAAACTACTGTCTAATCTAACTGAAATGAAAAATGAGAGGCCACCTGCGAATGTTTCTCTGTTCCCTTTTTTGAACTGAAGAGTACAAGGAGACGACAGCCGTGCAGTTGGAGGGGGAAATTCGAAAAGTTTATTACTATGTATGAAGTTGGGCAGGGTCTGCGTTAAGTTGAGAAAAATGTTCTGAAAATGATTACTTTTTATGAAAATGAAGGGATAAGCTGAACACTGGAGATTTGAAGAGAAAATCATGTCATAAAACCGTTCTCACAACTGTTTGTTATCTTGGATGTAAAATGATACGGGCTAGGAAGTGGTAAAAAAGAGAAACGGCATGAAGGATGTTCAGTGACTACAGACACAGACCGAAACGGTCATAGCCCGAGGGTCACTTTTCGAAAGTAGACGAGCTTGGGAAGAGGTGAGAAGAAGACTCGGGGGGAGGGGGGACATTGTCCGTGCCGTCTGTTACCTTTCCTGATAGACCTCGGATGACGCAACAGATAGAGAAAGAACAAGAAGCAAAATGTGTGACCTTATCCAATTGGCATCAACAAATGGAAAGCCGATAGAAACAGGGGCCGTACCGAATATAAATACGATATACTTAGCAGAAGTGTATATTAGTTTTGTGCCGGTGATCCCTTGATTTGAAAAATTGGAGTAAGAAGTTCAGTAGTTAGGAACAGGGATGTGTGGAACGGAAATCGGAAGTTCCGAAATATTCGACATTTTTCGGAACTGTTTTCCGTCGGAAAATTTCCTTTTTTCGGAACTTTCGAAAATTTTCGATTTCCAAGAAACTTTTTCGGAAAAAATTTTGTTTCGATATTACTGAAACGTCATATATTTTCATGAAAATAAAACGAAATGAATTCGGAAAAATTGCTGCAAAACAACGGGGCCAAAACGTTACACCTGAGTCAAAATTTTCAAACTTTTTAGTTATTATTGCATATTTTTTGATTCTGGCAATGAAAAATTTGAAAAACCGAGTTTTCGAAAAAAATTTTGCAAAATTTCCGAGTTAAGAAATTTTCGAAGGGCCGCCTATCCGTGGTTTGGAGAGCGGTCAGTTATAACTGATTATTTCCAATAATTTGATATGATAGAGAATCGAGAAGGGATGTTCGGTTATAAAATTGATATGTGCTGTCGAATACTGTCCGTTGGTGGTGGAGAAAAAAGATGCATAAAAATTTTACGAGTGGTTTTTTTATTCCCGAAAAAATCTATTTCGAACAGCGACGATGACTCATTTTTTGGTTCTGACTTTTTGGAGAATAGATATTATCTAAAAATAATCAGAAGAAAAAAGAAAAAATGAATGCGTAATGTTTGATGTTTGAAATCCGTGAGAAATATCAAATCAGTCCAAAAAGGAAACAAGATTTTTTGGCTGTCCTATTATGTCATAGAGATTTATGCAAAATAGAAAGAAAGGAAGAGCGGAAAAAAGGCAAGAGGGCAAAGAATGAAAAATTGGAAGAAAAAGAGGTGATGCGAGGTGTCAAAAAGACGCACATGTATTTCCATACCATCGATCACTCTCGGTAGACTGCGAACGCGTGGCATACAAGAAAAGGCACTAGCAAAATTCAAAAAAAGAAAAAAGAGAGACCACCGGCGACTATTTCCCATTTGTCTTTTTTATTTGGACCGAAGAGTACGAGGAGACGACAATCAAGCGGTTAGAGGGGGAAATTTGAAAAAGGGGGAAAGGAATACTACCGCTTGTGGGTACCGTGACGGTTGTGAAAGGCGAAAAACTTTCTATGAGAGAATAAGTTTGACAGGGTCCGCGTTGAGGAGAGATAACGTTTCAGTGATAACTGCTTCTATGAGAAGGAACGGAGAGACTAAAAACTGAAGATTTTGAGAGGAGCTCATTTTCTGAAACCGTTCTCACAATTCCTTGCTATCTTCCACATGGATTGGTGGTCAATGATACGGGCTAGAAACAAAAAAACACAGAAAAGAGAAACGCGCAGAACAAGGTGATAGAGAGTCGAGAAAGGACCCCCGGTCATAAAATTGATAAGGTGGTTGCAAATACTTTTTGGTGGTCGTGGAGAAAACAGATTTATAAAAATTATGCGGGTGTTTTTTTATATTCCCGAAAACAATCTATTTCGAATAGCGACGATGAGTAATGACTTTTTGGAAAATATACTTTATCTAAAAATAATCACAAGAAAAAAATAAAAAATGAATGCGTAATGTTTGATGTTTGAAATCCGTGAGAAATATCAAATCAGAACGAAAAGGAAACAAGAATTTTGGCTGTCCTATTATGTCATAGAGATTTGTGCAAAATAGAAAGAAAAGAAGGGCGAAAAAAGGGGAAGAGAGAAGAGCATGAAAAAATGGAACCGAAGAGGTGATGCGAGGTGTCAAAAATAGGCACATGTACTTCCATACCATCGATCACTCTCGGTAGACTGGAATCCTCCTGCATTTAGCCTCCTGCATTTAGCCTCCTGCATTTAGCCTCCTTTCTCACTCTCTTGAAAAACCCCTCCGTCTCTTTTCTCGTAAAGTCTTACAACGCTGTAACATCTCCTTTTCCTCATACCCCCACCGTCTTGAAATTCTTAACCTTGTCTCCCTTCGGCACCGCCGACTCAAATCCCAACTCTCCCTTCTTTATAACTTTATTTGTGGTGCCACATATTTCCCCCACCTTAATTATCATGTAAAAATCTCCCAATCCCCTCGTCGTCCCATGACATTATTTGCTGCCATCCTTCTATCCCCGACTTTTTTGCTTCCACCATTCCAATCTGGAATGCCATTACATCTAATGTTTCCCAATTCCTTCCTCCTTCTAAATTCGAAACTCTCCTTAAATCCTCTATCAACCGTTTTCAGTATTTTAGTTAATTGCCTGTTTTCCCCGGTTTTTCTTCTCTTTCTTCAAGTTGTTAACTTCGTCAATTTTCTCCCGGTTATTTTACCCCTTATGCCAATTCTCTCACATTTTCCTTCATATGTTACTAGTCCATCTCGTGAGGGATGTATCTAGTCTCCCCATTTCTTATGTTTTTCTTCTATTATTCTTTCTGTCAATAAAAATATATATAGAGAACGCGTGGCACACAAGGAAGGGCAATAGCGAAAATCTAAAAAAAAAAAGGAAAAAGAGAGACCACTAGGTGATTAGTTTCCATTTGTCTTTTTTCTTAGGAGAGAAGAGTACGAGGAGACGACCTCGAACTCCTGACCCTATCTAAGTTAGAGAATTTTGAGAGTTTTAAGAATTTTAAGGAGAAGGCATGCGTGACTAAACCGCGATTGCAGTCCGGCCCATGTTCCTCCAACTCCTGACCCTATCTAAGTTAAACAATTTTAAAAGTTTTGAGAATTTTAAGGAGAAGGCATGCGTGACTAAACCGCGATTGCAGTCCGGCCCATGTTCCTCCAACTCCTGACCCTATCTAAGTTAAAGAATTTTGAATATTTTAAGAATTTTAAGGAGAAGGCATGCGTGACTAAACCGCGATTGCAGTCCGGCCCATGTTCCTCCAACTCCTGACCCTATCTAAGTTAAAGAATTTTGAATATTTTAAGAATTTTAAGGAGAAGGCATGCGTGACTAAACCGCGATTGCAGTCCGGCCCATGTTCCTCCAACTCCTGACCCTATCTAAGTTAAAGAATTTTGAATATTTTAAGAGTTTTAAGGAGAAGGCATGCGTGACTAAACCGCGATTGCAGTCCGGCCCATGTTCTTCCAACTCCTGACCCTATCTAAGTTAAAGAATTTTAAGGAGAAGTCAGTGTGGTGTTCCCCGTAACTCACCTAATTTTCGTCTCCTTTTGAATATCCGTTTAGTTGGAATTGGACACATTAATGAGAGAGATCTCATCAAGATGTGGATTTTAAATGAAAATACGGTGAATTCGATGCACTTAATTCAAGAAATTAACATTTAAAAAAATAATTTAGCTAATTGTAACTTTTGAGAAACCTAAGGAATTGAAATTAAAATCTTGAGAGTTGGAAACTCAGAAAGAACAAAGAGAGCCCAAAAAATAGGACTGCTCGGTGTGGAAGTGAAAGGGACAACTGACTATATTCCACCAGTCTGACCTCATTAAGACTGGGGGCGTGTCCTATTTGTCATCGTCTATTAGATTTCCCAGGAAGATAAGGGACAGATGGTGAAGAACAACAATAAGAACACGGGCCGGCATCCTCACATTCACAATTATTATTATGTCTGCATGATCCAAGTTCACACCCTCAATTCACACGTCTACACACTATAGTGTAGCTTTAATTCCTTAGGTTCCTCAAAAGTTACAATTAGCTAAACTATTTTTTTAAATGTTAATTTCTTGAATTAAGTGCATCGAATTCACCGTATTTTCATTTAAAATCCACATCTTGATGAGATCTCTCTCATTAATGTGTCCAATTCCAACTACCACATGAAATCTCTTGTAGCTCTGTATGTTCTAGCCTCATTCCCACTTTCTATACTTTTCAAAAAAACTCAAATTTTCCTATTTTCCTAGTTTTTCTTCTTTGGGATCCCCCTTGATATTGACTCACACGTAGGTAGATTAAACAAACAGCAGATGTCTCAATACACTTTGATCATGTCAACGAATTCACACATTGTCCATTCCGGTCTATTGTCTCGGTCATCTGTCTTCACATACACACTTATCTCCTTGGGAAATCGGAAAGATGATGACAAATAGGACACGCCCTCCTCCCAGATAAGGTCAGCCAGGTAGATTACAGTCAGTTGTTCCCTTCACTTTCGTACCGAGCAGTCCTCTCTTTTTGGGCTCTCTATTTTTCATTGAAATCGACCCGTTTCTAACTCTCTAGATATCTTTCTGCATTCATCAAATTTATCATTATGAAAATTATCCATTATCAGCAACCACTAACCACCACAACGACCCACGGCCAAAACACACCAACGGATATTCAAAAGGAGACGAAAATTAGGTGAGTTACGGGGAACACCACACTGACATCTCCTTAAAATTCTTTAACTTAGATAGGGTCAGGAGTTGGAGGAACATGGGCCGGACTGCAATCGCGGTTTAGTCACGCATGCCTTCTCCTAAAAATTCTTAAAACTTTTAAAATTCTTTAACTTAGATAGGGTCAGGAGTTGGAGGAACATGGGCCGGACTGCAATCGCGGTTTAGTCACGCATGCCTTCTCCTTAAAATTCTTAAAACGTTTAAAATTCTTTTACTTAGATAGAGTCAGGAGTTGGAGGAACATGGGCCGGACTGCAATCGCGGTTTAGTCACGCATGCCTTCTCCTTAAAATTTTTAAAATTTTCAAAATTCTCTTACTTAGATAGGGTCAGGAGTTGGAGGAACATGGGCCGGACTGCAATCGCGGTTTAGTCACGCATGCCTTCTCCTTAAAATTCTTAAAACTTTTAAAATTCTTTAACTTAGATAGGGTCAGGAGTTGGAGGAACATGGGCCGGACTGCAATCGCGGTTTAGTCACGCATGCCTTCTCCTTAAAATTCTTAAAACTTTTAAAATTCTTTAACTTAGATAGGGTCAGGAGTTGGAGGAACATGGGCCGGACTGCAATCGCGGTTTAGTCACGCATGCCTTCTCCTTAAAATTCTCAAAACTTTTAAAATTCTTTAACTTAGATAGGGTCAGGAGTTGGAGGAACATGGGCCGGACTGCAATCGCGGTTTAGTCACGCATGCCTTCTCCTTAAAATTCTAAAAACTTTTAAAATTCTTTTACTTAGATAGAGTCAGGAGTTGGAGGAACATGGGCCGGACTGCAATCGCGGTTTAGTCACGCATGCCTTCTCCTTAAAATTCTTAAAACTTTTAAAATTCTTTAACTTAGATAGGGTCAGGAGTTGGAGGAACATGGGCCGGACTGCAATCGCGGTTTAGTCACGCATGCCTTCTCCTTAAAATTCTAAAAACTTTTAAAATTCTTTTACTTAGATAGAGTCAGGAGTTGGAGGAACATGGGCCGGACTGCAATCGCGGTTTAGTCACGCATGCCTTCTCTTTAAAATTCTCAAAACTTTTAAAATTCTTTTACTTAGATAGAGTCAGGAGTTGGAGGAACATGGGCCGGACTGCAATCGCGGTTTAGTCACGCATGCCTTCTCTTTAAAATTCTTAAAACTTTTAAAATTCTTTAACTTAGATAGGGTCAGGAGTTGGAGGAACATGGGCCGGACTGCAATCGCGGTTTAGTCACGCATGCCTTCTCCTTAAAATTCTAAAAACTTTTAAAATTCTTTTACTTAGATAGAGTCAGGAGTTGGAGGAACATGGGCCGGACTGCAATCGCGGTTTAGTCACGCATGCCTTCTCTTTAAAATTCTCAAAACTTTTAAAATTCTTTTACTTAGATAGAGTCAGGAGTTGGAGGAACATGGGCCGGACTGCAATCGCGGTTTAGTCACGCATGCCTTCTCTTTAAAATTCTCAAAACTTTTAAAATTCTTTTACTTAGATAGAGTCAGGAGTTGGAGGAACATGGGCCGGACTGCAATCGCGGTTTAGTCACGCATGCCTTCTCTTTAAAATTCTCAAAACTTTTAAAATTCTTTTACTTAGATAGAGTCAGGAGTTGGAGGAACATGGGCCGGACTGCAATCGCGGTTTAGTCACGCATGCCTTCTCTTTAAAATTCTCAAAACTTTTAAAATTCTTTTACTTAGATAGAGTCAGGAGTTGGAGGAACATGGGCCGGACTGCAATCGCGGTTTAGTCACGCATGCCTTCTCTTTAAAATTCTCAAAACTTTTAAAATTCTTTTACTTAGATAGAGTCAGGAGTTGGAGGAACATGGGCCGGACTGCAATCGGGGTTTAGTCACGCATGCCTTCTCCTTAAAATTTTTAAAATTTTCAAAATTCTCTTACTTAGATAGGGTCAGGAGTTGGAGGAACATGGGCCGGACTGCAATCGCGGTTTAGTCACGCATGCCTTCTCCTTAAAATTTTTAAAATTTTCAAAATTCTCTTACTTTGATAGGGTCAGGAGTTGGAGGAACATGGGCCGGACTGCAATCGCGGTTTAGTCACGCATGCCTTCTCCTTAAAATTCTCAAAACTTTTAAAATTCTTTTACTTAGATAGAGTCAGGAGTTGGAGGAACATGGGCCGGACTGCAATCGCGGTTTAGTCACGCATGCCTTCTCCTTAAAATTCTCAAAACTTTTAAAATTCTCTTACTTAGATAGGGTCAGGAGTTGGAGGAACATGGGCCGGACTGCAATCGGGGTTTAGTCACGCATGCCTTCTCTTTAAAATTCTCAAAACTTTTAAAATTCTTTTACTTAGATAGAGTCAGGAGTTGGAGGAACATGGGCCGGACTGCAATCGCGGTTTAGTCACGCATGCCTTCTCCTTAAAATTCTCAAAATTTTCAAAATTCTCTTACTTTGATAGGGTCAGGAGTTGGAGGAACATGGGCCGGACTGCAATCGCGGTTTAGTCACGCATGCCTTCTCCTTAAAATTCTCAAAACTTTTAAAATTCTCTTACTTAGATAGGGTCAGGAGTTGGAGGAACATGGGCCGGACTGCAATCGCGGTTTAGTCACGCATGCCTTCTCTTTAAAATTCTCAAAACTTTTAAAATTCTTTTACTTAGATAGAGTCAGGAGTTGGAGGAACATGGGCCGGACTGCAATCGCGATTTAGTCACGCATGCCTTCTCCTTAAAATTCTAAAAACTTTTAAAATTCTCTTACTTAGATAGGGTCAAGAGTTGGAGTAACATGGGCCGGACTGCAATCGCGGTTTAGTCACGCATGCCTTCTCCTTAAAATTCTCAAAACTTTAAAAATTCTCTTACTTAGATAGGGTCAGGAGTTGGAGGAACATGGGCCGGACTGCAATCGCGGTTTAGTCACGCATGCCTTCTCCTTAAAATTCTTAAAATTTTCAAAATTCTCTTACTTAGATAGGGTCAGGAGTTGGAGGAACATGGGCCGGACTGCAATCGCGGTTTAGTCACGCATGCCTTTTCCTTAAAATTCTTAAAACTTTTAAAATTCTTTAACTTAGATAGGGTCAGGAGTTGGAGGAACATGGGCCGGACTGCAATCGCGGTTTAGTCACGCATGCCTTCTCCTTAAAATTCTTAAAATTTTCAAAATTCTCTTACTTAGATAGGGTCAGGAGTTGGAGGAACATGGGTCGGACTGCAATCGCGGTTTAGTCACGCATGCCTTCTCCTCAAAATTCTTAAAATTTTCAAAATTCTCTTACTTAGATAGGGTCAGGAGTTGGAGGAACATGGGTCGGACTGCAATCGCGGTTTAGTCACGCATGCCTTCTCCTTAAAATTCTTAAAATTTTCAAAATTCTCTTACTTAGATGGGGTCAGGAGTTGGAGGAACATGGGCCGGACTGCAATCGCGGTTTAGTCACGCATGCCTTCTCCTCAAAATTCTTAAAATTTTCAAAATTCTCTTACTTAGATAGGGTCAGGAGTTGGAGGAACATGGGCTTCCGTACAAAACAGTTTCCCCTGAATTCTAGTAGTTTTTTCGTTGAGTTCGTCATTGGCCTAGATCAAAAAAGACAAAAACAACGACTTAAAAATGAAAAATAACATTTCTTATCCGATGTAATGACAGGGTTGAAATTTCGAAAACTTAGTACACCTTTCTACACGTTTTTTTTAAATCATTCTATCTCGAGTGCTAATATTCAGCAGACACGGAAATATTACTGGGAGGTGTCATTAGAAAAGAAATTATTTGAGTCATTGTCTGGACTGAGAGAAGAAGAGGTCATGAAAAGCGGAAGAAATCAGACTTGCAACGGGTTGGGCCTGGGCTCAATAAAAAATTGAAAATTGGAATTGTTTTTAAATTGTTTCGATTTTTTACGACAAAGTCGAAGTTTCGACTACGTTTTGAAGCATCGATAAAAACTCAAGCGTACAAGGAATTGTGATTATTTTTGATGAAACCTTCGAAAATTGTGTACATTTTTTACTCCAGGCCAATTATGCTGGGCAAAAATTTTGCAATTTTGAAAGAAATCATATGTTGACCAAGATGAGACTTTTATGTCATGCAACTCTGTTGCATTTTGTTTTTGAATGCAGAATAAAACACATAGCTTGCAACTAGATTCTGACAGATCTGATGGCACCATTTTTATGCACAATGATATAAAATCAAATAACACATTGAAAAATATTATCAAGAGTTCAATTTATCCTGATGGAAAACACGAAGGGTACTTGTTTTCTTTCTGAAGATCGGATGAGTGAGATAAAATACCCATGGAACCACACAAGTCTCCAAATCATTTCCAAACGGACGAAGCATTATTGCATAGTACGTCAAATCACCACCCAGCTGTGCAGTTATCTGAAATTAATTGTTTAGGTTGACTAGTTTCTTTGTTTTTTGTTTTTGTTTACCACAATCATTGAATTTGACAAATACGAAAATATCATGGAGAAGGTTGTGAACGTAAGAGACACTTCCGCTTTGTATGATTTCTGAGACCTCGCATGGAGACTCAATGACGTTTTTAGTCGAACTAATTTGACCAAAAGAATCGAGTTGTTGATCAGACAAGATGACATCCAGAAAATGTTATTGAACAGGAGAAAATAACTGTTGCGAAGCTGAAATTCAAAGTTTTCGGAGATGAAATTGTTGAGAAATCTCACCCCAAACAGAGCTCCTTGAAATGCTAGTATAACTGAGCCGAATGGAAATGGACCCCTCGCTTGGACACAGTAACCTTCAGCTGTGAACATAAAAAATGTACTGAAGAATGGATAGATAAAAATGATTGGAAGAGCGACACGAAGGATGGTTGCATTGATCTGAAAGGTAGATAATAAATTGAAATGGAAAACATCAATTTGAAATGGCTAGACAAACGGACAACAGGAAATCGAGCATCTAACAAAGGAAATCTTTGGTGACGCGGCTTTCAAACTATTCATAAATTTGGTTACAAGTACTTTCGACAACGGGGAGCCTACTTCTGGGCTCAAAACCTGCTAAATGTCTCTGCGAGTCGAGTTGTGAGCTCTCAAACTTTCCATATAGTTAGGTTTGTCACATGGAATTCCAAATTGGAAAATAAAATACCCAAAGATGTTATTATTTAATGCGGTGACGTATATGCGGCTGATTTTATTCCATCTGAAAAGGTTAAACCAAATGAAAAGTTTGAGAACTCATAACTTGGCTTGCAGAGACATTTTGCCGATTTCGACTGCAGAAATGGATTCGACATAGTTGAAAGCACCAATGGCCAAATTTATAGGCTGTTTGAAAGCCGCGTCTCCGAAAACTTTGTTTGTGTCTGTACCTTTACTTGATTTTGAGGATAAGCAAATAGGACTAATCTCATTGTGGAAACCAAAAATGGAAATAACATATTTGCGTAATTGACATAATATGTTGTCGTATAGAGTATGTTTAAATAGCGATTTGGAAGAACACTTGCACACCAACTAGTGAACACTCCGCTTGTCAACAGACGTATATAAAAGAAGTCACAAATGAAAAATAGGAGACACTGAAAATTATTCTATAAGTTGGTTGGTGTATTATCATAAATCACAACTCACCATGAACTGAGAAATACAGATTGCAGTGAACAGGGGAACATTCACACTTTTGTCCTTGCGTGCGTATAATAACTTTACGAAAATTCGTAGAATAATGATAATTGTAACGGGCATATAGAAGATGGGAATAACAAGAAGAAGCATGGGAAGAGTGAAAAAAGAGAACTCAAAGTTCATATAAGATTCATTTCTATGGATACCCGGAAACGGACTAGGAGACAGTGAAGAATTCGACATTTTCTGGTAAAATGAAATAAAATGAGTCAATTGGAAGGTATAGACGAAGGGAGCCCGTTGGGAATAAGTGGTGATTTGTCTGTCTACTCGAATATTCAAATTACAGCTTTCAGAAACAGAGTGTGAAGACTTCGTCGGAAAAATCTTGTCAGAATCTTGTAAAATTCTAAGTCTATAACTGATAATTGATCCCTTCTCTTCCTTCAGTACGAGCTCAGAAACTTTTCGATTCTTGTTGTCAAGATTTATAATTAGAAACTTATAATTAATTTATAATTAGAAACTTAAATTCAAATATTAGTTCAAAAACAAAAAGAGGAAGTATTTGTTTTTTGAGAAAAGCTAATTGAGGGATTCCATATTTTTGAATATTTCGAATTCCCCATTTTGCGTGCGTATTGTACCCGTTATCTACCGTATTCTATTTGCTTCCTGATACTGATCAGTTCCAAAAATAAAGTTCAACCACTGATGTTTTTCATCTTGAAATAGTTGGTTTCAAGTTTGCAAGTTGGTTTGAAACCAATAATTACATATGACATTTGGGAATGTGCTGACAAAAATGATATTATCAAATGTACTGAGACACAAATCTATTTTGGAAATGGTACGAAATGGGAGAAGTATTTAGATAATTTCAGTTGTGTATTATTTTCCCAATGATGGGTAGAAAGAAGATATTAATAACATATTTTTCAGAGTAAACATGAGTATAAAAATGTGTGAAGACATTTGTATCAAACATGCCGAAGATATCCAAGTAAAACAGCGAGAAAACTTTGGAAATAAGTCATCAAATCGAACGCGCGAGCTCTGGAAGGAGTGGATGCATATTTCAAAAGCAGTAGGTCAACCTCTTTCACTTGGCAACCCGATGAGGACTACGGTAGTTTGAATAATAATTTGAAGCGTTATATCTTCTTACACAAAAAAGTTATACAAATTGTTTCCACTGATGAAATACTCTACGAATCTTGCACTTTATTCTGCCAGTTGAGAACGTTTGGCTATTCCTTCCAAGAACCAAGATATTCCGCTGCGAACTGACACCACCAGTGTCGAACGATGACTCCTTGTTGTTTACAGTCTCATTCAGTAGAGTCAGTAGAAAATAGTGTCATATGTGCCGGTAAATTAGTTATACAGAATGACAGTTTATGCTTTCCGGAACTCAGGACAACTATGGTCGCTACAGAAAAACAAATGGTAAAATCTAATGAAATGGGACCCAGGCACTAATGAATACTGATAT
This sequence comes from Caenorhabditis latens, assembly GCA_002259235.3. Classification (NCBI taxonomy): domain Eukaryota; kingdom Metazoa; phylum Nematoda; class Chromadorea; order Rhabditida; family Rhabditidae; genus Caenorhabditis; species Caenorhabditis latens. The sequence continues at coordinate 22,248,417 of CM056097.1, read as the reverse complement.
TATTATACAATGTGCTGAACATTTTTCCTTTTTTTCATGTTATGTGTCTTGGATTCCAAAAGATGTACACATACCCAAAAGTTTGAAAAATTAGTCTTAGTTGAGATATCCTGTTTTGCGTATGTATTTACAAACTGACGTGTTGTCGTTAAATTTATTGATGAACTAATCTTCCCTGTTTTTGGCGGCCTGTCAGATGTTTCACTTGTTTCAAAATGTTCAACTTGTTCAACTCTGACGTGGCTTTCTTCTTCTTCATTCTCGGGACCATAATCAGACGAGCTTCTAATTGTTTCAAACCTAAAAATAAATATAATGTCTGTGACTGTGACAGTATATAAATTTTCCCCGTATATTTCGTAACAAACTTGAATTTCACAACATTCAACAGTTATTTTGCTGAAGTGACTCTATTCTTTTGATTCTTGTCACCCATTATTTGTTTGTGATTCATCCACTCCGCTTCTGATTCTAAATTTAACATTTCGAACCCGATCTCAACCTACATTCGTTAGTCGTCATATGACGCGGTCATGTGGAATGACAAACAAGAGCATTAAAGAATCGTAGTTTCTGATAAATGTGCATTCAACTGAAAATGATGAAAGATACGAAAATTGTTTTGCATGACGTTTTATAGCCTCATGACATTTTCTTAGATCATGAGTCAACTCGAAAATTTAAAATTCGTCCCAGTTTGGAAGTTTATGCTCTGAAAGAAAACTTATTTTTAAAAGACAAAATAATAACAATTACACTATTTGTTGCCACCCCGTATCAAGCAAATTCTAAAAGTGAATGGAAACTTAGCTAATCCGAATTTAATCTGCTCTCATAATTTTCAATCTTCATAAACAAAACACAAAAGAAATAACGGGCTTATGCTTCGTCATGTGAGGAAAAATACGATGTTGAAAAAGGGATAGGTTTGAAAGAGCTATTAATATCTTTCGTGTTTAGTTGAAAATAACGAATTTCTTTAAAACGAGTCATGATATCACGCTTTGGGAAGCATAAGGACGTACGGAGATTCACTTTTGTAGTTGAAAACTGCTCCGTCTGAAATAAATGATGAAATGCTTTGTTGAAATATGGATTGAAAATATTAGTGGTGTCGAGGACAGATCTTTTGGGTGGTCTGTAATTTTTAAGAAGGACTCTGTAAGAATACTTGGTAACTACGAAATTGAAGTTTTAAGTTTGAGTAAGAGACACTTGAAGTAGGATATCATGTGATAAACACCTGTGCCGTGATATGGTATGGAATTTTTGTTATTTACCTACTTAATTAGCAAAAATTAGCAATTAATTAGATATTAGTCTCCTCAATGAACCTTTTATGCATTGACACTTTGATTTCCAGTATCTTTTCAATGTCTTCCCCCATCCAATAGATATTTCACAATCCTGAATCCCAGTGGTCAGCTTTATTGATTTATTTCCGCGCAGAGAAAAGAATCATAAGAAAACAAACACTATAATTATATTTATTTTGCCACAGAAACATAAAATGTTCAAGCTGGTGCGCTTGGTTTCATTCCACAGACATATCCTTTGTAGCAAAGTTCCGTGTCTTCGTTAGGATGGGTGCAGCTGGAAGAATTAAAAACTACATAAACAATAACTTGATTTTTTATTACCCATTATCGTCAACTCCAAACAACACAGTTTTTCCAAAAAGTATGTTCAAGCAGTTCGATGTTGTCGATTGTGCAACTATTCCGTTTGGTTCATTTGTTGCGAACTGGTATCCAGCATATGCGGAGAGCAAGGGATCGGTGTAAGTGAACTCCTAAACAATCAGATAAATGAACCCGGTTTCCTTTTCTAAGTTTTGATACCCAACTTACATCAACACCATTACAGGATGCGCTACGTTGAGCCGGGGGCATACAACTTAACTTCCTTCTTCCATTGACCCAATATCCAAATTTATTATAAGTCGGGTCTTTTTTCAGAGCGGCTTGTCCCAATCCTGGAACCAATACCGTCTATCTTCTCCCCAATTTGATACTCTTACCATAAATATAGTTTGTTTCCTCCAGTGTCTGAAGTCCGCTCAATACTCCCCCAGTTGCTGCACACTTTGTAGCACTGTCATCTCCAGATATACACAAGTTTACAGATATGACCTGAAAACACAATATGGTATCTAGACACTAGTCGATGACGGTTACCCCAATACACCATAACCCTTTTGGCCTTGTAAAGAGTCTGTAGCTATCTGGGCATTCGAGAACTTGAGTAGTTGTGAAAATCCAACGACCATCGGTACCCTGGTGTATTTTATAAGCAAGGTAACTTGTAGCTGTTGTTACAGAACCCTGAAAAGCCGAGTGCTGCAAATCCGATCTGTCAAAAATGTTCCCTTACAGTCATTGAGTTTGAGTTGAAAGATTTTGCGCAGGTTGCAGTTTGCTCGACCTAAAGCTAGTTTGAATTAGATTCTGTAACTTCCGTTTACCTTCATAGCAATCTTGTGCCCTTGTGTGCTTTCAGTTTTTTTCAGTTTCTGTATTTGGCCAACTTGAAATACCAAACAACTTTTGGAACCTTTCTCTACGTACACAGCCACACACGTATTCAGAGTCACACAGTAACTCATACAGTCTGTGATAGTAGCAGTACGATTACTATAACTTTTCCAGTCGGACGGTTGACCGTAAATCAAAACCATTTTGAATGCACACTCGGTCTTAAATTCATAATTAACATCGTAATTAGTTACCCAAACTAGACTCACTCTTAGAAAAAGAAAGCATAGGAAAATAAGAATAGAGAACATTCGGATGGGAAATGAAAGCATAAAGAATGGAATATTAAGAAAACATTGTGAAGCAAATTCATTTCTTGCAATGTCTTCTCCATGGCGATTAGCAAATTAATTGACATCGTTTCCTTCCTCTTTCTTTGCAGACTATTGCAGATACATGATGATGTGACAATATTTATTTTTGGAGTGGAAGATCTACGAAAACATTGTGTTTTGGAATGAGAAATATTAGCAAGAAAGAATACAAGTGGTCTAAAATTGTTAGAGATCGAAACTACAGTCAGAATACATCCCATCTTGATTTGGCATTTTCAGAGCGCAGCAGTAAGATTTCAGAGGTGGTTTTTTGCAGAACTGAAAGTTTTCAGGGAGGTCTCATACAAAACAGGTTACTACAATAGCAAAGTTTCGGAATCCTTTTCAGATAGATAAAATTCCTCTATTTTGATTTTTGATTTTTCATATTTGTTTCTGAATTAACCTGCAGCTAAATTCCATTCGATTTCATCTCAAATCACATCATAATTTTTTTTTCATTTTTTGCTTCCAAATCCGCTACATTACAATCTTGATCTTTACCAACGTCAATAGTCATATAAACTGGTCATGTGGAATAACAAATAAGAAGATTTGTAGTTTCTAGAGTGTGTGCAATCATATGTATCCAACTGAAGCTGAAAAAGGATACAACGGTGCTGCCAGGTGCCAGGTGCATGACTTTCAAAATAATGTTGACTCAGCCAGAACATGAGAAGGATACATTGATGACACTACAAGGAAGTAATTTGATACACTCCATGAATGAAATTTCGAAGAAAGATATCATCTGATGGACCAGAACCGAGAATTTTAACATTTTTGTGATATTAAACGACAACAGTTACATATCTCATTGCTACAGTTCCAAACATCCCCAATTCTAAACTTTTGTAATCCTGTTATTTTTAGTTTTTGATAATCCTCCTCGTGACAAACTTAATAAAACAAGTCCTTAATCTTATCCTGTTTCAGTAGAAACTGAAGGGATTCAGCTAACGAGATTAGTGAAATGGCAATGAGTAAGAAACTGACGAAAATAACATGTTCGACTATCATTTATGATCGTTTGATTGTACAGGCGCTCCTAAATATTACAATTAGTGTAATGGCATGTTTGACTCAAATTCCTTTTCATTTCATTGGTTAATAAAGTCGATCGTCGGTAACTGGAACCCTATCAATCCGCGTGCCAAAGAGAGAAGGAGTGGACATTGGGACATACATATATGTGTACATAAATAGAATATTCATAAAGAAGAACAGAAACGATTGAATCATATACCATTCTGTCCGGTTTCGAAGTTTTTCGGTGAATTCCATTATGAAAAAATAAAATCCAAAAAAAAGGGCATACGAATATTGATTGCATCGTGCACGTTGAACTATTCATACTTATTGACGCATCTCCTAGTTTTAGTTGTGATTCTGGTTTTGAAAACATCCGAAGAAATTGTTTACGCTGAGAAAAATTACTGTTTTCTGATCTTTTTTAGTCAAATGACGTTGAAAATTGTAAAATCTTGAGAAAACTGGCAAAACCAATCCCATTTTTTGATGTTTGATTGTTTTCCTGTAGTAGGTCATAAAATATACTACTTTGGCTCTGAAATCTTCCGGACATTATTCCTATGTGCTTGACTCCGGCTGTACCTGAGCTTTCGGAAATTGGAATATTGCTAACAACTTTTTTCAAGACCACTGCTTTCCAGTTTCAAACATCAATAACCAACTTATTCTCTACCACTAAGGGTTTGAATTCATTTTTCATGTTTTTCTACGAGTTCCCGATCCCCTAGATTTTGAACCGGATCTTTACGCACGTCAATAGGTTTGAGAAACGGTCTTGTGGAATAAGACAGGTGGTTCAAAGATTCCCATTTTTGTTTTTCAGATATGTATAAGCATCCAAATGTATCCATGCAAAAATCAGAAGAAAAACGAAGAGTGCCACATGGTACCAGCCGCGTGTCAAACTGTGGCTAAAACTGGAATATGATGAGAACTGATAAATCACTATGCAAATGAAGTGAAATATTGATGAGAATCGGAGAAGAAATTATGAAACCCTTTGAATCGAAGAGAGTTACATGTTGCTCATAATAAAACTAGAATTATGGAGATGGTACTCCAAGAGATCTTCTCCCATTCCGCTTCCCGCAATTTGAAATTGTTAATTTTGATATGTAACATCAGAGTTCCTGGGTCTCAAATGTTCATATCCTTAATCTGTTTTCAACATAAACTCCAATACGTGTGTCATCATTACTTATCCTATTTCTATTGAAATAGAGAGGATTGAGATAACGAGATTAGTCAAATATCACCGAGATAGTATTTGTGTCACTAACCACTAATCTTCTTCTTTCAGATAGGTGCATGTTGCACCCAGAATCATGCGGTTTTTGAAATTTTGAAACAAATTCCTATTCTTATCCCGTTGTGCAAATATCTGGTGTGTACGTGGGTCACATGGCTTCTGAAAATACCATTGACTTGCAGCGCTCTGATGAGAAAAGTAAATGTTAGAAATTCGGTTGGCTTTGGGTTGTTGCCAACGTGGTGTTTTAAGCTTTCGCGGATTAAGCTTTGTATTATAAAGTCTCGTATGCAGAACAGTTAAGGAAAACATAATTGAAAAAATTTTTCGTTAAAAAACAGAATCACAATTTTCAACACCGAGATATTCTGAATTTTTCGACAGCAGACAATACCATCAAACCAGATTATGGTAAAAGATCTTACAGTATGCAAGTGGTCTCGAGACGTAGCAGATATTCTGACTAATGCCCTTTCGGCGCGCGGGGACAGAAGAGAGAGGGAGTGGACATCGGTATACACAGACCGGAGTGCGATGAGTTGAGGTTGGTGTGCACTCGGCCCAGCTGTAGTTTTGGCGGACGTTTGTCTGGCGTACATCTGCCCAAAAAAAAACAAATGTCGAACACTAAGGAGGAATATTCTCTGGGATGCCCTTATTTTTATAGCTCAAAAACAGCTCTCAAACCTTTCAGTGTGTCCAACAATATCCAACACTATTCACGCCTAACTTCCCAAATCGAAACGGCGAACAATTCAATTATAGATTGTGCATAAATTTCATCAAAAATATTAATTACAAATTGAGGTATAACTTTCATTCAGTTCTAATGGAGAATCTCCTGTATCTGGATTGAGAACTGCTCCCCATGATTCGAATTCCAGTTAATTTTCCGTGTCTATTTCTGATATTCCAACTCGGAGAGATTTTGGGCCTGATCTATACGTGCGTCAATAGTTTCCAAAGCGGTCATATGGAACGAAGAAGGGAGTAGATTGAAGATTTTGTGTTTATATTTGTCAGGTATGTAGAATCATTCATGTGTGTTGACTTAGAAATGATAGAAGCTCGAGTAGTGTCACCTGGCACCAATGGGGGTGAGATTTTCTTGTAGGATGACTCAATGGGAGCTTAATAATGCAAAATCAGTGATGCAATATTAAAGTTTGACAATAACTAAGGATCGTCTTTTTTGGATGAAACATAAGAAGTTTTATGAGGAACAACACAAAAGTTGGTTTAAAACAGAATATTTTTTTCAGCGTTTTCAGCTATATGAGAATTTTTATCTGGAACTACTTTACCAGAATGTCATGGTCACAGTCACAAAGTTTGACATTTTTGCTGAAACCTTCACAATCGTACGATGTTAAATTTTTCTTTGATAATCTGTTTTCGTCATTATTTTTAATACCTGGCATTAATACTCATGTTTTTTTCTATTGAAATTTGGAGGATTGAGAAAACGAGATTAGTGAAATGGCAATGTGTAAGAAACAGTTGGGAAAAACATGTTTTTCAAGGAGTCATAATCTCTTTTAGTGTGGGAATTTGAGAAACATTTCAAGTACGTGCAAGATGATCATGATTACGTGTTTGATCCATAGTTTGGAAAAGTTCTGAAGCTTGTAAAGATCAATAATGTAATCGAAACAAAATTGGTTGGTACATCAATCAAAAAGTTGCTGACTTTTGCTGTTTTTAGTGAAAAATTACCAACTTAGAAAGCGCTTGGTGTCAGTTCGTATCCCGAAACGCCTTTTCATAAATCCAAAGTGAATCCAACATGAACATTCATCATTAAAATTGACAACTTTTTTGTACACGACCTCTCTGGAGCTACACTCCACGAATATTTGTACTTCTGAAACTTTTTCTGCATCGGAGAAGGCCAATTCAAAAAACACATCTTTTCAATTTTATGCAACCTTGTAACAACCTCAGGAAAAGAGTTGACATCTGAAACAGTTCCTGAGAACTAATTTTTAAGTAATAAAATGTTTCAGGATCGCTCAACTCAACATGTTTCAATAACTTCCTAGTCACTTTCTTCTATCACAGATGCCAGAACTTGAGTGACTCCATTTTTTCTGATCTTAATAACAGCTTTTGCATCAATAACTCTTCTGACTTGATGTTACAAAAAAAGATCTCAGAATAGGATTCATGTCAAAGAAAAAAGTGATCACACGGATTTTTAGTGCATCATGCACCCAGAAACATGCATTTCCGAGATAAACGAAATGAAGCCGTATCTTAATTCCTACTCGTCACAATCGATGATCAGTGTTTAGTCAGAAGTTTTGAGTAAACGGAAATAAGATATTAGATATCAACTTCATTTAGATAATGTTGGCAATTTCAGAATATGGTACGCCCTTCAGTACAAGAAATGGCTCATTAGTCATATCTCAAGAAAAACATTTTAGTGATCCATATCGATCAACCGAAACTCGATGTTCATCAACACGACACCCCGTTACTGTTATGTTTACACAACGGACACAAATTTCATTAGTTTCCCAAGCTCAACAAAACGTATCTCATCGAAAAGGCACAGTTTCCTAATACATATCTTGGTTCCTGATGCCATGTTCCATTGCTTCAAACCAACCCGAACTGATCCACCTGTACTAATTTATCTATCCAGTTCTTACTACTTTTATCACTATAAAACTTTGTAGAGCCATTTCAGCAGATCTCTGAATTTTTTACTTCCTTGTTATTGTGAAGATTCCGAGCGATTTCTGATCTTCACAATTTTGGTCTTGATCTTAAAAAAGGGGTGGGGCTAGATAAGAACATCATTTGTACCGGAGAATGGGTGGAGCTTACACATTATCACAGTGTGTCGAATTAAGGGCGGAGCAAGTTCGTTCTATAAAAGACCCTGACGTGATCTCTGTTCACCGACCAGGACATCTCAGTCACTTGAGTCCTCCTCCACCACTTCTGCCACCTTCTCCATCCTCCAAAATGGCAAGACTCGTTGCTGTTCTTCTGCTCCTTGGACTTCTCCACCCAGTTCTCAGCATTCAATGCTATCGGGCGGACGAATTCCACAAGAAGATTGTAGACGGTAACCTCGTTTGCCTGGCTCAATTCGACCCACAAGATGGAACGTCATCCTTCTCCGGTCTCCAGAAGATTCCAAAGCGTTTCAAGGATCACGAGGGATGTATCCTCACGGTCAGTTGAATAAAAAAAAAAGTTCTGACATCCTAATTATTACCTATTTTCAGACCCGAAAAAGTCGCAACGAGGAGACATTTGCTGTATGGGAATGTGTCTGCTCAAATGACCTTTGCAATCAACCAATCAGCTGGAGCCAATTCAAACGCAATGGATATACTCTTGCCTGAGCTTCTCAAAGATGAATTGATATCACCTCTTCCGATGTCCAGTGCTCTACTTCGAATCAACTCTAACCTCGTCAACTCTAACCTCTTTGAATAATCCAACCTCTCTGTTCTTTTTTCTGACATCATCAAAGTGAAAGTGAATCAATAAATACTTGTTAAAATGGCCCGTGTTTGGTAGTTTTGGGAATTTCAGGTACTAAAGGGGGGAGGAGGGGATCGGGTCTTCAGTATCAAATGAATTTCTCTAACATTGCTGAATCTTCTGATCTCTTCTTACGTGGATAACGTGTAACGACAATGCCAAGCTAATCGAAAATTTGATTTGAGCGTCGGGCTGATGACAAGAGAAAAAAGAGACTATGGAATTGCACACGGGAAAGATTTTCTACTGCTAAACGGGAGTATCAGATGTCTTTTGTCTCGGTCGCTCAGGTTAGATTCAGTTCTTGTTGCCGTCTTGCTTAGCAATGGTGGATCGTCCAGTGTACTTTCGAGAGTATTACATCACATTTCTCACATTATTTTCAATCATTTTCAGAATCTTCTATGCTTTCAGTCAGAGAACTGGAAACAATGTGTTGACAAAATGAAACATGAAAAATATGGATAATGAAATCGCGAACGAATATTATGAGCAAGTTGGAATGCAAGCAAATTGTACAGCTATAAACTCAATATAGTTATTCTCAGTCAGCCAGATCTACAGGAAAGAGAAGTCGGGACATGGAAACTTAAAATTCACTGAAAACAGAGGCGGGGTGTTTGCTGGTTTTGTGTTCATCAAACCCAATCCAAAATTGTTCATCTGGTGGCCGGTTTTGAGCCATTACTTGATATTTATAAATGCAAAATTACTCACGCCTTTTCACCAATCTCGCAGGCCAAATGGAGCAATAGTAAGTTGATTATCTATTCAACATCTATTATCTCAGAAGCACAGTTAGCCCCACCCTTTTTTTACCACAAGCTTTAAAAAATATTAAATCATATTTTTTCACTCAAAAATACAAAATAAACTGCTATCAGAAATCAATTCAAAATGAGAGAAATAGCGGAAGAGTCAGTATCTCAGCACGAGAAAAATGCAAAAACACGACACTCTCGCTGCTTTTATACTGCACAAATGCACATGACTGCTCTGATCATATGCACTTTTATGGGAGGAGACTGATATTCACACTAAGTCAGCTGTCTAGACTCCTCTACTTCATCTCAATGATCAGAGGATTATCTAAAGAATGTATTGATGAATAAATTCTTGTATTGTTGCATAGTTTTTGAAAATATCAACTGCTAAGTATACAAAGGCAATAGATCCGATATCCCGAAACACTCATTTTAAAGAAATGCCGACTACGATTGTTCGTCCTCTCACCGTTTTCCGCTTCTGGGTGGAGGTGGCCAAACATTGGAGAACAGGTTTTGGTAGTTGGCAAATAATTGCGATGTATTTTACTAATCGTTCTTCGCAGAAAAGGCGGAACTGCCCAATCAATGAGTTTCTAATGGTACAAGTTCTTTCTAACACTCCTTTTTACTCTCTGATTGGATTGTTTTTTTCAAGACACCAACGGAAACAGAGTCGTGAATAGAAGAAAAACAGTTTGAAAACAAAATCATTGTGTGACATACTATTTTAATAACCCTTTCTAAAACATGTAGGTCGAAACATTCAGAACATGATAACAAAATGTTATGGTAAAACCAACTGCAAGTATGAAATGTTTATGCTTCATTTCAATGAATACATATGATTCAAAAAATATCTGAATCTGCACATCTTCTTATTAAATTGTGAAAACTTTACGTATGTTGAGGTTTAAATCGAAATGTATCGGATTCAAAATCAGAAGCTGTTATATGTGAATAAGTTCAATCCAATTTCGGATAAACTGGAATTGGAAAACAAAGCTTGGGACATGTAGGAAAAGTCTTAACATAATTATTGAAAAACCCCACTACACTTGGAAGGTATTGATTAAAAAGTTTGGAGCGTCGTTTTTTTGAAAAGTTTTTTCTTAATTCTCGAACAGTTTCATCTGTTCTCCTTCCAATCCCAAACATATGGTACCCTTCGATTGGTAGGTTCCGCTTTTTTGAAAAAAATTATAGCGCATCAGTATAATTGATCCCATATATTTGCCGATTTCAAAAACTTGTTCACCAATGTTCGGTCACCGGCGTCTAAACGTGTGTGTGGAAATACGGGTTGTGAGTGCTCCGCACCTCCCGTTCGAATTTATTTTCCTCTCTATGCGTTCTCTATATGCCAATAAATAATCGAAGAACACTCGCTTCTTATCATATAATTGAATTGGGTGACTCAACTTTCCCAGTACGTAGACTTGTTTTTGAGCCATAACAAATTTGACTGTTAATCACTGATCATTAACTGTATTATATTTAAAAAAAATTAGAAAGATAGAGAAAGACAGAAAGAAAGATAGAGAGTGCAGAGGTGTTCTTCCACGCAACGAGAGAGTGCAGCATTATAGAAAAAGGGGGCGCTAGGAAACAGTATAAATAGGAAACGACACAGAGGCATTTCACACGACTTTGAGAGACGCTACTAGTATGCATTTCGCCCCAATCATTTATTTTCTTTGATTTTATTTGAAATCTAATTGTTTGCTTTTTTTGCAATTGTGACAGGTTAGTTCAGTATTAAAGAACAATAATTAGATAATGTTTTCTTTGTATGATAAGATATATGATGAAATTGCAGTGTTCATTGGTGGCATCTTCTTGGAAGCATCGCCGCTTTGGAATGAAGCAACTACTGTTTGGTAGGCTAGTTATTTTCATTTTTTTGATTTTTAGTTAGCTGAAATAATAGTGGAGATTTTTATTCTTATTTCTCGAACAGTTTCATCAAAAATTCAAGTGGATTGAATTGAAGAACAGTTTCATCGAAAAATCAAGTAGATTTCGAGTTTTGGCTCCGGGACATTTCGCCACTAGACGTTTTGCCACCAGACGTTTTGCCACCAATTTTCAGAAAATTTCCAAAGCTTTATTAGAAAAAAAAAACATATCACTAGTACACCTTGATTATGCTAATTAAAGCAATGTGTTTTTTTCCTAATAAAACTTTGGAAATTTTCCGATAATCGGTGGCGAAACGGCTGGTGGCGAAATATCCGGTTGCGAAACTTCCGGTGGCGAAACGTCCCGGAGCCCGAGTATTGGCTTCTAAACCAGATTTTGTCTTGCCCCGATTCCCATTATTCCGTTTCTTCCACTCTACTCTCTCTCACTCAATCTTTTTGTTGCTGGCGATAGTGCCAGTCGTCTGTTTACTTTTCAAAGCCTCCCCTTCCCCAACGTTACACATCAAGCAGTCTCGACTGCCAAATTCTTGTCAAGACACCTTTAAAGGGGGACTGCGGTATTCCAAAAATCGAGATTTTTTAATATGAATTGACTCAGAATTTTGCGGGAAAGAAAAAATTCTCTAGGAGCCAGGTCCAAAAATTAGTCTAAAGGGAGTTATGAAGCCTCAAAGTGTCGAAAAAGGGCCCCTCGCATGGAATTTTTTCATTATATTTCAACGTAAAATTCTCTCGCCGTGCAGAGAAAAATGTGAAAATTGAGAGAATAATGCCGTGAACTCTTTTTTATCAACTTTCCCTCATGTTCAAATGAGGAAGTGCCTCCATGATTATGAAGTCATTGGTTGGAATTGACCTAGATAACTCGAGACAACAATATGATTACTGTGATTGATCACTATCAATCATCATTGTCAATAAGGCGGATATTTCATTCAGTTGCTTTTCAAATGGCAAAGGAGAAAGTCGCGTCAGAATACGTTCAGATAACGGACACTGAGCAATCTGAACTAGATGCAAGAGCGGAAGCAGAAAGAGAGATGCACGCACAGTCTAATCACTGAACCTTATCTTTCGTTATTTTCTTTTCCTTTTTTCATAAAAAATGTTGTTTTCCTACTTCACAGTCGTTGTCTCTAGTTATCTAGGTCAATTCCAACCAATGACTTCATAATCATGGAGGCACTTCCTCATTTGAACATGAGGGAAAGTTGATAAAAAAGAGTTCACGGCATTATTCTCTCAATTTTCACATGTTTTCTCTGCACGGCGAGAGAATTTTACGTTGAAATATAATGAAAAAATTCCATGCGAGGGGCCCTTTTTCGACACTTTGAGGCTTCATAACTCCCTTTAGACTAATTTTTGGACCTGGCTCCAAGAGAATTTTTTCTTTCCCGCAAAATTCTGAGTCGATTCATATTAAAAAATCTCGATTTTTGGAATACCGCAGTCCCCCTTTAATACAAACCAACTGATTTTTTGGAAGTTTTGAGTTGTGTAACCTACAGACAATCAAATTGCAAGGTTATTTCTCATGATATGCACTGAATAGCCAAAACTTTCTTTAGAGGGGGATGTCACTCTGAAGATAGACTTGTTTTGAAACGTTTTTAAAATATTAGTCGTAAAGAGGAAAGTTGGGAGAAAATAGAGTGACTTAAAAACAATTAATCGACTAATTGTAAAAAAATCTGATTAGTAATGTGAGAGGAAATGAGAAAATTATTCGTTATGCGTTTCATAGCGGTATTGTAGATGCGCCAAAGAAAAGAGTCATGACGTAACGGGGAGATTGAAAGAAATTTACCTGGTGTTTCAGCTTGGCGGATAAGTGACATCACTGTTAGAATTATATACAGTACTAGCCAGAAAGAAGAATGCGACACTTCCAGTTTTCAATGGGAAATGTTAATTTTGAGTGAGTGTCACGACTTCATTGACTGGCTCACAATGTCACAAATTTATGAAGAGTATAGATCTGAAATAGAGCTTGATTTTTGTAGTTGCCAATTTTTCTGTACGAGTGCTTTGGGAATTGAGACGTGAAAGGACTAAATTCCTTTATTAACCTGGGATACTTAATAATGACCAACACAAACAACATTTGGCGCTTACCTGACTGTTTTCATCTATTAAAATTTGTAATTTAAGGTAATTATCACTTTTACAATGGTCCCGTTCCAACTGCGGTTCCAGCTGAACAACCAGGCGAAGTTCAGTCATCGACATCTGGAGTCAGGATGGGTTCCAAGAGAGTAAATATTTTTCAATAATTAAAAAAATATTCCCATTGGAAATTTTTCAGCGCGTTGAAGCCCTTCTTCACTCAATCGTCAACCCAAAGTTGAACCTGTTGGACATTAAGACCAAAAAAGCCGTCGCTGTACAGCCAAAGAACTACAAGCTTGGCAATGTCTCCGCTCCAAAGACGATGAAGATTCTAATTTTTTGTACTTTTTCTCATTTCTAAAAATAAAATTAGTTTTTCGAAGAAATACTTCTAACTTAAAATTGTTTCGAGTTTTTGGAAACCAAAAAAGTTGGACTTTATGATTCAGAATCAACTTTTGAACTTTTATGTTGGAGCCAAAGACTACAAGGTTCTTCCCACTCCAACAGTTTCCAAAGAGCTTTTCGATTTTTTTCTGCCACGTCTCAAAATATAATTTTACAGCTGTTTTTTTTAGAAAAATTGAAGTTTTTTTTACAAAATTCATTAAATTGTATTCAAAAAACGACAAAAAATGTGAATTTGATAAAGCTAATATACTAGTTTGAGTCAATAATAAGTTGAATGGTATACTTTGAGTGCAAAATTAAGATTTTTCAGATTTATCGTGCAAAAACTGAACCCCCATCTAAGGTCTAGAAGTAGAAGATTTATTTTAAACTGAAAAAAATCAATTTCTGTGGTCTTTTAGGAAAAGTTTGGTGGACAATGGACGATCTTCTCGATCCAGGATGAATGCCCCCGATGAATTTGTATAAGCCGACACCGTTTTCAATCACTAGTTGATGAAGCAACTATTCTGTGTACATCTCGCTCATAACCGCACCAAACGACCTGACGTCTAATTTTATATAGTAAATGCCTGAAAATAATTTTATTTGAATTCGATGGGAAAAATATAATGTTTCATCGATTTTTCTGTCCTTTCTAACTAAAAATTAAAGTTTCCAATCAATGTTCAATAAAAATGTAACCTTTTTGAATAGAAAACATGAGTTCGAAGAGAGTTCTGGTGGTTTATCAGTGTCCATGTGTTTGTGCTTCCAAATGTTCATCACAGTTGTATTCATAATTTTTACAATTTTTGAAATGGAAATCAAAAACTTTGAAAAGTAAAAAGCTAAATTGTATTATTTGTGGTGTTTTTCTTGTTGGCGTTTGCGTCTGTTTGTGTTTCTGTGCTTGTTCGATACTTTAAACATATGTGAAATCAAACTTCCCCTAAGTTTTTACCATTTTTACTAGTAAAATATAAGTTTTGTCAGGAAAATTGAAATTTTAGCTGATATCCGTCTTTCCCGATTCAAAACCCAGGAATTCTGAAAACTTCCGGTTGAGCGTCTGGTTTCTCTGAGCCGACGGCTCCTGTTTGTCCTCAGGATGAAACGTGGAGCATCACAAATCGTCAATCCAAATTTTCGTGTTAACTATCTCATGACCAAATTGTTTTCAAAGACTTAGATTACTGATTCGTTTTCATGTTTATTTACGTTTTCCCAATCCCATATAAAATCGCATCATAACATTTTATTTGTGTCATTTTTTTTATTTCAAATCCGCTACATTTCAATCTCGATCTTTACCAACTTCAATAGCTATCTGAATTAGTCATGTGGAATAACAAACAAATATTTTCGTAGTTTCTAGTGGTTGTGCAATCATATGTATCCAACTGAAGATGAAAGAGGATACAACGGTGCTGCCAGGTGCCATGTGCATGACTTTCAGAGTAATGTTGATTCAACCAGAAGAATCTGAACATGAGTTAAATGCCATTTAAGGATGTTATTCGAAACTATCCATGGAGGCAGTGAAATTTCCAAGAATGATATGGTGTGATATACTAACACCGTGAACATTAACACTTATGCGATATTAGAAGACATCAGTTACATATCTCATTGTTGCAGTCCCACACATCCCACACTCTAAACTTTTGAAATCCCAATCCTGTTGTTTTCAGTTTTCATATTGATAATCCTCCTCGTGACGAGTTAAATAAAATACGTCTCTGATCTTAGCCCGTTTCAATAGAAACTGAAGAGATTGAGCTAACGAGATTAGTGAACTGGCAAAGAGAAAGGAACAATAATTTTCTACAAAGACAAAAAGTGGGTTCCAGGAAATGTTTGAAAACAGAGTAACGCCAAAGACAATCGTGAAGCGTCATGAAATGCAGTTTTTGAAGTTCTTCTTTTTTATTGGGTCAGTTTGAACTGGGATTTATAACAATATGAATGTTTTTCATTCCACTGATTTATAAAATGGGCCGTCGGTAACTGGAGTCCTATCATGTGCCAAAAAAAGACGGAGTGGACATCAGGACACACAAACATGTGTGCAGAAATG
Organism: Caenorhabditis latens; assembly: GCA_002259235.3. NCBI lineage: Eukaryota > Metazoa > Nematoda > Chromadorea > Rhabditida > Rhabditidae > Caenorhabditis > Caenorhabditis latens. The sequence continues at coordinate 22,232,513 of CM056097.1, read as the reverse complement.
GGCTATTTTTGAATTGAAACAGAAAGAATTGAACCATATCATGTCCTGTTTCAAATTTTTTCGATGTATTTCATAATCAAAAATCAAAAATTGTATCTGCTGACAAAAATTAATTGTCTTTAAATTGCTTTTCCGTCAAACGATATTGTAATTTGTAAAATCTTGTTAAAACCGACAAAAACCAACACATTTTTTGACTGAAGCAGTTTGTAAAATATACACTTTTATTTCCATTACGGGTGAACCTGATGTACCTTATTGATATGTTTGGGACTGAGGCTGTACCTACGATATTGAAATTTAGAATCTTGTTTATAGATTTATCTAAAAATGTTGTCTTCCAGTTCAAAGACTCCTCTTACGTATCTTATAACAAAGTTGTTTACCACGACATTAGATTTCTGATATATTTTCATATTTATTTACAGTTTCCCAATCCCATAAATTTTGAACCAGATCTTTACGCACGTCGGCACTGTTCTAGAACGCCGGAACGAAAAAAAATTACCGGAACGAAAAAAAAATCCCGGAACGAAAAAAAAAATCCCGGAACGAAAAAAGAAACCCGGAACGAAAAAGAAATCCCGGAACGAAAAAAATCCCGAGACCAAAAACCAAAAAAAAAATCCCGGAACGAAAAAATAATCCCGGAACGAAAGAATAATCCCGGAACAAGAAAAAAATCCCGGAACCAAAATTTTCATCCTATTGTATGAATTTTTGTGGAGATATAATAATCCAGAGAACCGAAAAGAGACTAAAAAAGTCCAACTGCCAGTCAGTACGGGTCCAAAAGAGATACCGGTTCTGAAGAAGTGGTGCAAAGCCTTACCAGCAAGTCATCAGCTGGTTGCCCATTAACTTAGAATCTTATGTCCACTTCAGAGCTGTGCGGAAGTAAAATATTTTGAAATGGAAGAAGGAAGAAGGAAGAAGGAAGTCGAGGGAAGGAATTCCGCACAGCTCTGGTCCACTTGTAGCAAGAATGTTACAAGCAGGTCTAGTTCGGAGAAAGTAGGGAAAGAACTTGAAAACTCTGGCTAAGAAGTCAATAAGTCTTTCTTTTCCTAGTCAATTCTTTAATAATTCTTCAACAAGTCAAATTTAAGTCTCATGTCTTTAACAATTTTGTCAAACACCAGAAGACAGCCCAACGACAATCCACCATTCACATCTTTGTCTCAAGGATTTAAGGATTTGTCTAACAACTGAAGAAAGCCAGGAAGAAAAAGTCATCTACTTCCCCAGCCAGATCTTCAGTTAAATTATGGATCAGTTAGTCAACGAGAGGGATCCAGGAACATCAGTCCCTCAGCTCGACCTCATGGATAGCTAAGGAATAACGTGATTCATCAACAAGAAGTCAACGATTCCAGAGTTCAAGAGCCAACATGATAAATGGGAAATGGTTAAGAATGAAAACGGACATGGTGCTTGGACAGGAGAAGCCGCAAGAGAAAATTCCAACTACTAATAAACTTACAGAGAGTTTGTATAACTGAGAGTGTGTGTATGTTTTTCTGATTCTCGTTCCTCGTCCGTTAGCATTCAAAACAAATCATGGTCAAAAACTTTCTTGCCAACCTAATAATAGGATGAAAATTTTGGTTCCGGGATTTTTTTTTTGTTCCGGGATTTTTTTTTGGTCCCGGGATTTTTTTTTCGTTCCGGGATTTTTTTTCGTTCCGGGATTTTTTTTCGTTCCGGGATTTTTTTTCGTTCCGGGATTTTTTCTTTTCGTTCCGTGATTTTTTTTTCGTTCCGGCGTTCTAGAACAGTGCCCGCACGTCAATAGTTTTGAGAAGCGGTCATCTGGAATAACAAACATCTTGTATCGAATTTATCCACCTGGAAATCAGAAGAAGAACGAAAATGGTACGAATCATTTCCGAAAGACCTCTTTTCATTTCTCTTTTCACAATTTCGAATAGTTATTTTCAAATATAATCATTCACAATCCCATGATTTTAGATTTCTATATCTTTAATTTGTTTTTCAACACGTACCTATTTCTATTAAATTATTGAGGATTGAGATAACAAGATTAGTCAAATATCAGGCAGTGACAATAGTATGTGTGTCACCTATCACTAACCTTTTTCTTTAATATGGGTGCATCATGCACCTAAAAACATGCGGTTTCAATATTTTGAATTAATCTCTTGCCTAATCCTGTTATGTAATAATCTGGTGTGTGTGTGGGGCTGCTAAAAAATTGAATTGTAGCGGTCTCATATTGAACGCGACTTTTAGGACTGCGGTAGACTTTTGACTTGGTGCCAACGCGGATTCTCGGCAAGCACGCAAAAACTAAAAAAAAAGTATATAATTGAACAGATATATCGTTGAAAACTACGAAAACTATTATACATAGACTCGATTATAGTCCAAGGTTTTATATGCATATCTCAAAAACATCACGAACATACAGATTTTAGATGATGAATGTAAAATAAGTACTCTTGCGACCCTCCAGATGTTCCTCCGATGACTAGTGCCCTTTCGACGAGCAGAGAAAGAGGAGAGGGAGTGGACATCGGGACACACAGACCGGAGAGCGGGGAGGGTAACTGGCTGGTGCGCCTTAGGCGCAGCAGTAGCCGTACTCTCGGCGGACGTTTGTCTGGTGTACATCAGAGCAAAAAAGGTGCTCAAACGTCAAGAAGATATTGTCTCTCTCTCTTTTCCGTAAACCAGCCCCGCGAAAACAGCTCACACGCCAGTAACCTGTCACTGTGTTCTGACGTCCAACAATCTTCCCTCCTTACATCTTACATTCACATCGAAACAGTAAACAATTCAATAATAGATTGTGAATGTATTTCACTGTGTTGAATGTATTATAAATTGAGAAATACTTCTTGTTGAATTCTATTCAAAAGTCTACTGTATCTTGTTTGAAAATTGCTCTCCATGTTTCGAATTTCTTCAAAGTGTCTATTTTTGATTCCAAGTCCTAGAAATTTTGAGCCTGATCTATACGTGCGTCAATAGTTTCAAAGGCAGTCATATGGAACAAAGAAAGGAGAAGATCGAAGATTTTTAGTATCTATTTTTCAGGTATGTAGAATCATTTGTGTTTATTGACTTGGAAATAATAAGAAGCTCATGTAGTGTCGCCTGGCACCAATGGATGAGATTTTCTAGAAAAGTGACTCATCTTGAACTAAATTTCGCATTATGAGTAGAAGTCAGTAAGGAGCAACGGAGAACTTGGTTTAAAACAGAGTATTTCTAGAAGCAGGTTTTTAGCAGAATTTTCACCTATCTTGAGGAATTTATTAGGAACCACTCCACCAGAATGTCATGCTGACAGTCACAGTGTTCCAAATTTTTACAGAAACGTTCCCAATCGTACGATGTTCAGTTTTTCTTCGATAATCTGTTTTTGTCATGATTTTTTATACATGACATTAATACTCATCTCATTTCTATTGAAATTTAGAAGATTGAGATAACGAGATTAGTGAAATGGCAATGAGCAAGAAACAGTTGGGGAAAACATGTTTTTCAAGGAGTCATAATCTCTTTCAGTGTTTGCTAGTGAAATTATGAAAAATCATACTTACTTGAAAAGTAGTCATAAATACTTTCATGACTTGGGAAGTTCTGAAGCTTGTGGACTTAAACACTGTCATCTGGAAAAACATGATGAATACAGAATAATCAAAAGGTTGCTGATTTCCGGTGTTTTTAATAAAAAAATGACGAACTTAGAATATTTCAACTAAAATAGTTTCTGAAGCCCGATTTTGGATCAATAAGCATGGACTTCTAGATCGTTACATGGTTCAATTACTTCCTTGTCACACTTTTGTATCACAAATCACAAAATTTGAAAGACTCCACTCTCTCTGATCTAAATAACAATCTTCGCATCAATAACTCTTCTGACTTGATGTCACAAAAACATCTCAGAATAGAACTCATGTCAAAAAAAAGTGATCACGCGGATTTTGAGTGCATCATGTACAAAGAAACATGAATTTCCGAAATTAACAAAATGAAGCCATGTTTTAAGTCCCACACGTCACAATCCAAGATCAGTGTTTAGTCAGAAGTTTCAAGCGAGCGGAGAAAAAATATCCGATATCAACTTCAGTTAGATAACCTTGAAAATCTCAGAATATGGTACACACCACGTTTGGAACAAATTTTTTCATTCAGGATACTGTTTAGTCCCAGCTCAAAACAGGAATTTCATTCATATCGATCAACCGGAAGTTTTGACTTTCGACAACGGGAGGATCATTAACTGTAACAGTTCCACAACGGACACATTTTTCTTAGTTTTCTGAGCTCAGTGAACATTTTTTTTATCAAACTGATTCAGTTTTCTTATATCTAGCTTCATAGTATTTTGATACTTGGTGTCATGCACATAGTTTAAAACCACCTGGAACGGACTGAGTAATCTGTTCAGACCTATCCCTCCTGTTATTGTTATTAATATCATTACAAGCCTTTGTAGAGCCATTATAACAGATCTCTGTTATGTTTAATTCCATGTCATACTGTAGTTTCAGATTGTTTTCTGATCTTCAAAAATTTGGTCTTGATCTCAAAAAGGGGTGGAGTCAGATAAGAACATCGTTTGTACCGGAGAATGGGTGGAGCTTACACATTATCACAGTGAATCGAATTAAGGGCGGAGCAAGTTCGTTCTATAAAAGACCCTGACGTGATCTCAGTTCACCAACCAGGACAACTCAACCACTTGAGTCCTCTCTCACCAACTCTTCCAATCTCTCCATTGTTCAAAATGGCGAGACTCGTCGCTGTTCTTCTCCTCCTTGGACTTCTCCACCCGGTTCTCAGCATCCAATGCTATCGGGCGGACGAATTCCACAAGAGAGTCGTTGACGGTATGACCGTCTGTATGGCCCAATTCGATCCACAAGACGGGACTTCTTCATTCTCGGGACTTCAGAAGTCACCAAAGCGCTTCGAGCTACATGCCGATGAATGTATTCTCACGGTCAGTTCAATGAAAAAGAAAATCTGGCATCCTAATTATTATCTATTTTCAGACCCACAAAAGTCAAAACGGGGAGACATTCCCATTGTGGGAGTGTGTATGCTCCACGGACCTCTGCAACGTGCCAATCAGTTGGAACCAATTCAAGCGTGCACACTTTCAACTGCAATGAGCTGTCGAAGATGAATTGATGTCACCCCTTCCGATGTCGTCTCCGTCTCCGTCTCCCTCACTACTCGCTGAATCCATTCAACGTAAACCTCGCATCTAACCTCTTTGAATAATCCAACCTCTCTGTTCTTTTTTTCTGACATCATCAAAGTGAAAGTGAATCAATAAATACTTGTTAAACTAGCCCGTGTTTGGGAGTTTTGGGAATTTTAGGTGCACAGGGAAGAGGGGAGGGGGAGGGGGTACGACTTCAGTATGAAAGGAAACTCGTCTTGGTCTTTCAATTCTGGAGCTGTCTAAAAATGGTGAATCTTCTGATCTCTTCTAATGTGGTTAACACGTAACGACAAGCCGGGACACGAGAATCTAAAGTTTTCTGAGGAATTGAGGTGCGGTGTTCTCTAGTCATGTGTCTATTGAACATTATTTGAACATGTATTGAACAACAGAGGCAAAACTACTACCGGATTTTCAGCAAATCTCGCCGGCTGACTAAAGCAATACGACTAACCAAAGTAATCTAAGAAAAACAAAAGTTGAACAATAGACTAATTTTCAATTGGAATTTAAGTTAAGATTTTATCACAAACGTTAGAAAAATCTAAAATCTAAATCAGTTTTTACTCAACGAATACAAAAAACTGCTGCCAGGAATCACTTCAAAATGAGGAAAAAACATCAATAGAAGAAAAATGGCGGAGGACTCAGTTTCTCAGCACAAGAATAATGCGAAAACACGACGCTCTTGCTGCTTTTATATCGCGAAAACACACATGACTTGCTCTGATCATATGTACTTTTATGGGAGGAGACTTATATTCACACTAAGTCAGCTGTCTAGTCCTCCCTACTTCATTTCAATGATCAGAGGATTATCTGATGAATAACTTACACAATTGGAGCATATTTCTTGAGCATATCAATTGCAAAGTAGACTAAGGCAATAGAATCAATATCCCGGAATACATAAGTATAGGCGGCGGTGGCCAAACATTGGAGAACAGGTTTCTGTAGTCCGCAAATAATTGCGATGTATTGTACTAATTCACTACCGTATTTCGCAGAAAAGGCGGAACTGACCGATCGAAAGGTAACGTAAATTTGGTAAGTGAATGGGAAGGAGAACAAATCAAACGGTACAACAGAAAAAGGAGAAAATATCACTAAAAAGTAATTATAGAGGATTCAGTATCTCAATGTTAGTGTTGAGAGGATTATCTAATGAATAACTTCTAGAATTGCAGTATGTTTTTTAAACTTATCAATTGCTGAGTATACTTAGGCTATAGATCCTATTTTCCGGAATACAAAGCTACAAAAAGATAGACTATGATTTGTCTTTTTACAGATTCCCGCATATGGGCGGCGATGGGGGTCGCCTTAGTGTACTCAACAATTGATATATTCAAGAAATATGTTCCAATTCTGTAAGTTATTCATCAGATAATCCTCTGATCATTGGAATGAAATAGAGGAGTCTAGACAGCTGACTCTGTGTGAATATCAGTCTCCTCCCATAAAAGTGCATATGATCAGAGCTAGTCATGTGCATTTGTGCAGTATAAAAGCAGCGAGAGCGTCTTCTTTTAGTCTTTTTCGCGTGCTGAGAAACTGAGACTTCCACTATTTGTCTTCTTTGAATGTTTTTTTTCTCATTTTGAAGTGATTCCTGGCAGCAGTTTTTTTTTGTATTTGTTAAGTAAAGACTGATGATTTAAGGTTCTTTCAAAGTTTGTGATAAAATCTTAACCTACATTCCAAATGAAAATCAATGTATTTGCCAGCAGTTGAAGACTGTGGGATAATGTTTAAAAGCCACATGAACTGAGAACACCGCACCTCAATTTTTCAAAGTACTTTTGGTTCTCGTGTCCCGTTTTTTTCCTTCCTGAAGCCAGACTGAAAAAAAACTATGTTGATTTTATAGCTGTACAAGTTGTTTACATTCCAACCTTCTCATAAAATGTGTTCGCAATTTCATATTCCTCATTTTTCATGTTTCATTTCATCAACACATGATTTCCAGTTCAATAATTTCCTATTTTCTCTGACTGAGAGCATAGAAGATTCTGGAAATGATTGAACTGGGAATAATGTAAGAGATGTGATGTAATCCTCACGGGAATACACTGTACGTTCCACCATCGCTAAGCAACACGGCAGGAAGAACTGAATCTAGCCTGAGAGACCGAGACGAAAGTCATCTGATACTGAACTCTCTTTTAGCAGTGAAAAATGTTCCCCGTGTGCAATTCCATAGTCTCTTTTTTCACTTTTCATCAGTCATCAGCACCGTATAGTCGTAACTTGTTTTGAGAACTGAGTCTGAGAAAGACCAAGACAAAGTTCTTTTGATACTAAACGGAGAGTGCTGGACATCGTTAGGGATGACATCAGTTCATCCTTGGGCAGCTCAAGCAAGAGTGAATCCCGAATACTTGAATTTTTTCAGCTGATGGGCGAATCGCAGAGCTCAGTAGAGCCTATGCACTCCCACAATGGGAAGAATTCCCGTTGCTACTTTTTCGACTAACTTTTGATAGGTCGGTTCCGCCTTTCCTGCAAAAAACTGTAGCGGATGAGTACAACATATTGTAACTATTTGCCGAATTCTAAAACCCGTTCTTCAATGTTTGGCCGCCGCTGCCCCTACGCGGAAACTCTTCGTAGTCGACCATCTTGTAGTTCTGCATTCCGGGAAACCTGATATATCGCCTCAGAATACTTAGCAATTGATATTTTTAAGAAATTGTACGCTACAATTGTGTAAGTTATTCATCAGATAATCTTCTGATCATTGAAATATAGTAGGGAGAACTAGACAGTTGACTTAGTGTGAATATAAGTATATATATATATCAAATATGCTACAAGTTAGGAAGTTGTTCTTCAATAATTTTCCGAGATAATCCTATGATCATTGAGATGAAGTATAGAAGTCTAGACAACTGACTTAGTGCTAATATCAGTCTCCTCCCATAAAAGTGCATATGATCACAGCAGTCATGTGCATTTATGCGATATAAAAGCGAAGAGAGTGTCGTGTTTTTGCATTTTTCTTGTTCTAAGAAACTGACTCCTCCGCTTCTTCTCTACCATGATATCTCTCATTTAGAAGTGATTCCTGAATGCAGTTTTTTGTATTTTCTAACTAAAACATTTTAAGTTCTACTAAAGTTTTTGGTAACATTTATAATCTACATTCCACTTGAAACAATCTATTGTTTAACCTTTGTTTTTCTTAGTTCACTCCGGTTATTCTGATCTGCATGACTATAAGTTATTCCATTTCTCACGCATTCAGTATGCCTATCGGAACGGGTAGGGTTAATTGTGCGAATGTGATGATTGATACCAAAAAAACCATCCTATTACTTTTTTGGTCGGCGAAATTGATAAAAATCCAGTAGTTGTTTCAAACCTGTAAATGCCATCACATGGCTAACACCGGACATCAGTTCACATGGCTAACACCGGACATCAGTTCAAGACTTTAGGATGGTGTTAAATAGACACACTATCAGCGAACACCAGACCTCAGCCTTTTAGATAAAATTCGATTTTCATGTCGCATCCACCCTTTCCTGTAAGTGGAATGAGAATAAGCATGTTTGCTTTTGTTCAAGCATGTTCATGATTTGTATTTTGATCGCTTTTTGTTGAGAGCACTGCAACCGTAGGAAAAATTCCCTGAGTGCAATTGATGGCCTCCTTTTTTACTTGTCATCAACCCAAGACGTATTTCAAATTTTCCATCAGCCTGCTATGGTTGTTTTTTGTTATCCATATAAGAAGAGATTAGAAGATTCACCATTGTTAGACAACTCTGGTATGATAACTGAGTTTAAGAGGAAAGTCCGAGACGAAATTCATTGATACCGAAGACCCCTCCCCCCTCTTTGTACCTGAAGTTCCCACAACTCCCAAACACGGGCTATTTAACAAGTATTTATTGATTCACTTTCACTTTGATGATGTCAGGAAAAAAAAACAGAGGTTACAGAGGATTATTCAAGAGGTTCGATGAGTAGATGAGGTGGCGGAGAGACGAAGAGCGGAGCAGTCAAGAACATCGTGAAGGGTGACATCAATTCATCATTGGCAGCTTAAGCCAATGAGTAGTGAGCATTCTTGAATTGTCTCCAAGAGATTGGTGTGTTGCACAAATCAGTGTAACACGCGCAATTCCAGAGTTGAAAATCTTCTCCGAAGCGGCTTCTCTCGGTCTGAAAATTAGTAATAATTAGAATGTCAGAACTATTTATTATTCAACTAACCGTAAGGATGCAACCCTCTTCCGAGTGTTGGAAGCTCTTTGGAGGCTTCTGAAGTCCCGAGAATGAAGACGTTCCATCCTGTGGATCGAAGAGAGCCGTGCAGACCGATTGTCCGTCAATTATCTTCTTGTGGAACTCGTCAGTACGGAAACAGCGGATGCTGAGAACTGGGTGGAGAACTCCCAGGAGGAGAAGAACAACGACGAGTCTTGCCATTTTGAAGAATGGAGAGATTGGAAGAGTTGGTGAGAGAGGACTCAAGTGGTTGAGTTGTCCTGGTTGGTGAACAGAGATCACGTCAGGGTCTTTAATAGTACGAACTAGCTCCGCCCTTAATTTGACCCACTGTGAAAATGTGTAAGCTCCACCCATTCTCCGGTACAACTGATGTTCTTATCTGGCCCCACCCCTTTTTAAGATCAAGACCAAAGTTTTGAAGATCAGAAATCGCCTAGAAACTACAGTAAGACAAGGAAGTAAAAGTAACAGAGATCGATTGTAGGGACTCTGCAAATGGTTATAGTGATGAAAATAGTGGGAACTGGACAAATACGTAAGCACAGGTTGATTCGTTTCGGGTTATTTTTAAACTATGTAACATGGCATTCGCCCCAATTTATTATGAACCTGTGTCGTTTAATAAAAGATTTTTCAGTGTGATCAAGATCCTGTGTCCGTTGTGGAACTGTTTTAGTTATGAAAATCCAGTTCATGAAAGTCCAGTTGATCGATATGGATCACTGAAATTTTTTCTTGAGATGAATGCATCCGGAATGAGCAGATTTCTTATACTTTAAGGCGTACCATATTCAGAAATTGCCAACATTACCTAATTGAAGTTGATATCTGATATCTTATTTTTGTTCACTTGAAACTTCTGACTAAACACTGATCTCGGATTGTGACGAGTAGGAATTAAGATACGGCTTCATTTCGTGAATTTCGAATTTCCATGTTTTTGGGTACATGATGCACTCCAAATCCGTGTGATCACTTTTTTCTATGACATAAATCCTATTCTGAGATCTCTTTTCAAGTCAGAAAAGTTATTGATGCGAAGATTGTTATTCAAATCAGAAGAACCGAGTTACTCAAAGTTCGTAGTTTTGTGATACCAGAATCTGACCAGGAAGTAGATGAAACATGTTGAGTTGAACGATCCTGAAACATGTCCTTGCTCAGAAATCAGTTCTCTGGAACTTTTTTAGTTGACACTTTTTATCATGAGGTTGTTAAGGTTGCAGATCAGTAATTTGACGTTTTCAAATTGGTTTATTTCGGCGCAGAAGAATTTTCCGATGCACATAAATGCTTGGAGTGTAGCTATCCAGAGAGGTAAAAAAGTTGTCACTTTTAATAATGAATGGATTTACTTTGGATTTATAAAAAAAAACGTTGTGGGTTACTAACTGACACCAAGCGACGCTTTCTAAGTTTGTAATTTTTCACTAAAAACAGCAAAGTCACCAAATTTTCAATTGATTCTGTAGTTTTTTTCGATGACATCATTTATCTTCACAACCTTCAGAACTTTTCCTAAATGTTTGGATCAAACACGTAATCTACCTCGTACTTTTGATGTTTCTTAAGTTCAAACACTGAAAGAGATTATGACTCCATGACAAACATGGTATTCCCAACTGTTTCTTACTCATTGCCATTTCACTAATCTCGTTATCTCAATCCCCTGAATTTCAATAGGAATGTGATCAGTATTAATGTCATGTATTAAAAATCATGACGAAAACAGATTATCAAAAAAAACTAAACATCGTACGAAAGTTTCAGCAAGAGTGTAAAACGTTGTGACTGTAAGCATGCCATCATGATGAAGTGGATCCCGATACAGTACCGGCCAAATATATCAAAAGTTGATTTTTCTGTTGAAAATGCGTTGATTTGAGAATACGTCATGATAAAACTAACTGTCCCACAAAATAACTTTTTATAGTATCACACAGAACAAGAGTAGAGCTCCATTTTTGTAGTTGACAACTTTTTTGTACGGACAATTCCTAGAAATTTACATTTCGACATAGTAATTTCCCCCTCAAATCGACCAATTCCAGTGTAAAATAGTGTGATTTTTTCAGTATGACCATGACTCTCTAAGAAGTGTTCGTGCAAAATAAGGTGTCAACTACAAAAACGAAGCTCAGATTTTCATCTGTTTGGTCCATAAACAATTAACTTCGTGATAAGGCTTGTCTCACTATGACACACTCTCAAAGTTGAACATTTTCCACTGAAAAAGACAAAACATGGTGTTTTTGGCAGGTACTGTAAATACATCACAAATTTAGCTAGCTGAAATTAGCTGAAAATGTTAAAAACACCTGCCTCAAAAAATATATGTTTCATTAAAAATTTATGTTGCTCTATATCAACTTTCTTGAAGTTTTGTAGATAAGAACTTTTTAGTTATTGTAAAATTTGTCTTTTCCAGCAGCATATTGCATTTTCCAATTCCAGATGAGTCATTCTTCACGAAAATCTCACCCACCGGTGCTGGGTGACACTGCTCAAGTTTTTTATCACGTCAATGCACATGAGTGATATTACATACCTGATAAACAAAAACTGAAAATCTTCGTATCCTTTCTTTGTTCCACATGACTACTTTTGAAACTATTGACGCACGTATAGATCAGGCCCAAAATCTCTCCGAGTTGGAATATCAGAAATAGACACGGAAATTAACTGGAATTTGAATCATGGGAAGAAATCCTCAATCCAGATATATTAGACTCTCCATTAAAACTGAATAAAAGTTATTCCTCAGTTTGTAGTTAATATTTTTGATGAAACTTGTGCGCAATCTAATACAAATTGTTTGCGGTTTTGATTTGGGAAGTAAGCCGGGAATCATTTTGGATATCAGGACACATTGACAAGTTTACGGATATGTGAGCTGATCACTGTAGTGCCAATTTGCAATTTTTAACGCGGAGCTCTGTCACGGAACAGAAAATAAGTCCTTCGCGCGCGCCGAAAGGGCATTAGTCAGAATATCTGCTACGTCTCGAGACCACTTGCATACTGTAAGATTTTTTACCATAATCTGGTTTGATGGTATTGTCTGCTGTCGAAAAATTCAGAATATCTCGGTGTTGAAAATTGTGACTCTGTTTTTTAACGAAAAATGTTTTCAATTATGTTTTCCTAAACTTTTCTGCATACGAGACTTTATAATACAAAACTTAATCCGCGAAAGCTGAAAACACCACGTTGGCAACAACCCAAAGCCTACCGAATTTCTAACATTTACGTTTCTCATCAGAGCGCTGCAAGTCAATGGTATTTTCAGAAGCCATGTTACCCACGTACATACCAGATATTGACAAAACGGGATTAAGATAGGGATTTGTTTTAAAATTCCAAACCCGCATGATTATGGGTGCAACATGCACCTATCTGAAAGAAAAAGATTAGTGGTTAGTGACACAAATATTATTGTCACTCGCTGATACTAATCTCGTTATCTCAATCCTCTCCATTTCTATAGAAATAGAATAAGTATTAATGACACACGTATCGGAATTTTTGTTGAAAACAGATTAAAGATATGAATATTTGAGATCATAGGACTGTGATGTTTCATATCAAAATTAACAATTTCAAATTGCGGGAAGTGGAATGGGAAAATACCTCTTGGAATACAATCTTTCCGATTCTGGTTTATGGGAGTCTCGTTGGATCAAAGTGTTTCAGAATGACGGTGTTTTTTTTCAATTCTCTTCAATGTTTTATTTAACATTCATAGTGATTCATAATTTCTCGTCATATTCCAGTTTTAGCCACGGCTTGAGAAAAATCAAGCGGGGTACCATGTGGCACTCTTCGTTTTTCTTCTGATCGCTTCTCACAATTATTGACGAGCTTAAAGATCCGGTTCAAAATTGATGGAGTTGGGGAAATGTAAATGAACATGGAAATAAATCAGAAATCCAAGCTTTTGAGAACAGCTTGAGATACGTGAGAGGTATTTTTGAACTGAAAATCAATGATCTCAAATGCATCTGTAAACGACATCCTAACTTCCGGAATCTCAGGTTGAGCCTGAGTCAAAAACACATGTTCTGATGACTCCGCCAAACTAGAGACAGAAAAATATTTTTTCGAACTGTTACATTCAAAAACTGCTTTGGCTTCTGTCAGTCCTGTTTCACCGTGCTAGTGTTTGTAGCGTTACTATAATTTTCAGTATTTCCCGGTCACCCAATTATAGCCCAACATGTCATCGGATCAGTGATTAAACCATTTAACTGATTGTGATTTTTAGAAGCGCGGGCCCAATTAAACGATCAGAAATCTTAGTCGAACATGTTATTTTCGACAGTTTCTTACTCATTGCCATTTTACTAATCTCGTTAGCTAAATCTCTTCAGTTTCTATTGAAACGGGATGAGATTAGAGACGTATTCCAAAAAGTTTGTCACGAGGAGGATTATAAATATGAAGACTGATAATAACGAGATTATAAATGTTTATGATAGAGTGTGTGATGTGTGGGACTGTAACTATGAGATAAGTAACTGATGCCTTCTAATATCCCAAAAGTGTCAAAATTCACGGTTCCAGTTTTACTTTATATGTTTGTTCCAGATATATGGTTCTGGAGAGTTTCAAATTACTTCCTTGTGGTGTCATCAATGTATCCTTCTCATGTTCTGGTTGAGTCAACATTATTCTGAAAGTCATGCACCTGGCACCTGGCAGCACCGCTGTATCCTTTTTCATCTTCAGTTGGATGCATATGATTGCACACACCCTAGAAACTACAAATATTCTTATTTGTTATTCCACATGACGAGTTCATATGACTATTGACGTTGGTAAACATCAAGATTGAAATGTAGCGGATTTGGAATCAAAAGATGAAAAAAATTAATGATGTGATTTGAGATGAAATCAAATAGAATCTTGTTACACGTTGATTCAAATAGTCTAAAATCTAATGGGATTCTGGAACTGTGCTATTATAGTTATAGTGTTTGTAGGAGACCTCCCGGAAAACTAGCACATCTGCAATAATACACCTTCAACGGTTGTGCTCTAAAAATGGCAATTCACGGAGGGATATACTTTGTTTAGTAACTTCTCAGGGGTTTCCCATTTGAAAAAGTTTTCAACCACAAAAATGAATCTATTGGTTTAATGAATACTCCCTGCAAGCTGTGACACAGTACAAAATACAAGTGTTAACACAACATCCCAATTTCCGGAATCTCAGGTTGAGCCTGATTGTGAGTCCAAAACACATTAGAAAGGTCCGGATGGCTCCGCCAAACTGGTGACAAAAAGTATATATTTTCGATCTGTTACATTCAAAAACTTCTTTGGCAGTATTGTTAAGGTTCCTCGATTTTCAACGTCTTTTGATCATGTAACGGAAAAGCGATTGAGGGACACTTAAGTTTTGTCAACATAAACAATTTCTACAGATATAGTCAGAAACCCAATAAAAGCGATAGGAGATGCGGCTCTGTCTTCTTCATATGGATGGTTCAAGGTGCACTATGCATTCAATATTCTTATGCTCTCCTTCATTGTTAAACTTTTTGGATTTAAGTTTTTCAAAATGGAATACACAGAAGAACTTTGAAATGGAACAGAATGATATATGTTTTTATTGTTTCTGTTCTTCTTTATGAATATTCCATTTATGTACGCATATTTGTGTGTCCTGATGTCCACTCCTTCTCTCTTCAGCACGCGGACAGACTAGTCGATGTGGTCCTTATTTGAAAAACTGCATTCGAGGACGCTTCACCGTGTTTGTGGCGTGACTACACACATTTTTCAGTATTTCCCAGTCACCCAATTATAGCAGAACATGTAATCGAATTTGTGGATAAACCATTTAACTGACTGTGATATTTAAAAGCGTCACAAGGAGGATTATCATAAGGAAAACTGAAAATAACAGGATTACAAAAGTTTATGCTGAGTGTAGGATGTTTGGAACTGTAGCAATGAGATATGTAACCGTTGTCGTTTAATATCACAAAAATGTTAACATTCTCGGTTCCGGTCCATCAGATGATATCATTCTTCGAAATATCATTCATGGAGTGTATCAAATTACTTCCTTGTAGTGTCATCAATGTATCCTTCTCATGTTCTGGCTGAGTCAACATTATTCTGAAAGTCATGCACCTGGCACCTGGCAGCACCGTTGTATCCTTTGTCATCTTCAGTTGGATGCATATGATTGCACACACCCTAGAAACTACAAATATTCTTATTTGTTATTCCACATGACGAGTTCATATGACTATTGACGTTGGTAAACATCAAGATTGAAATGTAGCGGATTTGGGATCAGAAGATGAATCACAAACAAAAATTTTATGATGTGATTTGAGTTCAATTTGAGTAAAACTTAGTCAGTTACAGGATGAAAAAGAATGCTGAAACTTTGTTACTTTAGTTACACATTATAGTGAAACCCAATTCAAAAAGGGACTGATAATTTTAAAAACTAAAACAGAGAACCACCCGTATTATTCCACATTACCGCTATTTGAAACTATTGACGAGCGTAAAGGTCTGATTCGAAATCTATGAGAGTGGACAAATGAAAAAAAAACCATGAAAATGAATCAGAAATCTAAGTCGTTGGGAACAACATGCTCATGAGGGACGTATGAGGTTTCTTGTAATTTGAGAGTGAGAAATTACGAAAATCAGCCAAAGTTTCAGTTTGTCGTTCAAAACTCGTATCGATCGAGTGAAGCGTTCAAAAAATTAAATGGAATCGGAACTCCTGAGTGAATTTTTAAGGTAAATTGCTATAATTGAATGAAATTGAGCACAGTCGGACAATGGGAGTGAAGGTCTGTGTATTGAGAAAGACTGAAATCGATATCTGGCAGCACAGAAACACAACCAGACCGAATAAGCCACAAAAAATAACAAAAAAAACTCAAAAACAAATAAAAAATTAGCAATTTACTTATAAAAACTATAGATTTCCTATTGAAATTTGCTAAAAATTATGAATATGATTATATGCGGACATCCGGACGCACAGACACAAAAGAACTGATAAATCACCAGGAATCTTTTTGAACTCAGGGTTTCTATTTAAAAATTTACAATTTTGTTGAAAATTAATTTAAAACTTCCATTTTCAACTTGAAAAAAATTTTGCACTGAAAGACCAATGTTAAGTTATATTTTTACCTATATATTCACCCAAAATCATTTTCAGATTTTTTAAATTTAATCAAATCGGTCGTCTGGTCGTTTGGTGCGGTTATGAGCGAGAAATATTCTTTAAGAAACATATCTAAATTTTGACTGAATTTTGAGATTTTTGAAGATTGTTTACTAAAGAATTGCTTAAAACTAATTTTTCCATGTAGAATAAATAAAAGTCAATAAAGTCAAATCACCGAACACAAAAACACTTTCTGTAATCACAAAAACAGTGAAAAACGTTATTTTATGTTACTACCAGCCTGTCTACGTTCTCCCTTGCCACCAGAAAGACCAAAAAATGACTCAAAAAAAAGGAATTATATAATTGTTTGCTCATCCAGATTGTCTCATGATTCATTTTGAATGACTTTGTTTTTCCCGCATAATAACTTGTCTGTAACATTCTTGAAGTTCCTGTCCTGTTCCTGTCCTCATCTTCGCATACCTTCGAGTAAAACAAGAGTAAAACCCAAGTAGAAACAACCGAAAGTTTTAATATGATACCTTTTCTTTTTTACTTCTCAAAACCAATGACCAGAGCGACTAGCGTCCCCTTCATCAATCAAACCTGAGAAAAGATAGCAATCGGACACAGAGAGTGCCGTGTCGCTATTCTATTTCTCTCAAGAACGCGTGACCTTTCCTAATGATAAGAACGAGAAAAAAAGATATCACACTTTTCTAAAGTATGAAACAAAATCTAGAAGATTCTATCTTCGCTTTCTTCTCATTTTCAATGAGATGTAAAAAACGAAGGGAAAAGAAATAGAAATGATTTTCACGTGATTTACTTTTTAACAAGAACGGGAGACTCTGTCTAAGTCAAAAATTGGTAGAAGTTGATACTGAATTCGAATGTTCACTTTTAATAACTAACAGCATCCGCTCGCACGATCAACTTTTCTGAAAAAAATAGTTCAGAAAAAATGTGTTCTGCACTTTACAGTTTGAAAAATTAGAAATGAACGATACATTCTTTGTCTGCGTCACCATCTTACTCTCTCACAATTTTCTGATTGAGAAGACGAATAAATCATTCACGCTTTTTAATTAAAACAAAAACAAAAAAAATACAATTCATTCATTTGATCATTTTACCAAATTAAACAAGGGAATTACATGGACTTCTATGAATACCAGACCAAATAGTAGAACATGGAATGTTATGAAAGTATATAATAACCAATTAAAGAAAACATTAGGTAGATTCCAATAAAGCTCTTCCTCTTTTCTTGTGTTTAAGTGTAACTTTGGTCTTTTCGAGTAGTTCTCATACGTTCTGTGGTGACGAGTCATCTGTAACTATTTTTAATTTGTGTCTGAGAATTTTTCTCTCTTTTTTCTAAGTTTTTGGATTATATTCTAACTAATATCTCACAGAAATTCGGATTTCGTACTGTACTTACGTTTTTGAGTGTTCCAGCTTGAATTTGAAATAACAAAATCAAAAAGAACTGTGTAAGAGAATCGGTGTCATTGAAATGAAATAACCTTTGATATCTTTCTTCTTTTTTTTGATTAATGAGTGTAACGCTTGCCGCACGAGTATTCGGTTTTGAGAGATAGGAAAAAAACACACAGCATCTTTCATTGCGTTTACACTTACATTTTCACTTTTAGTGACCCACAAAAAATATAAATTGTTCATTTACTTTCTGCCTTTTTGAAAAGTTTTGGATGATATTTTTTTATTTTTTCAGAATCAAATATGCCGTCAATTAACCATCTTGTCCAACAGAACAAAACTAAGGAAGGAAACGCTCCAGTCGTCGTTCCACTTATCGATAATCAATTGGATGAGGCAAGAAATGTATGGAACAACTTCTCGAATTTATGTTACAACATCTGGAAATGGCTGAAATTGTGCATTTTTTTTACTCTTCTGTACATTGCTGTAAAAATTATTCTTATGTTCGTGGCACTTCTAGGCTGCCTCGCATTTGTTAAAATCGTAGGACTCAGAAACTATATTTTTTAATTTTTGTTTTGCATGTTAGATTCGATGATTTTCCTTTTCAATTTTTAAAATCAGATTTGTTCAAATTATGAAATATTTAAATGAACACTTTCAAATCAATGAAAAATTTTTTAAATTTATCAAATTTTACAGTGTGGAGTTGGTTTTGTAGAGTTCCTACCATTCTAGAGGTGTGGAGTGACATGAGAGTCTGAAATTAGAAGAATATTGAATACATTAATATTTTCATTGTTATCGGATAACAATTTTAAGAACATCTCTGAAACTCACAGTTGTTATTCTACTTGGTCAGTTTTTTTATTGCTTGACAATCCTCAAGTCACCCAACTAGGGGTTATCTGAAATTTTTCACGGATGAGAATCAAACTAGCCAAATTTTGGCCCGGCATCGGTACCTATCAAAATTCAAAAAGATTTTAAATCAAAAAATCAAATTTCTTGATGCATCATTATAATAGCTTCTCATAGAAATCTGAAATATAGTCAAAATAGGACATTTTTGTGATAGTAAAAACGTTCCAGAAGTATTGACAAACAATAAGTTGTATGAAATTCAGCATTGCTTTCATTATAATTCTGTCAAGTTTCAGAGAAATGAAAACAAATTTTCTAAGATTTTGAAATTAAGTACAAAGGGTAATGTAATACCTTGGGCCAAAACAGAAAACGATTTGGAAATAACTTTCCAAAGAAATATTGACAAACCGTAAACTGTATCAGACTGAGCGTAGCTTAAGCTATAATTCTGTCAACTTCTAGAAAAACAGACAGAAAACATCACTGAGAAATGGCCGGGCCCGAAGTTGGAATTTGCTCGGCCCGCTCTAATCCGGCCCGGGGTTTGATATTCAAGAAATTATGTAAACTAAATTTTGAACGAAATTTTGAAAATTTTGGAGTTTTTGAGTAAAAGTCGAATTTTCGGGTGTACTTCAGGTCTCATCGAAAGAGCTTTTCTTGAAGCCGGGCCGAGTTGGGCAGGGCCGAAATTTGACAAGTTTGTCCTATATCAGATTCAGCACAACTTAGTCTATAATTCTGCCAAGTTTCTGAAAAAGAGAACAAAAACAGTAAACCATTGTTGTCCAGTGAAATCAAGAGAAACAATTAACATTTCATACTTCTTCTCGTTAATCTCTTCTCACTTCATACGTCAAAAAGGCAATGACATGTCAAAGGGTTAAAATGTTGACCATCTTTTTTTTGGAATACTTCGTGGGCAAAAACTGAATAGTTATTTGGAATCAGCGTTTTCCCAGCTTTCCAACGATATACGTCACGTCCCGTAACTCCACGGTCATCTGGGCCTTCCCCTGTCAGGTTACCCCTTTCTCCCTTTCTTCGCATTGGATGTGACCTTAGAAGGTCTCACACCGTGAATCAACACGACACTGTGTGCAGTCTCTTGGTTTGACACACTGTCTCGACTCTCCCTGTGGGGACACCGTCGATTGCACACCGTTGCCCCTCGTATGACTCTCATGCACTCCGCGTCGCGTGTGCGTTGCGTGCCTCCCGAGCACGCCTGGTCTAGCCCACTGTACCGCCGTTCTATGACGACCGATGTTCTCGAATGCTCTCTGTTTCCTCTCAACACGGTTTAAGGGGAGTTGAGAATTGAAAAACCTTTAATTTTATATTTTATGTTTGTACTCTAATTTCTTCATGTTCATTCTATTATGCTTTCTATGTTTTCCAGTTCAAATCGCATTTTTTACAGGTACACCTCGTCTTGAGTATGACCGCCGTTCCCAACAAATGCCTTGTGGCAACTATTCTTCAGGAAACTTCAATTGTCGATGTCGACGCTGGATGTTTTTTCAGTTAGTTTTTTTTTAGTTTCGATTCCAATTTTAAGTTATTTGCATGATATTTTTGCGTTAAATTTTGATGGCATAGCTTGAAATATTTATTCTTTCAAATTAAATATGCTCAATTTCCAGGTCCACAACAGAAAGTCCTAGTCACCGCCAAGGGGAAAAGCTTTTGCTTTTTGGACCCTAACACATTCCATGAGATCTCCAACTTCCCGACAGATGAGCCATTGCTTTTCGCTCGATTTGTCACGCCCTCCACTCAGGTATGTCTTTACCGCCTAACAAGGGAAGTCTTTAAAGACGCGGCGATCAAACGTTCTTTAAATTTGGTCATGAGTACTTTCGACTACGGAGAGTTCATTTCTATAGTGAAAATGTTTCTGCAAGCCGAGTTATGAGCTCTCACACCTTTCATATGGTTCAGATTTCTCCCATGGGATTCCAAATCGGCAAATAGTAAACACGAGAGTTTTTTTTTTCATTTTTGCAACGTACCAGAACACAAATGAAACTGCGCGGTCTTATATGAGCGGCCGATTAGGTATTCCATGCGAAAAATGCTCAACCATATGAAAACTTTGAAAACTCGTAGCATTAAATCTAATAAATTACAGGATGCATCCGATTCGAAAAATCCGGGAGGATCTACCGTTGATTTCTGTAATACACATGGGCAGTCTACCGCAAAACGAGGAACAATTCTGCAGGGAATGGATATAGTGATAACTATCAGCTGCCACGGATCAGTGAACATGTGGAGAATGGATCCAACGACCAATTGCCTTGTGAAAGAGAATCTTCTCAGGAGTCAAGATGCTGGAAGTGCCCCGTTCCACTGTGCAACCAAGACCGGATGCAATACTCTTTTCCTTCTAGACTCGTCAGGATGTATTCGGTCCTGGAGTTTCACCAATGGAATCACGGCGAAACGAGGATTCTCCGATTTGAAATACATTCTTGGAACTACTTTGATGGATGACGATACCCTGGCTATCATGTCAAGATTTCCAAAAAAAGGAACCCAGATTTGTGTCTATTCCATCAAAGAAAGTGATGAATTCCAATTGATTTATCGAGGAATTTACGACCAAATCATCACTCAAGTTATTGCTGACGCCTTTGAAGGATTGCATTTAATAGTGGGTCTGGACTGCATGATGCTCGTCTCGTAAGTTTTAGTTAAAAAGAACAAAAAATTTTACTTTTGAGATTTTCAGATTTTCCCAAGAAACACGATACAAACTGGGCAATGGAGACCTTACGGGACGGCAATTCAAGATGTCTACTTGTTTGAGAAAGAAAACTGGATATTCTTCGATAATTCTCGCCGAGAAGAATGGAGTTCTCAATTACGTTGAATTCGGGAGCTTTGGAAAAGTTGGACCACTCAGTCTCCACCTCAGAGAACTAGGTTCTCTGACAAATCGTCCAATTGCATTGTTGGCACTGAATGCAACTAAGTTTTTCATTGCCACAAGAAATGCTGATGCTGTTATAGTTCATGCGGCGCCAAATGAACAATTCAAGGTAAAATTTTTTTTTTAATTGATTTTTTTAAATCATCAAATTCTTGTAGGAAATCGGTACATTCGAGAATTTGGCCGCTGTTCGGGACACAATCGTAGCCGGGGTGGGAAGAGATACCCATCTGGTTTTGGCTAGTGGTGAGAATGATCAAGGGACTGTGGAAGCCTACAAGAAGACGTTTCGTTTTATGGCATCGAAAACTATCAGATGTCCGAGTATCCGTCGAATATTCCCACTTCGAAGTGTTCAGGATCCACGATGCCATTCAGTTGTCGCTGTTTCCTCAGATGTGGAAACTCAGTTTTTGGATACTGCTGACATGAAGTTCCTCCGCATTGACCCACTTTCTAATCGGCCATCTGTTGTCATTTCGAACCTCACGTGGCCTGGCTGTTTAATCCAAGTTCTGTCGGACACAATTCTGGTTGGAAACATCAATGATAACCTACAGTTGGAAATTGTACAATCTGAACCCAGTCGTCACGGAACGATCAAACATGCTGAGGTGCATGTAAAGTCTAACACACTCATCTACTCCTGTGGGGAAAATCTGATTACTCAGCGATGGCGCTTTTTGCAAGGAACCCGGATCCCGGTGTTTTCTCTCAACGAAAATCGTACGCTTCCCAGTGAGATTACGTCTCTTGGGTTTTTGGAAAGACACGATGGATACGTGGAACCAGTTCTTGGACTCGTTGGTTGTTTAAATTCTGATAGACTGTTGGCAATCGATTTGAACTCACTTGAGACGGTAAAACTAATGAATAAATACAAAAATATAATTCTTTCCATTTCAGACGATGTCGTTTACTCTTCCATTCCACTCGCCAACTTCAATGATCGCTGCGCAGAATTTCTTCCTGGTTTCGAGTTCTGATGGAAAAATAGCAAAAATTTTCGGATATGATATATCTAAACATTATTCTGGAACTGTCAAGACAATTGACACAGGAATCGAGCAGAAACTATTCCGTCTGAACGCTCCCGGATTCGTTGCAATAACTGGATCAAAAGTTCCTTACTGTGTTACAATGCGTGGATTGGGACTTGATTATCAAAAGCTTGAGGAGCCCAACGTGATTGCTGGTTCTTCATTTGTTTCACAAACAACCGGGTGAGTTCTGAAAGGAAACATTTATTCAATTACATCTAATTTTCTCTTACAGTCTCGCAGTGATAGTATCAAACGGAGATGTCTTGAAAGTTGGAAAGCTTGAAAGAGCTAGTGAGAGAATTACTCTTGGCGAAACGCCAATCTCACTCACTTTCCAAACACAAAGTCAAACCGTGGCGGTGGTGACAAAAAATACGAACGGTCGTTACACTTTACATCTCTACGACAGCCAATCGTACAACCTCCTGAAGAAAGTCACATTTGAAGATGGTGAAACCGTGTTGAGGTAAGAATAAATCATTTCCATTCAAAAAATCGATTAATGTTTAATTTCAGCATCACATCTGGATCTTTCGCCAACGATGGTCAAGAGTATTTCAGCTATTCTTTTACTCGAAAGAAGCTTATCGGAGTGACTATCCTGAAATTCAATCGACCCACTAACGAAACTGTTGAAATGTGGTCGGGTTATTTCACAGAGACGCCGCAGAAGACTCAGTTCGCTAATGGATATCTATATGTCAAATTGAGTCAGAAGATATATACAATCGGAATCCTTAACGGAGAACTAATCGTCCAAAAGTGGCAAACAACGACTGGAACTAGTACAGATTTTGCTATGATGGGTTCAACTCCGGTTGTCATCGGACCATCGTCGCAAATCGAATTCCTCACCGACAGCGAAAACCACGTGAAAGCCTCTACTAGTTGTACTGCGGTTGCATCGATAAGCGAGGACTTTTTGACAGTATTCGACCAAGACAAGTATCTTCAGAGCTTTTCCATTGACATGTCAGCATTGGATATTGCTCAACAAAATGTATGTTCTCGAGGACGGTATTACGTCGGAGTCGAAATCAAAACACTAAAAAAAGACCGTCGCTTGTTTCACTCTCAGTGTTTGGAAAATGAGCAGTCGTTCTACGTGACATACACTGGTGCCATTGGGACAGTTCTTCAACTTTCATCAAGATGGAGTCCAATTTTCGAGTCATTGGAACAAATCGCGCGAGAAAAAGCGCTAGCGTCCCGAATGAATCCAACGATGGAATTGACTCAGGCCCGACGCTCTGAATCAGTGAGATTTTTTGAAATAAAATGAGTATTTTATAAAAATTTACAGACCAGTGATTTCCTCGACGGAGATGTCGTTCTCCAGATGTGCCGAACGCCTGAATCCATTCATGAATTGTTATCTCAGATTGGACCACTGGAGAGAGCGAAGTGGGATCCTGGTAAGTATTATAACAAATTTGGTCAAGTTGAACTGATTTAAAATCTGAAATTGGAATAAAATTTTTCAGAGTTGCGACCTCAATCTCAAAACCACCTCATCGTCGAGCAAATCGGAGAAATTCTGGAGATGCTCAATTTGCTCTAAATCTCCTGATATATGCTGACGTTGTTGACTCCACTCCATTTTTCACAGTTCCCGTATTCACCATTTGCTTTTTTCCATGTCTGCCAAATCTCGAGTATTATAATGTTGTGTTTTCCACGTATTGTATCTCATTTGGTGGAAACGTCTCTCTTTTTTTGTGACCCTCAATTCTTCTTCCTTTTAAATAATTGATGGTTTTTGGTAGTCTGAATCTACTTTGAGTGTATCAGAGTATCTTCTTTTTTGCTTTCTTCTAAAATTCTAGCTTTTCTCTCCATTGACCTTTAGTCATATTACATCCATACGATTGTTGTGTAGCTCCTTTATATTTTCTCCAGCTCTTAAAGCGTTATCATTGTATAGTTATCATTGTGTTATTTCCTTGCCAATTTGCCCCTTCCAGTACATACGACTATTCTTTAACTAGTCACCTAAAATATCTTGATTTTTTCGCTCTTTTGTAAAGCCCCACACTCCAATCTCATCTAAAACAACCAGTTCGGGTTGTTTCCACTGGTTCCCATTTCGTAGCCTTTCGTTTTTTATGTCAGTTCCCAAGTAAAATACATTGGGAAAAATCAATTATCGTCTTTGATTTTTCTCATTGTTTCATGTTTTATTCCAGTCTTTTTAAAACGAAAGGATATAGTTTTAAATAAATATGTGTCCAACAATGTAACTTCAACATTTTCAGATACAAGCTTAAACAAGATTCATACAATTTTCGACGTCATCTGGAAACCAAATATACTCAAATTGTGTATCTTTTGAAAATGTTTTGTATCATCAAGTGAAAGGAAAAAAGTATTCTATGAAAATTTTATGTTTAGACATCCGTGTCATCTTCGAATCGAATTTATAAACTATCGATGTGTCTGAAATTCACAAGTTTGAACTACAAGAGAAGACTAGCAATTTTTGGACGAATCACAATTATGAATCATTTCTTTTGTGTCATCCAGGGCTGTGTAAAAAAGTTTTTCGGATATGTTTATGGTGTTTGAAAAGCTTTGAGGCGGAAAATTTACGGAGAGTTTTCGAATAACCCGTTATAAAAGTTTGAGACATTTCTCCTAAAAATGCCAAAATTAAGTATCAAAAATAATTTAATATTTTTTTGATTTTTTCCGGAGCTTTCTACTCAAAAACGAGTTTTTGGGGGACTGTCCTCGAAATACTTGCAATTTTTGTACAAATTTGAGATTTTCGCCTCCAAAAACGAATTCAATTCAGAAAGCTTTCTTGAAACTTTTGTTTTCGATTTTTTCGGTTTTTTCTGTCAAAAATTTTTGAAAAAAGTCTTCCGATTATATCGGTACCAAGCTTTCAAAAATTTTTCTAGAAAGTTATTTTCGCACAGCCTTTGTGTCCATTCCTTTTTTCAGAGAGCTCAGAACCCTGCACTGGTAAGTGTAGTAGCTCGTTGTTTAACATAGTAGAGGAATTTCGGAGTATTGTACACACTACTACGTCACCCTCCTACCAGCCGCTAGCCTCCTCCCTCCAGAATGGCGCGCTGAGTGTCCGCCTCGGCAGAACACTTCAGTTCCCTCTCCTCGATGGTCTACCGGTAAGACCGTCCCACCCAATTTTCCTTGATT
Source organism: Caenorhabditis latens (assembly GCA_002259235.3). Classification (NCBI taxonomy): domain Eukaryota; kingdom Metazoa; phylum Nematoda; class Chromadorea; order Rhabditida; family Rhabditidae; genus Caenorhabditis; species Caenorhabditis latens. The sequence continues at coordinate 22,206,463 of CM056097.1, read as the reverse complement.
TTTATTAAGTTCTAATTTATTTATTTTTCTTTTATTCTGTTTTTATTCTGCTTTTGTCGTCGTGTTGGAAGTTTTTGAAGGTAAGTGTGATCCTTTCAATCGTTGAAAATGCAGGTCTAGCAAAACCTGCCGAAAAACGCGTAGTCCTAGTTAAAAAATGAAGAACCTTGACAAACTTTCTGCTAGCTGTGACTTGAATGTGCGCATAATTTTTTATAGCCAGCGTATCTAACCGTCGCAATATAGGACATAGCCCAATCGATGCATGTGATTTGTTCCTTTTTGTCTTGACAGAAGAAGAGACATAGAGAAAGAGAGAAGGTAGTTGATTGACAAGAAAAGTCTGGGAAAAGAAAAAAAGAAAGAAAAAAACAGTAGACTACACACGCACACATACACAGACGAGCCTGGGGTGCAATAGTTTTGATCGCAATGATTGAAGTTTCAGACTAGCATTTCCCATAACTTTTTTTTAGAAGAGCTATCGACAAACGCTAACGCGCATCTGAACAAGCATGTTTTGTTTAGTATTCGTACCAAAATTCATGTCATTTGAATCAATAATCTCTTTGATCGCAGTGATTGAAGTTTCAGACTAACTGGTAGAGGCCAAAACTGGGTATTTCCCATAACTTTTTTTTAGAAGAGCTATCGACAAACGCTAACGCGCATCTGAACAAGCATATTTTGTTTAGTATTCGTACCAAAATTCATGTCATTTGAATCAATAATCTCTTTGATCGCAGTGATTGAAGTTTCAGACTAACTGGTAGAGGCCAAAACTGGGTATTTCCCATAACTTTTTTCTTGTCGACAAACGCTGAAGCGCATCTGAACAAGCATGTTTTGTTTAGTATTCGTGTCAAAATTCAGGTCATTTGAACCAATAATCTCTTTGATCGCAGTGATTGAAGTTTCAGACTAATTGGTAGAGGCCAAAACTGGGTATTTCCCATAACTTTTTTGTTAGAAGAGCTATCGACAAACGCTAACGCGCATCTGAACAAGCATGTTTTGTTTAGTATTCGTACCAAAATTCAGGTCATTTGAACCAATAATCTCTTTGATCGCAGTGATTGAAGTTTTAGACTAATTGGTAGAGGCCAAAACTGGGTATTTCCCATAACTTTTTTTCTTGTCGAAAAACGCTAACGCGCATCTAAACAAGTATGTTTTGTTTAGTATTCGTACCAAAATTCATGTCATTTGAACCAATAATCTCTTTGATCGCAGTGATTGAAGTTTTAGACTAATTGGTAGAGGCCAAAACTGGGCATTTTCCATAACTTTTTTGTTAGAAGAGCTATCGACAAACGCTAACGCGCATCTGAACAAGCATGTTTTGTTCAGTATATGTACGAAAATTCAAGTCATTTGAACCAATAATCTCTTTGATCGCAGTGATTGAAGTTTTAGACTAATTGGTAGAGGCCAAAACTGGGCATTTTCCATAACTTTTTTTCTTGTCGAAAAACGCTAACGCGCATCTAAACAAGCATGTTTTGTTCAGTATATGTACGAAAATTCAAGTCATTTGAACCAATAATCTCTTTGATCGCAGTGATTGAAGTTTTAGACTAATTGGTAGAGGCCAAAACTGGGTATTTCCCATAACTTTTTTTCTTGTCGAAAAACGCTAACGCGCATCTAAACAAGCATGTTTTGTTCAGTATATGTACGAAAATTCAAGTCATTTGAACCAATAATCTCTTTGATCGCAGTGATTGAAGTTTTAGACTAATTGGTAGAGGCCAAAACTGGGCATTTTCCATAACTTTTTTGTTAGAAGAGCTATCGACAAACGCTAACGCGCATCTGAACAAGCATGTTTTGTTCAGTATATGTACGAAAATTCAAGTCATTTGAACCAATAATCTCTTTGATCGCAGTGATTGAAGTCTCAGACTAATTGGTAGAGGCCAAAACTGGGCATTTTCCATAACTTTTCTTCTAGTCGAAAAACACTAACGCGCATCTGAACAAGCATGTTTTGTTTAGTATTCGTACCAAAATTCATGTCATTTGAACCAATAATCTCTTTGATCGCAGTGATTGAAGTTTTAGACTAATTGGTAGAGGCCAAAACTGGGTATTTCCCATAACTTTTTTCTTGTCGAAAAACGCTAACGCGCATCTAAACAAGTATGTTTTGTTTAGTATTCGTACCGAAATTCATGTCATTTGAACCAATAATCTCTTTGATCGCAGTGATTGAAGTTTCAGACTAATTGGTAGAGGCCAAAACTGGGTATTTCCCATAACTTTTTTTCTTGTCGAAAAACGCTAACGCGCATCTGAACAAGCATGTTTTGTTTAGTATTCGTACCAAAATTCATGTCATTTGAACCAATAATCTCTTTGATCGCAGTGATTGAAGTCTCAGACTAATTGGTAGAGGCCAAAACTGGGCATTTTCCATAACTTTTCTTCTAGTCGAAAAACGCTAAAGCGCATCTAAACAAACATGCTTTGTTTAGTATTCGTACCAAAATTCTGGTCATTTGAACCAATAATCTCTTTGATCGCAGTGATTGAAGTTTTAGACTAATTGGTAGAGGCCAAAACTGGGCATTTTCCATAACTTTTCTTCTAGTCGAAAAACGCTAAAGCGCATCTAAACAAACATGTTTTGTTTAGTATTCGTACCAAAATTCATGTCATTTGAACCAATAATATCTTTGATCGCAGTGATTGAAGTTTTAGACTAATTGGTAGAGGCCAAAACTGGGCATTTTCCATAACTTTTCTTCTAGTCGAAAAACGCTAAAGCGCATCTAAACAAACATGCTTTGTTTAGTATTCGTACCAAAATTCTGGTCATTTGAACCAATAATCTCTTTGATCGCAGTGATTGAAGTCTCAGACTAATTGGTAGAGGCCAAAACTGGGCATTTTCCATAACTTTTCTTCTAGTCGAAAAACGCTAAAGCGCATCTAAACAAACATGCTTTGTTTAGTATTCGTACCAAAATTCTGGTCATTTGAACCAATAATCTCTTTGATCGCAGTGATTGAAGTTTTAGACTAATTGGTAGAGGCCAAAACTGGGCATTTTCCATAACTTTTCTTCTAGTCGAAAAACGCTAAAGCGCATCTAAACAAACATGCTTTGTTTAGTATTCGTACCAAAATTCTGGTCATTTGAACCAATAATCTCTTTGATCGCAGTGATTGAAGTCTCAGACTAATTGGTAGAGGCCAAAACTGGGCATTTTCCATAACTTTTCTTCTAGTCGAAAAACGCTAAAGCGCATCTAAACAAACATGCTTTGTTTAGTATTCGTACCAAAATTCTGGTCATTTGAACCAATAATCTCTTTGATCGCAGTGATTGAAGTCTCAGACTAATTGGTAGAGGCCAAAACTGGGCATTTTCCATAACTTTTCTTCTAGTCGAAAAACGCTAAAGCGCATCTAAACAAACATGTTTTGTTTAGTATTCGTACCAAAATTCATGTCATTTGAACCAATAATCTCTTTGATCGCAGTGATTGAAGTTTTAGACTAATTGGTAGAGGCCAAAACTGGGCATTTTCCATAACTTTTCTTCTAGTCGAAAAACGCTAAAGCGCATCTAAACAAACATGCTTTGTTTAGTATTCGTACCAAAATTCTGGTCATTTGAACCAATAATCTCTTTGATCGCAGTGATTGAAGTTTCAGACTAACTGGTAGAGGCCAAAACTGGGTATTTCCCATAACTTTTCTTCTAGTCGAAAAACGCTAAAGCGCATCTAAACAAGCATGCTTTGTTTAGTATTCGTACCAAAATTCATGTCATTTGAACCAATAATCTCTTTGATCGCAGTGATTGAAGTTTTAGACTAATTGGTAGAGGCCAAAACTGGGCATTTTCCATAACTTTTCTTCTAGTCGAAAAACGCTAAAGCGCATCTAAACAAGCATGTTTTGTTTAGTATTCGTACCAAAATTCATGTCATTTGAACCAATAATCTCTTTGATCGCAGTGATTGAAGTTTTAGACTAATTGGTAGAGGCCAAAACTGGGCATTTTCCATAACTTTTCTTCTAGTCGAAAAACGCTAAAGCGCATCTAAACAAGCATGTTTTGTTTAGTATTCGTACCAAAATTCATGTCATTTGAACCAATAATCTCTTTGATCGCAGTGATTGAAGTTTTAGACTAATTGGTAGAGGCCAAAACTGGGCATTTTCCATAACTTTTCTTCTAGTCGAAAAACGCTAAAGCGCATCTAAACAAGCATGTTTTGTTTAGTATTCGTACCAAAATTCATGTCATTTGAACCAATAATCTCTTTGATCGCAGTGATTGAAGTTTTAGACTAATTGGTAGAGGCCAAAACTGGGCATTTTCCATAACTTTTCTTCTAGTCGAAAAACGCTGAAGCGCATCTAAACAAGCATGTTTTGTTTAGTATTCGTACCAAAATTCATGTCATTTGAACCAATAATCTCTTTGATCGCAGTGATTGAAGTTTTAGACTAATTGGTAGAGGCCAAAACTGGGCATTTTCCATAACTTTTTTCTTGTCGACAAACGATAAAGCGCATCTGAACAAGCATGTTTTGTTTAGTATTCGTGTCAAAATTCAGGTCATTTGAACCAATAATCTCTTTGATCGCAGTGATTGAAGTTTCAGACTAATTGGTAGAGGCCAAAACTGGGTATTTCCCATAACTTTTCTTCTAGTCGAAAAACGCTAAAGCGCATCTAAACAAGCATGCTTTGTTTAGTATTCGTACCAAAATTCATGTCATTTGAACCAATAATCTCTTTGATCGCAGTGATTGAAGTTTTAGACTAATTGGTAGAGGCCAAAACTGGGCATTTCCCATAACTTTTCTTCTAGTCGACAAACGCTAAAGCGCATCTGAACAAGCATGTTTTGTTTAGTATTCGTGTCAAAATTCAGGTCATTTGAACCAATAATCTCTTTGATCGCAGTGATTGAAGTTTTAGACTAATTGGTAGAGGCCAAAACTGGGCATTTCCCATAACTTTTCTTCTAGTCGACAAACGCTAAAGCGCATCTGAACAAGCATGCTTTGTTTAGTATTCGTACCAAAATTCTGGTCATTTGAACCAATAATCTCTTTGATCGCAGTGATTGAAGTTTCAGACTAACTGGTAGAGGCCAAAACTGGGTATTTCCCATAACTTTTCTTCTAGTCGAAAAACGCTAAAGCGCATCTAAACAAGCATGCTTTGTTTAGTATTCGTACCAAAATTCATGTCATTTGAACCAATAATCTCTTTGATCGCAGTGATTGAAGTTTTAGACTAATTGGTAGAGGCCAAAACTGGGCATTTCCCATAACTTTTCTTCTAGTCGACAAACGCTAAAGCGCATCTGAACAAGCATGTTTTGTTTAGTATTCGTGTCAAAATTCAGGTCATTTGAACCAATAATCTCTTTGATCGCAGTGATTGAAGTTTCAGACTAATTGGTAGAGGCCAAAACTGGGCATTTTCCATAACTTTTCTTCTAGTCGAAAAACGCTAACGCGCATCTAAACAAGTATGTTTTGTTTAGTATTCGTACCAAAATTCATGTTATTTGAACCAATAATCTCTTTGATCGCAGTGATTGAAGTTTCAGACTAACTGGTAGAGGCCAAAACTGGGTATTTCCCATAACTTTTCTTCTAGTCGAAAAACGCTAAAGCGCATCTAAACAAGCATGCTTTGTTTAGTATTCGTACCAAAATTCATGTTATTTGAACCAATAATCTCTTTGATCGCAGTGATTGAAGTTTCAGACTAACTGGTAGAGGCCAAAACTGGGTATTTCCCATAACTTTTCTTCTAGTCGAAAAACGCTAACGCGCATCTAAACAAGTATGTTTTGTTTAGTATTCGTACCAAAATTCATGTTATTTGAACCAATAATCTCTTTGATCGCAGTGATTGAAGTTTTAGACTAATTGGTAGAGGCCAAAACTGGGCATTTTCCATAACTTTTCTTCTAGTCGAAAAACGCTAAAGCGCATCTAAACAAGCATGCTTTGTTTAGTATTCGTACCAAAATTCATGTCATTTGAACCAATAATCTCTTTGATCGCAGTGATTGAAGTTTTAGACTAATTGGTAGAGGCCAAAACTGGGCATTTTCCATAACTTTTCTTCTAGTCGAAAAACGCTAAAGCGCATCTAAACAAGCATGCTTTGTTTAGTATTCGTACCAAAATTCATGTCATTTGAACCAATAATCTCTTTGATCGCAGTGATTGAAGTTTCAGACTAATTGGTAGAGGCCAAAACTGGGCATTTTCCATAACTTTTCTTCTAGTCGAAAAACGCTAAAGCGCATCTAAACAAGCATGCTTTGTTTAGTATTCGTACCAAAATTCATGTCATTTGAACCAATAATCTCTTTGATCGCAGTGATTGAAGTTTCAGACTAATTGGTAGAGGCCAAAACTGGGCATTTTCCATAACTTTTCTTCTAGTCGAAAAACGCTAACACGCATCTGAACAAGCATGTTTTGTTTAGTATTCATGTCAAAATTCAGGTCATTTGAACCAATAATCTTTTTGATCGCAGTGATTGAAGTTTTAGACTGATTGGTAGAAGCCAAAACTGGACATTTCCCACAACTTTTTTTTAGAAGAGCTATCGACAAACGCTAACGCGCATCTAAACAAGCATGTTTTGTTTAGTATTCGTACCAAAATTCATGTCATTTGAACCAATAATCTCTTTGATCGCAGTGATTGAAGTTTTAGACTGATTGGTAGAAGCCAAAACTGGACATTTCCCATAACTTTTTTTCTAGAAGAGCTATCGAAAAACGCTAACGCGCATCTGAACAAGCATTATTTGTTTAGTAAATGTGCAAAAATTCAGGTCATTTGAACCAATAATCTCTTTGATCGCAGTGATTGAAGTTTCAGACTAACTGGTAGAGGCCAAAACTGGGTATTTCCCATAACTTTTCTTCTAGTCGAAAAACGCTAAAGCGCATCTAAACAAGCATGCTTTGTTTAGTATTCGTACCAAAATTCATGTCATTTGAACCAATAATCTCTTTGATCGCAGTGATTGAAGTTTTAGACTAATTGGTAGAGGCCAAAACTGGGCATTTCCCATAACTTTTCTTCTAGTCGACAAACGCTAAAGCGCATCTGAACAAGCATGTTTTGTTTAGTATTCGTGTCAAAATTCAGGTCATTTGAACCAATAATCTCTTTGATCGCAGTGATTGAAGTTTCAGACTAATTGGTAGAGGCCAAAACTGGGCATTTTCCATAACTTTTCTTCTAGTCGAAAAACGCTAACGCGCATCTAAACAAGTATGTTTTGTTTAGTATTCGTACCAAAATTCATGTTATTTGAACCAATAATCTCTTTGATCGCAGTGATTGAAGTTTCAGACTAACTGGTAGAGGCCAAAACTGGGTATTTCCCATAACTTTTCTTCTAGTCGAAAAACGCTAAAGCGCATCTAAACAAGCATGCTTTGTTTAGTATTCGTACCAAAATTCATGTCATTTGAACCAATAATCTCTTTGATCGCAGTGATTGAAGTTTTAGACTAATTGGTAGAGGCCAAAACTGGGCATTTTCCATAACTTTTCTTCTAGTCGAAAAACGCTAAAGCGCATCTAAACAAGCATGCTTTGTTTAGTATTCGTACCAAAATTCATGTTATTTGAACCAATAATCTCTTTGATCGCAGTGATTGAAGTTTTAGACTAATTGGTAGAGGCCAAAACTGGGCATTTTCCATAACTTTTCTTCTAGTCGAAAAACGCTAAAGCGCATCTAAACAAGCATGCTTTGTTTAGTATTCGTACCAAAATTCATGTCATTTGAACCAATAATCTCTTTGATCGCAGTGATTGAAGTTTTAGACTAATTGGTAGAGGCCAAAACTGGGCATTTTCCATAACTTTTCTTCTAGTCGAAAAACGCTAAAGCGCATCTAAACAAGCATGCTTTGTTTAGTATTCGTACCAAAATTCATGTCATTTGAACCAATAATCTCTTTGATCGCAGTGATTGAAGTTTCAGACTAATTGGTAGAGGCCAAAACTGGGCATTTTCCATAACTTTTCTTCTAGTCGAAAAACGCTAAAGCGCATCTAAACAAGCATGCTTTGTTTAGTATTCGTACCAAAATTCATGTCATTTGAACCAATAATCTCTTTGATCGCAGTGATTGAAGTTTCAGACTAATTGGTAGAGGCCAAAACTGGGCATTTTCCATAACTTTTCTTCTAGTCGAAAAACGCTAACACGCATCTGAACAAGCATGTTTTGTTTAGTATTCATGTCAAAATTCAGGTCATTTGAACCAATAATCTCTTTGATCGCAGTGATTGAAGTTTTAGACTGATTGGTAGAAGCCAAAACTGGACATTTCCCACAACTTTTTTTTAGAAGAGCTATCGACAAACGCTAACGCGCATCTAAACAAGCATGTTTTGTTTAGTATTCGTACCAAAATTCATGTCATTTGAACCAATAATCTCTTTGATCGCAGTGATTGAAGTTTTAGACTGATTGGTAGAAGCCAAAACTGGACATTTCCCATAACTTTTTTTCTAGAAGAGCTATCGAAAAACGCTAACGCGCATCTGAACAAGCATTATTTGTTTAGTAAATGTGCAAAAATTCAGGTCATTTGAACCAATAATCTCTTTGATCGCAGTGATTGAAGTTTCAGACTAATTGGTAGAGGCCAAAACTGGGCATTTCCCATAACTTTTCTTCTAGTCGAAAAACGCTAAAGCGCATCTAAACAAGCATGCTTTGTTTAGTATTCGTACCAAAATTCATGTCATTTGAACCAATAATCTCTTTGATCGCAGTGATTGAAGTTTTAGACTAATTGGTAGAGGCCAAAACTGGGCATTTCCCATAACTTTTCTTCTAGTCGACAAACGCTAAAGCGCATCTGAACAAGCATGTTTTGTTTAGTATTCGTGTCAAAATTCAGGTCATTTGAACCAATAATCTCTTTGATCGCAGTGATTGAAGTTTCAGACTAATTGGTAGAGGCCAAAACTGGGCATTTTCCATAACTTTTCTTCTAGTCGAAAAACGCTAACGCGCATCTAAACAAGTATGTTTTGTTTAGTATTCGTACCAAAATTCATGTTATTTGAACCAATAATCTCTTTGATCGCAGTGATTGAAGTTTCAGACTAACTGGTAGAGGCCAAAACTGGGTATTTCCCATAACTTTTCTTCTAGTCGAAAAACGCTAAAGCGCATCTAAACAAGCATGCTTTGTTTAGTATTCGTACCAAAATTCATGTCATTTGAACCAATAATCTCTTTGATCGCAGTGATTGAAGTTTTAGACTAATTGGTAGAGGCCAAAACTGGGCATTTTCCATAACTTTTCTTCTAGTCGAAAAACGCTAAAGCGCATCTAAACAAGCATGCTTTGTTTAGTATTCGTACCAAAATTCATGTCATTTGAACCAATAATCTCTTTGATCGCAGTGATTGAAGTTTTAGACTAATTGGTAGAGGCCAAAACTGGGCATTTCCCATAACTTTTTTTCTAGTCGAAAAACGCTAACGCGCATCTAAACAAGTATGTTTTGTTTAGTATTCGTACCAAAATTCATGTTATTTGAACCAATAATCTCTTTGATCGCAGTGATTGAAGTTTCAGACTAACTGGTAGAGGCCAAAACTGGGCATTTTCCATAACTTTTCTTCTAGTCGAAAAACGCTAAAGCGCATCTAAACAAGCATGCTTTGTTTAGTATTCGTACCAAAATTCATGTCATTTGAACCAATAATCTCTTTGATCGCAGTGATTGAAGTTTTAGACTGATTGGTAGAAGCCAAAACTGGACATTTCCCATAACTTTTTTCTAGAAGAGCTATCGACAAACGCTAACGCGCATCTGAACAAGCATTATTTGTTTAGTAAATGTGCAAAAATTCAGGTCATTTGAACCAATAATCTCTTTGATCGCAGTGATTGAAGTTTCAGACTAACTGGTAGAGGCCAAAACTGGGTATTTCCCATAACTTTTCTTCTAGTCGAAAAACGCTAAAGCGCATCTAAACAAGCATGCTTTGTTTAGTATTCGTACCAAAATTCAGGTCATTTGAACCAATAATCTCTTTGATCGCAGTGATTGAAGTTTTAGACTAATTGGTAGAGGCCAAAACTGGGCATTTCCCATAACTTTTCTTCTAGTCGACAAACGCTAAAGCGCATCTGAACAAGCATGTTTTGTTTAGTATTCGTGTCAAAATTCAGGTCATTTGAACCAATAATCTCTTTGATCGCAGTGATTGAAGTTTCAGACTAATTGGTAGAGGCCAAAACTGGGCATTTTCCATAACTTTTCTTCTAGTCGAAAAACGCTAACGCGCATCTAAACAAGCATGTTTTGTTTAGTATTTGTACCAAAATTCATGTTATTTGAACCAATAATCTCTTTGATCGCAGTGATTGAAGTTTCAGACTAACTGGTAGAGGCCAAAACTGGGCATTTCCCATAACTTTTCTTCTAGTCGACAAACGCTAACGCGCATCTAAACAAGCATGCTTTGTTTAGTATTCGTACCAAAATTCATGTCATTTGAACCAATAATCTCTTTGATCGCAGTGATTGAAGTTTTAGACTAATTGGTAGAGGCCAAAACTGGGCATTTTCCATAACTTTTCTTCTAGTCGAAAAACGCTAACGCGCATCTAAACAAGCATGCTTTGTTTAGTATTCGTACCAAAATTCATGTCATTTGAACCAATAATCTCTTTGATCGCAGTGATTGAAGTTTTAGACTAATTGGTAGAGGCCAAAACTGGGCATTTTCCATAACTTTTCTTCTAGTCGAAAAACGCTAAAGCGCATCTAAACAAGCATGCTTTGTTTAGTATTCGTACCAAAATTCATGTCATTTGAACCAATAATCTCTTTGATCGCAGTGATTGAAGTTTCAGACTAATTGGTAGAGGCCAAAACTGGGCATTTTCCATAACTTTTCTTCTAGTCGAAAAACGCTAAAGCGCATCTAAACAAGCATGCTTTGTTTAGTATTCGTACCAAAATTCATGTCATTTGAACCAATAATCTCTTTGATCGCAGTGATTGAAGTTTCAGACTAATTGGTAGAGGCCAAAACTGGGCATTTTCCATAACTTTTCTTCTAGATCGAAAAACGCTAACGCGCATCTGAACAAGCATGTTTTGTTTAGTATTCATGTCAAAATTCAGGTCATTTGAACCAATAATCTCTTTGATCGCAGTGATTGAAGTTTTAGACTAATTGGTAGAGGCCAAAACTGGACATTTCCCATAACTTTTTTTTAGAAGAGCTATCGACAAACGCTAACGCGCATCTAAACAAGCATGTTTTGTTTAGTATTCGTACCAAAATTCATGTCATTTGAACCAATAATCTCTTTGATCGCAGTGATTGAAGTTTTAGACTAATTGGTAGAAGCCAAAACTGGACATTTCCCATAACTTTTTTTTAGAAGAGCTATCGACAAACGCTAACGCGCATCTGAACAAGCATTATTTGTTTAGTAAATGTGCAAAAATTCAGGTCATTTGAACCAATAATCTCTTTGATCGCAGTGATTGAAGTTTTAGACTGATTGGTAGAAGCCAAAACTGGACATTTCCCATAACTTTTTTTTAGAAGAGCTATCGACAAACGCTAACGCGCATCTAAACAAGCATGTTTTGTTTAGTATTCGTACCAAAATTCATGTCATTTGAACCAATAATCTCTTTGATCGCAGTGATTGAAGTTTCAGACTAATTGGTAGCGGCCAAAACTGGGCATTTTCCATGACTTTTCTTCTAGTCGAAAAACGCTAAAGCGCATCTAAACAAGCATGTTTTATTTAGTATATGTACAAAAATTCAGGTCATTTGAACCAATAATCTCTTTGATCGCAGTGATTAAAGTTTCAGACTAATTGGTAGAGGCCAAAACTGGGCACTTCCCATAACTTTTTTGTTAGAAGTGCTATCGACAAACGCTAACGCGCATCTAAACAAGCATGTTTTGTTTAGTATTCGTACCAAAATTCATGTCATTTGAACCAATAATCTCTTTGATCGCAGTGATTGAAGTTTTAGACTGATTGGTAGAAGCCAAAACTGGACATTTCCCATAACTTTTTTCTAGAAGAGCTATCGACAAACGCTAACGCGCATCTGAACAAGCATTATTTGTTTAGTAAATGTGCAAAAATTCAGGTCATTTGAACCAATAATCTCTTTGATCGCAGTGATTGAAGTTTTAGACTAATTGGTAGAAGCCAAAACTGGACATTTCCCATAACTTTTTTCTAGAAGAGCTATCGACAAACGCTAACGCGCATCTAAACAAGCATGTTTTGTTTAGTATTCGTACCAAAATTCATGTCATTTGAACCAATAATCTCTTTGATCGCAGTGATTGAAGTTTCAGACTAATTGGTAGAGGCCAAAACTGGGCATTTTCCATAACTTTTTTTCTAGTATCGAAAAACGCTAAAGCGCATCTAAACAAGCATGTTTTATTTAGTATATGTACAAAAATTCAGGTCATTTGAACCAATAATCTCTTTGATCGCAGTGATTAAAGTTTCAGACTAATTGGTAGAGGCCAAAACTGGGCACTTCCCATAACTTTTTTGTTAGAAGTGCTATCGACAAACGCTAACGCGCATCTAAACAAGCATGTTTTGTTTAGTATATGTACGAAAATTCATGTCATTTGAACCAATAATCTCTTTGATCGCAGTGATTGAAGTTTCAGACTAATTGGTAGAGGCCAAAACTGGGCATTTCCCATAACTTTTTTTCTAGAAGAGCTATCAAAAAACGCTAACGCGCATCTGAACAAGCATGTTTTGTTTAGTATATGTACGAAAATTCATGTCATTTGAACCAATAATCTCTTTGATCGCAGTGATTGAAGTTTCAGACTAATTGGTAGAGGCCAAAACTGGGCATTTCCCATAACTTTTTTGTTAGAAAAGCTATCGACAAACGCTAACGCGCATCTGAACAAGCATGTTTTGTTTAGTAAATGTGCAAAAATTCAGGTCATTTGAACCAATATTCTCTTTGATCGCAGTGATTGAAGTTTCACACTAATTGGTAGAGGCCAAAACTGGGCATTTCACATGACTTTTTTTCTCGAAGAGCTATCGAAAAACGCTAACGCGCATCTAAACAAGCATGCTTTGTTTAGTATAGGTACAAAAATTCAGGTCATTTGAACCAATAATCTCTTCGATCGCAGTGATTGAAGTTTTAGACTGATTGGTAGAAGCCAAAACTGGGCATTTTCCATAACTTTTCTTCTAGTCGAAAAACGCTAACGCGCATCTAAACAAGCATGCTTTGTTTAGTATTCGTACCAAAATTCAGGTCATTTGAACCAATAATCTCTTTGATCGCAGTGATTGAAGTTTCAGACTAATTGGTAGAGGCCAAAACTGGGCATTTCCCATAACTTTTTTCTAGAAGAGCTATCGACAAACGCTAACGCGCATCTGAACAAGCATGTTTTGTTTAGTAAATGTGCAAAAATTCAGGTCATTTGAACCAATAATCTCTTTGATCGCAGTGATTGAAGTTTCAGACTAATTGGTAGAGGCCAAAACTGGGCATTTCACATAACTTTTTTTCTAGAAGAGCTATCGACAAACGCTAACGCGCATCTAAACAAGCATGTTTTGTTTAGTATATGTGCAAAAATTCAGGTCATTTGAACCAATAATCTCTTCGATCGCAGTGATTGAAGTTTTAGACTAATTGGTAGAGGCCAAAACTGGGCATTTTCCATAACTTTTCTTCTAGTATCGACAAACGCTAACGCGCATCTAAACAAGCATGTTTTGTTTAGTATTCGTACCAAAATTCAGGTCATTTGAACCAATAATCTCTTTGATCGCAGTGATTGAAGTTTCAGACTAATTGGTAGAGGCCAAAACTGGGCATTTTCCATAACTTTTCTTCTAGTCGAAAAACGCTAAAGCGCATCTAAACAAGCATGCTTTGTTTAGTATTCGTACCGAAATTCATGTCATTTGGACCAATAATCTCTTTGATCGCAGTGATTGAAGTTTCAGACTAATTGGTAGAGGCCAAAACTGGGCATTTTCCATAACTTTTTTTTAGAAGAGCTATCGACAAACGCTAACGCGCATCTAAACAAGCATGTTTTGTTTAGTATTCGTACCAAAATTCATGTCATTTGAACCAATAATCTCTTTGATCGCAGTGATTGAAGTTTCAGACTAATTGGTAGAGGCCAAAACTGGGCATTTTCCATAACTTTTCTTCTAGGATCGACAAACGCTAACGCGCATCTAAACAAGCATGTTTTGTTTAGTATATGTACAAAAATTCAGGTCATTTGAACCAATAATCTCTTTGATCGCAGTGATTGAAGTTTCAGACTAATTGGTAGAGGCCAAAACTGGGCATTTTCCATAACTTTTTTCTAGAAGAGCTATCGACAAACGCTAACGCGCATCTAAACAAGCATGTTTTGTTTAGTATTCGTACCAAAATTCAGGTCATTTGAACCAATAATCTCTTTGATCGCAGTGATTGAAGTTTCAGACTAATTGGTAGAGGCCAAAACTGGACATTTCCCATAACTTTTTTTCTAGAAGAGCTATCGACAAACGCTAACGCGCATCTAAACAAGCATGTTTTGTTTAGTATTTGTACCAAAATTCAGGTCATTTGAACCAATAATCTCTTTGATCGCAGTGATTGAAGTTTCAGACTAATTGGTAGAGGCCAAAACTGGACATTTCCCATAACTTTTTTCTAGAAGAGCTATCGACAAACGCTAACGCGCATCTAAACAAGCATGTTTTGTTTAGTATATGTACAAAAATTCAGGTCATTTGAACCAATAATCTCTTTGATCGCAGTGATTGAAGTTTTAGACTAATTGGTAGAGGCCAAAACTGGGCATTTTCCATAACTTTTTTTTAGAAGAGCTATCGACAAACGCTAACGCGCATCTAAACAAGCATGTTTTGTTTAGTATTCGTACCAAAATTCATGTCATTTGAACCAATAATCTCTTTGATCGCAGTGATTGAAGTTTCAGACTAATTGGTAGAGGCCAAAACTGGACATTTCCCATAACTTTTTTCTAGAAGAGCTATCGACAAACGCTAACGCGCATCTGAACAAGCATGTTTTGTTTAGTATTCGTACCAAAATTCAGGTCATTTGAACCAATAATCTCTTTGATCGCAGTGATTGAAGTTTCAGACTAATTGGTAGAGGCCAAAACTGGGCATTTTCCATAACTTTTTTCTAGAAGAGCTATCGACAAACGCTAACGCGCATCTAAACAAGCATGTTTTGTTTAGTATTTGTACCAAAATTCAGGTCATTTGAACCAATAATCTCTTTGATCGCAGTGATTGAAGTTTCAGACTAATTGGTAGAGGCCAAAACTGGGCATTTCCCATAACTTTTTTCTAGAAGAGCTATCGACAAACGCTAACGCGCATCTAAACAAGCATGTTTTGTTTAGTATATGTACAAAAATTCAGGTCATTTGAACCAATAATCTCTTTGATCGCAGTGATTGAAGTTTTAGACTAATTGGTAGAGGCCAAAACTGGGCATTTTCCATAACTTTTTTCTAGAAGAGCTATCGACAAACGCTAACGCGCATCTAAACAAGCATGTTTTGTTTAGTATTTGTACCAAAATTCAGGTCATTTGAACCAATAATCTCTTTGATCGCAGTGATTGAAGTTTCAGACTAATTGGTAGAGGCCAAAACTGGGCATTTTCCATAACTTTTCTTCTAGAAGAGTATCGACAAACGCTAACGCGCATCTAAACAAGCATGTTTTGTTTAGTATATGTACGAAAATTCATGTCATTTGAACCAATAATCTCTTTGATCGCAGTGATTGAAGTTTCAGACTAATTGGTAGAGGCCAAAACTGGGCATTTTCCATAACTTTTTTCTAGAAGAGCTATCGACAAACGCTAACGCGCATCTGAACAAGCATGTTTTGTTTAGTATTCGTACCAAAATTCATGTCATTTGAACCAATAATCTCTTTGATCGCAGTGATTGAAGTTTCAGACTAATTGGTAGAGGCCAAAACTGGACATTTCCCATAACTTTTTTTTAGAAGAGCTATCGACAAACGCTAAAGCGCATCTAAACAAGCATGTTTTATTTAGTATATGTACAAAAATTCAGGTCATTTGAACCAATAATCTCTTTGATCGCAGTGATTGAAGTTTTAGACTAATTGGTAGAGGCCAAAACTGGGCATTTCCCATAACTTTTTTTCTAGAAGAGCTATCGACAAACGCTAACGCGCATCTGAACAAGCATGTTTTGTTTAGTAAATGTGCAAAAATTCAGGTCATTTGAACCAATAATCTCTTTGATCGCAGTGATTGAAGTTTCAGACTAATTGGTAGAGGCCAAAACTGGGCATTTCCCATAACTTTTTTCTAGAAGAGCTATCGACAAACGCTAACGCGCATCTGAACAAGCATGTTTTGTTTAGTAAATGTGCAAAAATTCAGGTCATTTGAACCAATAATCTCTTTGATCGCAGTGATTGAAGTTTCAGACTAATTGGTAGAGGCCAAAACTGGGCATTTCCCATAACTTTTTTCTAGAAGAGCTATCGACAAACGCTAACGCGCATCTAAACAAGCATGATTTGTTTAGTATATGTACAAAAATTCAGGTCATTTGAACCAATAATCTCTTTGATCGCAGTGATTGAAGTTTCAGACTAATTGGTAGAGGCCAAAACTGGACATTTCCCATAACTTTTTTCTAGAAGAGCTATCGACAAACGCTAACGCGCATCTGAACAAGCAGCATTTGTTTAGTATATGTGCAAAAATTCAGGTCATTTGAACCAATAATCTCTTTGATCGCAGTGATTGAAGTTTCAGACTAATTGGTAGAGGCCAAAACTGGACATTTCCCATAACTTTTTTCTAGAAGAGCTATCGACAAACGCTAACGCGCATCTGAACAAGCATGTATTTGTTTAGTAAATGTGCAAAAATTCAGGTCATTTGAACCAATAATCTCTTTGATCGCAGTGATTGAAGTTTCAGACTAATTGGTAGAGGCCAAAACTGGACATTTCCCATAACTTTTTTTAGAAGAGCTATCGACAAACGCTAACGCGCATCTGAACAAGCATGTATTTGTTTAGTAAATGTGCAAAAATTCAGGTCATTTGAACCAATAATCTCTTTGATCGCAGTGATTGAAGTTTCAGACTAATTGGTAGAGGCCAAAACTGGACATTTCCCATAACTTTTTTTTAGAAGAGCTATCGACAAACGCTAACGCGCATCTGAACAAGCATGTTTTGTTTAGTATTCGTACCAAAATTCAGGTCATTTGAACCAATAATCTCTTTGATCGCAGTGATTGAAGTTTCAGACTAATTGGTAGAAGCCAAAACTGGACATTTCCCATAACTTTTTTTCTAGAAGAGCTATCGAAAAACGCTAACGCGCATCTGAACAAGCATGTTTTGTTTAGTAAATGTGCAAAAATTCAGGTCATTTGAACCAATAATCTCTTTGATCGCAGTGATTGAAGTTTCAGACTAATTGGTAGAGGCCAAAACTGGACATTTCCCATAACTTTTTTCTAGAAGAGCTATCGACAAACGCTAACGCGCATCTGAACAAGCATGTTTTGTTTAGTAAATGTGCAAAAATTCAGGTCATTTGAACCAATAATCTCTTTGATCGCAGTGATTGAAGTTTCAGACTAATTGGTAGAGGCCAAAACTGGACATTTCCCATAACTTTTTTTTAGAAGAGCTATCGACAAACGCTAACGCGCATTTGAACAAGCTTGTTTTGTTTAGTATTTGTACCAAAATTCATATCATTTGAACCAATAATCTCTTTGATCGCAGTGATTGAAGTTTCAGACTAATTGGTAGAGGCCAAAACTGGACATTTCCCATAACTTTTTTTCTAGAAGAGCTATCGAAAAACGCTAACGCGCATCTGAACAAGCATGTTTTGTTTAGTAAATGTGCAAAAATTCAGGTCATTTGAACCAATAATCTCTTTGATCGCAGTGATTGAAGTTTCAGACTAATTGGTAGAGGCCAAAACTGGGCATTTCCCATAACTTTTTTCTAGAAGAGCTATCGACAAACGCTAACGCGCATCTGAACAAGCATGTTTTGTTTAGTATTCGTACCAAAATTCAGGTCATTTGAACCAATAATCTCTTTGATCGCAGTGATTGAAGTTTCAGACTAATTGGTAGAGGCCAAAACTGGGCATTTCCCATAACTTTTTTCTAGAAGAGCTATCGAAAAACGCTAACGCGCATCTGAACAAGCATGTTTTGTTTAGTAAATGTGCAAAAATTCAGGTCATTTGAACCAATAATCTCTTTGATCGCAGTGATTGAAGTTTCAGACTAATTGGTAGAAGCCAAAACTGGGCATTTCCCATAACTTTTTTTCTAGAAGAGCTATCGACAAACGCTAACGCGCATCTGAACAAGCATCATTTGTTTAGTAAATGTGCAAAAATTCAGGTCATTTGAACCAATATTCTCTTTGATCGCAGTGATTGAAGTTTTAGACTGATTGGTAGAAGCCAAAACTGGACATTTCCCATAACTTTTTTTCTAGAAGAGCTATCGAAAAACGCTAACGCGCATCTAAACAAGCATGTTTTGTTTAGTATTCGTACCAAAATTCAGGTCATTTGAACCAATAATCTCTTTGATCGCAGTGATTGAAGTTTCAGACTAATTGGTAGAGGCCAAAACTGGGCATTTCCCATAACTTTTTTTCTAGAAGAGCTATCGAAAAACGCTAACGCGCATCTGAACAAGCATGTTTTGTTTAGTAAATGTGCAAAAATTCAGGTCATTTGAACCAATAATCTCTTTGATCGCAGTGATTGAAGTTTTAGACTAATTGGTAGAGGCCAAAACTGGGCATTTCCCATAACTTTTTTCTAGAAGAGCTATCGAAAAACGCTAACGCGCATCTGAACAAGCATGTTTTGTTTAGTAAATGTGCAAAAATTCAGGTCATTTGAACCAATAATCTCTTTGATCGCAGTGATTGAAGTTTCAGACTAATTGGTAGAGGCCAAAACTGGGCATTTCACATAACTTTTTTTCTAGAAGAGCTATCGACAAACGCTAACGCGCATCTAAACAAGCATGGTTTGTTTAGTATAGGTACAAAAATTCAGGTCATTTGAACCAATAATCTCTTTGATCGCAGTGATTGAAGTTTCAGACTAATTGGTAGAGGCCAAAACTGGACATTTCCCATAACTTTTTTTTAGAAGAGCTATCGACAAACGCTAACGCGCATCTGAACAAGCATTATTTGTTTAGTAAATGTGCAAAAATTCAGGTCATTTGAACCAATAATCTCTTTGATCGCAGTGATTGAAGTTTCAGACTAATTGGTAGAGGCCAAAACTGGACATTTCCCATAACTTTTTTTAGAAGAGCTATCGACAAACGCTAACGCGCATCTGAACAAGCATGTTTTGTTTAGTATTCGTACCAAAATTCAGGTCATTTGAACCAATAATCTCTTTGATCGCAGTGATTGAAGTTTCAGACTAATTGGTAGAAGCCAAAACTGGACATTTCCCATAACTTTTTTCTAGAAGAGCTATCGAAAAACGCTAACGCGCATCTGAACAAGCATGTATTTGTTTAGTAAATGTGCAAAAATTCAGGTCATTTGAACCAATAATCTCTTTGATCGCAGTGATTGAAGTTTCAGACTAATTGGTAGAGGCCAAAACTGGACATTTCCCATAACTTTTTTTTTGAAGAGCTATCGACAAACGCTAACGCGCATCTGAACAAGCATGTTTTGTTTAGTATATGTACAAAAATTCAGGTCATTTGAACCAATAATCTCTTTGATCGCAGTGATTGAAGTTTCAGACTAATTGGTAGAGGCCAAAACTGGACATTTCCCATAACTTTTTTCTAGAAGAGCTATCGACAAACGCTAACGCGCATCTGAACAAGCATGTTTTGTTTAGTAAATGTGCAAAAATTCAGGTCATTTGAACCAATAATCTCTTTGATCGCAGTGATTGAAGTTTCAGACTAATTGGTAGAGGCCAAAACTGGGCATTTCCCATAACTTTTTTTTAGAAGAGCTATCGACAAACGCTAACGCGCATCTGAACAAGCATGTTTTGTTTAGTATTCGTACCAAAATTCAGGTCATTTGAACCAATAATCTCTTTGATCGCAGTGATTGAAGTTTCAGACTAATTGGTAGAAGCCAAAACTGGGCATTTCCCATAACTTTTTTCTAGAAGAGCTATCGACAAACGCTAACGCGCATCTGAACAAGCATGTTTTGTTTAGTATTCATACCAAAATTCAGGTCATTTGAACCAATAATCTCTTTGATCGCAGTGATTGAAGTTTCAGACTAATTGGTAGAGGCCAAAACTGGACATTTCCCATAACTTTTTTCTTGAAGAGCTATCGAAAAACGCTAACGCGCATCTGAACAAGCATGTATTTGTTTAGTAAATGTGCAAAAATTCAGGTCATTTGAACCAATAATCTCTTTGATCGCAGTGATTGAAGTTTCAGACTAATTGGTAGAGGCCAAAACTGGACATTTCCCATAACTTTTTTTTAGAAGAGCTATCGACAAACGCTAACGCGCATCTGAACAAGCATGTTTTGTTTAGTATTCGTACCAAAATTCAGGTCATTTGAACCAATAATCTCTTTGATCGCAGTGATTGAAGTTTTAGACTAATTGGTAGAGGCCAAAACTGGACATTTCCCATAACTTTTTTCTAGAAGAGCTATCGACAAACGCTAACGCGCATCTGAACAAGCATGTTTTGTTTAGTAAATGTGCAAAAATTCAGGTCATTTGAACCAATAATCTCTTTGATCGCAGTGATTGAATTTTTAGACTAATTGGTAGAAGCCAAAACTGGACATTTCCCATAACTTTTTTCTAGAAGAGCTATCGACAAACGCTAACGCGCATCTGAACAAGCATGTTTTGTTTAGTATTTGTACCAAAATTCAGGTCATTTGAACCAATAATCTCTTTGATCGCAGTGATTGAAGTTTCAGACTAATTGGTAGAGGCCAAAACTGGGCATTTCCCATAACTTTCTTTCTAGAAGAGCTATCGACAAACGCTAACGCGCATCTGAACAAGCATGTTTTGTTTAGTATATGTGCAAAAATTCAGGTCATTTGAACCAATAATCTCTTTGATCGCAGTGATTGAAGTTTCAGACTAATTGGTAGAGGCCAAAACTGGGCATTTCCCATAACTTTTTTCTAGAAGAGCTATCGACAAACGCTAACGCGCATCTGAACAAGCATTATTTGTTTAGTAAATGTGCAAAAATTCAGGTCATTTGAACCAATAATCTCTTTGATCGCAGTGATTGAAGTTTTAGACTAATTGGTAGAGGCCAAAACTGGGCATTTCCCATAACTTTTTTTCTAGAAGAGCTATCGAAAAACGCTAACGCGCATCTGAACAAGCATGTTTTGTTTAGTAAATGTGCAAAAATTCAGGTCATTTGAACCAATAATCTCTTTGATCGCAGTGATTGAAGTTTCAGACTAATTGGTAGAGGCCAAAACTGGGCATTTCCCATAACTTTTTTCTAGAAGAGCTATCGACAAACGCTAACGCGCATCTGAACAAGCATTATTTGTTTAGTAAATGTGCAAAAATTCAGGTCATTTGAACCAATAATCTCTTTGATCGCAGTGATTGAAGTTTTAGACTAATTGGTAGAGGCCAAAACTGGGCACTTCCCATAACTTTTTTGTTAGAAGAGTTATCGACAAACACTAACGCGCATCTAAATAAGCATGTTTTGTTTA
The DNA here is from genome assembly GCA_002259235.3 of Caenorhabditis latens. Classification (NCBI taxonomy): domain Eukaryota; kingdom Metazoa; phylum Nematoda; class Chromadorea; order Rhabditida; family Rhabditidae; genus Caenorhabditis; species Caenorhabditis latens. Next base: position 22,184,639 of record CM056097.1, on the reverse strand, counting down.
GTAAATGTGCAAAAATTCAGGTCATTTGAACCAATAATCTCTTTGATCGCAGTGATTGAAGTTTTAGACTAATTGGTAGAGGCCAAAACTGGGCATTTCCCATAACTTTTTTTCTAGAAGAGCTATCGAAAAACGCTAACGCGCATCTGAACAAGCATGTTTTGTTCAGTAAATGTGCAAAAATTCAGGTCATTTGAACCAATAATCTCTTTGATCGCAGTGATTGAAGTTTTAGACTGATTGGTAGAAGCCAAAACTGGGCATTTCCCATAACTTTTTTTCTAGAAGAGCTATCAACAAACGCTAACGCGTTTCTGAACAAGCAGTATTTGTTTAGTAAATGTGCAAAAATTCAGGTCATTTGAACCAATAATCTCTTTGATCGCAGTGATTGAAGTTTTAGACTAATTGGTAGAGGCCAAAACTGGACATTTCCCATAACTTTTTTTCTAGAAGAGCTATCGAAAAACGCTAACGCGCATCTGAACAAGCATGTTTTGTTTAGTAAATGTGCAAAAATTCAGGTCATTTGAACCAATGATCTCGTTGATCGCAGTGATTGAAGTTTTAGACTAATTGGTAGAGGCCAAAACTGGGCATTTCCCATAACTTTTTTCTAGAAGAGCTATCGACAAACGCTAACGCGCATCTGAACAAGCATAATTTGTTTAGTAAATGTGCAAAAATTCAGGTCATTTGAACCAATAATCTCTTTGATCGCAGTGATTGAAGTTTTAGACTAATTGGTAGAGGCCAAAACTGGACATTTCCCATAACTTTTTTCTAGAAGAGCTATCGACAAACGCTAACGCGCATCTGAACAAGCATGTTTTGTTTAGTAAATGTGCAGAAATTCAGGTCATTTGAACCAATAATCTCTTTGATCGCAGTGATTGAAGTTTCAGACTAATTGGTAGAGGCCAAAACTGGGCATTTCCCATAACTTTTTTCTTGAAGAGCTATCGACAAACGCTAACGCGCATCTAAACAAGCATGGTTTGTTTAGTATAGGTACAAAAATTCAGGTCATTTGAACCAATAATCTCTTTGATCGCAGTGATTGAAGTTTTAGACTAATTGGTAGAGGCCAAAACTGGACATTTCCCATAACTTTTTTTTAGAAGAGCTATCGACAAACGCTAACGCGCATCTGAACAAGCATGTTTTGTTTAGTATTTATACCAAAATTCATGTCATTTGAACCAATAATCTCTTTGATCGCAGTGATTGAATTTTTAGACTAATTGGTAGAAGCCAAAACTGGACATTTCCCATAACTTTTTTTCTAGAAGAGCTATCGACAAACGCTAACGCGCATCTGAACAAGCATGTTTTGTTTAGTATATGTACAAAAATTCATATCGTTTGAACCAATAATCTCTTTGATCGCAGTGATTGAAGTTTTAGACTAATTGGTAGAGGCCAAAACTGGACATTTCTCATAACTTTTTTTCTAGAAGAGCTATCGACAAACGCTAACGCGCATCTGAACAAGCATGTTTTGTTTAGTAAATGTGCAGAAATTCAGGTCATTTGAACCAATAATCTCTTTGATCGCAGTGATTGAAGTTTCAGACTAATTGGTAGAGGCCAAAACTGGGCATTTCCCATAACTTTTTTTCTAGAAGAGCTATCGAAAAACGCTAACGCGCATCTGAACAAGCATGTTTTGTTCAGTAAATGTGCAAAAATTCAGGTCATTTGAACCAATAATCTCTTTGATCGCAGTGATTGAAGTTTTAGACTAATTGGTAGAGGCCAAAACTGGACATTTCCCATAACTTTTTTTTAGAAGAGCTATCGACAAACACTAACGCGCATCTAAACAAGCATGTTTTGTTTAGTAAATGTGCAAAAATTCAGGTCATTTGAACCAATAATCTCTTTGATCGCAGTGATTGAAGTTTTAGACTAATTGGTAGAGGCCAAAACTGGGCATTTCCCATAACTTTTTTTCTAGAAGAGTTATTGAAAAACGCTAACGCGCATCTGAACAAGCATGTTTTGTTTAGTAAATGTGCAAAAATTCAGGTCATTTGATCCAATGATCTCGTTGATCGCAGTGATTGAAGTTTTAGACTAATTGGTAGAGGCCAAAACTGGGCATTTCCCATAACTTTTTTTCTAGAAGAGCTATCGACAAACGCTAACGCGCTTCTGAACAAGCATTATTTGTTTAGTAAATGTGCAAAAATTCAGGTCATTTGAACCAATAATCTCTTTGATCGCAGTGATTGAATTTTCAGACTAATTGGTAGAGGCCAAAACTGGACATTTCCCATAACTTTTTTCTAGAAGAGCTATCAAAAAACGCTAACGCGCATCTGAACAAGCATGTTTTGTTTAGTAAATGTGCAGAAATTCAAGTCATTTGAACCAATATTCTCTTTGATCGCAGTGATTGAGGTTTCACACTAATTGGTAGAGGCCAAAACTGGGCATTTCACATGACTTTTTTTCTCGAAGAGCTATCGAAAAACGCTAACGCGCATCTAAACAAGCATGGTTTGTTCAGTATAGGTACAAAAATTCAGGTCATTTGAACCAATAATCTCTTCGATCGCAGTGATTGAAGTTTTAGACTGATTGGTAGAAGCCAAAACTGGACATTTCCCATAACTTTTTTTCTAGAAGGGCTATCGACAAACGCTAACGCGCTTCTGAACAAGCATGTTTTGTTTAGTATTCATACCAAAATTCATGTCATTTGAACCAATAATCTCTTTGATCGCAGTGATTGAAGTTTTAGACTGATTGGTAAAAGCCAAAACTGGACATTTCCCATAACTTTTTTTCTAGAAGGGCTATCGACAAACGCTAACGCGCTTCTGAACAAGCATGTTTTGTTTAGTATATGTACAAAAATTCAGGTTGTTTGAACCAATAATCTCTTTGATCGCAGTGATTGAAGTTTTAGACTAATTGGTAGAGGCCAAAACTGGACATTTCCCATAACTTTTTTTCTAGAAGAGCTATCAAAAAACGCTAACGCGCATCTGAACAAGCATGTTTTGTTTAGTAAATGTGCAGAAATTCAGGTCATTTGAACCAATATTCTCTTTGATCGCAGTGATTGAGGTTTCACACTAATTGGTAGAGGCCAAAACTGGGCATTTCACATGACTTTTTTTCTCGAAGAGCTATCGAAAAACGCTAACGCGCATCTAAACAAGCATGGTTTGTTCAGTATAGGTACAAAAATTCAGGTCATTTGAACCAATAATCTCTTCGATCGCAGTGATTGAAGTTTTAGACTGATTGGTAGAAGCCAAAACTGGACATTTCCCACAACTTTTTTTTAGAAGAGCTATCGACAAACGCTAACGCGCATCTGAACAAGCATGTTTTGTTTAGTATTCATACCAAAATTCATGTCATTTGAACCAATAATCTCTTTGATCGCAGTGATTGAAGTTTTAGACTGATTGGTAAAAGCCAAAACTGGACATTTCCCATAACTTTTTTTCTAGAAGGGCTATCGACAAACGCTAACGCGCTTCTGAACAAGCATGTTTTGTTTAGTATATGTACAAAAATTCAGGTTGTTTGAACCAATAATCTCTTTGATCGCAGTGATTGAAGTTTTAGACAGATTGGTAGAAGCCAAAACTGGACATTTCTCATAACTTTTTTTTTAGAAGAGCTATCGACAAACGCTAACGCGCATCTGAACAAGCATGTTTTGTTTAGTAAATGTGCAGAAATTCAGGTCATTTGAACCAATATTCTCTTTGATCGCAGTGATTGAAGTTTCACACTAATTGGTAGAGGCCAAAACTGGGCATTTCACATGACTTTTTTCTCGAAGAGCTATCAAAAAACGCTAACGCGCATCTAAACAAGCATGGTTTGTTTAGTATAGGTACAAAAATTCAGGTCATTTGAACCAATAATCTCTTTGATCGCAGTGATTGAAGTTTTAGACTGATTGGTAGAAGCCAAAACTGGACATTTCCCACAACTTTTTTTTAGAAGAGCTATCGACAAACGCTAACGCGCATCTGAACAAGCATGTTTTGTTTAGTATTCATACCAAAATTCATGTCATTTGAACCAATAATCTCTTTGATCGCAGTGATTGAAGTTTTAGACTGATTGGTAGAAGCCAAAACTGGACATTTCCCATAACTTTTTTTAGAAGAGCTATCGACAAACGCTAACGCGCATCTGAACAAGCATGTTTTGTTTAGTATTCGTACCAAAATTCATGTCATTTGAACCAATAATCTCTTTGATCGCAGTGATTGAAGTTTCAGACTAATTGGTAGAAGCCAAAACTGGACATTTCCCATAACTTTTTTTTCAAAAGAGATATCGACAAACGCTAACGCGCATCTAAACAAGCATGTTTTGTTTAGTATTCGTACCAGAATTCATGTCATTTGAACCAATAATCTCTTTGATCGCAGTGATTGAAGTTTTAGACTAATTGGTAGAGGCCAAAACTGGACATTTCCCATAACTTTTTTATTTAAAGAGCTATCGACAAACGCTAACGCGCATCTGAACAAGCATGTTTTGTTTAGTATTCGTACCAAAATTCATGTCATTTGAACCAATAATCTCTTTGATCGCAGTGATTGAAGTTTTAGACTGATTGGTAGAAGCCAAAACTGGACATTTCCCATAACTTTTTTTCTAGAAGAGCTATCAAAAAACGCTAACGCGCATCTGAACAAGCATGTTTTGTTTAGTATTCGTACCAAAATTCATGTCATTTCAACCAATAATCTCTTTGATCGCAGTGATTGAAGTTTTAGACTGATTGGTAAAAGCCAAAACTGGACATTTCCCATAACTTTTTTTCTGGAAGAGCTATCGAAAAACGCTAACGCGCATCTGAACAAGCATGTTTTGTTTAGTAAATGTGCAAAAATTCAGGTCATTTGAACCAATAATCTCTTTGATCGCAGTGATTGAAGTTTTAGACTAATTGGTAGAGGCCAAAACTGGGCATTTCCCATAACTTTTTTTCTGGAAGAGCTATCGAAAAACGCTAACGCGCATCTGAACAAGCATGTTTTGTTTAGTAAATGTGCAAAAATTCAGGTCATTTGAACCAATAATCTCTTTGATCGCAGTGATTGAAGTTTTAGACTAATTGGTAGAGGCCAAAACTGGGCATTTCCCATAACTTTTTTTCTAGAAGAGCTATCGAAAAACGCTAACGCGCATCTGAACAAACATGTTTTGTTTAGTATATGTACAAAAATTCAGGTCGTTTGAACCAATAATCTCTTTGATCGCAGTGATTGAAGTTTTAGACTGATTGGTAGAAGCCAAAACTGGACATTTCCCATAACTTTTTTTTTAGAAGAGCTATCGAAAAACGCTAACGCGCATCTGAAAAAGCATGTTTTGTTTAGTATATGTACAAAAATTCAGGTCGTTTGAACCAATAATCTCTTTGATCGCAGTGATTGAAGTTTTAGACAGATTGGTAGAAGCCAAAACTGAACATTTCTCATAACTTTTTTTTTAAAGAGCTATCGACAAACGCTAACGCGCATCTGAACAAGCATGTTTTGTTTAGTAAATGTGCAGAAATTCAGGTCATTTGAACCAATATTCTCTTTGATCGCAGTGATTGAAGTTTCACACTAATTGGTAGAGGCCAAAACTGGGCATTTCACATGACTTTTTTTCTCGAAGAGCTATCGAAAAACGCTAACGCGCATCTAAACAAGCATGGTTTGTTCAGTATAGGTACAAAAATTCAGGTCATTTGAACCAATAATCTCTTCGATCGCAGTGATTGAAGTTTTAGACTGATTGGTAGAAGCCAAAACTGGACATTTCCCACAACTTTTTTTTAGAAGAGCTATCGACAAACGCTAACGCGCATCTGAACAAGCATGTTTTGTTTAGTATTCATACCAAAATTCATGTCATTTGAACCAATAATCTCTTTGATCGCAGTGATTGAAGTTTTAGACTGATTGGTAAAAGCCAAAACTGGACATTTCCCATAACTTTTTTTTAGAAGAGCTATCGACAAACGCTAACGCGCATCTGAACAAGCATGTTTTGTTTAGTATTCGTACCAAAATTCATGTCATTTGAACCAATAATCTCTTTGATCGCAGTGATTGAAGTTTTAGACTGATTGGTAGAAGCCAAAACTGGACATTTCCCATAACTTTTTTTTTAAAGAGCTATCGACAAACGCTAACGCGCATCTGAACAAGCATGTTTTGTTTAGTATTCGTACCAGAATTCATGTCATTTGAACCAATAATCTCTTTGATCGCAGTGATTGAAGTTTTAGACTAATTGGTAGAGGCCAAAACTGGGCATTTCCCATAACTTTTTTTTTAAAGAGCTATCGACACACGCTAACGCGCATCTGAACAAGCATGTTTTGTTTAGTATTCGTACCAAAATTCATGTCATTTGAACCAATAATCTCTTTGATCGCAGTGATTGAAGTTTTAGACTGATTGGTAGAAGCCAAAACTGGACATTTCCCATAACTTTTTTTCTAGAAGAGCTATCGAAAAACGCTAACGCGCATCTGAACAAGCATGTTTTGTTTAGTATTCGTACCAAAATTCATGTCATTTGAACCAATAATCTCTTTGATCGCAGTGATTGAAGTTTTAGACTGATTGGTAAAAGCCAAAACTGGACATTTCCCATAACTTTTTTTTTTAAAGAGCTATCGACAAACGCTAACGCGCATCTGAACAAGCATGTTTTGTTTAGTATTCGTACCAAAATTCATGTCATTTGAACCAATAATCTCTTTGATCGCAGTGATTGAAGTTTTAGACTAATTGGTAGAGGCCAAAACTGGGCATTTCCCATAACTTTTTTTCTGGAAGAGCTATCGAAAAACGCTAACGCGCATCTGAACAAGCATGTTTTGTTTAGTAAATGTGCAAAAATTCAGGTCATTTGAACCAATAATCTCTTTGATCGCAGTGATTGAAGTTTTAGACTGATTGGTAGAAGCCAGAACTGGACATTTCCCATAACATTTTTTTTAGAAGAGCTATCGACAAACGCTAACGCGCATCTGAACAAGCATGTTTTGTTTAGTAAATGTACAAAAATTCAGGTCGTTTGAACCAATAATCTCTTTGATCGCAGTGATTGAAGTTTTAGACTGATTGGTAGAAGCCAAAACTGGACATTTCCCATAACTTTTTTTTTAGAAGAGCTATCAAAAACGCTAACGCGCATCTGAACAAGCATGTTTTGTTTAGTATATGTACAAAAATTCAGGTCATTTGAACCAATAATCTCTTTGATCGCAGTGATTGAAGTTTTAGATTGATTGGTAGAAGCCAAAACTGGACATTTCCCATAACTTTTTTTTAGAAGAGCTATCGACAAACGCTAACGCGCATCTGAACAAGCATGTTTTGTTTAGTAAATGTACAAAAATTCAGGTCATTTGAACCAATAATCTCTTTGATCGCAGTGATTGAAGTTTTAGACTGATTGGTAGAAGCCAAAACTGGACATTTCCCATAACTTTTTTTTTAGAAGAGCTATCAAAAAACGCTAACGCGCATCTGAACAAGCATGTTTTGTTTAGTATATGTACAAAAATTCAGGTCATTTGAACCAATAATCTCTTTGATCGCAGTGATTGAAGTTTTAGATTGATTGGTAGAAGCCAAAACTGGACATTTCCCATAACTTTTTTTTAGAAGAGCTATCGACAAACGCTAACGCGCATCTGAACAAGCATATTTTGTTTAGTAAATGTACAAAAATTCAGGTCGTTTGAACCAATAATCTCTTTGATCGCAGTGATTGAAGTTTCACACTAATTGGTAGAGGCCAAAACTGGGCATTTCACATAACTTTTTTTTTAGAAGAGTTATCGAAAAACGCTAACGCGCATCTAAACAAGCATGTTTTGTTTAGTATAGGTACAAAAATTCAGGTCATTTGAACCAATAATCTCTTTGATCGCAGTGATTGAAGTTTTAGACTAATTGGTAGAGGCCAAAACTGGGCATTTTCCATAACTTTTTTTTAGAAGAGCTATCGACAAACGCTAACGCGCATCTAAACAAGCATGGTTTGTTTAGTATAGGTACAAAAATTCAGGTCATTTGAACCAATAATCTCTTTGATCGCAGTGATTGAAGTTTTAGACTGATTGGTAGAAGCCAAAACTGGACATTTCCCATAACTTTTTTTTAGAAGAGCTATCGACAAACGCTAACGCGCATCTGAACAAGCATATTTTGTTTAGTATCCGTACCAAAATTCATGTCATTTGAACCAATAATCTCTTTGATCGCAGTGTATGACAGAAATGTATTGTGTTGTATTGTATTAAATTATATTGCTATTTACCGTTAGCACTCAATAACATTGAAGGTGAAAACGCGTTATCCCAAGAGACAACGCAGTGTCATGCTGGTTTGGGTGGGCGTGTTTTGCGTTCGCTGCGTTCCGCGCGCAAATTCGTAGTGTTCATTGCGTCCACCGTCGTTTGGCAGTCTACCTTGTCAGTCTTGTCTTCATGTAGCCTTTTGGTTGGCTGCACCCCTTCCCTTCCCCATTTCATTTTCCCTTAATGAAAAAATAGATAGCCTACTGGATGGCCGTCCCTCCCCTCCCCTATGATTTTTATTGAATTCTAATTTATTTTTTCTACACTTATTCTGCTTCTGGTCTCATTGGAGGAATGAAACTTCCCACCTTCTCTACAACGGAATCAAGTTGGGAACACAAAAGGAGCCGATTTGCATGGCAGTGTGGACAGAAGATACCATCGGGAGATACATCCGACGGTCCTGTCAGCCGACTTGCGAGCTGCGTCATCTCTTCGGAACCAGTTGAAATGTGCGTGTCACGAAAGAAACCCAGAAGATTTGGAAAAAACACCACCGAAAATTTCACAGCCCAGAGGAATATGCCAAAAACCGAACCCAACGGTCTTCTTTAAGACCACCAATCCAAAAAATCCTACTTTCAAAACATTGATGCGATGCATAAATAAATATATATTTCTTACTTCAATATTATTTTTGACTTCTGTTTACTGGTTTCATTGTAATACTCTCTCATCTTTATCCAATTGGGTTCACATTTGGAGGTGATTAGAGATTTATGACTGCCATAGTTTGATCTTTGTTCTTATTGCAAAAGGAGGAAGGGAGAGAAGAATTGTCTGGGTCTCTTGCCCTCTCACACTCTCTTGCTTTGTTTGCTGTCCTTCGGAGACGATCATGTCAGCGTCTGTCACGCGTTTTTCTTTATTGAAAATTTGAATCTCACTTTGGGTGAATGGAATCATTCAAAAACTGTTAACGGAGAAGCGAGAACTGCTAACGAGAGAGAATGCGGATTTGTGCTGTACACGGGGACAGATTTTCATAAAACGACCAATGTATTGTGAGAAAAATATATATTTGCTTTGATCTCAAAGAACACTGTACGACGGCAAACAATGAATTAGCATTGGACACCGTGATAAGCTTCCAAACATCGGTCTGTCTGTGTATGAAAAACAGTCTACAGTAACCTTTTCTTGCAACACAATATCAGGACACACGCCGAAGATTGGAAGCTCATCATGGTGTCTTATTCCTTCTCATTTTTCGCAGTCGTACAGTGTCCTTTGAGAACGAAGCTGGATATGAGTTTATGATTTCTAAGTTTTTCACGTGACAGACGCAGACAGGTACGTCTCCCAAGGACAGCAAACATAGCAAGAGAGTGTGAGAGAGCAAGAGACCCTCCGCCTGTCCCCTCCCCTTCTTCAGATCAAACTATGTTTCATATAGCGGCCATAATTCTCTAGTCGCCTTCAAATATGAACCAATTGGCTAAAAACAGCAAACAGGAAACAAAAACAGAATAAATGGCACAGAAATGAGAAAAAATATATTTATTCTTTTTTCAATGGTTTCGAAGTAGGATTCTTTGGATTGGTGGCTTTAAAGAAAGCCGTTGGGTTCGGTGGGTTGGTCTTAAAGAAGACCGTTGGGTGTCTATGAAGTTCTGATGAACTTATAAACATTCTCCTCAAGTCCGTCTCGCTAGTTGCATGTCCTTTCTTGATCTTCCAGAACGACCAAACTGGATATATTCAGCAAATCCGATCACTCTCCATTGAGAACCAAACATTTCGAAATCGGAACCAGAATGGAAGTTGTTGAGTGAGATCCAGGATGCAGCTCCATGAAGTGATATTGTCCAGGATTCAAATTCATCATCAGATGACGTCGTTCTCGGCTAGTTACCGACTGGTCGCCTCCACATTTGCATTTTCCATCAACATCAATTTTGATATCATCCAATTCTCCGAAACTCTTTCCTCTGTTAACCATTGTGCTGTGTTCGTGTGTTTGACCTTCACAAGTTTCCAGAACGTGAGATGACTTGGAGCAGAATAGAAATAGAATAAATATATTAGGATTCAAAAAAAATCATAGGGTAGGGGGGACAGCCATCTAGTAGGCTATCTATTTTTTCATTAAGTGAAAATGAAATGGGGAAGGGAAGGGGTGCAGCCAACCAGAAGGCTACATGAAGACAGAACTGACTAGGTAGACTGCCAAACGACGGAGGACGCAATGAACACTACGTATTTGCGCGCGACACGCAGCGAACGCAGCGAACGCAAAACACGCCCACCCTACCAGCACGACACTGCGTTGCCTCTTGGGATAATGCGTTTTCACCTTCGAAATGATAGAATTATAGTGCTAACGGAATATAGCAATATAATTCAATGCAATACAATACATATAGGGTCATGAAAACAAAGAAATAGATGTGATGTTTGAACAAATAAGATTGACAATGTGGAGACCATATGAGGTCTCACACTGTGCTAGAGTTATTATATTCCAGTTCATTCATAAACCAAATAATGACCAAAAAACAAATAAGAGTTGCTACAGGACTATTTGACAATGGCAAGAACAGAACAATTGGAAATTGGAGCGGGAATGTGAAATGAATAATCACAAGCTGAATCAAACAGAAAAGAAACTTGAAATTTAGAATTTCGCTCACTAGATTCTCTAGATTTCTGAAAAAAAAATTGTGTTCAGTGCCTGACTTTTGTCAGTAGTTGTTGTACACTATAGATGTGCTATTCTAACTCAGCTCGAAATTTGAATTTTTCGACTATTTTCAGCTCGAAATTCACATTTTTCGATGATATTTAGCTTGAAACTACGTTTTTCGACAATTTTCATTTTAAAATTTGGTTTTTTCGACTATTTTCAGCTCGAAGTTTAGTTTTTTTTAAAACTATTTTTAGCTCGAAATTTGAATTTTTCGACGAAGATCAGTCGAGAGTAAAGTGAGAGTGATCCTTTTCATAATTTTCTGTCAACCGACAACAAAAATGACAGGAAAAGACAAAAACATTGTTTCTTGGCGCTTCTGTCGAAAAGTAATCATGAAATCGCTCATTGTTTGCCATGTACTTTCGAACTTGATTTTTGTCTCTAATTTTTTTTGGTTTCATGCATGCTGTTATAGAGCATAGTGAAATTTATACCTAAATTTTCCGCGCCGTCCCTCAAAACACTTGCTATGAGAAAAGTGCTCATGGACCTGAAGGCTCCATCCCATCAAATGTCTTCCTCCCTTCAGTACGATGTTTCCGTCGACCTCCGATACAAAACGAATTATCAAGTGACACCAAACAACGATGCTTCCGCCAGATCCACCAGAATTGATCAATCTGGATAATCAATATGTATCACATTTCTTTTTTTGTTCCTGTTTCCTAAATATACTTGTATCCTGTCTATTACTGTGACTATCTTCTTCTTCTAACCACTTCTATTCTTTTTTCTTTTGAAACGGGTCGTTTTCTCATGTTTTTTGTTTCATTTTCTCAGCCTTCTTCCCTTTGAAACCCCGTTAAAACCTTTTATCTCATCATTTCCGTTTCCACCCCAAAAATGCCTCATTCTGCATCAATTTTCTAAAAATGCTCACCTTTCAGCTGTGGTTAAGAGATCATCACTGAAAAATCCCTGTGTTTGTTTTCTTTATTTTCATGTCTGTACATTGTCCCCCCCCACCAAGTTAAGATAAGTACATATGTGTGAGCCCCGCCCCCAGATTTTTGATGCATTGAGAGAGAGGGGAATGCACGATGGGGAGACAACATATAATTAGAAGTACAACTCATACACTCTATAGATCAAAATATCAACAAGATATTCTGATTTATGCTTTTTTGTGAAATGCACGTCTTGTGAGCAATGTGACAGAGATCGCACACAAAATTGATGACGCGGATCGAGGATTACGGTAGGTGGGCGGAGTTGCGGGTGTCCGGATGTCTGTCGGTGTGTCCGCTGATCCCAATGTCTGCAAGTATACAAATCCGTGATCTGTCTGTGTGTCCGCAAATCCAGATGTCGCAAAATCTGTCTGTCTGTCCCGATTTTCGAGTCTGTGTGTCTGTTTTTCCGAATTTTCAGAAGTTCTCCTGTCTGTCTGTGTGTCGTGCCTCTCCGGGTGTCCACTTTCCTGTTTTTTGAGATATCCGTCGCCATCCTATCTCATCTCTCTGTCTGTCGGTTCTTCCGGACTTTTTCAAATCTCGTTGTCTGTCTGTCTATCACAAAATAGTGTCCAAATGTCCCAGAATCTGTCTGTGTTTTTGTTTATCCGGTTGTCTTCAACAGTATTTATGTCTTCTCAACAAATAACAAAAAAAAACAGCAACAAAAACAGAAATGGGCGTCAATCCAAAATCTCAATCTCGACTCTTCCCATCTCCTCATCCCTCCCAATCGACATATCGACGAACGTATCACTGACCAATTTCTTGAATTTGAAACTGGGAACATAGCATTGAAACATCATACTGACATACTGTAGATCATTATTCGTCCGGTTGATCACATGACAAATCGATAATAAATCATTGAATCGAGAGGGGGCGTGGCTTTGATACATAAGTTGACAGTATTGGAAAAGTGCTGAGGAATACGTCTTTTGATGGGCGGATAGGGAGGAACGGGCGTCCGCGGAGAGGTAGTGGGGGATCGCTGAAAAGGGGGACTTTGAAGAGGGGGGTGTAGCCGGATAAAGTCAGGGGAAGCTCAAAATCTGTGAGTAGATCAAAAATGTTCAGTTCTACATTTTTGTAGTTGACCACTTTTTGATAGCAATTCACGGTGCAGAGATACACCCCGTTTAAGTGAAGGGGCACTCTTACCCTGGTATCTCGAAACCGTGAAGAGCTAGTAAAAAGTGATCAACTACAAAAATGTATTGTTTTAATTCAAAAGCTTATGAATACTCACCCGGATTACAAAAGAATATCAAAATCAGCAACTGATATTCCTCATTTGTCACCTTCAACTCGATCAATCTTCCCACTGTTTCACAACAAATTCGATTCAGAATTCCCTTAGATTTTTTGAAGAGTAGATGAACTTCTTTCGGATAAACATTTTCTCCGCTGGGGGTCACAAGGCAGCTTTTTTTCTCATTGAAGGTTCGCATTGCCCCTCCCAATAATGCGGTACGGAGGTAGTTGTATGAGAAGAGTGTTCTCTGAAAAAGAAATGACCATATCTCCTTACGGACCATTTGCACAAAAAAGTGAACAATTACAAAATTATAGAGCAGAAAATTCTACACATTTTATTAATTATCAGCTTTTCGATAGCACTAATCGCTGCGGAGATACAACGTTTTGAAGTTTAGTGAGCACGAAAGAGCGCGCGCAGACAGTCAGACACACTAGCTTCTCTGCGTCTCTCATCTTGTTATGGTAATTTAGTGTTAAGATCAAACAATACTAGTTCTACATTTTTGTAGTTGATTACTATTTGATAGCTCTTCAGGGTTTTGAGATACAAGGGTGATTCCACGGAATCTCTCGTCCTGTGGGCGGTACTTTTTTAACAACGTGTATCTCTGCACCGTAAAATGCTATCAAAAAGTGGTAAGCTACAAAAATGTAGAACTAGACATTTCTTATCTACTCACAAATTTTGAACTGTCCCAAACAATAACCGGCTCCACCAAACTCCTTCAAGTTTCAACAGCCGCTTTGTACAATGCACCCCTACTGTTGTCATTTGACGAATCGTATCTTCTTAGGGACTCTTCTCAGAAAAAAGTAGATACCTGCGAATATGTAGAGCAAACAATTTTACACATTTTGTTAGTTATCAGCATTTTAATAGCACTAATCGCTAGGGAGATACAACGTTTTGATGTTTAGCGAGTATGAGAGAACGCGCGCAGACAGTCAGACACTCTAGCTTCACTGCGTCTCTAAGCTCTAGGAAATCTTACTGATACATTACAACCTACCTTATCCTCCATCCCCAACTGATTAATAAAATCGAAACTACAAAAATGAATAATCCTTGAATAAACATCAAGGAATGCCCACTCGTGAGCAGTCACATGAGCACCGGGAACCTGAAAAATCACCGCCAATTTTATTAGTCTACAGTACCCCCAATACCGTACCTTTTCCACCATATTCATCACCTTCCTATCGTTCAAAACTTCGTCTAGACTCGGATCCTCCATCGAATAGCTGCTGATCAATTTCTGATATCTGGTTCTATCCATTTCTGTCAACTTCTCCAATAAATTGCTCAATCGGGGGTCGGAGTGAAGTACTGTAGTAGGGGGAGGAGTCATATTCATTCCGGATTCCACGCATTTTTGATATCGACAGAATTGACAATTCGGAAGACTTTGATAGTCTTCAAAACATCTTTTGAGTTTTTTGCAGTGATAGGTGAGATTTTGAACGATGGTTCGTCGGAAGAACATTTTACACGCGTAGCACGAGAAGACCTGCAGATTGAAGGATAGACAGACACACAGATATCCGGATACACAACTGGACAGACAGACAGAGAACAATCGTTTGTCAATTTTTTTTGTTGAAAAAGTGAGTTGCAAAAATCCAGTTTTTACTTGTTTTCTGGGACATCCGGACTTGCCGACAAACAGATAGGCATCGGAACATCCGGATTCTTAGGACACACAGACAGAAACAACATAAATCTCGCTTGCGGCTAATTTCATTGCTATTGGGCAGACGAACTGACAGACAGACATCTTGACGGAATAATGGACACCTTGACAATCCGTACAGAAATTTGAAGGACATTCGGAGCTTAGGACACACCGACAGACGGACTGACAGACATGGTACCGCACAGTGCAACAACGCAAAAACCCGGGTCTCAGTACAAAAACTTGAAATTTTGAATTTTTTTTGCAAAAAAGTAGAATTTTCAACTTTGTTTTAGAAAATTGATAAAACATATGATTTTTAACAATTTTTGATAAACATTTTAAAAATGTTCGAAAAAAGTTTTGCTCTTTTTTGAAACCCTGCCCGGTCGGGCAGCGACGGCAAATTTCTACACCTAATGTGAGCCGAGATTTAGCATGTCTGACGAAAACTCGAACCTTTCATAAAGTGGAGTGGACATCTGGACTTCTGGACATACGGACACCCAGAGGACATTCAGGAAACACAGTGAAATTCAGACATCATGATGTAACAACATAAAACATAAAAAATCCCATAAAATTACTAATGGACATCCGGACTGACCGACACACCGAGAGACAGGACTCACCCCATAATGATTTCCGAACGCCTGCCGATAACATATCCGACACCCTTTCTCGCTATTAAGCAGTACAATTGTATTCCTTTTTGATTTCGACATGACAATTGAAATGAGCTAAAAATCTCAGATATTCAAAAGTTTCTTGATTTTTATATCAGTACGTACTCTCGAGATAAATAAGGGATATATTAGACACAAAAGGGTTACCAGAAATAGAAATCGCCAGTCGAGTGTGTGTGTGTGTGTTTCGCTTCCTTGACTATGTAGATTAGAATTAGCCGCTGTCTCACGCGAGAAATTTCGGGAAAAGGGGCGGAGACTGAGTAGATGTGTTAACCGAAACGTGAGGCTCTGCAAAACAACATGTATTAGGGAAGGTTCTAGATGTTTGGGGACGTGGCCTAGTTTTTGCAAAGAATGAATTCGCTGACCAGCGACTCGAAAAGTGATAATAGGTTCATTGAGCTCAAACAATTGAACTAAATTTGTAAATTAATTTTTCTCATGATGTGAAAAAGACTCATTTTCGAAGAACTGGTCGCCCCCCTGTCTTCTCCAGCTATACCAAGATAAATACATATGTGTAATCCCCGCCCCCCAGATTTTTGATGCATTGAGAGCAAATGGGGAGACAGCTTATAATTAGAAGAACATTTCATGCACCCTATAGATTAAAATATCAACGAGACATTCTGATTTATGCTTTTTTTGTGAAATGCACGTCTTGTGAGCAATGTGACAGAGATCGCACACAAAATTGATGACGCGGATGAAGGATCCCGGTAGGTTGGCGAAGTTGCGGGTGTCCGGATGTCTGTCGGTGTGTCCACTGATCCCAATTTCTGCAAGAGAACAAATCCGTGATCTGTCTGCGTGTCCGCAAATCCAGATGTCGCAAAATCTGCCGGTCGTCTGTCCAGATTTCCGGATTTTCGAGTCTGTGTGTCTGTTTATCCGGATTTTCAGAAGTCCTCCTGTCTGTCTGTGTGCCGTGTCCCTCCGGATGTCCACTTTCTTGTTTTTTGAGATATCCGTCGTCATCCTATCTCGTCTCTCTGTCTGTCGGTTCTTCCGGATTTTTTCATACCTCGTTGTCTGTCTGTGTGTCCCAAAATAGTGTCCGGATGTCCAAGAAAAGTTGATCCCAAAAATCACTAGGACCAATTATGAGGTTGCTCAATTATCGAGAAAAGCGAAGAAAAACAATAACCTTTTAAATTTTAAAAATAACAATTTTTAACAAAAAATTAAAAGAAAAATTGCAAAATTCAAGTTGAAAGTTTCATTTCATCCATGATCTTCTATTTTCCATCCGCAGTTGGTCTCCCTGTTCCAGCACATTTCTTGTCAGGTTGAAATTTGTATTTGTATTGCGGACAACGTATATACTGTAATTGGGGGTTCGAACCTGGGTCACTCGGACCTCCGTCCTAGCTGTTATCCACTCGGACACAGCGCCGTTTGGGAGAGGGAGAGAAGAGTGCGCTCATATGGTCTCCCCCTTTGCGACAGCTGGTTAAGAAGGGAAGAGGAGGGATGGATAGTGTTTCAGTGGTCCACAGGGTTAAAAGAAATGTTAAACTGACACAAAACATATTTTTGTATTCTTGAGTAGTCAATATGAATAAAATGTCATTTCAACGTTGAGTTTCACGATTTATCTCTCTCTTCTTCTTCTCTGTCTCCCTTCTATCTCCACCACCATTTGACTGGAGAACAACTGACAAACTGCCACATACCCACAGAAAGTAAGAAATGTAGAAAAGTAAGAAACGTACTGAATATAGTTGAAAAATCGATATTGAAAACTGAAAACAGTCGAAAAATCCGAATTTCAAGGTGAAACTGGTCGAAAAATCAAAATTTCAAGCTGAAAATAACCGAAACGTCACAATTTCAAGCTGCAAATAGTCAAAAAGACACAATTTGAAACTGAAAATTGTCGAAAAATCCAAATTTGAAGCTGAAAATAACCAAAAATCCAAATTTCAAGCTGAAAATTGTCAAAAATTCAAATTTCAAGATGAAAATAGTCGAATGGCGTTGGCGAGGCAGAATATAGAATATCTAAAATGCACAAATGTTTTTTCAGGTCACAATTTCTACTGAAAATAGTCGAAAAATCGGAATTTCAAGTTGAAAATAGTCGAACAATCCGATTTCCAAGCTGAAATAAGTTGAGGAATAGAAATTTCAAAACCCCGAGTTAAAATAGAACATCAGAACTGCACAATACTACTGACAGAAGTCAGAGTCACTGGCTTCTTGAAGTTAGTTGCTAATCATTCAGAAGACACACTGGACAGAAATTTTTTCAGAAATCTTACGATTTTAGTGAGGAAAATTTCAAGTTTCAAGTATAGTTGCTGTTTGATTTCGCTTGTGATTATTCATTTCACATTCCAATTCACAATTTCAATTGCTATTTTGAAGGTGAAAACGCATTATCCCAAGAGGCAACGCAGTGTCGTGCTGGTAGGGTGGGCGTGTTTTGTGTTTGCTGCGTTTCGCGCGCAAATACGTAGTGTTCTTTGCGTCCTCCGTCGTTTGGCAGTCTACCTTGTCAGTCCTGTCTTCATGTAGCCTTCTGGTTGGCTGCACCCCTTCCCTCTCCCCATTCATTTTTTATTAAAAAAAATAGATAGCCTACTGGATGGCCGTCCCTCCCCTCCCCTATGATTTTTATTGAATTCTAATTTATTTTTTCTACTCTTATTCTGATTCTGGCGTCTTTGGAGAAACGAAAAATCCCACCATCTCTACGAAGGCATCAAGCTGGGAAAACCAAAGGAGCCGATTTGCATGGCAGTGTGGAGACAGGAGACAATCGGGAAATATATCCGACGGCCCTGTCAGTCGACTTGCGAGCTCCGTCATGTCTTCGGAACCGAGCTTCATCTGATAGTGGTAGCGCTCAAAAGAAGAGATGAGGTGACGCTGGCTCTCGAACCTGACTGCATTGGATTCAAAACGCAATTGAAATGCGCGGAACACGAAGCAAATCTTCCCAAAAGATATGCAGCTGGCCAGAAGAATATGAGGAGCACGTTTTTCAGTTCATCAGAACTTGATAAACACCAAACGGTCTTCTTTAAGACCAACCCCCAAACCGAACCCAACGGTCTTCTTTAAGACCACCAATCCAAAAAATCCTACTTTCAAAACATTGATGAATAAAAAAGTAATCATTTCTTATTTTTGTGTCATTTATACTGTTTGTTGTTCCTGTTTGCTGTCTTTAACCAATTGGGTTCATATTTGGAGGCGATTTGAGAATTATGACCGCCATAGTTTGATCTTTGAACTCATTACATAAAGAGGAAAGGAGAGGTAAAGTATCTGGGTCTCTTACTCTCTCACACTCTCTCGCTTTGTTTGCTGTTCTTTGGAGACGACCATGTCAGCGTCGGTCACGCGATCTTCTTTATTGAGAATTTGAATCTTACCTTGAGTCAATCGAATTATTTGAGTCAATGGAAAAGTGAACTGCTAACGAGAGGGAATGTGTGTTTGTGCTGTACACGGGGAACAGATTTTCATTCAACATATTGTGAAAAAAACATCAAAAATTCTATTAAGCTTCGATTTAAAAGGGCACTGTATGACTGTAAAAAAGATCTTCAACGTTCTTGGTTTATGGCTAAAAATTCTGAAAAACTGAAACAAAACTGTTGTCAAAAACTGCATAAGCTTGGCGCGTTACGAATTTGGACAATTTCCACAATTATCTTTTTATGAAATATAAGGAAAAACAAAGAAGACTCGAACCTCCATCTCTCGGACCTCCGTCCTAGCTGTTATCCACTCGGATAAAGTTATTTTGTGTCATTTCAGCATTTACTTCCCACTGTATGGACCATTGAAACATTATTCATTCTTCCTCCTCTCTTCTTAACCAGCTGTCGAAAGAGGGAGACCATATGAGCGCACTCTTCTCTCCCCCTCCCAAGCGGCGCTGTGTCCGAGTGGATAACAGCTAGGACGGATGTCCGAGTGACCCAGGTTCGAACCCTGCGCATAGTTCCATATACTTCGTGAGAAGAAAATTGTGGAAACTATCCAACATCGAGACGAGTGAAGCTTATGCAGTTTTTGACAACATTTTTGTTTTTATTTTTTGGAGTTTATAGCCCGAAAATCACGAAAAGTGATAGAAAAGCATTAGAAAGGTATAAGTGTGGATTTTGGTCAAAGAAAACTCTCAGAATGTGTTGTTGTGACAATTACATTGTTTACCTTGCCCTCAATGGGGTACCCCTGTTTTTCATCTCCTTGTACACCGTCTTTCCTATCGAATATGGCATGGAATCGATGATCAGTGAGACCAAGACGACTGCAATTTCTCCTTGATTTCAGGGGTCTCATTCTTTGTGCCTGTCACGAAACATGCCGGATTCGGAGGTTCTGAAAGCACCTACAAAACAAAACAAAACAAATCCGGGAGAGACATACTTGAACTTCTCGGAATCCTCAAAAACAATAAAAACCATTATACAGTAACTTTTTCTTGCAACACGATATCAAAACACATGCCGAAATTCGAAAGCTCATCATGCCTATATTATTTCATGTTTATTCATTCCTACAGTGTCCTTTGAGATCAAAACTAAAAAAAATTATTCAAAAGATTTTGGCGTGACAGGCGCGGGCATTGTCGTCTCCCAAGGACAGCAAACAAAGCGAGAGAATGTGAGAGAGCAGGAGACACAAACACTCCGTTCCTTCACTCCCCCTTAGGTTGATCCCGAGGTCAAAGATCAAACTGTGTTGCAGATAGCGACCATAATTCTTTAGTCGCTTCAAAGTATGAACCCAATCGGTTAAAAACAGCAAACAGGAAAAAAAACAGAGCAAATAAAGTTGAAAAAAGAAAGAGATATGTATATATATATTCTTCAATGTTTTGAAAATAGGATTTTTTGGGTTTGTGGTCTTAAAGAAGACCTTTGGGTTCGGTTTGGTGGGTTGGTCTTAAAAAAGACCGTTGGGTTCGTTGAGTGTCTTTCAAGCATCGTCTGAAGGACCTGGAGCTCCTATGGTTCTGGAGCATTCATCGGTTCTGGAGCATTCATCGGTTCTGGAGCCAACGGTTCTGGAGCCAACGGTTCTGTTTCTGAAATCTCGCATTTCTTCCAGTGTGCCGACAGTGCAAATTCTATTGACAAGAACTGGCTGTAAAAGTTCTTTCTTTAAAAAAAGTGGAATGTTTCTATTATGTTACCTTTGCCGAATTGAGCTCGTGTTGAACAGACAATTCAAGACGACGCTTGATGGGAATCTCCGGAAATCGTTGGCAGAGGCAATCTCCGCACGCCCATTTTGCGTACCGGGCCTTCCATCTGGTGACGAGCTCTAGGACTTGCACGATGTTAGAAGCTGAAAACGGGTTTTGGTAAAATTGTGGATTCTCAAACTTTCTTACCTTTCAGCGAGTGATAAACTCCATTGATAAGCTCTAGAAACCAATGGAAATAGGCCTCCTTGACATCATCCAAAACCGGAGTTGCATTTTGGACGCTCGGTGAGTTGATCATTGCGCCAAGGACCGAGGAATGACGGGTGAGGTGCTGAAATTCAGGAATCTTTATAGGTTTTACTTATTCGGAAAACTCACTCTCTTATCAACGTAGAATCGTTGACCTTCGACGATAATACAGAAATCTGAGATTTCTGGAGAGTTATTGGAAAACGTCAAGAAAGTATGGTAGTTCCGCGCTTCCGGAACGTTCCGCGCTTCGTGTGTTTGAGAGATCCGTGAGATGGCACTGGTAGCAGAATAAAAAATATAACGAATTTACTAGAATTCAATAAAAATCATAGGGGAGGGGGGACAGCCATTCAGTAGGCAATCTTTTTTCGATAAAAATCGAATAGGGGAAGGGAATGGGGTGCAGCCAACCAGAAGGCTACATGAAGACAAGACTGACTATTACATGACTGCAGACGAGAAGGACATAATATTTCACGCCCACACAAACTAGTAGGACACTGCGTTGCCTCTTGGGATAAAGCGTCTTCACCTTCGAAATAATAGAATTAGAGTGCTAACGGGAAATATGGATACAATACAATACAATACAATACATATAGGGTCATGAAAACAAAGAAATAGATGTGATGTTTGAACAAATAGGAGTGACAATGTGGAGATTAGATGAGGACTCACACTGTGCTTGGAGTTAATATATTCCAGTTGATTCATAAACCAAATAATGACCTTCGACAGAAGCACCAAGAAACACAATTTTTGTCTTTTCTTGTCATTTGTGTGGTCACCTGAGAAAAAATTTTGAATAGGATCACTCTCACTTTACTCAAGCTGAAAATGCATAGTCGAAAAAACCAAATTTTGAGCTGAAAACAGTCGGAAAAAACCAAATTTCAAGATGAAAATAGTCGAAAAATTCAAATTTCAAGTTGAAAGTAGTCGAAAAATCAAAATTTCGAGCTGAAAATTGTCGAAAAACCTAAGTTTCAAGCTAAAATAGTCGAAAAATCTGAATTTCGAGCGGAAAATAGCCGAAAAATCCAAATTTCGAGATGAATTAGAACAGAACATCTACAGTGCACAACACAACTGACAAAAGTTAGACACTGAACACAAATTTTTTAGAAACCTAACGATTTTAGTGAGCAAAATTCCAAATTTCAAGTATCTTTGCTGTTTGATTTCGTATTTGTTCATTCACTTCACATTCCAGCTTTAAATTGTTCTGTTCTTGCAATTTTTGAATGTCCCTGTAGCAACTCTTATTTGTGTTTTTGGTCATTATTTGGTTTATGAATCAAGTGGAATATATTAACTCCCAGCACAGTGTGAGTCCTCATCTAATCTCCACATTGTCAACCCTATTTGTTCAAACATCACATCTATTTCTTTGTTTTCATGACCCTATATGTATTGTATTGTATTATATTAGAGTCTTCTATTAGCCACTCTAACTCAATAATATTGAGGGTGTAAACGCATTATCCCAAGAGGCAACATCTGTTACCTTTTCTTGTCTGAGAACGCAGTGTCGTACTAGTAAGTGTGGGCGTGGTTTGCGTTAGCGCGTATAGCGTCCTCCGTCGTTTGGCAGTCTACCTCGTCAGTCTTGTCTTCATGTAGCCTTCTGGTTGGCTGCACCCCTTCCCTTCCCCGTTTCGATTTTTATCGAAAAAAAATAATTAGATAGCCTACTGGATGGCTGTCCCCCCCTCCCCTATGATTTTTATTGAATTCTAGTACCTATTTCTATTTTTATTCTGCTGTGTCGTTAGTTTTTGGATGGAGTTGTGTGCATCGGACAACACAAACAATAGTGGAGTGTATGTCTCCGACGAGTTCCGAAGCTAGCTGCCACAAGTTTTGTTTGGTTGGAAGCCGTCCTGTCAGCACGTGTCTATGTGATCCCGGACGCGAAATTCCAGCAAGATATCGGAAAAACGTGAGTAGAAATCTATCTGTTTGTCTAGATGCCCATTCTTTTCTTTTCAGTTTCTTGATGGGCTTCGACGAGCGACACTACGTCAATGTTCCTAGTGTGCCGACATCGAAGCTTCGTGTTTACACGATTGGAGAGAAGGGATGAAGAAGAAGGAGTATGACAAACCTCCGTGCGAATACACACCAAGAGACAGTGCTGATCGTCTTTGCTCAACCGACACTGCTTGAGGACCCTCTATTATCTGCTCATATGCTGAAGAATTAGAGGAGAGCGTTTCTGAGCCTGATAGAACCCCAACGGTCATCTTGAAGACCCAACCACCGAAACCCAACGGTCTTCCTTAAGACCAAACCACCAATCCGAACCCAACGGCTTTCTTTAAAGCCACCAATCCAAAAAATCCTATTTTCAAAACATTTATGAATAAAAAAGTATTTGTGTCTCATTTCTCTGTCATTTTTTATGTTTTTCTTTTCTGTTTGCTGTTTTAACCAATTGTGTTCCCATTTGAAGACAGCTAGAGAATTATGCCCGCCATCTGGAACATAGTTTGATCTCGAGATCAGCCTAATGGGGAGAGGAGAGGCGAAGTGTCTGCGTCTCTCGATATCTCCGATTCTCTCGCTTTGTTTGCTGTCCTTGGAAGACGTACCTGTCTGCGACTGTCAGTGATTCTCCTCATCAAGAAGTTGAACCTCACCTTGAGTCAATAAAATCCTTCGAAAGTTGTTAACGGAAAAGCGAGACAAGTGATGGGGACACATTTTTATTCAACCACTAGTTTTAGCCAAAGGATGTTTGTCTAATCGGATAAGTCTAATCGGCTGAGAACTAGAGCGGGTAAACTAACAACACGTGAACATATGGTTTTTTGTGAAAGATATTATCGAGAAAAACGAAGATTCGTTCAGTTATCAACAAAAACGAAAATTACTGCAAACATTTGGAGCAAAAACAAAAACCAATAACGGTGCTTTTACGAAAAAACGAAGAAAATGGCAAAAATCTTGTTCAAATGCAAGTTGAAATCACCTATATTTTCAACCATGATCTCCTTTTCCCCATCTGCAGTGGGTCTTCCAGTTCCAGCCCTTTCTTTGTCAGTGCAATATTGCGGGCAGCGTAAATACTGTAATTCTCAGACCCATTCTGGGAAATTTCAACGAGCAAAACGCGAGTAGATTGTTTCCTCATGCTTTACTATCAATTTTAGTGTGTTTCCGGCTGAAAATACTGAAAAATAAAAACAAAATGTTGTCAAAAACTGCATAAGCTTTGCGCGTCTCGATGTTGGACAGTTTCCACAATTTTCTTCTCACGAAGTATATGGAAACTATGCGCAGGGCTCGAACCTGCGTCACTCGGACCTCCGTCTTAGCTGTTATCCACTCGGACACAGCGCCGCTTGGGAGGGGGAGAGAAGAGTGCGTTCATATGGTCTCCCCTTTCAACAGCTGGTTGAGAAGGGAAGAGGAGGGATGGATGTTTCAATGGTCCACAGGGTTGACAGTAAATGTTAAACTGATACAAAACATATATGTTCTGTATTCTTGAGTTGTCAACATGAATAACATGTCATCTGAACTTTTAGTTTTCGAAACAATGTAAAAATCATCTCGAAATGCACAAATATCGCCTCCACAAAAACAGTTGCTCACCAGAAATACCACACTCAAAGAAAAAGGAAAATTCAATGCAATTTTCCAGATTTTTACAAATATGACGCCGAAATATCTATATTTCAGCAAATTTCGTCGATCCCAATTTGTTTAAATCAATCGTTGTCAGTTTTGAATAATTTGCGACGACTATGACAGTAATTTTGATGATTTTGAGTAAGATTTCAATCAGTTTTACATTGTAATGGCTTAATTACGGTTGATTCTAGCCAAGTTTCACCAATTCGATTAGATTTCTATCAGTTATTGCAAATTTTGGTATATTTCTTTGCAAATTTCGCCTGTTTGTAATTATTTTCTTACTGTTTTCCACGAATTCTAAGTAATTGAACATTCATTTTCTCCTGGCACTTTGTGATTGCCCATCTCCTTTGCCAAATTTCTTGAGATCAGCAAACAATACGTTTTTTTCTTATTTTCCAGGACCATACCTGTTTCTTTATGTTATAATACCCTTAATAACCACTTAAAATGTGTCATCTGTCATTATTCAATTATATAATTTTTGTAATTGTATGGACGCATTCTCATCATAAATAGCATCTTTTGTGCAGATTGATGACATTAAACTTCCATATGTCCTTTTCTACAAGTAATTGATAGTGAAGTGACCATCTCTTTTTTTCCCTGTCTCCCTTCTATTTCCACCACCATCCGACTGGAGAACGACTGACCAACTGCCTTATACACCTCAAAAATGCTACGTAGAAAAGTAAGAAATGTATTGAATGTAGTTGAAACATCGAAATTGAAAACTAAAAATAGTCGAAAAATGCGAATTTCAAGGTGAAACTGGTCGAAAAAAGAGATATTTCAAGCTGAAAATTGTCCAAAAATCCAAATTTGAAGCTGAAAATAACCGAAAATCACAATTTCAATTTGAAAATATTCGAAAAGACAAAATTTCCAGCTGAAAATAACCGAAAAATCACAATTTGAAGCTGAAAATAGTCGAAAAGACATAGTTTCAAGCTGAAAATTGTCAAAAATTAAAATTTCAAGATAAAAATAATCGAATGGCGTTGGCGAGTCAGAATAAAGAATATCTAAAATGCACAAATATATTTTTTAGGTTACAATTTCTAGTGAAAATAGTCCAAAAATTTAAATTTCAAGATAAAAATAGTCGAATAATCCAATTTCCAAGCTGAAATAAGTTGAAGAATAGAAAATTCAAGAACCCGAGTTAAAATAGAACATCAGAAATGCACAATACTATTGACAGAAATCAGAGTCACTGGCTTCTTGAAGTTAGTCGCTAATCATTCAGAAGACACACTGGTTTAATTACCCAAGTTTGAGGGTTTTTTCTTGAGACTGCGAAGTCGATGACGGACGGGAAGGCCGCGAGGCACCCGGCGGGTAACTCGGCCAGACGCTAGTAGATCAATATATCCGACAGCCCTGGCTAAGAGGAACCCTGGGAATGGAGAAAGTTATGGAAGATGTTGAGGCTGGCTTGGTAACAGCTTCTCTACAGATCATCGTCCTGCAACCACGCAAACCAGTGGGATATGCGGATGATTCAGTACTAACATCAGTACTGTAGAGAAATAACTGTACCTTGCTTGACCATACCCGAGTTGTGACTGCTCTCTGAGCGAAACACTTTAATGGCCCCTCACAAAATAAGCTCCCCAGCAACTGGTGGCCCGGCCTAAGCCGGTAATTACCACTATTGCACCCCAGGCTCGCCGTCGTGTTCCTCTTACCCTCTGGGAAGTTTTTGGTCCTTGAGACAGCATTGCTCCCAGAGGTATGTTAAACCCCGGATTTTCTTCGTTAACTGAAGGATTAATTTCTTTTGGGAAGAAAAGTCGTTGGGTGGATCAAAACCTCAAGTTTGTATGCCTGGAAAAAAGAGGATATAAAAATTCCTGCTTTTTCTCCGTAAAAGGGCTACAACAGAGTGGGGACCTTTGTATCGCCAATCTTTTTTAAGGCTTCCTGGTAGCCGGTAATATCAGATGCTCAACCTGCCACGATCTGATCTGGCATAGTGTTTGGACGGTCTCTGTCTCTCGATCTGAAAGAGAGCTCTGGCCTGAAGAATACACGAGGGCGGGTTGAATGCCGACTGGTGCTGGAGGGGTCAAACCTGAAGGTAAGGTCGTAGGCCGTGAGGCTCCTGGCGGGAAACTCCGTCATAGTCAGTGGTGTGCCAACACCCGACGGCTATGACAAAGTTGGAGGAATCCTGTGGTGTTAAATACCGGGAGAGCGAAGGTTAAGTCGGATCCTGAGTCCACTGCGAGCAGCTATACCTAACCAAATAGTGATGCCGGTGGAATCAACTCGGGTGAAGATGTTCCCTTAGCTCGACCCTCTGCACAAACCCACCGTCTGATGAAAAAGACCGGCGAGAGACCTATCAAAATCTCTCGTCACAGCTAGCGGACCTACCGTGAGGTAGACCCCCGCCGCTGTAAGCAGGCTCGCCTTGAAATTTTTTACAGAAATCTTACGATTCTAGAGAGGAAAATTCCAAGTTTCAAGTATAGTTGCTGATTGATTTCGCTTGTGATTGTCCATTTCACATTCCACCTAACATGTTCAATTGTTATGTTTTTGTCATTGTCGAATACTCCTGTAGCAATTCTTATTTGTATTTTATCTATATTTCTGCAAATTTGGTAGATCCCAATTGGTTTAAATCAATCGTTGTCAGTTTTGAATGAATACGATGACTATGACAGTGACTTCAATGATTTTGAGAAAGATTTCAATCAGTTTTACATTGTAATGGCATAATTACGGTTGATTCTAGCCAACTTTTATCAATTTGATTTGATTTCTATCAATTATGGCTAATTTTGATATGGTTTTTGTAAGTTTCGCCTGTTTGTAATTATTTTCTTACTGTTTTCCGCGAATTTTAAGTAATTGAACATTCATTTTCTCCTGGCACTTTGTGATTGCCCATCTCCTTTGCCAAATTTCTTGAGATCAGCAAACAATACGTTTTTTTCTTATTTTCCAGGACCATACCTGTTTCTTTATGTTATAATACCCTTAATAACCACTTAAAATGTGTCATCTGTCATTATTCAATTATATAATTTTTGTAATTGTATGGACGCATTCTCATCATAAATAGCATCTTTTGTGCAGATTGATGACATTAAACTTCCATATGTCCTTCCCTCCAAGTAATTGATAGTAAAGTGAAATGACCATCTCTCTTTTCCCCTGTCTCCCTTCTATTTCCACCACCATCCGACTGGAGAACGACTGACCAACTGCTTGATACACCTCAAAAATACTAAGAGGCGTAGAGAAAAAGAGAATGATTTTTTCTCCTCCGACACAACAACACGAATGAATTTCTCCTTGATAACAGGTTAGGGATCGTTGGACAAGAAGAGGCGCCAGAAAAGACGACGCTCCAAATAGCCAACGCCCAGCGTTGGTTATCTCATTCCCGTCGCAAGACAACTAGGTGAGTAGTTCAGTAGAGGAACATTTGGGAATTTACTTTTTTGTTTTATATTAGTTAATGAATTTTTTTCAGATGTTCTACTGAATGAACTGTCGACAAAAAGATGTATATATATATTGATTTTCTGTGAAATCTAATTTTTTTATGATTGGTGGTTTGGTAAGTAAAATATTACCTGAAAGTTCATAAAAATTAATTATTGAAAGACTTTTCAGAGACCCTACTGAATGGGATTCTCCACAACACAATCTATTTTTTGTGAATTCGAATTTTGTTTAATTTGGAGGTTTGGAGGGTGAGTTCTGGCAGATTTTTCTGATTTCAAAGCCGAACTTTTTACTTTTTCAGATTTGGTCGTCGATGAAATCATCGATGTAAAACCGAGTTGGACTGACAAGGTGAGATTTTGTTCATTGAATTGAAAACTATATCAGAATCAATTTTAGAAAGAAAAAACCAAAGAATAGTGAAGGACTAGACTATTTTGAAAATAGACCTCAATTTTTTTCAACAACTTGAGTGGTCAACGGTTTGAAACTTTTTGAGAGCCTCAGCGAGTGCATAGGACGGTCTGAACGCTAGTTATTAGAACAAATTAGCTACTCGGAACCGAATTATGGGAACTCAAGAAGCCGAGTTATATTTTTGAACAACATCTGAAAATTACTACAAAAATCTTTTTAAAAAGAGGAAATGTTTCCGAAGAAGTCGATTGCTTATTCAATTTTTTCATTCGCTTGAGGGAAAATCTTGAAACAGATTACCTTTCCTTCATTCTTGACCGATTTTTTGCAACCGATTTCGAATAATTTTGTCGAAATTTCAACGTTTTCAAAACACATTTCTTTGATCCCGATCGGTCTGAATCAACTTTTGTCAGTTTTGAATGAACACGCTACCTATTACTGTGATTTTGAAGATTTTAAGTCAGCGTTTGATCAGTTTTAAATGGCAATGACCTTACATCTCCGCAACAAGCTAACTTTAGGCACCAGGTGACATCTTGAAGCTCAACGTCGGTGGAACGGTGTTCCAAACGACGGTGGCAACGTTGACGAAGTTTGATGGCTTTTTCAAAGCAATGCTGGAGACCGATATCCCGGCGAGTTTTGAAATTGAACATTCGTGGGTGAAGGTTTGAGAAAGTAGAGAAAACTATTGTTTTTGAGCGACTTATTCTGGGTGAAAAGTAACTACAATTAAGTGCGAATAAGCTGTGTATTGAATTTTGATAGATCTTTGAACTTGCCGCCAATTCTAGCGGAGCGTGGTTGCAACTGAGCAATGTACCGCGAATTGGAATTTTGAATTTAGTTCCGTATCACCGGCGAGATAGTAATGATAACTGGAAGTTGATAATCAGCTAATTAGAGTAAGCCAGCAGCAAACATTAACTTAGTTAGTCGTTATAATACTACGAAAAGATCGACTACGACAAGATAAGCAGTCAGATATTGACGATGCAAAAACTCAAAATTTGAAAATTTTGATGTCTGAATAATCCGTACTGACTTAACTAAACCTTTATAAGCAAAAATTACAGCAAAAGAGTTGGACCATGAAGGCTTCTACACGATCGAGAAAGAAGAGCAAAATGGAATAATAATTTTCTGAATCTCAGGCTTTATTTTTTTTGTTTTGTGTATTTAATATAATCTTTTTGTTTTCTGTATCAATTCAAATTCCATCTGTTCAATAAATTTTTTGAAAGAAAATGATAAGCTTGCAATAAACTTCTACCGTACCATGCATAGAACAGAGTTCGGGGTGCCAAAACGTTGCAGGGAAATGTGACCTTTGAGATTATGTCTTTGTTAAAAAAACTTTATGGGTGAACAAGTACTTGTTATCAATCTGATGAGATCAAATACAAAATTTTCTTATTGCTGGAATTGAGTGCATTGTTGGCTGAAGCGTATCGGTTGCTCTGTAATCCTCCCAGATGCCATTATTTCTCGTTTTAGCTTCGACGACAAAGGACACTGTACGACTGTGAAAATTTAAATGAATTCGACACCATGATTGGCATCCAAACTTTGGTATGTGTTCGGATATCATGCTGAAAAAAACGGTTTTTGTAGAATGATATTCATTGTTCTGGGGGATTTTGAAAGAGTTGAGGCCGTGGCCCTCATGATTTTTTCTTGTTTTTTTTTGTTTTCCATTTGCTTTTGAAGCCTCCGAATCCGGCATCGCAGGTGAAATTAAGAAGAAAGTCAGAAACCTAAAATTAAGAAAGATCTGTCTTTATGCCACTGACCTTCGGTTCCTTGTTATATTCCACTGGAAAGCTGAAAATTGCAGGGACCGATTTTGAGCTTTATTGAATATTCACAGTGAAGCATGTAATGAAGGCGCATCCGCTAGTACAACTTCGGATCATCCTACCTCGGCTGCCTTAAAAGATAAACCAATCATCTTGGCTGAAAGAAATAATTTATGAGTATTAAGCTATATTTTGTTAATTTGCACCTTTTCGATGTTCTCTTCAGTAACCAAGATATACCACTGCAAACAGTCATCGCTAGTAGGTGCCTATATTGCAGGTATTACGGCGATTATCGAACATAAAGTGAGGATTCATGCCGACATTCAGAGCAAACACAAAATCCTTGGAGAAATGGAAAAATAAAATTGGAGAAATGGAGAAAGTTTTCTCAAAAAAACGGAAAAAACTGCAAAAATCCAGTACCAAATAAAACCTCTTTTCCTTCCGTCGTCGTTCTTCCAGTTTTTCTTTTCCCTTTGCTGATAAAAAGGGTATTCGATTGCAGGCAACTCGTATAATGAAATTGTCAGAATAAAATATTTTGAAGGTTTTTTATGACCAAAACTCACATGAATTTTTTAACACTTTTCTGTCATTTTTAGTATTTTTTCCGGCTGGAAAACTACAAAATTAAAGCAAAAATGTCGTCAAAAACTGCATAAGCTTCGCGCATCTCGAATTCGGACAGTTTCCACATTTTTCTTCCCACGAAGTATATGGAAACTATGCGCAGGGTTCGAACCTGGGTCACTCGGATCTCCGTCCTAGCTGTTATCCACTCGGACACAGCGCCGTTTGGGAGGGGGAGAGATAAGTGAGTTCATATGGTCTCCCTCTTTCGACAGCTGGTTAAGAAGAGAGGAGGAAGAATGAATTATGTTTCAATGGTCCATACAGTGGAAAGT
The DNA here is from genome assembly GCA_002259235.3 of Caenorhabditis latens. Lineage (NCBI taxonomy): Eukaryota > Metazoa > Nematoda > Chromadorea > Rhabditida > Rhabditidae > Caenorhabditis > Caenorhabditis latens. The sequence continues at coordinate 22,153,357 of CM056097.1, read as the reverse complement.
AAAAGTCAGACTGATAAAAAATATATTTGTTTGTGTTCTTGAGTAATCAACATGAATAAAAGACATTTTAAAGTAAGAAAATAGAAAGATTTTCACGAGTTACGGTTTGAAACAAGATAAAAACAAGCTCGAAATGCACAATTAAGGTTCCCAAAAATGTGAAATAAACAACTTCACCACAATTTTCAAACTTTTTTTCCGATCGTTACCCCGAAAATCTGAAAATGACTGAAACTGACGGCATTTTGTCGAAAATAAACTGAAATATCTGTATTTTTGCTTGTTCAGCCAATTTTTTCGAATGCTCGGGAAAAAACTCTTCTATCATATTATTCATATGTCACTTGTCATCGATTTTCATGACTTTTCAGTCAATTTTTGAACAATTTTGATAGATTTCAAACGTTTTCGACACAAGTTTGATCGATCCCGAACAGTTGAAACCAATTTCGAACAGTTTTGAACAATTTCGCTGACTATGACAGTGATTTCGATGATTTTGAGTCAGGTTTCGATTCGGTTTACAATGTAATGGCCTAATTACGGTTGATTATAGTCAACTTCTACCAATTCGATTCGATTCCTATCGTTTAAGGCTCATTCTGATATATTTTGTGCAAGTTTCGTCTGTTTTCAATTATTTTACTTCTGTTTTCGACGGATTTTCTCACAATTAAACATTCATTCTCTCCTGACACTTGTTGATTGCTCATCTCTTCTGCAAAACTTCTCGGGAATAGCAAATAATACGATTTTTTCTTATTTGTCAGGGCCACACCTGTTTATCTATGTTATAATACCCTTAAGAACCACTCAAATGTGTCATCTGTCATTATTTGATCATCTAATTATTGTAATTGTATGGACGCACTCTTATCATGAATAACATCTGTTCTGCAAATATCGTATTTAGTCCGAGTGTTCTCTATCAAACAATGTGCGGTGACGTCATCTATTTGCGCCTTGTTTAGCCAAAACGCGGCATCTCGGAGCATTGTTAATCGAGAAAGCGAGACCACCACACAAGAAAACACCAGTTTACTCTCCGAGGCCGCCTACTGCATGGCAGCCGAACTAATTTTTATCTATTTTTATTGAATTCTAATTTATTTATTTTTCTCTTCAATTTTTGGGAGTTTGTGAAGGTGAGTATGTTTTTCTAATTCCTTGGTCGAGAAAAAAACAAGATTGGTGAATAAAAAATCGATTTTTCTTTTCGTTGAAATAGAAAAACCCATACTTGCAAAATATCGGCCCGGCCCGACTCGGCCCGTCGGCCCGGGCCGGTGTGGAAGTTTGTCGGCCCGGCCCGGCCCGGTCAGCCCGGTTCAAATTAAATTTATAAATCTGTGTTTTAAAACAAGAATCGTACCCGAAAATTCGACATTTTTGCAAAAAAATTCAAATTTTCAAATTTTTGTACTGAGACCCGGGCCGACCGGGCCGGGCCGGGCCGGGCCGGTGAAAATTCTCAGATCGGCCCGGCCCGGCCCGGCCCGGCCCGGCCCGGCCCGGCCCGGCCCGTTGCAAGTATGGAAAAACCAAACTTTTCTTTTTGAACTTTTTCAATTTTTCTTTTGGAGTCAGAAAATAATCCATGTTTACTGTTTCGAAGTTGTTTTCACCGCATTTTTAGTCAGATTCTGATTTTTTTTCACGTGTTTTCTAGATCAGTACACGAAGATTGATCCGAAGCTCATAAAATCTCATTGAAAGTTTTATTTTCCAGACTTCAATATCATCGAGTTCATCGACCCGAAGCCACTGACAAATTGGGATGTCGTCTTCGATGAAGGGGAACCGAATCGGTAAGTTTTATAGTAACAAATCAGTTGTTAATGATAGTATATTTCAGAGTGTTGATGTCGAAAATCTGATGGAGAAGATGATGGGAATGCAAGTTGCTCCACCTTGACAAGTCTTCAAACAGGAGAGCCGTGTCCGAGTAAGAAATCATTTTTTATCAGCTTCCATAAAACACGTAAATTTTCCAGCCAATCTTCAAGTCGGCAGCCGCGAAGGAAATTCAACTCCTGTTGTTCATCACCAAGGAAAGAAACGTCTACCACCAGGAAATCAAAGGTGTGGAGCAGGAGTTTGATGTCTCAACCCAAGATATGAAGTTTGAGACCGCTGTCAAGCTTCCAAGGCAACAAAACACAAAGAAGAACATTGTCAAAAAGGTAAATCATTGAATTGAAAAAGAAAAAAAAAGAAATGTTTACATTTCAGATCAATATCAAGTTGGAAGGTCTCAACTACGAGATGGAAAGTTCTGAGCTGCAGCGGTGGATTCGTTTTTGTGAAGCGGTCGAGCGACGTGAGTTATAACTTTTAAGATCTTAAAACAGTAATGAACTTGAGTGTTTCAGGTGTATGGTCCAGTACTGCAAAAACGGATCCACCAAATCATCAAACAAGCTCAAAGAAGTGGAGAACTGAACCAGATCGTGATCTACATCAATGGAATCACGGAAGGGGATGTTGGAATCATCAATGAGAAGTACTCGATGCTCATCATGGAAGCATGCAGAGCCATCCACCCAACCACTTTCCGACCGGAAATCATAATAGTCGCAGTATCCAAAACCTATTTTTTCTTAATTTCCTCTCAATAAATTGGGATTAGTTTGAACTGTGTACTGTTGTCTGCTTGCATTGCTCATCACCACTTCACCACACAAAATCAGACATCATTTCAAAACTCCTCGGCAGATTTGCATGGAATTCCGACTTTCGACTTAATGAAGCCCTTAAAATGTACTATATTTTTGTAAAGTTTCACGTTTTTGTTGTACGCGTCTTTCAAGATTGGTAGCTGAGGGGAAAGACGCAGAGAAACGAGAAAACTCCCCTTCTGTGCTAAATTTCAGAGCGTTGTATCTCCATAAAATGAGTTCCTATCAAAAAGTTGTAAACTACAAAGATGAAGCTTGTTAAGTTTACAATATTTTCATAGTTGACAGCATTTGGATAGCTTCTCACGTTTTTGTGATATCTGCCCTTAAAGAGTGGTAGCTGAAGGGAAAGACACAGAGAAGCGAGAGAACTCTCCTTTCCTGCTAAACTTCAAAAAAGTTGTCAACTACAAAATTGGAGCCCCTGAAGTTCACAAAATTTTTGCAGTTTATTATTTTTTGTGGAACCTCCGCTTTTTGAGATACAACACTTTAAAGGTTTAAAGGTAAGAAAACAGTAAGAGAAGCACAGACAGCAAGGCGTTTTGACTATAGGTTTCGTTTTTTAAAAGGGATTTGTTACTGACAAAAAAAACCAAGAACTGTAAGACTAACCGCAGAAAGAAAAAGGACTGGCCATAGTGAAGAGCGTCTTCTACATACATATTGAACTGGATTTTTGCAGTTTTTTCTCAGGTTTTTTGTGAAGACATTGTTTTTTTGTTGGAAAATGTGGTTTTGTGCCCTGGTTTACATTGTTCGTATATTTTTATTAGTTTTTTTTTAGAAAAGCAAACATATAAAACATTATTTAACGCAAATGTTTGTACAAAAAATTAGATTCTTCTTTTCCGATCCACTAGCAATCACTTCCATCTTCAGTGCTCGATGATAACAATATCGAATCCCCGATACAAGACCAAATCCCGATTTGCGTCCATTTTCATACCGATTCCTTGTTGAGTCACTAAAATAGAAAAATAGTTAGTTATCGGTCTTCAAAGTTGAAATTGATAAACTTACCGCTGAATTTCAACTGGAAAAGTGTCTTGCAGTTTCATAACGGAAACTTGTGCCGATTGGTCGATTGGAAATTTTCCAGTTCTGAAATTCAAAATATATACATGTCAGACTTATATTTCATGAAATCACCTCAATCAACGTACGAAGATTATAAACCTGGAAGTCATCGTGATGATGGTGATGAGTGATAAAGATTTACATATTCCCAAGTCGAGATCCTTGCAGTTGATGATCTCTGAAAAGATTTTAAAATTGTTTTTGTCGAATAAGACAGTGATGGGAAAGTGATGTCTGTCTCACTCCCTTGAAAGATATAAACATTGTTAAAGAGTGATAAAAAGTAATATAACTCAAAGAAACAGGTTTTATCCTGACAAATCACCAAAAACAGACTATTTGCTAATCTCAACAAATTTGGCCAAGGAGATGGCAATCAACAAGTGCCAGGAGTGAATGGATGACTAATTACTTGAAAATCCGTCGAAAACAGTAGTGAAATAACTGAAAACCGGCAAAACTTGCATAATGTACACCAAAATTAGCCATAAAAGGTGAAAATTTTATCTAATTGTAGAAAGTTGAGTATAATCGACCGTGATTAAGTCATCATCATGTAAAACTAAACAAAACCTGACTCAAAATCATGAAAATCATTGTCCTAGTTAGCGTAACTATTCATAACAGCAAAAAATAGTTTGAACTGATTGGAATCGAATAAACTAATGAAAAAACGTTAGAATTTTGTCAAGCTTGCTCAAAATTAGCTGAAAAATTAGTAATAGTTTTATGATTCAAAACTTTCTCCCGAGCAATTAAAAAAATGGCTAAGCAGGCAAAACTAAGATATTCCGGCGTGACAATCGGAAAAAAACCTGAGAACTGCGTTGAATCTGTTACTTTTTTTGAGTTTGGTATTTCTAATGAGGAACTGTTTTTGTGGAGACAATAGTTGCGCATTTCGAGTTCTTGCTTTCATTGTTTCGAACAAAAAATTGTGAGACTCCAAGTTAAGATTTAATTTTACTCCTGCTGATTTTTCAAGAATTCACAAATCTATTCTTTGTATCAGTTTATTATAATATATACTTTCATGTGTATGGACCACTGAAACACTATCCATTCCTCCTCTTCCCTTCTTATCCAGCTGTCGCAAAGGGGGAAACCATATGAGCGGAGTCCTCTCCCCCTCTCCCAAGCGGCATTGTGTCCAAGTGGCTAACAGCTAAGACGGAGGCCCGAGGGACCTAGGTTCGAGATTCCAAATAAATAAAAAATTGTGAAAACTGTCCAAATTCGAGACGCGCAAAGCCTATGCAGTTTTTGACTACATTTTGCTTTTTATTTTCAGTATTTTCAGCCGGAAAAAAACACGAAAAATGATAGAAAAGTATTTGAAAGATATTTCTGTGTGTTTTGGTCAAAGAGAACTCTCAGAATGTGTTATTTCTGACATATATTGTCCCCCACAAAGACAGTTTCTCACTAGAAATAAAACACTCAAAAAAATGAACAGCAACGCAATTTACACAATTTTGTCCGATTGTCACACTGAAATTTATTTATTTTTTCCTGTTTACCCAATTTTTTCAATTGCTCTCACTTGACCGATATTGATCGATTTTCAGCCAGTTTTCAATGATTTTGATAAAATCCTAACGTTTTTCCACCAATTTGATCGATTCATATCAGTTTAAACCAATTTAAGGCAGTTTTGAACGAATACACTGATTACCACAGTGGTTTTCATGATTTTAAATCAGATTTTGATATGTTTCACATGAACATGTCTTTATTACGGTTGATTATAGCCAACTTTCACCCTTTTGATACGATTTCCACCTGTTCTGGCTGATTTTGGTATGGATAATGCAAGTTTTGTCCGTTATTAGTTGTTTTTCTACTATTTTGCAATGATTTTCTAACAATTAACCATCCATTCTCTCCTGGCACTTTGTGATTGTCTATCTCATAGGCCAAATTTCTGAAGAGTAACAAATAATTTGTTATTAGCTTATTTGTATGAACCTCACCTGTTTCTCTGTGTTATATTACTTTTATATACAACTTATAAGTGTGTCATCTGTCTTTACTGTTCATCAGTACTTCAATTCATTACTTTTCTTTATGAAGGCGCATTTTCAATGAAGAAAACATCTGTTACGCACTCTTTTGCATAAGAGGGCGCTTTGTATAGCCCATACGCGGAATCTCGTAGCAACGTTCATTAGAAAAGAGAGACTACCGCACGAGAACTGTTCAGTTTTCTCTCCAAGGCTGCCTACTGAATGACAGCCAAAACAATTTATCTCTATTTTTATTGAATTCTAATTTTTTTTTGATTCGGCTTTTGTTGCAGTTCTCTGAAGTTCGGGAAGGTGAGTATTTTTTTTTCAATGTTACAAGGCTAGGCTTGTCGGATAAAACTATTAGGAACTAGAAGAATCGATTTTTTGAAGACCGAAGTATTCTTTCAAAAAATTTTTTCAATTTTTTCAATTTGAGTTCAAAAAATTACACGTCAGAATGAATAAATTAGTAGGAATATTTGAATATTTGGTTCTACTACTAAGCTCAAGCCTGTATCAAGCGCGTCTGAGTGTCTCTGATTGGGAATTTTATTGATAATTTTCGAATTTCAGAGCGCTCCTACGACGATGAAGACATCATCGTTGTTCTCGACCAGCAAGAGTCAGCTGACCAAAAGCTGACCGATGCTCAGCTTCAGGACTCAAGAAGGGCAATGCCAGACCCGATTCCAACAATCTCGGAATAATTTCTCAAAATTAATGGAAGAAGGAGAACAGGATTGCCACGAAAACATGAAGAGGTGAGATTTTTTGTAATTAGCTATCTGACTGACTAGAAAATGGTCTAAACTGACCGCGGAGTTCAGAAACGAGAACTACCAGAATCGAAAGAATCTAAAGTCTCTAAAGCACGCTATGCATGTTCTACCTTTTTGAGTAGTTTTTCCATTAAATCTAACCAAAAGTGCGAACGATTATGAATAACACGCAGTATTTTGACAGTTAAGCGATTCAGAAGTACAGCCTGGTGTCAAAAAGTGAAAAAAAGCAAAATAAAGTTTGAAACGGCGGGGGTCGAACCCGCAAGGCGTGCTTTAGAACCCCTCACCACTCGAAAACGGATCGCTGGCCGAGAGGCATCTGCAGGATTCGTCATATTTGGGGCGAAACATAACTAAATTTGGGTGAAAAATCGAGTAAATCATATGTATTAAATTTGGATTTTCAAACCAGAATATCTGGATTTTGAAAGCTATTCAGCAATTTTTGAAAACTGGTGTCCTATTAAAATTGATTGTCTTTCGATTCAGCTAAGTTTCGTTTCTGAACTCCACGGTCAGTTTGGACCATTCTCTAGTGAACAAAAATGTAATTTTTCGTATTCTGAAATATTCCTGTTCTTCAACGACGCATACTAAGTAGTGAAAAAATGTTTTTTTGGATTTTCAAGTACACACCGAAGAAAATTCATCACAAATAGTTTCAGATCGACTAGTTTCAAATCAAACGGATACCATTGTCACTGAAGATGCTCATCAATTGGAATATAGAGGGTTTCCAAAGGCTCAATCACCGAATCCTGATGACTCTTGGCTTCAATTGGTCGATTCGCTTGGTATGTCAAATCTAGAATTTTCAAGCAAACTAAATTGATTTCAGGCGTGTCCGTGTCATCAATACAATTCGAAATGCCCGACGCTCTCCTTGCCTCTCCCGTCCATTTTACGGAAGGAACAACAATGATGAAATTTGTGATATGAAAATATGAAACTGTGAATAAAATGATAATTTATTTTTAAAACACGTCTTTTTTGTGTTGTTGTTCACCACGGTCTGAGTCCGTTTTAACATATTGAATGCAATTTTATTAGAAATCAAACCTTGAGAATTGTTAGTTTCAGATGAAAAGCTGCTCAATGAATATTAGATAGCATCCATGCACCACTTTGGAAATCAATCGAATGAGCCACCACAACTCTCTGAATCCAAGTGGTGCCGACGTTTTGCAGAGAAGACAATTGGAATAAGATAGTTGAGAAGAATCGCTTCAATTTCTTGAAGATGAGCAGCTTCAAATGATTATGACCATGAAAATTCAAACCAAAAAATTTGTTTCACTCCGATGTGCAACTTTCCTTTCAGCTTCGAGGAGTTATCGAGAAGAGGCCACACACTCCGTCCATCCTTCGTCCCATCCGTCATGCCAGGTTATGACTCAACCGGACACCACTGAATGCTTTTTGCTGGACCCCATTGCCCTATCTCGTTTCCCGTCATGCCATGATCTCTCGTCTCAATATTAATTAACAATTGATCTCAATACTTTTTATCTAATCTCTCTGTCCATTGAACTCGCCGCTCGAATAAAGCCTGTCGACCGAGTCCGTGTTTTGGTGTTATCATCTTTCAGATGGGGGGAGAAGGGAGAGAGGGATGAAACGGGATCAACTCTTCAGAACTACAGAATTCGACTTCGGTGTCTTTCATGAACTCGGTCTCTCCCTGAACTCGGCCTCTTCTTCGTTTCGGCTTTCTTCTGATCTCTGAGTCTCTTTCACGTGAGAGATTTTCTCTGGTGAAAGACTAAGAGAATGAAAATGTGAAGTTTTGAAGATGAAGTTCGGATACGCGTATCTTCCAGTCGGATGCAAACGAAGGAGGACTTATGGCATAGACTGGAACAATAAAAAACACGAGCAGGGCACCGTTTTTTTAAAGTTTGATCAAGAATAATGAAGGAGAGGGCTGGCACCAGTTGAGTCTCAAAACAGGACATTATATTGAGAAGATTGAAAAATAGGGAGAGATTCAAAATTAAGAATGTTATAACTACAAATTGCATGAAACCTTTACGAAAACTTTCCCAGCCGCTTCGTAATACGTAACAAAGATCCACTTGAACTGGGCTGACACTCCAACACCTACGTTCTTCGAGTTCTTGAATGTTGCTCCGTTCTTTTTTCTCCATCACCTTGTATATCTTGCTCTCTCATAAACTAGAAAAAACTTTTTCGATCTTCCACAAGAAAAGTTCATCGTAGGTGTAATTCCTCCTATCTAAACCGTCTCGAGATATCTAGCAATTGTGGAGGTGTTAACAGGAAAACTATGAGTAAAGGAAAAATAACGGATTATTCTCCTCATCCTCCGGCGCCCAAGGTTTCATCGTGAGTGGGATGGGTTCATCACAAACATCTTCTTGTGTCACAGGTAAGATATCTAATAATGCTACCCTTGCAAGTAGTGGTATCGAAGGGGATGGAGTTATAGAAGATGTTTTCTCTATTTTTACTACACCATTTCCTTCTTTTTCTACGGTTTTTTTGTTCGAAAGTTTTGGTTCGGAACGTTCTAGTCTGGTATTGACGCGATTCATTCTAACATCAGATTCAATCTAAGGTCTGAGTGTTTTAAGGGACGTTAAAGTGTTTTTTGTGACGGATGGGTTTTCAAAGGACATCTAAACTAGAATAGATCCGACTTTTACAAGCTAATAATTGACACTTTCAAAGTTTTCAGTAATTCAAGAGATTTATTTAATTTCAACTAAAAACAACCCCATGATATAGATTGCCCATACTGTCGTACCACATATTTCTATCTCATCCATTTAGAAACTTTTAACTGAATAGTTCAATGTAATTATCAGCTAACATATGTATTCATGCCTCTTTGCTCCTTTTCCCAAACAAGGCTACTGATTTCCCGACCTTTTTTTCTGAACAATAAACTTAGGTCGATTGCCTTATCAGTACACTTGGTCATCTGATTAGCCATTTTTATCAGTTCTGTCATTCAAATATAATTGAGTGTTAAATTTCCGGCAATTTTTTGCACATATGTGTTGAACATGTCAATCAAAAACGACTGTGTTACTTCCTTTTCTAGGGATTCGCGTGATTCAATAACTCAACTGATAACATGATTCTACGTCAATGAAACGTTTAAAAAGGCTTGACCAGAAAAAAAAACATCGTCCCCCCAGTACTTTTTTTTCATATTACGGCAATACATTTTCGTTTTATTTTTTTTCTGATGTCTCACGGGGTCGACGTGAACATTACCTCTTCATCTCTTTCGATATACATTTTTCGATTTTTTTTGTTTTCATTAGCGAACAGTTTTTTTTCAAACTTACACATTCATTAAAGAGAAGTTGTTTCTATTCCAGTTTTGGCAAAAATCTGCGAACGTTTTCTTATAGCTTCGGAAAAATTTACATAATATTTAAAATTCATATAATATTACAGCAACAGTGTAGGAATAGATGCTGTAATCTACAAAAACTTCATCATGGCAGAAATATAGAATAACTTTTTTCTTTGCTTTTATTGATTTAGAACTAACTATAGCATTTTCAACTCTCAATTTTTCATAAAACAATTTTCTCGAACTTCTACTTGTTTGAATGATTATTCAAATCTTTAATTATATTTTTTCCAGATTTGGAATTCAATGAGCCGCCAATTCGCCTTCCTCGTTTTCCTGGCCTTCTGCATGGCCGTCCCAGTCAACGGTATTTCGTGTTATTACGGGACCACTGAAATCCTTCACAGCCAACAGCTTTGCATTGCCAACTACGTAACTAACACAGGAAAAGCCAGATTCGGTGGATTAAGCACTCAGCCAAAAGAATCCCCCTATTACGACTTCGAGAAAGAAGAGGACTGTCAATTGCAAGTATGATGAGCTATAAAAGAGACAAAAACATTTTTATAATAAAAATTATTTCAGAGGGGCGTCAAAACCAAGAGTGGTGATATCTTCAACATCTGGTTCTGCGTCTGCTATGACCCGATGTGTAACTTCCCCTTCTCCTACAAAGAGTTTTCAGCTCGTGGTTATACACTTCGTCCATCCTACGTTCCTAGAATCAATGGTGATGGATCACCTGCTGAAGACTAACTTCCGACCACGACTGCACCCACACAAACTCTTCCATTGGTTGAATTGAGTTTCTCTTTTTATTTCTCTCTCATTCATGTAATCATCTCTTGAATATAAATATACTTCCTGTTGATTAAGCATGTGTTCAGGTTGGGAACGTGGAACGAAATGAATTTTTCAGAATATCAGAATTTTAAGGTGTTATCTTCGAACCCGGTCTTTCTTCTTGATGCGGACTCTTTACTGATCTCTGAATCTTTTTCACAAACGGTTTTCTGGAGTGATAGAGAGAATCAGCATGAAAAGTCTTCAAGTTAGGTGACGAGTTTCTCGATATCGGATAGAAGAGAAAAAAGATTTATCTGATAAAGTGGACTAATGAATACGACAACGACCTGGAATGGGAGTCTTTTTCTGGATTGATTATGGATACTGAACAAGACCTGCTGACACCAGTATAGTCTCCCAAACAAAAATGTCCGAACGGGGCCCATAAAAATGTTTGCCGACATGTGGTGCTCAGTAAATCAGTGTTTACAGCGTACTCTGAATGATTCATGGACGAACGCACGTGACTACACACAAAATTGAAACTGAAAACCTTTGAACTGCCCATGTATCCTTTCATATGACCAATTTTCAAAATAATTGACGCGCGTGAATAGTTTTGTCTGAACTTATCACATTTCAAGTCACAATGCAATATGATCATTTGACACAAAAATAAAATTGTTGGGAACAGAAGAGATCACACTTGTCACGGTGATTCCTGATCCGTAAAACATGAAAATTCGAAGAAGAAGCCCACAGAACGTGTCCACGTCACAACGTTTCTCTGAAACAAGAGTTTAGGCAACATCTCATCCAAAAAACCTTGTTTACTGCAAGTCCAGGCTAGAAACGAAGTTACAACAAAAGAAAGTGTTACAGATGTTTCAGATTTCCAGGTGTTGTTGTAGAAAATGTCGATGAATCACAACTAGAGTATTTTAGGAATATTTATGTTTTATGTAACCAATTTGTTCACTACTACAGTACAACAAAATTCCTAGAACTATCTTCTAAAAAAAGATTGAATGTTAGTGATAATGATCCGCTTAAAAAACACAGGGTCCATCAGAAACCGATTTTCATAAAGAGGGCTTTGAAAGAAAATATCAGTTATATTTAAAAAATCGTGATAAGAAACATTAGATCCAAAATGTTCTAGAAGTGTCTACGGTGGATTCAATTCCGCTCCATTTCTAATGATACTCTAAAATGTAAGAAAGATCGTCTAAACTGTATTTCGCGGAAATCCGATATACGGCGGCGCTCTACCATATTTTGCCCATGATATGTTTTAAAGGTACAGTAGTCGCTCCGACACCCACACCGAGCGAAATGTATATCGTTAAGTGATTTGATAGTTAGCAATTGTGCCTTGTCTTATTATTTTTATTTTCAAATTCAACAATTACTGTCATTCAAAATCGATTTCTATCGTTGTTACTGAACGTCATCTGTAGCTGCAGCTGTAATCGGAAATCCAGATATATCAGAATTCTAAATTTCAGCTATAGTGATTAATTGAAGAACATGGATAACTCAGTGGATTAGAGTGGTTTAATGACACTGAGTGAGTCACAACAATTTTGGATTACTGTATGTCTCCCCTGCACGAACACTTTCTGGAATACGATCTTGTAATGACTATAAAGAGAATTGCGGTATCTCTTGTTAGCCATAACACAATCCCGTCGTAATTATAGTCTAATCTTTCAAACTGTAAGAATATAAAACTTAAAACTGTCTTCTTGGCATGTATGTTCTCTGGTTTCACATCACTACAGTTCTAACAGTTATCATTTCAATTCTCTCATAAGTTCTGCTTTTCTGAGCAGAAGGCGTTTTTCTTCCGAGTCTTTCTCAGATTTCTTAGGTTTTTCTCTCTCTGGTTCTGATTTTAAATCAGATCCATTCCGAACCAGATTTGTACACACGTGAATGATTTCAAGAAGCAGTCATGTGGTTTTGATGCGTGATAAAATCTGTTTCAGATGTATGTGAATATAGAGTCATCAAACTGGAATTAATTGGAAAGACAGAAGCGTACTACTTGGTACCAGTTGCGTGACATTTCAATAAACAATGACTCAGTGAAAATATTTCAAAAGTGACAGATCTTGATGTACCGCTGAATTAATTATGAATAAAATAAGGAAAAGTGACGAATGTTAAAGAAACAACGTTTACTCAAAAATTCAGCTTTGAATTAAATGAAATAAGGAAATAAGTGAAAAATTAAGAACATACTACACACGTTCGGTCAGAATTTTTAACCAAACGTTGTGTAAATGAATCGTAGGTTTAAAAATTGTATAAGACCAAATTATGTGGAAACAAAAACTCATCGCTGGCCTAAATAATTCATGAAACGGCTTGAAAGTTCCTGATGCAGTTTGATATGAGCAGTTTACATTTCTATAGAACATTTTACTTTCATGTGGAATTCAATGACTATAATGTGTACGTTGCGTCAGCAATTCACAAAATCCCAACATTTATATATATCTTTACTAATAATATTCAACAGATTCCGTCTGTCCGTTTATTTGTCGCCGATCATAACTCCGTCCGTAGTGAACCGATTTTAATGAGACTTACACAGATAGATCGGAAATTTGACTTAGATGATGCCCGAACTTTTCTTTTTTCAAAAATATCAAATTTGACGTCTTCTGGAGACGATGACGTTTTTAGCGCTAAAATGCGTTGAAAAAGGTGTGTCCCGACAGGGTGGTAGAACGCTCAGAACTACTGATACGGTGTTTCTTGACTGCATTTTCGAGAGCGCCCCGGCCGCGCGTTTTTGGTGTAGCGGTCTACGCAGATGACTCTTACGCATGGGGTCGTGAGTTCGTTCCCGCCAGGTCGGAAAAGCTTTTTGGCTTTTTGTTTTGATAAGAACATAGAGAGCCAGTATATGAAAGTTGTGATTATAGTCGAGAGTACTTAAAAAGAGAATTTTTTGTGAAGCACTTTCAGGTACGAATGAAAAGGATTGAAATCAAAATAGACTGAATAAAGGGCTTCTTTAACTTTTGAACTCAGAAAGATGTAAAATAGTTTTAGTTTTAAAGTATTCAGAGAAGAGAGGCGGCATCGCCGCCGAACAGTCAGAAGTTTAGGACGCAGAACGTTTTGGATCAAACAAGGGAGGGAGGCGGCATTGCCGTCGATAAGTCAAAAACTTCAAAAGAATACTTTAAGCGCATCATTTGAAGATGTGAATAGGAAATTCTCTTTTGGTAAAGGGTTTCTCAGTCAGGCAAAAAAAAAACACAATCCCTGTATTTAGTGCAATTAATTCTGAGACCCGGATGTCTCAACCATTAAATAAGCGACTAGGAGTACAGAAAATGAATCACCAGCCTTTAGAGAGGGGAAAATAGAGTTACCAAGTTCCTGACTAGGAGTAGAGAGAATGAAATAACATTACTCAAGAAGTGATGGTGATTTCTGAATAAGAAACTTTGTCGTAGCTCGGTTACCTTCAAAAAAGAAACTGATCCTAGAATAAGAATTTGTCTAGATATGGCCTTAGTTTGCCAACTCAGAGGAGGGAGGCGGCGTCGCCGCCGATCAGTCAAAAGTTAAAACTCAATATTTAGAGGATCTCCAGCCTTTTGATGAGGGGAAAATAGAGTTAACAAGTTCCTGTTATTCTAAAGTTCTAAAGTAATTTATCGGTTATAGGACCAGAAGAAAATGAGAATTCTGATACCCCGACCGTTTAGACAGTGTGTGAAGCGCCACAGGCGCTGTAACACTTAGAAGGGTGGTGTTGAGAAGGAGGTTAAGTCGCCGTTAGGCGACGTGAACCGACTGGTATATATATATATATATATATATGTATGTATAGATTCAGTTTTGAGACAAAGAAAAGGTTTCTTGAAGAAATGAAAGTTACTTCCAAGGAAATTATATACAGTCAAAGCATTTAGTTAAACCTTCTCACGTTAATGTAATTTTTCTCAAAATTCTGAATCGAGACATAAAATAATCAAGAGAACGTCTTTTTTGCAAATTCCTTAAATCTGAAAATCTATAATTTCTCTTACAGTAGGACGCTCTGAAAAAATGAAAATGAAATTCATTATTTTCATTATCTCTGTTTTTCAACGTTATAAGTTATGTGCTTTATCTCCACCTGACCATTCCCTAGTTAGAGTTTTTGTTCTTTACTTTTTTGCAGCAGTTATCATTTTCCGACCTGTATGAAACGTCATCATTTTGTAAGTTCACATGTGATAGCTACACAGGAAGATTAGAGAATCTCGGAAAACATGTTTTCGACATCTGTTTCGCATTATATCTCATTGATATTTAACTAATCTTGTTATACGATTTCGAGAATTTTTGTAAATTGGAATTAGGATAAGTATTAGTGACACACTTTGTAAAGTTCATGACGGAAGCCGAAAAGAAAACCAAAAAACAGTGTCAACGTTGTCCATATGTGATTAAGAAAAATTGGTGACAGTGAGGGGAGTCGGAATGTTGGGATTTTGTGAATTGCTGACGCAACGTACACATTATAGTCATTGAATTCCACATGAAAGTAAAATGTTCTATAGAAATGTAAACTGCTCATATCAAACTGCATCAGGAACTTTCAAGCCGTTTCATGAATTATTTAGGCCAGCGATGAGTTTTTGTTTCCACATAATTTGGTCTTATACAATTTTTAAACCTACGATTCATTTACACAACGTTTGGTTAAAAATTCTGACCGAACGTGTGTAGTATGTTCTTAATTTTTCACTTATTTCCTTATTTCATTTAATTCAAAGCTGAATTTTTGAGTAAACGTTGTTTCTTTAACATTCGTCACTTTTCCTTATTTTATTCATAATTAATTCAGCGGTACATCAAGATCTGTCACTTTTGAAATATTTTCACTGAGTCATTGTTTATTGAAATGTCACGCAACTGGTACCAAGTAGTACGCTTCTGTCTTTCCAATTAATTCCAGTTTGATGACTCTATATTCACATACATCTGAAACAGATTTTATCACGCATCAAAACCACATGACTGCTTCTTGAAATCATTCACGTGTGTACAAATCTGGTTCGGAATGGATCTGATTTAAAATCAGAACCAGAGAGAGAAAACCTAAGAAATCTGAGAAAGACTCGGAAGAAAAACGCCTTCTGCTCAGAAAAGCAGAACTTATGAGAGAATTGAAATGATAACTGTTAGAACTGTAGTGATGTGAAACCAGAGAACATACATGCCAAGAAGACAGTTTTAAGTTTTATATTCTTACAGTTTGAAAGATTAGACTATAATTACGACGGGATTGTGTTATGGCTAACAAGAGATACCGCAATTCTCTTTTATAGTCATTACAAGATCGTATTCCAGAAAGTGTTCGTGCAGGGGAGACATACAGTAATCCAAAATTGTTGTGACTCACTCAGTGTCATTAAACCACTCTAATCCACTGAGTTATCCATGTTCTTCAATTAATCACTATAGCTGAAATTTAGAATTCTGATATATCTGGATTTCCGATTACAGCTGCAGCTACAGATGACGTTCAGTAACAACGATAGAAATCGATTTTGAATGACAGTAATTGTTGAATTTGAAAATAAAAATAATAAGACAAGGCACAATTGCTAACTATCAAATCACTTAACGATATACATTTCGCTCGGTGTGGGTGTCGGAGCGACTACTGTACCTTTAAAACATATCATGGGCAAAATATGGTAGAGCGCCGCCGTATATCGGATTTCCGCGAAATACAGTTTAGACGATCTTTCTTACATTTTAGAGTATCATTAGAAATGGAGCGGAATTGAATCCACCGTAGACACTTCTAGAACATTTTGGATCTAATGTTTCTTATCACGATTTTTAAATATAACTGATATTTTCTTTCAAAGCCCTCTTTATGAAAATCGGTTTCTGATGGACCCTGTGTTTTTTAAGCGGATCATTATCACTAACATTCAATCTTTTTTAGAAGATAGTTCTAGGAATTTTGTTGTACTGTAGTAGTGAACAAATTGGTTACATAAAACATAAATATTCCTAAAATACTCTAGTTGTGATTCATCGACATTTTCTACAACAACACCTGGAAATCTGAAACATCTGTAACACTTTCTTTTGTTGTAACTTCGTTTCTAGCCTGGACTTGCAGTAAACAAGGTTTTTTGGATGAGATGTTGCCTAAACTCTTGTTTCAGAGAAACGTTGTGACGTGGACACGTTCTGTGGGCTTCTTCTTCGAATTTTCATGTTTTACGGATCAGGAATCACCGTGACAAGTGTGATCTCTTCTGTTCCCAACAATTTTATTTTTGTGTCAAATGATCATATTGCATTGTGACTTGAAATGTGATAAGTTCAGACAAAACTATTCACGCGCGTCAATTATTTTGAAAATTGGTCATATGAAAGGATACATGGGCAGTTCAAAGGTTTTCAGTTTCAATTTTGTGTGTAGTCACGTGCGTTCGTCCATGAATCATTCAGAGTACGCTGTAAACACTGATTTACTGAGCACCACATGTCGGCAAACATTTTTATGGGCCCCGTTCGGACATTTTTGTTTGGGAGACTATACTGGTGTCAGCAGGTCTTGTTCAGTATCCATAATCAATCCAGAAAAAGACTCCCATTCCAGGTCGTTGTCGTATTCATTAGTCCACTTTATCAGATAAATCTTTTTTCTCTTCTATCCGATATCGAGAAACTCGTCACCTAACTTGAAGACTTTTCATGCTGATTCTCTCTATCACTCCAGAAAACCGTTTGTGAAAAAGATTCAGAGATCAGTAAAGAGTCCGCATCAAGAAGAAAGACCGGGTTCGAAGATAACACCTTAAAATTCTGATATTCTGAAAAATTCATTTCGTTCCACGTTCCCAACCTGAACACATGCTTAATCAACAGGAAGTATATTTATATTCAAGAGATGATTACATGAATGAGAGAGAAATAAAAAGAGAAACTCAATTCAACCAATGGAAGAGTTTGTGTGGGTGCAGTCGTGGTCGGAAGTTAGTCTTCAGCAGGTGATCCATCACCATTGATTCTAGGAACGTAGGATGGACGAAGTGTATAACCACGAGCTGAAAACTCTTTGTAGGAGAAGGGGAAGTTACACATCGGGTCATAGCAGACGCAGAACCAGATGTTGAAGATATCACCACTCTTGGTTTTGACGCCCCTCTGAAATAATTTTTATTATAAAAATGTTTTTGTCTCTTTTATAGCTCATCATACTTGCAATTGACAGTCCTCTTCTTTCTCGAAGTCGTAATAGGGGGATTCTTTTGGCTGAGTGCTTAATCCACCGAATCTGGCTTTTCCTGTGTTAGTTACGTAGTTGGCAATGCAAAGCTGTTGGCTGTGAAGGATTTCAGTGGTCCCGTAATAACACGAAATACCGTTGACTGGGACGACCATGCAGAAGGCCAGGAAAACGAGGAAGGCGAATTGGTGGCTCATTGAATTCCAAATCTGGAAAAAATATAATTAAAGATTTGAATAATCATTCAAACAAGTAGAAGTTCGAGAAAATTGTTTTATGAAAAATTGAGAGTTGAAAATGCTATAGTTAGTTCTAAATCAATAAAAGCAAAGAAAAAAGTTATTCTATATTTCTGCCATGATGAAGTTTTTGTAGATTACAGCATCTATTCCTACACTGTTGCTGTAATATTATATGAATTATATTTCTATCTCATCCATTTAGAAATTTTTAACTGAATAGTTCAATGTAATTATCAGCTAACATATGTATTCATGCCTCTTTGCTCCTTTTGAAAGTTGAGCTACTAAGCCGGATTATGTGTCACTCTAATACGGATACATATCAAAAGTGTCTATTTTCGTTTTAATATTTAGATGACATTACCGATTTCGATGAATGATGTGATAATGTTTTAGTTATAGATAATCTCAAACAAATGTTCACAGCAATCCAGCGGCTATTCCAATTGAGTTTTTTGAGCTGCCTCTCACTCTGTCTTTTTCTCTCTTCTGAAAATCCTAAAAATAAGACCAAACAACACACGAATTTCCCAGAAACTCTCTTTTATTCGACAGATAGAAAAAACGAACATGAGTAAAAACTGGGGGTTCTGATCTTAACCTGGTTTTAGTCCCAATATGCCAAGATGGAATTAGGCATGCAATGTCTCAGTAATTCCTTTCAATAACGTTTGAAAACTTTGTTGATCATGAGTAGATATATAAAAAAAGGCACAATAAGTTGTTTAACGGCATCATATAACACGTATTATTGACACGTTGCAGAGCTGTCTGGGAATCAAATCAATAATCATAATATATCATGTATCAGCTGGCAGTACTGAAATCATAAATTTAGTAATATAAAATTTTAAAATAATATTTAATGAAATTTACCTCTGAGAAACTGTTTACATCCATATGATTAATGAGATCATTCCATTTGACAGTTACAAGAAAACCCGTAAAATGAACACCTAGGGATCCGAAGATCCTAGAAAATTTAAGTCGGAAGTTTGTTTTTCGATAAAACGAGAAGATGTGGAGAAGTAGAGAAATATAAATATAGAGTTGGGTTGGTTACTCGAATGAGTGCAGTGATAACAATTTTTCTGCTATACGACGACGACGTCGTGATGTCTCCGCCCACTGATGAACTAGAAGAGGGGACGTGAAAACTAGATGCGTGTGCACTTCTTAGCAACTGTTACTAGGAAGAGGTTGTCAGAGTGTGAGAGTGTAAAAAACGAGTAAAAAGATGATGAGCAAAGCACTTCCTAGCATAGAGAACGGAAATCAGAAGTGAAAATGTATGTATTAGAAGAAAATGTTGTCAGATGGAAGAAAAGAATAAGCGGGCGTTTTGATGGCTCAGAAAATGAAACGCTGAAAGATAAGAAAGAAAGAACTCTTGGACCATCATTTTTTGGCCAGTTTCTTGGACCCAAATTTGGCTGGTGGCGGAAAACAAGTAATTTTGTATATAATATACCCAATATTTAGTTTTGACTCTGTTTAAACAACCAACGTGTCGCAAACATATGAAACTCTCGAACAGAATTCACACTTTAAGCAAAATGCACAACATCAGCCTATAGATAGTAAGCAAGTTTGAAAATAGTTACCGCTCGTACAGTACCAGTCAATAAAATTTACAATTATAATTTTTTCTGTCTATCCTAATTTCAAATAGATATGAATTCATTACATGTATCTGGCAAATTAAACTTGGAAAAATAAGCACCCCTAATCCATCACAGCTCGGATTATGCACTACCAGATTAAGAATATGTTATTTCATTCATCTCTTAATACGGAAAGAAAAACGGAGATTGATGTCTCAAAATAGAAAATCTTGGATCACTGGATAATCCGCACATTTGATGGACACGTGACTTTATTATTTATGTAGTTTCTAGTCAACTCCTAAAGTGAAAAGAAAGAAGTATGTATTATACCTTCCTTGAGTCATGTGTAATGTCAGCTAAACATTTTGATGATTTCTACCTCCAAATTTATATCCCGTTATCCTTCATGTGTAATCGAAAGTTTTTCAGTTGACAACTTTTATTCTATTCAACGCCCGCACGGGACAGATAATTTTTCGGTATTCGCGAAATCTATATCACCCTGATCACATGGCACCTACGGCTTCAGAGGAAATAGCTTTTTTCACAAGCGTCTAATGTCAAAAATCGGAAATCGACTTTCCATCAAGGCGGAAATTGAAAATCCTCCGTATAATAGTAACGATATTGTATTTAAATAACTGTGACGTTAACAGAGCAAGAATCTGATACGTGTATACTGTAGCTTGAGTAATGGGCGGAGTTTAATCATAACCAGTTGTGTGGAATAGCAGAATAGATATTACCTATCACATTTGTCTTCACAACCACAGTTCTTGGCGACTGAAACTCAATTTCTGCCCCATTTCCTCTGAGCTGCTCACTCTCCTCTCAAGAAATGATGATTAAACTTGCCCTTCTGGCTTTTCTCTGCCTCAACCGTATACCCAACGCAATGACTCTTCGTTGTTATACTTTCGACGGAGAAAAACAAATTATAGTTGATGGGAAACACTACTGCAACGCGGTCTTTGATATGGAGCACAATGTGGTCAGATACGGCGGTTCTGACACCTGGCCGACACGAATGGACGATTTCCGTGTTGGCGGAACAAAGGAATGCGTGCTCCGAGGAAGTTTCATTATATAGCCATGTGATAATACAACTTGAAAATTGTTTTAGACTGGAAAAACCAGACATAATCCTCCAGATGTCTTCCACTTTTGGCACTGCACCTGTTTCTCAGACCTGTGCAATCACCCGCTCACGTTTGATGAGTTTCAATCAAAAGGATACAACCTGCGAGAATCTGACAACATTTAAATCAGTGGCAGGATAATCATCTGTTGTTTGATTTAAATCATTTTCTGAATGGTTATTTTTAAATTTCCAAGTTTAAAAATAAACGCTGTTAATAATCCTTGCGTGATTTTGAACTTTTCGAGTGTGAAATAAATGGACATGATGAATAAGCATTTTTCATAACGATATCTTCTCCAAAACATTGAAAACACATGGTGTTTTTCTTTTTCTCAGCTAACACTAAAACGCAGCTCTCAGAAAGGTCTTACATGACTAATATCACTATTACGTTCAAACTCTATTTGTAAATGTTTTGTCAAAACATGACGTTATTTAGTGTTTTGTGAAAGATCAGTTACTGAAAACTACAAAATAAACCAGCATTGTATTCTCTTCCTCGCATTCTCTTTCAATTCTGATTTCTCCTTTTGATTTTGAAGCCGATACATTTGAATCTGAATCCTTTTACGTCAAAGAAGCCATGTGAAATGTATTTTGGGTGATTAAGAAACTTTCATTCACAGATATGAGAAGAATATAGACAACTTCCCATCATAATAATATGTGGTACATTACTTATATTCTATCCGTGCCATTAAATATACTTGTCTAGGCCGCCGGAAATGAGAGTATTGTTTTCGTAACACAGATATGAATGGGTTGGTTCTTTTGCCATCGTATTGGGTGTTTCTACGTCTTTATGTTATGTGTCGGTTAGTCATAAGTTGATAATTTCAATCATGCAGTTGGTCGCTATTTTATTGTCAGGAAGCAATTTTGGAACCAACTCTTCTTGCGGAGCAATTAAAAATGTGAATTGAGAAATTTTCCATGTTCATATTAAATGTTTCCATATGTTTTTTGAACCTGCTAGTTTATATTTATTTGAACATTTTCTGATCCTGTAAACACAAAATTTCGTAAAGATCACTCTATTTCCAGATCAAAAACATCTGTGGTTAGCATCATAAAAACTCTTTTGATTGAAAATCCTATACAGGACACAATAAGCATGTTTCCATGGCGAAATTGCAAAAGAAAGTGCCAAGAAATGAAGAAAACAAAGATACACGGCTGAAAACGACTGCGAATCGTGTGATGGCACATGACAGAATAAGAAAAAGGTTTCATCAAGTATCAGACTCGCTATTGCAGTTTTGGCTAAGATACATTTCGCCACCAGACATTTCGCCACCTCAGTCGACCGATTTTTGGAGAATTTCCGAAGCTTTATGAAAAAAAAACCATATCACTAGCACGCGTTGATTATGTTTATCAAAAAGATATGTTTTTTCCTCAAAAGCTTTGGAAATTCTCCAAAAATCGGTGGCAAAACGTCTGGTGGCAAAAAGTCCAGTGGCGAAATGTCCCGGAGTCGAAATTTTAGTACCTGTTTCACTGATTCATATAATTATCATGTTGGTTGTCATTGCTTGCAACTCACCTTCATTTGTATGGTATTTCTCATTCGTTTATTTGAAAAATCTTATTCAATTCATTTGATTTTTCCCTACAGCTGTCTTTATGATTTTTCCAACTACATTCCCTTCACCAACCACTTCGATAATAAATATTTATTATATTTCTTCGTTGTTTAAATTCTCAGAAAACAACCTTTTACACTTCGCCCACTCAAAACACCTACTCACTTCAGACAAACGGAAATTCGGGTTTGCGGAAAACAATATACCATGTAATTACGCCTACGAAGACTTGGCTGTCTCCATAGCAGCATACCCTGTGTTTACCGTGGGCCCCGCCTTTTTAAGAACTTCTTCTCACGCTCTTTCTCCACTTCTTCAACTTCTGACTGCATCAGTTTGGTTTTCGTCAGCTGTATAGCAATGGTAGAACAACTCAAAATGAAAAATGTTGTACTCAATGAGCACGCCAAGTTGGAAGATGTACCAAGCGGGTAAGTAATTTTTATTGTCTTGCAGTTGGTTTGTCACTTTTGAGTTCAAATCCCTTTTTCTAATTTCTATGTAATTTCCAGAGTGGAGGCTGCAACCTTGTGTGACCAAAGCGCTGCGCCAGAGTACACGAAAAACAGCATCAATTGCAAGAAAATGACGTGGATTTTGGAAGACACCCCGAGAATTGAACTCGATTTTGGCGAGAATCACAAGAAGTTCAAGTTCCAAGTGGCATCCTCCGATTTTGACTTGTTCAGAACTGCAAAGGACTTCAAATTTGAGAGAACTGAGACGGATACCATTTTCACTATCAAGAAGACCGAGAGAAACCCTTCGAGCAGAATGAGCATTTTGGAGGAGTACACCAAAAAATACTTGAATCTGCTTCAAGTCGAGAAATTCGAAGTTCGCTTCAACGAACTTCTCAAATACGACTTCTTTGAGTGCTTCATCTGGAAAATCACCAAACAGTTCTCTTCAATCTACTACAGTTCCCACCATGACGTCACTTTCACTCCAGGACAGCTTCGTTTCCTATTGGAGGATCTAACTGCTGAAAACTTCAGACTTCCAAGAATCAAGTACACTGACGTCATCAAGGCTGGAGAGAAGAATGTGGGGCCTATCAAACATGAGAACATCAACATCCATGCCGAATATCTCCCATTCGACTATTTCTTGAAAATGGAGTCGAAAATCGCCTTGATTCACACTGACACTACAAAAATGTCGAATCTCAACGGATTCATAAAAACTTGGATCAAAGGACAACAACTCAAAAATTTGCAGTCCTTTACCATGCGTTTCTGGAAACTCAAGGAAACTTTGACCGTCGAGGAAGTCTTCCAAGGAATCATCCCTATCGAGCCAGTCTCCGAGTAAGTTTGATATATGTAGTGACGTATTTCTCAGAATTCAAGTTCTCAGAATTTAGTATAACCTTTAATTATATATAATTGCTTTTTCCCATATCTCAAAAGTTCACATAATTACGAATAACTATGTCCTTTCCAAACTTTTGCAAACAGACTCTTTTTGCAGATTGAATGTCACTGATTTGATGAACCCGGAAAGACATGCTGCAAAGAACAGTGAAATTGTCGTTTCACGTATTACCGATGGGATGACTGCCACCGCCACTCTTTGCAAGAACATGTTTGTCTTCGTCGTGAACAGTGAAGATGATGATGCCTTTGAGTAATCAATCATAGAGTTTCTACCTTTTTCATTAATGTTTTCCAGTTTTTCTAGTTAACCCAATGATCTATCGTTTTAACTCTTTTATACGTTTTCTATAACTATCTTCTTGAAGGAGGACAGCGATAGTCACGACATGTCGATTTTATACATGTATCAACGCAATATCTCGGGGAAAAAGCCTCTTGAATTTTGATCTGAAAACTTGATTGGAGGAAGTTATCGTGGTGCATGAGAGTAAAAATGAACTGAAAAAAACGCTGATTTCTTCAAATAATCTCAATCAAAATTTTAAAGTGTATCACGATGAACAGGTTTTAAGACTTTGACAGCTCACAATTTCCCCCAATCAAATTTTCAGACCAACATCCAAGAGGATTTTCTCTTTTTCCGAGATCCTGCGTCGATTCATGTAAAAATCAACATTTCGGGAATTGCGTAGTCCCCCTTTAACGTAGTGTGACCCGATTTTATTCTCGAAAAAAACATAATTTTTTAGAACCATCTCGATGGTTTGACCCCATATTCTCTTTTCCCAATATTTCTATCTTTCCCAGAAACTTTGTATTATATCCTACTACAAACTTTCTCAACAAAAATCTCACGCTTACACCCAACTCCGCTCCCACCTTTTTGTCAGTTTCTTTCGTTCTTCAATTTTTTAATCCAATGCAATAAAATGATCTTTTTGTGATAAATAAATTATCTTTATCGTTACAACGCATCGAAAACCAAATATTGAAAAAAAAACCAAAAACTGATAAGAAATGACGCGATTCCCTCTCTCCCCCTCTCTCCGGCCAGCCCCCAGCGCGCCCCGCTCTCTATCACTCCTTTTTTCTTTTCTGTGTGATACTTGGGGGCAACGCGCCCTGGTGGTTGGCATGCTTCCGTAGCGCAGTAGGCAGCGCGTCAGTCTCATAATCTGAAGGTCGTGAGTTCGAGCCTCACCGGGAGCAATCCTTTTTGATGAAGTGATAGAAACTGATAATTGAGTATTTGACAGTTAAAGACGGGATTCCAAAATAAAAAACAATTCGGGAATTAAAATTAGTGACATTTGATAAGATACGATCGAATTGGTTAAAAATATTGTATATTTTACAGTGGGTATTAGCAGAGGAAGTTTGTGTTAAATAAAATGTTGGAAAAATATGTAAAAGAAATGAAACTAACAGTAGAAATCAAAAAAATATGATGAGAAAGGTCAATATGGATCCATTGTAGTCGGGAGCTCTCAGCATTTGAAGTAAGAGCAACCGATTACAATTTCATGGCAGAAATGAAAGGACACCGTACTGGGGAGTGGATTTAGAAAGTAAAATGGTCACTGGACAAGTGGGTTCACGGTATTGAGAAGCAAGGCAAGAGGGATTTTACATATACATCATAGAAAAAGCCTGAAAGAGTCGAAAAAATAGTTTGCAGGGTTGGGTAAAAACATGGGAAACATTAGCGAATAGGAAGAAAGAAATATACTGTTCACAACGAAGATTTGCATGTTCTTGCGAAAATTCAAACTCCAGTATTGATCCGATTGTTGAAGCGGCGGAATCGTGGCGAATTTGCATATAGGAACTTAACGAATTCAGTGACGACAGCTGCGTAATGCTGAAAAATGTTTTAGTAAGTGCAAGAAGTTCAAGATTTGAAAGTTGGAAACTAATTCGTCAAAAAGATTAAAACATTCAAAGTACTTACTGGTAAAAGGCCGTGAGGCAATGGGCGAAACTTCTGAATAGACGGAACGAGCTTGATGACTTTGATGAGATTCTCAACAGTGAATAATACGTTCGTGTCAATCCACTTCAACATATCTTCCAGATAGTTGATGATTGGTCCGATAAAGTTTTTCGCCGAAGCTAAATGATGTAGAGCTGGCTTGTCATCACGATCTTTTGCCTTGATGAGTTTCTTCGTGAGGCCAAGCTTGAACTGAAAATTCAGTATTTGGAATTTATTCATTTAAGTGGAAAATATGGTTTTACTTACTCTTCTGATCAGACTTTGTGCTGTGATATCAACTTTTCCTGGCGAGTTGGACGACGAAGAAGAACGAGCTGCGTCGGTTTCTAGTTCTTTAGGAATAGTGACGACCAATGTGAAATTGGAAAGTGCATCAGGTTTTGGGCGTATTTCAAAAACCTCGTCTTCATATGACATGTTGGTGAATTCCGCGTTTTCTGTGTCCGACAGGTCTTCATCTGACATTGGGAGCTCATCATCGCTCGAACTGGCGGTTTGAGCCTTGTTATACTCCTCAAGTGTACCCTTTATCAATCGATCCGAACCAATTGGAATCCATTCATCGTAACGACTGTTCCAGTTGTGGTAGTGAATACAATAGTGCATTTTCCCCTTGATAATCTTCTCTTTCACGATTTTGGCTGCATATCCCACTCCCTTGTAAAGACAGACGCACGTTTCGTTTTGCGAAAAATTCATTTCGATACCCTAAAAACAGGAATATGATGATTGAAGTTAAATATAAAATAAACGGAAGAGGTAACATTTCGAAATGAACAAATAAGATTGCGCTTTTGTCAACGTTAACGAACTTAAGAATCGGCTGTGGAGATTACCGAATTTTTACTTCAACATCCCAAAAAACCATGGAAAAAATATATTTTACAAAAAAACCTAATGTTATCAAGCGTTCAGTTAACAAATATCTCAAATTTTCTCAAAAACTAAAAAATCAATAAAACAGTGGTCCACACGGTGAGAAGGGAAAGTAACACCGTTACGTAGCAAGACACGACTGTGCGAGGCGGGCCGAGCGGGAGGGTCATGAGTAACGGGGTCACTAATAGTGTACGTGTGTATGTGTATACACCTAATATGACGACATTTCACGCGTTCTCAAAAAAGGAAAATTATGAAAAAAAAAACGAATGACTCAATGTCAGAGTTGATTAAAGAAGTGGAGAATAGAAAAATGATAATCATGATGAGACTAATAGAACTTACGACAAAAACTAGAATTTTGCGTGCAAAAATGCTATGTTCCTGAAAATCTCACATTTATATTAACTATTTCTATAGATTTTGAGAAAATGTGCAGTGAGGGATACATATCGTACAATTCAGAGATTAGTTTTGATGTGAAGAGAGACCGTAACATACGAAGACACCATACTTCGAAATACAGAACAAACAAAACAAAAATGTGAACAATTCAGTAATTGAAGATAGATCAGAAGCATACCGGAACAGATTTGAGGTGTGGAGAGGTCAGAAACACAAAAAGACACCGCATTCCGGAGTGAAGAACAAGGAAAACGGCTATACGCATAGTTTCAGCATAGTAGAATATTTTCAGACAAGCAGTAGAAATCGCTAAATTACAAGATGAATGCCAAAATGAAAATCATTTTGAGAGCAAAAAAATCTTCGGAAGTACTATTCGAATCTGTTCACACTTGGGCGCCATTTTGAAAAATGTTTCTAGCTAGTCCCTGTGAGATAACATGCTTGAAGAGGAATTGAAAAATGTGAAACCAACCCAATAAAAACCAAAAAGAGATAATGAGGAAGGACACGGTAAATCCATTGTAGTCGGGAGACCTAAGCAATCAAGGTGAAAACAACCGACCACACTTTCACGATGAACACGAAAAGACAACATACCGGAGAAATGGATGCAGAAAATAAAATAGTAATCGCAAAATAATTTCACGGAATTAAGAGGAAATTTTATATACAATTGATATGTTACATACTGGTACGGAAGCTAGCAAAGTTATAATTATTAATACATTCCAATCAGGACGATTGCATAGGCAAGCGGGTTTTGGCAAGGCAGAAGGTGTTGTGTATAGTCTTTCTATTTGGAGTCTGAAATATTCGGTTATTATTGTGGCGTGAACTAGCATGGCCTAGCCTAGTGATCGCCTAACACTGAGGTCACACGTGGCAAGAAGACAAGCTTATATAAGCCTAGAGATCTAATAGTTTTCGGTTATTCCTTATGTAAACAGATGGTTATTTATACTCCACTTTCCTGCCACCTAAGAACATAACATTGGCGATCAGGATCAAGGGTCCACCGAGGAAGGCTGGCATACTACAAATTGAATTTGGTCGTTGTGCATAGGAGAGGGATTGGAGCCACATTTGGATACGCCGATGCAGTAGGACATGTTTTTGGCATCGTAGAGATGAGAGCCGTCAACGGGTTTGAGATCATGGGATCACCTTGAAGCCTATCGGAGATGCAGCAGAGTGAGAAAGAGCTTAAGATGTCGTGAGGAAGCCATCGATGTTGTGGGATTCACCATGGGGTGTGGATCGTGCTGGCAACCACCGTGGAGGGGTGTTGTTAGACGTGGTGAAGATCGTGTGTCGTCGATGGGCCGTAAAAGGACAACGATCGGGACAGATGTCCAGGAGGGAAGAGTAGGAAAAGCTGTTGAGTCTGAGCAGCGGCTGTCGTGGAAGAACGACGATTCAGTAGGCAGTAGACAAATAAACTTTTGTTGAAGAAAAGAAGGTGTTGTGGCGTGAACTAGCATGGCCTAGCCTAGTGATCGCCTAAAACTGAGGTCTCACGTGACAAGAAGAGAACTGATAGTTTTTGGTTTTTCCTTATGTAAATAAATGGTTATTTATACTCCATTTTCCTCCCGCCTAACGATATAACAGTTATTGTAGGGTCTTATATATTTTTCTCCCTTTTATCCAGGTTCCCCATATTTTTTAAGTGAAAAAAAATGAGCTCTGAACACAAAAAAAACGTGATTTTATGTTTTTAAAGACCGGAGATCAGTGAAAAATGTGATAATTGACGATTTGACAGTTGAAGACGATTGGGGAAATATAAAAAAGGGACATCAATTAGTTCAAATATGGCTAAAAATTCCGTGTTTACGAATGGGTGTGACACAAAAAACTTTGTATGGGATAACATTTTTGGAAGTTTGATATTCAAAAACTAGTGAGCTTAATTATTCAAGAATACCAAACAATGAGGGGGAACATAAATCCATTGTAATAGAGTGCTCTAATCTTTTGAAATAGAGAAATCAACTACAAAATCATGACAAAAGGCAAGCAACTAGGGGAACGGATGAAGAAAGGAAAATGGTAACGGGGCAAGGGATTTCACGGTATTGAGAAGCGAGACAAAGGAGGGAATTTACATTAATACCCGGCACGGGGGGAACGATTATATTGAACCAACTTTGGAAATTATTAATAAAAATTTTGGGAGAGAGTAAAGCAATATGAACTGATTCTGTAGATTTGGGATGATCAGATGTGCTTTAGTTGGGCCAGAGGCTCTTGGCGAGGCAGCACGTGTTGTGGATAGTCTTTCCGATTGGTGTCTGAAAAATGTAGTTATTATTTAGAGTCAAAAGGTTGAGACATCGATTTTGAGATTTTAACTCACCTGCATCATTTGCTCATCAAGTTTCCGGTGCCTGACTCGAAAGGTGACCTCAACAGACATCATGAAACGGTCGAGCTCCTTGATGAAGCGGGGGAAGAAGTATTGAATTGACTTGTCAGAAGTGACCAGGCAGAGTGCTGGTGCACAGTTCTCGAAGATGCTGCCTTTATATTTGGACTGATGGACAACGATCAATTGTTGGAAAGAGTCCCTGGGAATCTCATTGAGGAGGCGCAAGAATCCGTCGGCCCAGAAGTTCTCTCCTTCTTGAACAACCACAATGCTACCCTCAAGGAGAACGGTAAGGCATGGAGTCATGTTTTGTGGTGGCGCCTTGTTCTCCATGATCTGTCCAAGCACTGCCATCCATTCGGCGTAATCTTCTTGGGAGCTAGACTCAAACTCGAAGTGACCTTCAGGTCCTTCTAACTGGAATGTGGCAGATCCCATGTAGTGCAAGGTCGAGGTGCTGAAGGAAAATTGAATTTAATGACTGTTCGCTTCCATTTATGTTATTTTTATCAGTGTCGGTGGGATAAGTCGCCGGTAGACTTAGTTTAAATGAAAATCAATGAGCATTTGTCTAGTAATCCTACAGCAGATGCTACCATGACGTTCTAATCGCTTACCTCAAGTTGATCACAAATTCCACGCTCTTGCTGTTGGAGTCGTGGAACACGTGGAGACAGTTCCCAACAATCACACAGTATTTTCGATCGGCCTCCTCCGATCCGTTCATCCAGGTTCCAACGCGAGTCTTGAACAAGTATCCTGTTTTTGTAGTCATCGACTGCTCACGCTCATCATAAGTCTGACCGTACCAGAAGCAAAGAGCTGTTGGACCAATGTCAATCGTTCTTGAGAGCTTTGTCTCGAGGCTCTGTTTGAGCAAGGTTCTGTATGCACGTTCGCTCACTAGGAAGCGATTGCCAGATGCAGAAATAGCATAGAACAGCGGATGCATAAAGCTGTATCCGCACTCCATTGAAGCCAACGCGGCAGTATATGTGAAGACCATTTTGTCATCCTTCTCCACGTTTTCGGTAAAGTATATGAACCCATCCTCGTTGGATTCTAACATGAAAGAGAGATGGTCGACGGCAATCTGAAATAAAAGAAATAAATCTTCAATTTGTTGTTATAGCCCTACCTTGATAGCCTTGATACGTTCAAGGGGAATACGAACCACCGGGATAAAGAATCCCTCCAAAGACACGTTCGATGAATTTCCCTCCGATCCGTT
This sequence comes from Caenorhabditis latens, assembly GCA_002259235.3. Classification (NCBI taxonomy): domain Eukaryota; kingdom Metazoa; phylum Nematoda; class Chromadorea; order Rhabditida; family Rhabditidae; genus Caenorhabditis; species Caenorhabditis latens. Next base: position 22,122,587 of record CM056097.1, on the reverse strand, counting down.
GAGGGTCTTGTGGCGGTATTCGCAAACGTAGACGTTTCTGTCTGTTATGACGAAGTAGTGGAGTTTCATGCAGTCGGAATGAAAGCGATGGAGCACCTTGAAAGTTTTGGAAATCTTCTCAGATGGGTTCCCGAAGACGTTGGTAGTGAGGTAAAGAGCGTCTTCTCGGCTCAATCTGGAAGATTTCATGTCTAAATTTTTTTTTCATTTGGAAAAACTTACTGATACTCTCCGTCGTAAAGATTGTGTTTCGGCGTCTCCGACTCTTCACTTTCCACTTTGATACGTTTCTCCTTAGTCTGGTCTTTCGGAGGATTTTTTCTCTTGGTCAATTTGGACTTTTTAACAACAACGGGGGTGGTGACAACCGCTTTCTTGTTACTCGCAATTTTCACGAGCCGTTGGGAGCCCTCTTGAATCCATTCGTCGAACCTTTTATTGTATCCTTGATAATGTATTTTGTAGTATAAAACATTATCGGTAATCTTCGTGTCGACGATTTTAGCCTCGTACGGAAGTTCGGGGTTGCCTCTACATCCGATGGTTATTGGTCCGGACCATGGCTTTTGGAAGAAGCAGGTGATGACCTCGCCAATAGCAAACTGCTCGATGGGCATTTCTGAAAAAATAAAATAGCTTGAAGAAAAAATTAACTGAAGCATGTGAGAAGATTACAATGTAAATTAGAATATACTGAACTGGGATCATGAAGGTGGACTTTCAGGATAGAAAATAAAAAATCAATCGCTGAAACAAAAAAAATAAGGAGAGGGCAGAGAAAAAATGGTCCAAGGGATGCGGGGGGCATCACAACACAGAGCGGGCGGAGAACACACACACACACAACGGTGCGGTGAGGAGGAGGAGGGGGAACAGTGTGCAGACTGTCGTGGGGAGGACACCTACTAATTCTGCACACACCAGAACTGACGACTAATTGCGGACACTCAAAACAACATCTGGCATTGAAAAACACTACATGTCTTATACTATTTGTTGTGATACAAACAGAGTGCGAATACATATGCATTCGAAAACAGTAAAAAATGAGAGCTAACGGGTATTTCAAATGAAAACTAAGTTTTGAGTAGAAAAATGTTACTTTATAAGAAACGTCATTCAATTTTGGATACTTGTTCAGTTTCGAACAACTACTGTAAGAGAAAAAAAACACAATTGAAACAAAAAATGAATGTCTTAAATGCGAAAGTAATTTGAGGTTCAACGGCGTATTGTGGTCCATTGTGATGTTTTTATATCAAAATGAATGAGTTTCGGCGAGTTTGTTTTCATAAATTCCACTTCGGTAGCGTTAATTTTTGAATTTTAACGGTTCTTTGATTTATTTTTGTTGTATTTCTTCAATAAGTTTGATGGAAAACGGGTACTATTAAGAAAAACACTAAAACTATCGAAAATAACGCTAGAAACAGCAGAATACAAAAAACACAGCTTGACCAAAGTGAAATTTCCAGAACATTCTCTCTGACCAAATATTCCGTTGGTTTTTCAGCAAAATTTAAAAAATCAACACTGCCGAACTGGAATTTCTAGGGGTTGTGAGCCGAAATTTTAAAAAAACTCTCGAACTATGAAAATTCTCGAACTATGAAAAACTCTCGAACTATGAAAAAAAAATCTAAAAAAATATTTCAAAATTCCCAGTCTCCTGAAAAAACCGACATTTGACAAGTGTGGTTCTGACAGATATATAACTCGAATAATCTGAAAAATATTGCAGAAAAGATGAGTCTGAGTTCTGCCTACTTTCAGAAATAAAAACCGCATGCAAAAAGTTTAACAGAAACGATTGTTATAGGTTATTCTTTTTTGTAGCAATATTAACTATCAGGACGGCAGTGGAATGAGAATAAACCGGACTCGTCATGTTGAGAATTAAATGTTGCATACTGTGTCTTCGACATGCGTTGGAGCTACACACTTTTCGGTACAAGCACTCCCTAACATGGTATATATCGACGAATCAAATTCTCCTTCAAATCATCCAATTTCAGTGCAAAATAAAATTTAGTAGTTCCATTAAATGACCATAACTCTGTAGGCAGTGTTCGTACAAAAAAGTTTCAACTAGACAAATGAAGTTCAGCCTTTTTTCAATATAGTTTATACATATTTAATTTTGTGAGACTGTCAGTAATATTGTGACACCATTTCGAAGTTGGTCATTTTCAACAGAAAAAGACCAAATAGTTTATCTTACTGGGGACTTGAATGTGTCTTCTTAATTGTAGGTATTTTCTGATTTATATTCTGTAAAACCATCCACTTCCAAACGAGATTATAGAGTTTCAAACATTGAAGAAACGTAATTTATTTTTTGATTCAAGAAAAAAAATAGACTCTGTCTTCTTTTTCTCACGTAGACTTTGCTCAAGCGCGTGGGAGGAGAAGAGGACTCAGCGCTGCTAATGCAAAGAAGAACCTACAAAACGGCACGAATAGAAAAGAGTAGTACAAAAACCCGGATGTACCTTTATTCAAAAGGTTGATAGGGAGAGATGAATGATAATCCTGAACGCATGATGGGAAATGAAAATGGAGAGAAAGGAAATACTACACACTTATACAAAATATGAAACAAGGGTGCGAAAGATATGGAGTGGTCAGTCAAATTTGAAACTATTGATTTACTTCATGTTTTTCAGAGAGACATGATAAATCCAATAGGTTTTTTTTGAAGAAGAGTGATATACAGTTTACAATTGATTCTGATATGTGTAACAAATATCACTGTTCGCCCGTTCAGTTCTTCCGGATTATTCATGACCGTTCTGTTTTTGAAAATCCGTAAAGGCGCATTGATCCGCAAGTTCTCAATTCCTCTGAATTTGTAGTTAGGATATTTTGAATGTGAAAGCACATTGGTCGGAAATTGCTGTGAGAATGGTCCGACCCGACCGAGCGCTTTTTTCTGGCCTCTGGCCTATGGGGATTTTCTTTAAAGTTTTTTCCTGTATTTTCTGATGACTGTTTCCGATACCTGCCATTTTACAAGGGAAGTTCATGACGAGGCGAGTTGAACTTTTTCTATAAATTGGACCATAGATACTTTCGACCCTGCTGATTCCAAAACTGCAAGAAAAATCAGCCAAATACTCACGTGGACCGAGCTATGAGCCGTCAAACTTTTACTATTGAAACGCTATTTCCGCGTGTACCGAAAATTGAGATACTCCGGACACAGTTTTTCGAGAAATCATATTCAATAAAACCCGTTGAATCTCATTCCAACTATGGTTTTTTCCTGTGGGGATCAACTTCTATTTCTTCTTTTTTCCTGTCTACATTTCGAAAAGGGTTTCAAGGTATCAAACACCATATTCTCTTCCCTCAACCCACGCAAAATACAAATTATATGTTTTCCAAACCACTAATTGTCTTTGAAATTTCTCTTGGTATTGAAAACTTCAAAACAAATTTTTGTTTTGTCATCAGAGCAGAAGCAAAAAGAGAAAAACTTCATGTTGTCTGTGAAGTCATGTGCACTTTCCCGATCTCTGATTGGTAACCTTTTTGCTGCTACATATAGAAAAGTACAAAGTTTTTCGAGTCATAGATAGAGATTTTCCCAACCTTCATTTCTGTCTTTCTTTCTCTCAGTTGCAGGATCAATACTTTTTTCCGTTTTTTTAGTTGCTGGAAGCGCGTTTATATGACTTATTTCACAGGGTTGAACAAACTCCAAAAACAAGAGGACAGAAGAAAGAACTGATGCCCAATAGTCCAACTCACAAACCATATAACAAGTTGGGAGAGTCAAATGACGGTTCTGGTCAAGTAAGTACATTTACTGACCTTGTCTATGAAAGACATAAAATTATAGAGTTTTTGTTTTTAGATTCCATCACTCATCAACAAGAGTGCAAGTGACAAACAATCATCAAAATCTGTTGGAAAAGCAGAAGACCTCAAAAAGAGCTGACCGCCAAAATATATTGCTCATCCAGCCGACGAAAATTTGGATATGGAAGAACCGACTGATGAATCGGATCAAGAGTGTACTGAAGTATGTTCTTCAGATCATTTTACAGTTGAAACCTATTAATTTTCTTTTAAGACTAAATCAAACAAAGAAAGCAAAGTGATAGATTTGTCTTCGGATAAGGAAGTGATCATTGACGAGACTGATTGAGTTTAACGAACGCCATTTTCCCTTTGAAATACTCATCCTTTTTTAGTTTACATCACTTTTTTTCCTGCTTTCATTTTTTCCTTATGGTTGCTTTAGAATCTTACAGAACTAGTCGAAAGTACCTTCCACTGTTTTCAATAAAAAATAATCAACTTAGAGCGCGTCTCAAGGTGGGTTCTTGAAGGATAATATCAATTTTGTTTTTGTAGTTCACAATTTTGTTCTAGAAAAATTCGAAATCTTCAAAAGAATTTTGCCTATTGTTTACCATTAGAATCGTTTAAAAAACAGTGTGAATTGTTGAACTGTAATTTCTGAAGTAAGTGTCTCAATAAAGTACCGAAGTGAACCTTTAGGTTTAATCTAAATTTTTCTCAAACGTCACCATAAAAGTTTGGCTGCGAGTCACGACTATAAAATTAATTAATCTTCATCGAAAACCAAAATCAACAACCTTTACTAGGGAAGGAAACCGAGACGGGATGAAGTTACGTGTCAAGCCATCTTCTGAACCATATTTCAAATTAATCTTTGATCGGAAAGAACATCGGCTGGGATTTCAAAAACATTTCTCAAATTCTGCTGAATACGGAAAATTGTGCTCAACGTTCAAGTTTTAGTCTCAATCTCAATTTTTTCTATTCCTGGATGCGGTGAGCAAAGTTTTCAGAAGGTTTTAAGTTTCCAGCCAATTTCCTTTCCGACCATGTAGTTCTTGATCCAAAACTCCATCTAGACTCGGAATACTTTCCTAGTTAGTCCAGAATTCTGTTCATCCAGATTTGAATCATCTCTCAAATCTTTTCTCTGTCCCTTTCCGTTCCTATCTGTTTCAAGATATATCTTAATACGTCTAGTTAAACCAAGCCCTGATGATGGTTGTAAGACCGAAATATTGGCAAAATAAAACATGCAATTTAGCGTCTTGCAGTTTATATACAAAAACGTCTAAAAACACAAGGTCCACCGAAAAGCCTACTTTATTCTACAAGAATGACTCAAATTGAATGGAGGAAGTGGATGATAGCAAAAAAGTTATAATATGACTAATAGACTTTTCAACAAAAAATAAAAGTTTTGTGTGCAGAAATGCTATGTTCTGGCAAATTTCACACTGATTTCAGCCATGGTTATAGTTTTCGAGAATATGTGCAGTGAGGGAAGGTGAAGAGAGACCGTAACATAAGAAAACACCACATTTCGATATGAAGAACAATCGAAACGGTTATACGAATAGGGGAAACAAACATCGAGAATCCCCTGTAACACGTTGCATTGTTTGAAAGAAAGAGTAACAAGGTAACCCCAAAACCATGCAAGTGCTTTTTTGGCCGAAACTGTTAGAATAAGTTAAGAATGATCTGAAAAAATGATCCTGAGTTTTTGAAGTGCGCCCGACACTTTTAATCGAGTTATGAGCTCTCAAAGTTTTGCTCTGATTTAACACAGAAAACATAATTTTCTCGCTTGCAAACTGTTCTGAAAATATATCTGCACTCCAGTTTCTACGTTTTCGACCTGCCAGCTAGCCGAGGGGATCTGGGATGGTTATCGAAGTGTTTGGATTCTTTTCCCCTTTTGGTTTTAAATTTTTGTTTCTCTTGAAAACACTTTTACCACTTTTTTGGCCATTTTGTTGGTTTTTTTCTGTGTTTTATAGTTCAAAATATCAAGAGACAGTAGTAGAAATCGCTCAATGAACCCCAAAGATGAAGACCAAAATAAAAGTCATTTCAATTGCAGTAAGTCTCAACTTGGTAATTCTCATTCGGACAGTACAGTTCAAACAACACAAAAGACCATCAACTTTGTGTGAATTCAGTGGAAAACGATTAACGTTGAGAGTGACTTTTGATGTCACCTGATTGTTTGAAGAACTCTGTTTTAATTGGTCTAATTGAACAAAAACAGTAAAGTATTTTTATAGTTGATAATTTTTTGTAGGGGACCAAGGTCATTGGTTCCTGAAACCGATTCTTTGCACAGAAAAAAATTAACTCATGGTAGTCATTTCGAAATTTGTAGAGTTGGTATAGGCTTATAAATCCATACCAATATCGGCCTATTGTTAAAAAAGAATTGTCGGTCAAGAATACAACCGTATACAGCGTATATGCTTGGTAATTCAAAAATATGTCGAAAAAATGTTGGAATAGTATTCGCTCATAAACTTAATCACCGGATCATTCTGTATCACCGCATGAATGTAATCATCGCGAATTGTGCGTGTAGAACTGACTCCTGAACGCATGGAAAAGTAGACTGCAAGGAGCCACTGATCCGGAGTAGTCCTCATCACCACGTGTGCGGAGGCATCTCGTAAGACGCTCACCGACTTTAAAAAAGCTAGAGTGTTCGTTGTATACACTCCTCATGGCTTTTTTCTTCAAGTTTTCGAGAACTATTGACGTCGGTTCTGAAAATTTAGAATTTAAAGTGAGATTTTGGAAAGAAACAAGAAGGATGATGAGAAAACAAAAAAGACAGTCAACATGAGCTCAAAGCGCAAAACAGTATAGACAACGAATTTCAGCGGAAAATGTTCAGCTTGCGAGAGTAGATATTTGACAAAAATAACTGGACAGTAGAGGAAGCATTTTGTATTTCGAAAGTTGGCAGAGAAAATGAGGTAAACAACCGGTATTAGGAAATTCCTGAAAAAATGAGAAAATCGAAAGTGAAACTGGGGGAAAACCTGAACGGAACTAGGTTAGGTTAAATAAAAACGACAAGGAAAATTTTGAAAAAAAAAACGTTTTTCTGAAAATTACAGAAGTCCGATTTCAAACCATCTGCCTCCTTATCTCCTTGGGAAATCGGTCCGAACGCTTGGCTTTGTGGGTCGTATTAGAGCCTGTCCTTCCCCAGACGACGGTCGTCATGTCACGCGAATTCACACATTTTTGTTTGAATATTCACATTTTTGTTTGACGTCATCAATCCTTTCCCTTTTTCCATGCATTTCCCATGACAACATAGTATAGACATTTGCCTATTGTCTGATTAGCCATCTGCTAACTTATATATATATATGAGAAATATTTTTTATGACCTTTTCTATTAGACCACCTGTCTACTAGGCTCCGCCCACCGTTTTCCAGGCACATCATCTCATCTTCTTGGCTCAGTCGACCACCGTCTCTTCGTACTGAATGGTGACTCTTCTACCTTTTCTATTTTTGCCATTTTTAAGAAATCCCAATAAATACGATTTATCTTGTGCTTATTTATTATGTTTGCTCAATAAGTTTACTAATCAGTGTTTTCTTTTTCAGTGCTACAATAAAGCTGATACAGATAAAACCAACCGTCGTGATGGATGAGGAATGGTCTTGTTCAGAATACGGCTGACCAGCAAGCGATGGAACAAGCAGAATCAAACGATGATCACATTGATAGACGTGAGTTATAACACTGACTTCCCCAACCATTCTTATCTGTGTCGGAACCGTATAGACTCGTCGATCAGAGGATGTAGTAGTCTATACTAAACGGGCTGAGGGTTACCTCAGTAGACGCGGGTTTGAATCCTCCCGATCTAGTTATCAATGAAATTCTAATCAAAATCCCAAAAACGGGAAAATTTTTCATTTTCCATTTTTATATCAATTAATTTCCAATCGTGAATCCCAAAAACGGGATGAATTTTTTGTTACTGACTTCCCCCACCATTCTTATCTGTGTCGGAACCGTATAGACTCGTCGATCAGAGGATGTAGTAGTCTATACTAAACGGGCTGAAGGATACTTCAGTAGACGCGGGTTTGAATCCTCCCGATCTAGTTATCAATGAAATTCTAATCAAAATCCCAAAAACGGGATTGTTCTTCATTTTCAATTTTTATATCTACGAATTTCCAATCGTGAATCCCAAAAACGGGATAAATTTTTTGTTACTGACTTCCCCAACCATTCTTATCTGTGTCGGAACCGTATAGACTCGTCGATCAGAGGATGTAGTAGTCTATACTAAACGGGCTGAAGGATACTTCAGTAGACGCGGGTTTGAATCCTCCCGATCTAGTTATCAATGAAATTCTAATCAAAATCCCAAAAACGGGAAAATTTTTCATTTTCCATTTTTATATCAATTAATTTCCAATCGTGAATCCCAAAAACGGGATGAATTTTTTGTTACTGACTTCCCCACCATTCTTATCTGTGTCGGAACCGTATAGACTCGTCGATCAGAGGATGTAGTAGTCTATACTAAACGGGCTGAAGGATACTTCAGTAGACGCGGGTTTGAATCCTCCCGATCTAGTTATCAATGAAATTCTAATCAAAATCCCAAAAACGGGATTGTTCTTCATTTTCAATTTTTATATCTACGAATTTCCAATCGTGAATCCCAAAAACGGGATAAATTTTTTGTTACTGACTTCCCCAACCATTCTTATCTGTGTCGGAACCGTATAGACTCGTCGATCAGAGGATGTAGTAGTCTATACTAAACGGGCTGAGGTTTTCTTCAGTAGACGCGGGTTTGAATCCTCCCGATCTAGTTATCAATGAAATTCTAATCAAAATCCCAAAAACGGGAAAATTTTTCATTTTCCATTTTTATATCAATTAATTTCCAATCGTGAATCTCAAAAACGGGATGAATTTTTTGTTACTGACTTCCCCCACCATTCTTATCTGTGTCGGAACCGTATAGACTCGTCGATCAGAGGATGTAGTAGTCTATACTAAACGGGCTGAAGGATACTTCAGTAGACGCGGGTTTGAATCCTCCCGATCTAGTTATCAATGAAATTCTAATCAAAATCCCAAAAACGGGATTGTTCTTCATTTTCAATTTTTATATCTACGAATTTCCAATCGTGAATCCCAAAAACGGGATAAATTTTTTGTTACTGACTTCCCCAACCATTCTTATCTGTGTCGGAACCGTATAGACTCGTCGATCAGAGGATGTAGTAGTCTATACTAAACGGGCTGAAGGATACTTCAGTAGACGCGGGTTTGAATCCTCCCGATCTAGATATCAATGAAATTCTAATCAAAATCCCAAAAACGGGATTGTTCTTCATTTTCAATTTTTATATCTAAGAATTTCCAATCGTGAATCCCAAAAACGGGATGAATTTTTTGTTACTGACTTCCCCCACCATTCTTATCTGTGTCGGAACCGTATAGACTCGTCGATCAGAGGATGTAGTAGTCTATACTAAACGGGCTGAAGGATACTTCAGTAGACGCGGGTTTGAATCCTCCCGATCTAGTTATCAATGAAATTCTAATCAAAATCCCAAAAACGGGAAAATTTTTCGTTTTCAACTTTTATATCAATTAATTTCCAATCGTGAATCCCAAAAACGGGATGAATTTTTTGTTACTGACTTCCCCCACCATTCTTATCTGTGTCGGAACCGGATAGACTCGTCGATCAGAGGATGTAGTAGTCTATACTAAACGGGCTGAGGTTTTCTTCAGTAGACGCGGGTTTGAATCCTCCCGATCTAGTAATCAATGAAATTCTAATCAAAATCCCAAAAACGGGATAATTATTCATTTCAATTTTTATATCTACGAATTTCCAATCGTGAATCCCAAAAACGGGATGAATTTTTTGTTACTGACTTCCCCCACCATTCTTATCTGTGTCGGAACCGTATAGACTCGTCGATCAGAGGATGTAGTAGTCTATACTAAACGGGCTGAAGGATACTTCAGTAGACGCGGGTTTGAATCCTCCCGATCTAGTTATCAATGAAATTCTAATCAAAATCCCAAAAACGGGAAAATTTTTCATTTTCCATTTTTATATCAATTAATTTCCAATCGTGAATCCCAAAAACGGGATGAGTTTTTTGTTACTGACTTCCCCCATCATTCTTATCTGTGTCGGAACCGTATAGACTCGTCGATCAGAGGATGTAGTAGTCTATACTAAACGGGCTGAAGGATACTTCAGTAGACGCGGGTTTGAATCCTCCCGATCTAGTTATCAATGAAATTCTAATCCCAAAAACGGGAAATTATTCTTTTCAAAATTAATTTTTAACGAATTTTCAATCGTAAATCCCATAAACGGGATAATTTTTTGTTATTGACTTCCCCAACCAGCGGTAGCGCGCTCAAATACCCCGAAAATATGGAAATCCGCTAGAAGAAGGTTAGAGCTGTGAACTGAGCTTCTATTTTTTGCATATTGAAAGAGCAGCAGTTCAAAATTATGGTTTTAGACTTTTCAAGAAGATTCCAATTATACACGTTGGGTAGGAGCGCCATGAGTTTCATTTGATATCGTTTTCGTTCGACGATGTCTGCTAGCGTTTGATTAACGCCGAGTCACTAAATGTTTTTGTGGTGGTTACTGTACAATACCCTGTCCCATCAAAATTAACGAAGTGGTTGAGACAAATAAAATTTGGTGGAGAGCAGAAAAGTTGTAGACGCAGGACTACCGTTCACTGAAGGTCAAACTCGACCAAAACATGGAGAACTCACGTCTCAATATCCTCTTTCTAAATCCATTCTTCATTCTTTCAATCCGCAATTCAAATTTCCCTCTTTCCTATCACAAGTAGGAAACGGCTCACTTCTTGTCGAAATCATCACGCTGTCTTTTTCTTTGTCAGCTTCTTTACACTCTTTTCGGGTCTTCTACTGCTCTGCAGAGCGGTGCAAGCCCGTGCCGGCTGGCACCGGCTCACGGCTCCGCCGGCTCTTTGAAGGGGCTCCACGATAATGTCTGCGTCTTCTTGGTAACACATAGTGTCTCGGTTGTGTTGATCTCTTGCTTTGCCCTGTTTCGCTAGTTCTCTCCCTTTCCTCATGTAGAGTTTGTTAAAGCACGTGCGAGGAGAAGAGGACTGCGCACTGCTGAGAGCACTGCTGATGCAAAGAAGAACCTACAAAACGGCAAGAATTGAAAAGAGTAGTACGAAAACCCGGATACAGCCTTTGAAAGGTTGGTCAGGAGAGATGAGTGATAATCCTAAATGCATAATGGGAAATGAAAATGGAGAAAAAGGAAATACATATATACGAAAGATAACACAAGGGTACGAAAGAATTGAGGTGGTCAGTCTAGTTTGAAGTTCGAATGGTTTCCTGCATAATTTTAGACAGATTTGTTAAGAACGATAAGTTTTCTATCAACTGACATAACAAATTCCACTGTTTTCCCAATTAATCATGGCCATTCTGTCTCCAAAATTCCGCAAAGCTCCAATATCTGCTTTATCCTTTAATAGGTACAGTACCGTACACAATCCGTTCAATTCAATACCGTAGTATTGTTCATGTGAGAGAATATCAGTGTCTTGTGGTTACGGTATTATGCATTTGATTGTACAATGCTTCCGAAACCAACCCGGACGATTGTTTCCGGCCTGTGCTTCGTGTGGATATTCTTCAACGTTTTTTCCTATTTCCTGATGACACAGTTTTTTTTTGAAAAAAGTTAATCGATAATAACCATCGTCGTCTCTTATTCCGAACGTCTTACAGTAGTGGTCAAACTCTGTTTCTTCTCGTCCCCAGTCTACATTTTGAAACAGCTTTTGAGGCATCAACCACCATATTGCCCCAACCCACGCAAAATACAAATTATATGTTTTCCATGTCTCTTTCATCCAAACCAAACCACTAATTGTCTTTGAAAGTTCTGTTGGGATTGGAAACTTCAAAACAAATTTTTGTTTTGCTATCAAAGCAGAAACAAAAAAAGGAGAGCTTCTTGTTGTGTGTGAAGTCATTTGCACTTTCCCAACCTCTGATTGGTCACCTTTTTACGGCTACATATCCAAAAGTACAAAATTTTCTCAGACACACACATATTGAAATTTTCCCAACGCCCTTTCTGTCTTTCTTTTTATGCATATTCAATTTTTTATTTTACTTTTTTAGTTGCTGAAGACAAACTTATTCGGCTCATTTTACAGATTTGAACAAACTCTGAAAACGAAAGAACTGACAAAAGGACTGATGCCTGAGAGTCCAACTCACAAACCAGATAACAAGTTGGGAGAGTCAAATGACGATTCTGGTCAAGTAAGTACATTTACTGAATTTTTCTGACAAAAGGATGAATAATCAAATAATGTGTTTTCAGATTCCATCACTCGTCAACAAGTGTGCAATTGACAAACAATCATCAAAATCTGTTGACAAAACGGTCGACCTCAAAAAGAACCCACAGCCGAAGTATATTGCTCACCCAGCTGACGAAAACTTGGATATGGAAGAACCGACTGATGAATCGGATCAAGAGTGTGCTGAAGTATGTTCTTCAGGTTACTTTTCAGTTGAAACAGTTTAGTTTTATTTTTAGACTGATTCAAAAAATGGAAACGAAGTTATTGATTTGTCTTCGGATGAGGAAGTGATCGTCGACGAAACTGATTGAGTATCCCTATCTCTAATGTCATTTTCCAGTGCTCAAGTTTTTGCACTTTCTCTCTCGCTCTTTCCTTCACCTAGTAACTAAACTGTTATCAGTTCACGGAGCCGTTTTAAAACATATTTTTATTATTTATTAGCTTTAACTTTTATCAGCTTTAACTGTTTTCAATAGAAAATCGTTGACTTTAAGAGCGTGTCACATGATAATTTCTCGACCGATAACATCAGCTGTTTTAGGATGTGCTGAACACCTATAGAGCTTTATTTTCGCAGTTGGCAACTTTTGTATGAGATCTGACTGAAAAGTTGAAGACCATCAAAAGAATATTCTATATGAGTCATTAATCTAGTTGATTGAACTGCAATTTCTAAGATAAGTGTCTCAAAATCCTATATTTCTCTACAAAAACCCTTACTATGGAAGAAAACTTAGTCGGGATGATGTTACGTGTCGTCAAGCTTTGGTCTGAAACTCGAATTTCTCATTTCCCGGATGCGTTGTGCAGAATTTAAAATAGTTTTGTAAATCCCAGCCGAATTCCTTTCCAACCATATAGCTTTCGACCCAAAACTCCAACCAGACTCGGAATCCTTCCCTAGTTAGTCCATAAATCTTTTCACCCAGATTTCATACGTCACTCAAATCTTTTCTCTGTCTCTTTCCGGTCTTACCCTTTTTTTCTAACATTCAGGACTTGTTAGATATCTAAATACGTCTCCGACATATGAATTCCATGAAATTGTCATTTCATCTTCTATTTCACTTGTATTTGTACTGTGATTGTAATGATCTCTTCATCTATAATACAAATATTTGTCCTCTTGCTTATTATGATTACTTTTCTACTAATCAAAATATACCATATAAGCAAGCAAAACTAGATACAATAATGCGAAGTGATGTATGTTTACTGCTAAACTTGCAATGTTATGTGCACAGATGAAAACATGACAGCATGTGTAGTTTTTATTACTCGTGGTTATCCTCCTGATTATTAAGCTGTGGTAGGACATCAATTGTGAACGCGAACCGGAGACTTGAGATACTCATCATAATGCTAACCACTCATTTCAAAATACCCAGACCACAGATATGCATGTCATTTTCTTCTGAGTAATATTAAGCTTCTAGTCATCCGTAAAAGTTTATAGCCTAGATACGATTGCATGTTATTTGTGATTCTTTCTAAAACATTAAAATCGTTGAGATAGTATTTGCAAAAAAAACAGTTCCCTGGAGATCTTGTCAAGAGCCTTGCTTGTTAGATTCATGTCAGAGCACGTTTATACTCAATTGTTTTTAGTTTTTGAGCTAATGAAATGGAAAGTTTGCTTGAGGCGGTCATATAAGTAAACATGCAGAGTTCAAAAAAATATACGTATGTATTTGAAACAAATCACAAAGAAAAACCCAGGGATAAAAAAACAAATTCAAAAATCAGTCAGCCATTATGCGATTATGATGAGCGGAATGTTCCACGAACAGCAAGAAATCGGCGAATATCTGAAAATTGAAAATGTTATTTATTGATCCTTTGAAAACAACTGTCACTAACCTCTCCGCATATCTGGCACACAAACTCTTTTTCTGATTCATCCGACGATGCAGATGAAGAACTCGTCGCGGAAGCAGATGACTCAGGCGGGCTCACTGGAGACATATGGAACGCACAGTGTGCACGAATTTGTCTGTCCGTTGTCAGAAATTGACTGCATACTGGACAGTAGATATTTTCATTTTTGGCGTGTTTGATGCAGTGCTTCATAAAAGTATTCTTATTGATCAGCTGCTCTTTGCACCCCGCACATTTGTCCGCATGTCGAATTTTGCAATGCACTTGGAGCTTATGATTATCCAGTTTGTCTTCACCAATCAGAGTATCCCCACAAATTGAACACTGAATCTTGCGTAACTTGCGTGGAGGTTTCGGAGCTGGTAGATAAGGGCTGATAGTCACAAGTGGCTCGAGATCCCTGAAAAGTGAATTTTCCTAATATCATTCTTTTGGGGAGTCGTTCGTCAGCAAAGTGTGGAATTTTCAAAAATGCAGATCACCTTTGTACTATCAGATAAATATATTAAGATATTTGGACTCTAGACCAATCTATGTCAGTAGCACACTTACTCAAGATGTGCCTGTTGAACATGATGAAGCAAGTTCTGTTGGTTTGAGAATTTGACTCCGCACAAGCCGCATCCTAACATGTCGGCCTTCACGTAGTGGTTCTCGGCGTGTTTCTGAAGTTGAAAATACAAAAAAAAATGTGAAAAGAAAAATGTGAAAATATGATAAATTACCCGAAAATAAGTTTTGTTGCCGCCCTCGAAATCACATGATGCACACTTATGTTTCTTGTGGATTTCAAAGTGTTGGGAAAACTCTTCATTAGTGGAGTACTTTGCATTGCATACGGAGCATACGAGTTGAACCGTTTCGACTTGGAAATGATCGAAGGTGAGATGCTCCATGTGACACTGAAATAAAGGCAGTCAAGAGGTGAGAAGTATATCAAACCGCCAAATTACCTTTTTGGTTCTCCACGTAGTGTCTTGTGAGCAAATTGGACATTGGAAGAATCCAGTCGGTGAGGTTTCGCCAAAATTGGGACGATGTGATTTCATATGAGTCGCAAACTGTACAAAGTTTCCGAATGTCTCTCCACATGTCTGGCATGTAGATTGCTGATTGAAATGGAAGGATGACTGAAACAAATCTATTGATATTTTTGAATATTTTTGAATTTGACCCGGCCAAGCCCGGCTTGTAGCCAGTCTGCTGGAGGCCTTTACCTCTTTCATATCAAAATGATTGTTGAGTGTGTGCATCTGGAGGTGCATGATCGATGAGCATACAGTAGAGCAAAATTCGCACGGGATTCCTAGACTTTTTGGTTCGGATCTATAAAGTTGATTTCTGAAACAAAATAATATAGCTTAGAGACTCACGGCTCTGCTGTTGAATGTGTGTTACCCTCCATGTCATCAATCGGTTCCTTCTTCATTTTTGAACAGTTCTTTGAGCTGTAATCGATATTTTATTTATAAACAAAAAATGTAAAAATAATCTAACCTTTTCATATTTTCTTCGATCACCAACCAACTCAAATTGAAACAAACTACTTTTTAATAATAGCTCAAGAGAAAGAAGAGCGCGGAGCCTTGTAGTAGCGGAGTGGAAAGAAATGAAGCGAAATCAGACGCTTCTGATGGGCTCAGAAGAGAAGCACGCACGGTTGCTATGAGAGACAATTCCCAGCGGAGCAACTCCTCCAAAAGTACACCTCTTTTCCTTTTTCTGCGTCTATTACTTTTTCTTCCCGATGTGATTCTAATTTTTGCGAGAAGACTTTTGTAGAGAGCACAAAATTATAACATATAATCAGGAATTGAAAACTGGGTACGATCATCTCGAACTTCGGTAAAAACATCAAGAACAACGTCTAAATGCACGAATAGATTTTAGGTTCATCTGTTGAATTTTATTGACGAGTCTGAAAAAGAGTTGTTCATCATTTAACAGCAACAATTTGTTCACTGATTATCCCACACACAAACTACCTAGACGTCATTAGCACTATCTAAGATGTAACATCAAGAATACGAACAAACTCAATTCTCAGTACATTTCTAATCGCATTTTGAAATGCTGGAACTCAATACCTAATTCATGTTTCCCGAAAAAAATCTTCCCAGTCATTTAACTATAATATTAAAATGCTTGATTTGACTAAGTTTCTTGTCTTAGACTACAACTAGTGACGGACCTATTGGGTAGCTGCAAATGCAGAAAGCTATTTTACACTTACATTCACAAAACAGTTTTTGCTTCTTTTCTGATACCCGGTCAATAGGCCCATAACTTTAACTATCCTACCCCCTACCCCTTTTTATCTTTATGTTATTCCTCCCGTTGACTCTCGTTTTCGTGTAAGTAATGTCGAGGAGTAAGTTCTAAAATTAATCGCGATCCACTAAACTTGGAGGCGAATTCAAATTTTAATGTTATCAATTCGTTGTTTTGTTGTGGCGTTTTGATACGCAGCTTAATCGAGGATGGTTGACTTTAGTTTTTCTCCCAGACCCCGTAGTACAATGAAAATTACTGAATGAGACGGATTTATTATCTAAGTTATTCAAATCTCATTTCTGGTTTCTCCATCTGCGGTATCTTCTCTTGTCGTTACTGAATTTCCCTTCGAAGACCACCAGATGACAATTCGGCTATTATTTTTGAACATTTCATCACGTTTTTCGTCGATTTTCTGAAAAATTAAAGTAAATTCTCTGTTCCTCCGTATTTTTCTAATTGTAAGATGTGACCGGAGCGGAACTGCTAGAAATATCAAGGTTCAATTTTGAGCGAAATCTTTACTAATAATATTCAGCAGATCTGTCTGTCTGTCCGTCTGTCGCCGACTTTAGCGCCGTCTGTACTGAACCGTTTTTAATGAAATTTACACAGATCGATTGGAAATTTTCCCCGGATGATGCCCGTCTATTTTTTAAATTAGAATAGTTCTAAACTAGGTCACAACGTGAAAAAATGTAGTTTTCAAGCCTTTCATTGCCTTTCATTTCTAAAATAGGGAATTAGCAGTTCACGGGAAAAATAGTTATAGAAAGTTTCATTCTTCAAATGAATTCATTTCTTCAAATCGTCTAGAAAAATGCGCGGGTTTTTATAAACTATTTTTTGGGTCTATTTCAGTTAAGATGATCTTTGAAAACTCGAACGTCCCTTCAAACACTAAAACGTTCAAGCTTCAAGGACATTTTTGTTTTTAGGTAATCACTACTTCCAGGTGTCACAGCTCTTGGTTTTTCAGTGTTCAAGGGACGCCCGGATATTTTTCGGGAAGACTAATTATTTGAAGCCAATTTCAGGATTTCAAGGGTCGTCTAAACATTTCTGAGCATTTTTGAGACCATGAAGCACGTTTAAATGTTTTGAAAGGCAAAAGTTGTTAGAGATATGGTCATTACTGTATTCCATTTTTACGAATGTGAACGAGACGAGTCAGATGTTGAAGTGTGGGTTAGATAATATTGAACAAATCTGTTCGTCTGCTAATAGTAAGGAATCTGAGTACTTTCACATAGTGATTTTCATCAAACAGAAATTCCGAGAAATCTCCAGAAATTTCTTGAAACAGATGAATTCTGTCAGGATCAAAAATAAATGATCTTTGGTGGTTTAGTAATATTAGAAGATGATAGTGGGAGATGATTCGTTTGTGCATTGTCTAGGAAAAGTTTCTAATTCCTTTGTCAATGTTTCCTGAAGTTTTTTGTCAGTTTTTGTGAAACACTTTCAGGTACAAATGAGAAAAATTGAAATGGGTTTTTTTTCGCGAAGGGAGGCGGCATTGCCCCGAACAGTCAAAAATTCAGGAGGCAGAACTTTCGTATCAACCCAGACTAAAAGAGTGTATAAAATTTTCAAATAGAGAAAAAACAATAGACAAAATTTTAGCAAGTTGGTTTCGCTAAAGGTTTCTCACTATCAATCTCACGCCAAAAAAGGCATTCCCTGTATTTTGAACGGTTAGTTCTGAGACCTCGGAAGTCTCCACTGAATAAAGAAGCACCGGTGTTCATAATGTATAAAAGAAAACGACTCAAAAAGTGATGGTGATTTGTGAATAACGAATTTTGTCGTTGCTTACTTTCTTTCATGACAAAAAAGTCATAATTACTAAGATGAGGTTTTGTTAAAATTCGTTGAAATCTTTTCTAAAAATCAGAAATGTTTTAACTGTTCTTTCCCGGAACAAATTCGGAGACCTCGATATTCTGAACCATTTGAGAAACGCCGCAGGCGCTGTAACACCCAAAAGGGTGGTGTAGAGAAGGAGGTTTAGCAGCCGTCAGGCTGCGTGAACCGACTGGTTTAATAGATTGGAGCCCAAAATTTCGGCAAATCATTAAATGTTGGCAACTACGCCATAGATTTCTCGTTTTTTCCGGAGAATTCATGACTCTTTACATTTCGTTATACTGTCATTTTTGTGCTAGCTTTGAAATCTTGATATATACTGATAAAAACGTACCACAAGAGACAGCATTTCGAAATCCGCGCACTTACTTACCGGTGGGTGCACTTGGCAGCTTTTTGTCGTTCCGCACACAAATTTCTGGAAATATTACATTTTTCTAAGATCGTTGTCAAAGTTTTTCATTTTTAGTTCATTTTAAGACATTTTTTGCACAATTTCTATAATTTTCATGAAAATAGCTATCATTTTTTTTGCATTTATTGAAATTTCAGTTGAAAATTGAGTAATTTCAATGAGTTGAACACCAGCGGTTGTTTTATACATGTTTTAACTCTTTTTTTAATCAAAATTTCCAATTTTGTGATGGGATTCAATTGAAAACATGATATTTTTGATGAAATACATACTCACCATCTTATTTATCCATATTTTGAACTTCTGTGAAGTTTAAGCTTCTTTGATTCTTCTCGTCGACTGCAAGTTTCCATTATTCACCTGAAAAAAAGATTATTCAAAAATTAATATCTAAAAATCAATACATGTTTCACCGCAGTTTTATTCTTCAACACATTCACTCAAAAATTTGCAATGATTAGCACTTAATACAATGGAAAAAGCTTTTGATGTGAAAAAAATAATTAATTCACTTGTCCGAGAAGACTACACGGGTCTTGGTTTTCCCTTCCTCCAGCCACCGGCCGCTACGCGTACGTCACGCGCACGCGTGTGTTCTTCTCTCGACGGTGTGCGGATTATCGACTTTTCATTGGTTTTTGATCATAAAAGACCGTTTTTCAGCAATTTTTTGCAGAAAATTTATTTTAAGAAGTCTCTTACTATTTTTCTCTATTCTGTGGCCATTTTTCTTCATATATTATATATTTTTTGCAGGTTTTTGGCGAAGACCAGAGATATTCCCGCAATTTCTTCACAAGAAAACAGCGCTATCTTAACATCGATGTCGAAGAGGAGGGCAATTGATTTGATTTGAATTGTGAGTTTTTTTAGTCAAAAGTCTTATTTTCCAGTAATTAGGAAAGGAGAAAAATTGAAAATTGAACGAAATCAAGAAATATTTGCATTTTTTCTCAGGAAGCAACTAATTTTCGCTTGCAGCACCTCTTCAAAGACTCCAACTTTGTCAACATCTTTAAGCTCCTGCTCCGAAAAGCTGCCCGAGTAAAATGATTTTGGATCTGAATGAAGATTGGAGAAGAAGAAATTCAATTTAGAAGCATCTCAATTTGATTCCGACGTTGTGTAGGAGACCCGTCGATTCAAATTGTAAGTTAATTGAGACAAATACTTACTTTCCAGCAATTATGACAGAAATATCAAAACATTTGGGTTAAATTAATTAATTTGCTGTTTTTCAGGCGTCAGATACGGATGCAGCTCGCCCCAACACCCACTAAACGGAGACCGGCCTCGTTCACCTCTGGGCGTTCCTGCTGTATCAATAAGCCGATGTTGAAGGTAAGAAATCGAACCATATTCTTGTCAACCCCAACTCAATTTTTGGAAGTTTTCATATGTCTACTATTCCAGGAACGAAACCATGGCGGAAAGTCGACGAGAACCTCGCCCTGAAGTACAACAAGCCGTTGCTACTGTCGATGGCCAACCGAGGACCAGACACCAACGGATAGCAATTCTTATTACAACAGAATAAGTGTAGGACTAAGACGAGAATCGCGTGGTGCTTGATGAATTTATCAAAAAACAGGACGTGGTGCGCTTTATCGAGAACCTGGAGACAGAAGACAAGGACAACACAAAAATTTAGTCAAAATCAGTGGGCGTGGCAAACTCACCGTCCTCAGTGGGACAAGAGACGGCTTCAGGACGCCACCTTACTGGAAACAAGAAGAGAGCAAGAAGCTGATGTCGGAGGAGCGCAAGAAGCGTCAAAAGGAGCACAAAGAGCGTGAGAAACATCAAGCTCTCAATAAAAATGAAGATAAAGCTTTTAGTGTCAAAAGGAATACAAGGGATCGAATAAAAAGCTTTGCGGACGTTCTTCTAGCAGCAGCTCGTCTAGAAATGAGTGAATGAGTGGACTCATGGTGGACTGAATACAACGTTCGGAGATGATGATCGTATGAAAGCCGGTGGATGAGTTAATGATGGAAAAGATCGTGATCACAATGGAAGAACCGACAAATTGAGTACTGGAAACAACATTCTCAGATCTCTGAAAAAAATACTCGCTTTTTGGCTTCTAAATTTGCTGTCACATGCCCGTGGTCAACCTCATAAGCAAAGCGATCGAGATTTCTGAAGATCCCGTGAAGGAAGAAATGGATACAATTCAACAATAACGATGTTTTTACAATTTCAACAAATAACAAGACGCTGGAGCTCAAAAACTCGTTTCTTTGTAATGAAGGCGATGGACATTGTATTTCGCTTGTTGGCTTGTGCCCAAAACTCGGAGGTCAGCAGATGAGAAGTCGGTACACAAGTGAAAGTCGTGTGAACCTCAGGTTTGTGAATTTTACATGCTTTCATACTGAAAATTATAATAAATCAGTGAATATCCGTTAGAAAAGTTAAAAATCGGAGCATATTTTGGCCGGCTCAAGCTGAATTTAAAAACTAATTGACTTCTCCGAAAATAATTTTGGCTTTCCTTACATCTAGCGCTGTTTCTCCTCCGCTTAGCGGTGACCATCCGCTACGCGTCACCCACGCGTCGCGTGTTCTATTCTTCTTTCGACGGTGTGCAGCTAGTCAACATTCCATTGGTTTTGCTCATAAAAGACAGTTTTTCAGTTAATTTTTGCAAAAAAAAAGTCATACATAAAATCTCTTACCAGTTTTTCCAACCGAAAGACTACGTTTTCTCTAATTTATCCATTTTTTCAGGTTTTCGACATGAAAATAGAAGGTTGTAAAGTGTATCATTTGGAAACGCTTGATTACGATATTAACAGTATGTCTCCTCAGTGTTTTCGATGAAATGACGACGAAATTGAATGACGAACAGAGCTCAAACTACATCAACTCATCGCAATCAACTGGTTTAGCTTCAGCTAGCCAACCTCCACGTCAATCGCCACGACTTTCACCACAAAAGGAGCAGAGGGCGAATCACTCAGAAGGAGATTCAATTCGAGACAAAATTCTAGCGAATCGCAAACATTGTAGCTCATTAGAACGCAATAAGAGCGACGTCGAAGTATCAAGAACGAGCCGCCGCTAACCTTCGAGCTCAAATTGAAGAGCGACAGGGGGAGAAAGCAAAAGTTCAGCAACGTCAAGCTAGCACGGACTCTTTGGATGGTTGGTTTCTCCCTTTTCCGAGACGGTCTAATTTGATTAAATTTTAGAAAGAGAATCAGTCGAGAGAGACTTCGTCAAATACTCGTGCTGGACAACCAGAATCAGGTGTTCAAAAAGCCGTCATAAGAGATGTCGACAAGCTCGTGAGACTCCATTTAGCGAATCTGATTCAATGTTACAGGAACATCGTCTTCTGCTATTATTAGCTCATCCCCACAACAAGCAACCTCGAGTCATTCGGTCAAAACAAGCAACTCATCTAGCTGCTAAGGTGAGGCTCTAGCTCCAGCTCCTAAGACATTACAATCTGCCGAGCCGACTTTATCTACCTCCAACGCAGCCCAGAAGCCAAATTCCAATGTCACAAAACCAATTGGAGTAAGAAGGGGCGTGAATCGGCAGACGATCACAAAGAAAACTAGAACTTATATGATTGATGGAGTGCAACTGACGTCTACAACGGTTCACATGTTGGGAATGAAGGATGACAAGGTTCAGAGGTAATTCATCGGATGAATCCTGCAAAATGTATACTTATCTCTTCGAATATTGCAGAAAACAACAACTCCACGACATCCGACGTATTCAACGAGACGAGGCCCGCCAGAAGCAAGAACTTCAGTCCCAATTTATCGAGCAAGCCAGAAAATTTATACCGAGGCAAACTAACTTGACACGAATTTCCGAACTCAAAATGAACGCGAAAAAACAACGACAACGAAAGTAGATTGAAGATACGGATGGTTCTTAGGAGCAGGAGCTGAGAAATGCACAGAAACGTTTTCGAGTTGAACAGGAGAAGGAAATGCGGGCGTTCAAGAAGCGGCTGACACAAAAAATGAAGATTTTCAAGCAAGAATCGACTAGGTTGTCCAAGGTCCAGCAAAAAGACGCGTTAAAACAAAGAAAAGACTAGATTGAGCCCCAAAATCAACTCAAGGAGAAGGTCTTCGCATGCAACTCCAACAGAATGCGGAAGCAATGCTCCAACGGATAGCTGAGAAGCACAAAGAAAAAATGGATTCGATTGAAAAGCAGTTCCTGATGCAGAAACACATTTTGCTTTGTGCTAAAGAAAACGACGTTTTGGAGTTGGAAGACAAGGAAACAAAAGAGAAGTAAGTCTACTTTCCACACCGACAAATTCATTTCTATCAGTTTTCAGGTTAGTACTTTATCGCAATCTATTCAACGATGAATACAGTCTTCTCCAAACTAAAATGCTTGCTCGCCACCAACGTGTAATGGCTCAAATCGAGAAGAATCACCAGGAAGAGGAGGAAGAACTCATCCGAGCTTCTACCCTCGACCGCAGAAAACTCCCGAAGATGTTGCATACAGAGATCAAAAGGCGGAGTGTCATGTTCAAGGAAAGCCTTCGAATCAGTTTTACAGTAAGTTTAATGCGGAATTGAACAAGGAGACTCTATCGAAATAGTTGAAATCGTTACAGAACCAGTTGAATTCTGAAATGCAAGAACGTATTTGGAGGTTCGATAGGCAGGAGTCGTTGCGTATGAGAGCGGCGTTGGAAGATCATGATATGAAGTCGCAGAAGGAGTTACAGGCGTTGAAGGATCGTCATCATGCAGCGGTAAGTGAATTTCAGGCAAGAGCATGAGCCAAGAGAGATCTTCCTTCCCAAATCATTAAGCTGGACAACCAGAAACAGTGTTCAAAAAGGAGTCACAAGAGATTTTGACATGCTTTACTGCTCGTGGGACTCCATTCGGCAAATCTGAATTAACAGATTCTGCAACATCGTCTCCTGCCCAGATCCAACGCAACTCGTTCAGTTCGATCCCACATCCTTTGGCATCATCCTCCATCGACTTCGTTGCTTCACCAATCAAAGTGAATCCCGAGTGCTTCGATGTGCCGAAGCGTTCTGGGAAGCAAGATGAGACGCCACCGCCAAAGCTCCCTGTACATCAGCTTTCGGTTAGTGATTTCAATATCAGAACCGATAGACAGACTAATTTTTCTCTAATTTATTCATTTTTGCAGGTTCTCGTCATGACAATAGAAGATTGGAAACTGTGTCTACTTGGAAACGCTTGATTATGATATTGACAGTATCTCCTCCAGATATTCGATGAATTGATGACGACATTGGATGACGAACAGAGCTCGAACTATTTCAACTCCGCGATCAACTGTTTCGAGTGTTCAGCACGCGAATCTCCACGTCAATCGCAATGAAATTCATCAAGAAAGAAGTGAGAAGCGGATCAATCAAAAAGGCATTCAATTCGAGACACAATTCTAGCAAATCTCGTGAAAAAGTCATTGTGAGCCCACAGCTGAGACATAAGTTTTGTTATTTCAATGAGAAAAAAACAAAAAATTAATAAAAATTGATATTTTCAGAACTCTCACCATCCGAATACGGATCTTCAGCACTTGACGAAAACGTGAATCTGTCATTCCATAGATTTGAGAACCCTAAGAATACTGGAAACATAGTAGCTCATTAAAACCTGGACAGAGGGACGGCAAAACTTCAAAAAAGAGCCACCGCTAACATTCGAGCACAAATTGAAGAGCGTCAGGCGTAGGAAGCAAAAGTGAAGCAACGTCCAGCTAGTACGGATTCTTCGGAAATTTCAGGACGGAGAATCAGCCGAGAGAGATCGTCAGTGTTCAAAGAGTCATTCCAAGAACTTGAGCCGGCTGAGCATGCTGGATAGATTGCAACTACTCAGAACATGAAAAAAACGACGGCGAAACTTCAAAAACGAACCGCCGCTTATTTTCGAGCACAAATTGAGGAGAGTCAGGCATAGGAAGCAAGAGTTCAGCAACGCCAATTTAGCACGGACTCCTCGGAAATTTCACAAAAGAAATTCATCCGAGCAAGAGATCTTCTTTACCAAATCATTCCGCTGGAAAACCAGAAAATGTGTTTAAAAAGAAATATGATGAAGCGTTCGGGAACGTCGAAAAAGCAGTTTCAAGAACGGATCCGAAGTTTTTCGCGGCATTAAAGTCTATCGAAATCCAGGAAGGAGAAGAATTGGAAGACTTGCTGGTCGAAATGGAGATACTCCCGAAACTCAGAGGGCACCCAGTCATGTTGGGTTTGTACTCAACATACTTTGTTGAGAACAAACGGACGGTAATACCTCTTTTCTCAATTTTTGAAGTTAAAACGTGATTATTTCCAGTTACTCTTGGAGTTCTGTGAATGAGGTGCCGCCGACAACATCATTGTGGAGTTGGGTCATGCACGCACTGAAAGAAGATCAAATTAGATAGCTTACTACGTCTGCGATGCGTTAAAATGGCTTCACTCCCAACATGTGATCCACCAAGATCTAAAAGCCGGAAACATTCTCCTGACCAAAGATGGACAAGAACGACTCGCGGATTTTGGAGTCTCTGCGAAGTTGAAGAGCGACAGAGAGAAGATGGTTACTTTGATCGGTGCACCGTACTGGTGAGTCATAATCACATATCTTTGTAACAGCGTAGTGCATGTGACCGCATAAAAAGAGCATAAAGGAGAAACAACATAAAGCAACAAAAAACAAATATTTTCAGGATGGCACCAGAAATAATAACCTGTGACCCGTTTAAAGATCAGCCATACGACTGTATCTCTGATGTTCGGGTCGTTTGGGATAACTCTAATCAAAATGGCTCATGACGAACCACCACACTCGGATGTCTCTGTTTTGATAGTCAACATCAAACTGATGAAATCAGATCCCCCAACTTTGCTCCAACCATTACACTGAACCAGAACGTTCAACAATATGTTAGCAAGGTGTCTGGTGAAGGACCCTAGGAACATACCACCCGCAGTTGTGATTAACGAGCATTCATCGTTCAACAATGCTCCAAGGAATAAGAAAATGAACCTCGACCTCCTCGCCAAGATTAATGCAGAAGTTCAAGAAGAAGTTGTTATCGATGGTGATGAGGAGTCGGTGGCGGGATCCGACGAGATATCACAACGACGTGGTGGAGACAGTTGGAGTTCCGCATCGGATAGTCCTCGACCAGCTACCACAGAAGGTTTCAAAGTTCCAATGTTGCCACCAAGTATCGAGACACCTCCACCAGACACACCTCACAAGAAGAGAGCTGCTCCATCGCAACCACAAGAAGCGGTTGCTCATTAATCGCCAGTGTTTAACGGATAGTTCTAGTTATACAGAGGTGAGAAAGCAATTAGTTTCTTGTTTGGCGGTATGGCTGAGTAAAAGGTCATAAAAATACTGACATGAGTCACAATACCGGATGAGTCAATGTTACAATAGACTACCTAAAGTTCGAAAAATTCACTACGAAAGTCAATGTTTCAGTTCTCCTTCTCCAACAGCAACACGTTCTGCAAAGGGACCGCTGAGTTCTCCACACCATTCTCCTACAAGAGCAGTGTCCCACCTCTCCACGCCGTCAGTTCTTAGTTTCAACACCCTTTGAAACCCATCATCTCCTAACGAGTGTCTTAGCCCACGTCGTGAGGCTCCCAGTATTCTGGATGAGCTGACGACGACATTGGATGACGAACAAAACTGGAAATACTTCAACTCCGCGATCAACTGGTTCGAGTGTTCAGCACTCGAATCTCCACGTCAATCGCCACAAAACTCACCACAAAAGGAGAAAAAATGCAGATCAATCAGGGGGTCATTCAATTCAACACACAATTCTATCGAATCGCGATTGAAAGTGGTTGAGCTCACAGTTGAGACGTAAGTTTTGTCATTTCAATGAGAAAATCAATAAATGGTTTGATATTTTCAGAACTCTCATCATAAGAATCCGGATCTTCATCATTTGACAATAACGTGAATCTGTCATTCCATAGATTTGAGAACCCTAAGAATACTGGAAACATAGTAGCTCATTAAAACCTGGACAGAGGGACGGCAAAACTTCAAAAAAGAGCCACCGCTAACATTCGAGCACAAATTGAAGAGCGTCAGGCGTAGGAAGCAAAAGTGAAGCAACGTCCAGCTAGTACGGATTCTTCGGAAATTTCAGGACGGAGAATCAGCCGAGAGAGATCGTCAGTGTTCAAAGAGCGAGATGTTGACAAGCTTCATTGCTCGTGACACTACATCCGGCAAATCTGAGTTAAAATTTTCTCCAACATCGTCTCCTGCCAAAATCCGATCATCCACACAACAAGCATCTTCCATTCACTTGATAACTAACTTGTCTAACTTGATCTCACATCACTTGGCATCCGCCTCCCCCTACTTCGCTGCTACACCAATTCCAGAAAATCCCGAGTACTTCGGTGTGCCAAAACGTTCTGGAAAATACAAAAAACAAGACGCCACCACCGGAGCTTTTGTAAATCATCTTTCGGTTAGTGATTTCATTTTCTTTACCGTAGTCAGTGGTTTCTCTCAGAAACCAAGTCGAGATATGTTGATTTTTTTGTGCAAAGACCTGGAATTTGTCTCTAATTATCGCTTTATTTCAGGGTGGAGGCTTAGTGTCAACGTCTGGAAAACCTAGCAAGAGTAACACGCTGTATTGGTATCGGAATGTGCAACGATTCTCATCGACCTGTTTTCCTATCATGCTGCTGACATCTTTGCTCCCAACTCTACGATCGTTGATTAACGTCGATTATAATTCTGTATTTCATCTTATTTTGACGTTATCAAGGTCTTAATAGTGCTATTTTCACTCTCAGGTGATCAGAAGCACAAAAGAAATGTGATTTCTTTCACTATTATGTTTATACCCGTCTTCATATCTCTTTGTTTTCATCTTCGTTATACACCGACACCATTGAATCGGTGGCTTGAGTTTCTCGAGCACATTTTTTTTGTAATTTTTCTGTCTCTCCAATGGTGAATGCTACGAAAATGCAGATGAATCAAAAGGGTAAGATTAACTTCCAATACTGCGTTTTCTGTTTAATTACATAAAAATTTTTCAGAAATTCAAGTCACCAGACTATGAACACCGGCAACACATTCTTCTGGAACATCAACCAACCCTGACTAGCCATTTGGGGTGCAATGTGTACAAATTAGGCAGATATGGGCATCATAAAGATATATAAGTGGTTAGATTTGCCCCTTTGTGAATGCAACATCAAAATGACATATTTTTACAGAGAATGAGCTTGGAGGGCCTATCCTGTGCGTTTCATTTTGTGACGCTCATTGACATAATTCAATGTGGACGACAGAACATAGATGTGCATTGGAAGTTTTCCATATCATGGTGTTTCTCGATCCGCCAATTTGCACACAAAAAAATCCTCCGTTCAGTTTTGAGCAATGTTTGGATATCGCAACAACTTCGTATCAAAACAAACGGGTAGAAGATAGAACCAACAAGCGGACCGTTGCTGTCCAGGATTTGAGTCACCGATCAATGAAGTGTCTTGGCTTTTTCAAACACATTGAACGAAAAACGTTTATTCCTATTCAAATAAGGCAAATGGCGTTATCCTGACTTTCTGACCATCGCCTTTGACGATATCTCAGAAATGGAATAAGAAACAGGGATTTCACGATCGAATAGGTTAATCCATTTGCCGAGATGCCAGAGCAACTTTTTCGGATGGTTATCATTGAACATAACGTCACTAGTACTGATGGCTACTTGCCGCAGCGTTTGTGCTGCATTTGGTTGTGAAAGACTATCAAGAAGTGTAGGATTGATCGTCATCCCATTTCCATAAAGTAAGTTTTATGCCAACAATGAATTTTGACTAGCTGAGTCAGCGGTTGCTAGCACGACGTAAAAACAAGTTTATATTTCCAGGAATACCGACCAAGTGTGACCGGAACTCGTCTATCACTTCTATGCTGTTCATGTTACTTGGCATTGATGGATTTTATGAAGGACTATACCAACTTTTACGTTGAAAGCCGCAAGTATCTCATCCTCATTCCGAAGTATGGAGCAACATCTGGAAATCAGGAATGGAGAGGAATTTTGATGTCTATTCTGCGGTATATTTCTACATTCGAAGTGAAAGCGACTTTGGATCTCCATCATCGTGCTGTCGCACCACTTTTCATATTTCTGAAAATCATTCCTTTCGTTATGGTAATTCTGACATCTTACAGTCATTTGTTCATTCTCTATCTTTTATCAGAGGTTTTTGAATCTCTAATTAAACACGTAAGTTTACCCAGGCACTATCAAAGCTAGGTGTTCAGTTAAATTGCTCTGTGTGTTACAAAACACACCGATTGACTGCCCACTCAGCTTGAAATAGGTGGGAATTTTTGATTTTTCGGTTCTAATTTACTTTTCAGGGATGTATCTGACAAACCACATTTTAGTCATCTGAATTCTTTTATACTGAATGTTATGTTTTGTGAATAAAGTTATATCATATTGTCAGTTCGAGCATGATTGTTGTTGTAGTTTGTTCTTTTCAGACATTAAAATACAAATTCAATAACTTGCTCCCTTTTTCTGTTCATATGATTCCTTATCTCAAGAAAGTTTCACAAGCCGTCAAGATTGACACATGGTTCTTGTAAGAAATATTGATACTCCTTCAGATTATATTCGGTGAACGACTTCTTTTTTGTACTTTTCGTAAAAATTTATTCTGAGTGGAAGACACTTCTTGGATGACCCAATTATTTCATTCTTAGTACATATTGTGTACGATAGAATTATGCATGTGTCATATCTCGACGTTTTTATTTTTTTTAGCTTCCATTCGCTACACCGCTCCTCAACATCTGTCAGCACTTATTGATTTTTTGTACGCCGGCACAACTTCATGTCTCACATCAGTAGTATATCGAATTCCTTCTGATTTCTCAGAACTCTGACTTTGTATCGTCTCCTTTTTTATTAATTCTGCTTGTAGTTGACAATTTCCCCATCTAGAAGTGTTCTACGCAGTCGAGGAAACATTTTAACGCGTAAGAAAGTTTTTGCACCTGTTTAAAGTAGTCAAACTTGGGTATTTTGCGCTGAAAACAGTAATTGTTGATACTTTTGTTATTGCTTCTGTATATTCCTTATTCCACTTCCTTTTCCATAACTTCGTAACTTCGCCGTGGTGCCGAATCCCAAAGAAAAAAGGGCAGAGAAGGAAAAAGCGCTAATTTTAAGCAGAAGCCTATTCCATCTCGCCGCATTGTTGCAAAACCAGTATTTGTTTATTTATTTATGTCCGAAAGGGTACGTAATAGAAAAAATGTATGAGTTAGATTTAGTCGTGTTTCAATTCCTTATAATCGTCGCAGAATTGCAACTTTTTCTTTTATTTTAAAACTTCTTGGAAAGAACTTTTTTCAGTACCAATTCGAATCGAAAAACGAAATTGAGATGGACTTCATAATAAATCTCCGTAAGGCTGGAGTTGAAGTGACAAGAACTCGACGCTATTATATCAAAACCAAAGAAACGAGTGCTCCAAAGAACAAAACCGCATTCAAGAAGAAGAAGGCTGTTCCACTCCAACGAAAATCAGCCCAAAAGAAAAAGGCTGTCAATGAGAATAAGAAAAAACCACTCGCCGTTATCACACTGGATTCAAGCGAAAGCAGTGGTGAAAGTGGTAGTGAAGAAGACAGTGGAAGCGAGAGTGAAAGCGATATTGAAATGGAGGATCAAGATTCTATCACGGTAGAGCTAGGTTAGATTTGAAATATTTATTTAATTTCATTGTTTCTTCAATTTTCAGAATCCCTTCGCCTGGAGCATCAAGGAACCTCGGAGCCACCGATATCCGCCTCCACCATAAAATTCAGTGAGTTTTTTTTTCTAGGGATTCTAGAATCCCAACAACTCATTCGTTTTAGACTTCAATCCAACACCCAGCTTACTTTTGGATTCTTTTGAAAAACGTCGTCGTGAAGAATCGGCCAGAAAAGAAGAGAACCAACGCCACGATGTTGGCAATCGAATTGAGAAAAGAAGAGGTAAATGAATGGGGAAAGAAGATGATTCTACCTCAACAGCTGCGCTCTATTAAGGAATTACGTTTTTTCTAAAACATTTCATTTAAAGATGAAATAAAACAAAACATTCTAATGTTCATCGTCACGACTTTACCACGGAGTTAACTTTCTCGATTCATGGGAGACCTGCTTTTTGAAAAAAAAAACCTATTCAGACAATGTTTTCATCTTTCAGAAGTCACTCGTCATCCAATGGTGCAAACCGCACCAACCATGATAGCACGAGAAAAAAGACGCCTTCAAAACTTGGAGAAACATCTAAGAAGATATGGTGAAGACGGCAGCTCTAATTATCATTCTTCATGTCACAAGCTTGAAGAAGAAGTCAGAAACTTCGAAGAGACCGTCAGGAGACAGGAGAACCAAACACACCATGGAGAATCTCCAGAACCAGAAGTCATTTTTGACTCTCGTTCTGCACTTCGCCAGGAAGAAAGCCGGCGTAAAAGAACCGTCAGAAGAGAAGAATACGATGAAATTGCTGAAAAAGAAGCATTCATTAAACATGTACGTCGTCGCGAAGAAGCAGAAAAACTCGCTCGCTGGGAGGATTTTCTGAGTCAAAGTCGCGCGGCACATAGTTCAGACTCTGTTTCTTACATTCGTCAAGAAGAACATCGCCACGATAAGGAAATTGAGAAGAGAGAAGAATCGAATCATGAGAAGAAATAATGAAAGTTGGTGGGTTTTAAAGTTTTATATTATTTCTAGCATTACTCTTTTCCAAAATACCAAAAAATCAATTAAAACTTCATTTTACAGGTGACGAACATAAACTTCTCTTCTAGTCCTCTTCTTCTCCAATTTCCAAATCGTTCTACTTGATTCTTCACTTCAAATCCTTGTCGTCCATTCTTCTCCTGTTGCCCATTCTTTATTGGTTGCCCATTCTTCTCTTCACATTTTACCCCCCAACTTTTTTTCTGTGCCGCCATCCTTCTCTGTTTGAATTCCCTTCTTAATCCCAGCCAAATCTTCCTCCCTGTGCTCTAAAAATGATGTAAAATGGTTGAATCCCTCAAAGAATTCCTTCTCTCTATTATACATTTGTATCCCTTTTATGTCCCCTTCGGTTTCACCACTTCATTTCAAACCAAAATGAACTCAACCTTCATTTCCATGTACTCTCGTTGTCTTCTACCCCTCTCTCAATTTTTTTAAATCCCACAGTTTATTCAAAAATTTTCTCGGTTTCAGCTCTAATATCCGTTTTTTCAATGTGCTTCACATCAGTTATCCTCTTAAACTTTTTTTTCTGAGCCCAAACCTTTTATATTCCAAAAGCAAGATTGTATTTACTTTTATCATACATTTTTATTTTTATTTCTTGTATTTTCAAAACAATCTTCAATAAATGGTACATAAATAGTGGATTTTGTGTTATAACTGCACAGTAATGTTCCCGGTAAAATGTCAGAATTTTTTTTTTAAATCGAGAACAATTAGTTTTCTTTTTTTTAAAGTTTTGAACTTCCTTCGAAATACAAAATTTCGTGAAGTTAGTCACTTTTCAACGCAAAAATGCATTTCTGAGCAAGACCCAACGGCAGATTTCCATTATGAACCTAAAAAAAGAGAGTTTTCCGAAATTCCTATGAAAAATCAACACATGTTGCACCGTAGTTTCATTTTTCAACACTTTTACCCGAAAATTTGCCATGAATAGCACTTTAAACTATGGAAAATGCTTTTGACGTAAGAGAAATAATTAATTCACTTGTCCGCGAAGACTACACGACTCTTGTTTTCCCCTTCCATGGCCGCTACGCGTACCCCACGCGCACGCGTGTCTTCTTCTCTTGACAGTGTGCAGATTATCGACTTTTCATTTGTTTCTGCTCATGAAAACCGTTTTCAAGCAATTTTTTTGCAGAATATTTTATTCATATTGTCTTTTACTAATTGTCTCTATTCTGTGGCCATTTTTCTTCAATTTTTGTCGTTTTCACAGGTTTTTGAAGAAGACAAGAGAAGTTCCCGCAATGTTTGGGCATGGAAACAGCGCCGTTTCAACATCGACATCGTTGAGGAGGACAGTCGATTATAATTGTAAGTTTTTCGTTTAAAAATAGTCATTTGGCAGTAATTAAAACGGAAAAAGATTGAAAATTGGACAAAATCAAGAAATTATTGCATTTCTTGTTTCAGACACCGGCCAACGTCCGTCATCAACACCTTTTCGAAAATGCCCACTTTGTCATACAGGCTCCAGCCCTTCCAAGAAGCTACTAGAGGAAGACGGATGTGGACCTGGATGAGGATTGAAAAAGAAGATTCAAGAGATAAGGATAATCTCAATTTGGTACCGACGTCGTGTAGGAGACCCGTTTATTTAAATCGTAAGTTATTTGATACAAAAAAAAGCTCAAAGGAGGATCATTTATCAGTAATTAAAATGAAAAAGATTGAAAATTGGTCGAAATCGAGAAATCATTGAATTTTTTGTTTCAGACACCGACCAACGTCTACTATCAACACATTTTCAAAAATCCCCCACCTTGTCAACATATAAGTTCCAGCTCTTCTGAAAAGCTGCTCAAGAAAGGTGGATTTTAGATTGGATGAAGATTGAAGGAAAGATTCGCGAGTTTGGAACCGTCTCAATTTGGTACCGACATCGGCAAAGAGACCAGTCGTTTCAAATCGTAAGTTCTTTGAGACAAATAAAGCTCACTTTCCAGCAATTAAGACGGAAAGATCTTAAAATTGAACTAAATAGGTTAATTGGCCGTTTTTCAGGCCTCAGCTACGGATGCAGTTCGCCCCAACACCCACTGAAAGGAGACTGGCCTTGTATACCTCTTCACGTTCCTGATGTTCCGAAAAACCGCTGTTGAAGGTAAGATATCGAAGCATATTCTTGTCAACCCCAGGTCAATATTTGGAAAAAATTATGTTCACAATTTCAGGAAACCTTGGCAATCATTCGACGACGAGAACCTCGCTCTCAACCTCCACAAGCTGCTCTTGCTCTCGATGGCCAATTGAGAACCAGGCACCAAACGGATACCAACTCAACAGAAGAAATGGAGGATTTGGAGGGGCAAGCGTGGTGTTTGGTGAGGTCATCAAGGGACAGGACGTCGTGCGCTTCATTGAAAACCTGGAGACAGAAGACGAGAACAAACCATGATGAAGAACCGACCGGCTGCAAGTTGGACGACGAGCCTGGCACCATCAAGCACCTCTCCGTAGGAAGGAAGGAAAATTGTATTCGTTGGCTTGTGGATCCGGAAGTCAGCAGATCGGAAGTTGGAAAACTGAAGGCCATTTGAACATCAGGTTTGTGAATTTGTTATAATTTCTACGGAAATCAGACTGAATCAGTGAATTCTGGAACAAAATGATGAGAAATTGGAGCATATATTGTTGCTGACTCCAACACAATTGAAAAAAGTTGACTTGTTCAAGAAGATATTGTTTTTTGTTGATGTTATGGCTTTTCTCTTGTTTACCTGGCCTCGGGGCGCTACGCGTAGGCACGCGTCGCGTAGGCACGCGTCGCGTGTGATGTTCTTCTCTCGACGGTGTTCAGATTATAGACTTTTTATGGGTTTTTGCTCAAAAAAAACCGTTTGTCAGCTAATTTCCGCAAAAAAGCATACATAAAACTCTTACCAGTTTTTCCAACCAAGAGACTATGTACTGTTTTCATAACTTATCTATTTTTACAGGTTCTTGACAAGACAATAGAAGGTTGGCAAAAGTCTTTACTTGGAAACGCCAGATTTTAATGAGGACATCATGGAGGAAAACAGCCAGTTCAAATTGTAAGTTGTTATAGACAAATGAAGCGTAGTTGTCAGTAATCCAGGCGGAAAAAAGACTGATATCTTAGCAAGGTGCTTGGTGAAAGACCCTATGAACTGACCGCCCTCTGTGATTGTCGAGCATACATGGTTCAACAATGCTCCAAGCAAAATGAAACTGCCCATCGATCTTCTCACCGAGACCCCGGATGTCCCTAGTCTCAACACATCTGGAAGCCCATCATCTCATGTCGTGAGGCGCTCAGTATTTTGGATGAATTGACGACGACATTGGATGACGAACTGAGCTCGAACTACTTCAACTCTCCACGATCAACTGGTTCAGGTTCAACAAGCGAATCTTCACCTCAATCAACAAGAAACTCACCACAAAAAGTGCATAAAGCGGATCAATCAGGGGGACACTCTCCGAGGCACAATTCTGGCGAACCCCGCAGTTGAAACGTAAATTTTGATATTTCAATGAGAATATCAATAAATATATTTTCAGAACTCTTACCAACAGAATCTGGATCTTCATCATTTGACGAGAACGTGATCCTGTCATTCCATAAACTTGAGCCGGCTGAGCATGCGGGATACAGTTCATTAGAACATAGAAAAAGTGACGGCGAAGCTTCAAAAACGAGCCGCAGCTAACCTTCGAGCACGAATTGAAGACACGAGTGAAGCAACGTCAAGCTTGTCATTCCGCTGGACAACCAGAAACTGTGTTCAAAAGACAGTTACAAGAGATGTTGAAAAGTTTCACTGCTGCCACATCGTCTTCTGCCAAGACCCGATCATCTTCACAACGAAGAATTCTCAAATCACTCGGTCAGAACAAGCAACTAACTCGACCCCTCATCACTCGGCATCCTCCCGGCAAGCGTTCTAAAAATCACGCAAGACGAGACGCCACCACCGGAGCTCCCTGTACATCAGCTTTCGGTTAGTGATTTCGATAACACAATCGTAGTAAATTGTTACTTTCAGAAACCAGATTCATCACAACGTGCCAACTTGACGTTGTTAGTTATGAACCAGCACCCAGCCGATGAATTCACTCTCTGGCATCAAATTGAGCAAAATCGGGATGAATGTATGATTTGGACGTCTGGATAATGTTCTCAAAGATGTTCGGTACGTTATTTTCATGACCAAAAGTAGTTGAGCTTGCGTCGAGCAATGCATACTCTAATTATGTCACAATTAGATGTACAGGTCAAGAAATGTTGGCTATTTTTGTGTTAAGTCCCGGGATTTTTTCAATTATCGCAACATTTCAGACTGGATTCTTGGTTTCGAGGTCTGGAGAAGGTATCGAGAGGAGCAAGTCGTATTGGTTCTGGAATATGCAGCATCCTCACTCTACGATTTATTGATTCATTTTGTCGCCAACGTCAGGCGATTTATTGTTGATTATAACTTGTCATTTAATCTTTTTGACGTTGTCAATATTTAATCTTGCTGCTTTCACTCCCAAGTGATTGGAATCACAAGAAATGTGATTACTTTCATTTATTCCCTTTCTCACTTTTCCTATCTTTCTGTTTCATTTTTGTTATATACCGGCTCCATTGAACCGGTGGCTTGAGTTCTTTGAGCACAATTTTGTTTGTAATTTGTTATCCCTCAAATGCTGACGATTTCGACACTGCAGATGGATCAAAAAGGTAAGATTAGCTATCAACTCAACGTTTTCTGTTAAAGTACATCGTTTTTGTTTCAGATGTTCAAATCGCCGTGCTGTTAACATGGATGTGCATTGGAAACGTGTTTGACGATGGTGTTACGCTTTCACCGATTGCACACGAAGAACCCTCCGTCCATTTTTGAGCAATGAATGGATTTTGCAACAACAAGGTATCGAAACAAAAACCAAGAAACGGAGAGTTGCAGTCCACGATTTGAGTGATTGATCAACAGACCCCGATTTCAATCTTTGTTCATGTCAAGTATAGTGGACAGAAAGGGATTTTCTGGTCATCGCCTGTTGATGGATACGTGGCGGAGCTTTTGTGATGCTTTCGGTTGTGAAGGACAAGAAACAGAATCCGTTGGCCTCCTGTCAATATAAAGACTATGAGAGAAACAATTTGAAATAGATGTGCAACTATGAAATTAGTTTGTCCGCAGGAATTTCAACCTACACCAGTTGGTCCATCAATAGGTACGTATTTCTGATGGCGATAGCTAAAACTGAATTGTAGCAAGCAAAACTTCTTGGCCGCTTGGCAACGAGTTTGCTATTTTGCTTGGATCTATCCATCCGACGTGAGAACAAGTTTGTATTTTCAGGGATACCAACCAAAAGTTACCGAAAAGAAGGAAATCGACACATTCGAAGACTCCTTTCCTTGTGTGTCACTTCTATGATGTTCATGCTGATCGGAGATGATTGATTTCATAAAAGACCTTGCCAATTTCGACGTTAAAAACCATAAGGATCTCATTACAGAAGCAACCCCAATCTTAGAAATCGTCATCACTCAATCCGTCCCACTAATAGACATCAAAACGCAGCCGGGAACCAAAATGGTGTTCCATGCCCCTTATGATGATAAGCACACTTAACACATCAAGGTGATCAATTCTTTGGCTCGTCGTATTGGATACGGAATCAAGACGACCAACATGAAGAGACTCGGAGTCGACCCATCATGCGGAGTTCTCGACCCAAAGGAAGCTGTTTTCTCGACTGTTTCTTGTGATGCCCTCACTTTTGGACAAGAAGACACCAACAACGATCGTATTTCTGTTTGATGGACAAGTACTCCGGAAGGTGCCGCTAAGCAGTCCCGTCATGAATTATTCTAAAAAGGCGGTATGACTCGACGTAAGAATTGAGTACAATTCAAAAGTATTGAGCGACGTCTGGAAATGAAAAATGAAGAGACATTTTGCCGTCTATTCCGGCGTCTGTTTCCACATTAGAATGGAGAGCAACGCTGAAGCTTCATCTTGTGTATTCGGACTGCCTTTTATTATTTGATGCAAAAATTCTTGGTCATTCTGATTTTTTACTGTTATTCCTTTATTCCATATTCTTTGTTAGAGGTTTCTAAACTCTGACCAAACACGTAAGTTTATCCTAGAGACTATTAAAGCTAGGCGGTCAGTCTTATCGCTCTGTGTGTTTCAAAACGCACCGATTGACTGCCCACTCAGCGTATAGTTGGAGGAATTCTCGTTTCAATTCTTGGTTCTAACAATATTTTTCAGGGATGTGTACTAATAAGCTACACCTTTACTTATCTAAATACCTGTTTAGCTGAATTTCATGTTCCATGAATGAAGTTGTTATTAACATCACTGTTTGTTATCATATTCTGTTCCTGTCTGATAATAATATACCAGTTCACTGTTCCCGTTTTCTCGTTTTGCTCTTGTTCCGTTGTTTCTCCCGTTTTAAAAATATGTTCCTCCAACTTGCTCCTGTTTTTACAATAGAAGACCCTTTCTAAGACTTCTAGTAAGGAATATTGATATTCTTTTGCATTTCAATGTACTCTGACTTTGTGGTGTCACCCTCTTTTTCAGCAGACTTGAATATTTATTGGACAGTGTACTCCGTTTCTAGAAGTTCATTTTTGCATGTAACAGCTTTTTTGTAGTACGTTTCCCACAAGAGATATCGGACTGGAAACCCAACCTACAAAAACGTCGTCAACTACAAAAATGGAGTTCCAGGATTGGTCTACACAGGGAAATGACTATTCAAACCAGTAATTGAATTCTAAAATCTGTTTCACATACTCAAAAAATACTTTTTTGCGCTGAAAACAGCACTAATTGATATTTCAGTTACCGCTACTTTATATTCCCTCTCCCCACTTGAAAAACGTGTTTCAAGTCTCATCGATATCCAGTAAAACAAAAGAAATTGTTCAGCCGCTGAGTCGGAAAGCTAAATTTGGAAATGATAGTCAAAATCTCAGTTTAGCTACTTTCCTGTCTTCATGAGACTAATAAAATAGTGGGAAAACTATTTCTACATCTTCAAAAATGAATTTAGCTCACAAGGGAAGTCTTTGGAGACGCCACTTTCAAACGACCTACAAATTTGGTCATAGGTATTTTCGACGACGGGGAGTCCATTTCTGCAATCAAAACCTGCTAAATGTCTCTGTGAGCCGAGATATGAGCTCTCAAACTTTTCATGTGGATAAGCTTTTTCACGTGGAATTCCAAATCGACAAGTAGTATACGCAAGATATTTTCATTTTTGCATTGTACAAGCACAGGTAAACCGTTGGGAAACACAAACGGAGCCGTGCGGTGGCGTATTAACCACCGATTTGAAATTCCAAATGAACAAGCTTATCTACATGAAAAGTATGAGAGCTCATAACTCAGCTCACAGAGACATTTAGCAGGTTTTGACTGCAGAAATGGACTTCTCGTGGTCGAAAATACCTATGACCAAATTTGTAGGTCGTTAGAAAGTGCCGTCTCCAAAGACTTCCCTTGTCAGAATATCTTTGAAACTTTGTGAACTCATTCTATAGGTGAACAGAGGCGCTAAAATTTATAAATTCAAAAATTTTTTTGTACGGGTACTTTTATATATTGACAGCCTGCCAAACACATTTCTTTCTGACCATGATGACATAGTTCAGTTCAAACTTTTTGAAATCTTTCAAATGCTGAAGTAGATTGGCTGTAACTTTCTCAGCCGCTCTTACAGCGCGTATGCAATTTTCAGGTAGCTATTTTTGTTTATTCTGAAATATGACTTCATTCAAACATTGGATTGTTAACAAAGTTTATTCTGATTCAAAAACGAAAACACTAAGAAAAAACGAAAAATATTCTAACAAGAGACATATTATAGCTGTATGTAAGGTGGCAATCTATGAAGTCAGAATAAACGAGGGACGTCCAAGAAAATCTCATTGAGATTCGACCGGATGTGGGACCGGGATTGGGACCGGGCGCAAAGTGTGGCCGCGAGCTGAAAACTCAGCGTACGAGAAGGGGTAATTGCACATCGGTGTTGCACAGAAACAGGCCCACATGCCCATGTAAGAGCCATCGAGAAGTTTGACTCTCTGAAAGTTGAACAATTTGGTATATTGAAAATATTTTTTTGGAAAATTCGACATACTTGGAGTTGGCAGTCTTCCTCCGACTCGAAATTGTAGTCAATTTTGAGACGAAGAGCAGGGGTTACGTTCAATCCGCTAAACGTGGCATCTCCAGAGACAGTTTCGTAGTACGCTGTGCACATGGTCTTCTCCACGATCCCATTCTCGAACGAGTTTACTTTGTAGCATGACAAAGAATATACGGGGAGAGCGACGTTGCAGAAGACGAAAAGAACGGTGAGGAGTTTTGAAGCTCTCATGTTCACCAGTTTCAGTGGGTCGGTTGAGGTAGAGAACTGAGGTAGAGAACTGAGGGGATGGGACTGAATTTTTTGTCCTGGAGAGCGCTTTTATACGGCTCCGCCCCGTTTGCTCGAACCCTAACCCCTGCTTTTGGACACGCCCCATTTTGACAACTTCAAAGAACGAACTGAAGTTCAGAAATCACTCAAAAACTTCATGGAACTCATAAAATAGCAGTAAATAAGAAAATGGTTTCTTAACATTTATTGAAAGTTTATATGATAACAACAAAATGGAAGTTGGGAATGTAATGCAGAGAAATGTCATTATCTGTTGATAAAAGATAGAAACGGTGCTCCTCTTAATAAGAACTAACCGAATCCAATCCAGAAATCTGCTCGAAGAAGACCCGCCCAGATCAGATCTGTCAGAATCAACTTGTCCAAATTAGAACTGACCAAGAGTAGAGAAATCGTCGTTTTAAAGAAAATAACCTAAATTTGTTAGTTCTGATTTTTACCAGTTTTAATTTTGGAAGTTCTGACCAGGGTGGTTCTAGTTCCGATGATTTTGATTCAGGCAAAGTTTTGGCTCTGATTCGTTCAGTTCTCACCAGAAACAACACCATTTCTATTCTCTAGCTTCGAAGAACCGGCCGAATGAGAACCGCTTTGATTAGCACTTCCTGAGTTAGAGTTTTTTTCAAATAAGAACTACCAAATCAATATTTATTTTTTTTTGGGGAGTTTTTGATGAGTTGTGGTTCTGATTTATATCAGTTCTGCTATTATCCGATTACTCATGATAAGAGGAACCGAAATTCACAAGATTCAGAAGGGCAGATATGATATTTTAACAACTTAGATATTTGTGGATAGATTGCGTTTTTGACTTGAAAGAAACAGTTTTTATGAAACAATTTTGGCTTGAAGTTTGACAAGGGTAACTTTATGAGCTGTACTGATCCAGGCAAAAACTCGGTTATCTCAACCTCTGTCTATCTTGACGACACTGTGTTCAGTATAACACATTTTAGTTTGTTAATGCCGTGTAACTATTGATTCTGCACCATCCGTCCTCAGAACGATATGCGGCTGTTTGTGTGCAGAGACCATATGTATATTTTTTGATGTCACTCTCTCTCCTGTTTCCCCAACCGCCCCCCTTTATATGGATTCTTTTTCAGTCTTCCAACGTTATACCTGTTACTAAATTTAATCTATTTTGGATACTTTTCATATCAAAACTGTTTTTCAGTTATCCTGCTCATCATGGATTCTATTGGAATGTCTGGTGCCAAACGTCTAAACGAAAACCCTCCCTGGTTGGATTTTTGAAGTGTGCGAAACTTCATACTTTAAAAACTTCTATTTCAGAACCACAGACTTCAAAAAAAGAAAGCTAGGTGTGAGCCCGACGCATCAACTCTCGCAGAAAAAAGCTTCTAAGTCTTCTGATTCTAACCAGTGAGTTTGAGTAGAGCCGATTCATATTTCTAGATTCTAACATAACATTACACTTTCTCAGGGACGATTCCGCAGAATTGGACAACGACAGTGCTATGCTTTCAGAAGGCAATGTTGCCGCATTAGCAGCACACGAGACACCTGAAGCCCAAAAACCAATGCGATTCATGTCTCCAGAATCCAGCAATTCTAAAGATAATGCTGTTGTGAAGGCTTCTGCATCTAGAAGAATTCTCGGACGGTCTCCAAGTTCTGATGAAGTGGACAGCTACAATGAACTGCCACCACGACACGAAGAGGAAGAAAGAGAAGTGGCTCCACTTCCCTATTTGGAAATGCTACGAGGCATCTTCAACAATATTCCAATAGGTGACGAAGATGACCCTGGCACCCCGTCATCCTATCACTCGTCGGAAATCAGTAGTAATCCAACGACACCGGAACGACATCAAGCACCAGTCATTGAAGTCGATGAAGCTGTTTACCGACAACCAGAGAGGGAAGCCGTCATGTCTCCAGTAGGCCCAGAAGCAGTGTCTGATGATAATGGTGGTGTGGAGGCTTCAGAATCCAGAAGGCTTCTTGACATGCAACAAGATTTTTATGAAGCTGACGATGAACTGTTACCACGACACGATGAGGAAGAGGATGAAGTGGTTCCACTTCCCGATATGGAACTATTACGGGAATTCTTCAACAATA
Organism: Caenorhabditis latens; assembly: GCA_002259235.3. Taxonomy (NCBI): domain Eukaryota; kingdom Metazoa; phylum Nematoda; class Chromadorea; order Rhabditida; family Rhabditidae; genus Caenorhabditis; species Caenorhabditis latens. The sequence continues at coordinate 22,080,635 of CM056097.1, read as the reverse complement.
TTCCAGTAGATGACGACGATGACCCCGGCATCCCGTCATCACATCATTCATCGGAAGTCAGTAGTGATCCAACGACACCGAAACGTCCCGAAGACACACATGACAGCGGAACATCTTCAGAAAACGTTATTTAACCTCTACTATTTTTTCCATTTTATTTATGTGTGCCGATATAATTATCATATCTTTTCGTCTTAAAGATCACGTGTTTTCTTCCTGTTTTTGTTTTCATAATAAAACAGAAATGTGAGTTTCTTGTTGAGTAAATGTTTGTTGAACATAATTCTTGATGTCTGAATGCTTCTCAGTTGAAAAAAAAAAACTCCAGAATTCAGAAGACTTCTTGGAAGACCACCGAGCGAAAGATCAGAAGAAGCCGTCATGCATACAGAAGGATCAGAAGCAGGATCCAGCATATCTGATGACAATGATGTTGCTGAGGATCCTGAATCTAGAAGGCTTCTTGAACGGCCTTCGAGTGGAAGTTCTGACGAAGACAAACCTCCAGAGGACGTCAAGAAGACCCAACGGACAGCGGTGCAATTTCTAGAGACAGTTATCAACTTTTACTATTTGTTTTATTCTATCGATGTGCAGACATAATTAAAAATATCGTCTTGCTTTGAGTACCATTTTGTTGTTTTTTATCCTTTTTCTTTTCCAATACAAAACGAAAGCGTGCTTTTCATATGAAATAAATTTTATTCGAACATAATTCTTGATGTCTGAATGCTTGTCCGTTGAAAAAAGTTGAACAAAAAGCCGAAACATGTTGCGCAAATTATTCAGGAAGGGCTTTTTTCTCACTCTTTTGTGCACAAACACTTCCTGATGAATGTTTCAAAGGAAAAGGAAGCACGGAGTCCTCAATCTTCACTTCTTTTATTTCACGCATGAATGCGTCTTCAACTTTTTCAAAAAGAAGCGGAGTTCCGGTTGGGAATGCATTCAAAGAAATATCTCAACAGAGCAAAAAGAAATTGTTGGGATTAAATAAACACAGAAGATAAGATATGGTTTGTGGGTGTCGAGTTGATAGAGATTCGTAGTTTCTAATTTATTTTAATACGTGAAAAGAGTTTCCTTGATTATATGGTGAGCAAATCACTCCTTCATTATTATTTTTTAGTTAGTTGGTGTGTAGTGGCTTACGAACTCTGATAAAATACCGTATTCAGAGTATTTAGATCGATTTCTTGCAAAAAATTAGATTTCAGGTCACAAAACACGACGTTGAATTTCCATAACATGAGTCTTGATGTCTGAATGCTTGTCCGTTGGAAAAAAAGTTGAACAAAAAGCCGAAACTTGTTACGCAAATTATTCAGGAAGGGCCTTTTTCTCGCTCTTTTGCTCAGAAACACTTCCTGAGGAATGTTTCAAAGGAAAAGGAGAGCGCGGAGTTCTCAATCTTCGCTTCTTTTGTGACACGCAAGAATGCGTTTTCAACTTTTTCAAAAAGAAGCGGAGTTCCGGTTGGGAATGCATTCAAAGAAATATCTCAACAGAGCAAAAAAAAATTGTTGGGATTAAATAAACACAGAAGATAAGATATGGTCTGTGGGTGTCGAATTGATAGAGATTTGTAGTTTTTAAATGATTTTAAAACGTGAATCAAAGTTGCCTTGATTATATGGTGGGCACATTACTCCTCCATAATTTCCTTTTAGTTAGCTGATGTGTATTTTTTTGATTGTATGGAGACCTTTTTTAAAATTATTTCAAAAAATAATTTTTGATGTCTGAATGTTCTCCATCGAAAAAAAGTTGAACAAAAAGCCGAAACATGTTTCACAAATTGTTCAGGAAGGGCCTTTTTCTCACTCTTTTGTGCACAAACACTTCCTGATGAATGTTTCAAAGGAAAAGGAAGGCGCGGAGTCCTCAATCTTCGCCTCTTGTAAGTCACGCATGAATGCGTCTTCAACTTTTTCAAAAAGGAGCGGGGTTCCGGTTGGGGATACTGTCGGAAGTCAACTGAATTGTGTTAGGGAATTGAATTTTAGAAAGGATTTTAAAATGTATGTGAGGTCATGAGTAAAACCTTGAAAACGCTGAGAAATGGGGCTTCGCATGGTTGAAATTTGTAGTTTGAAACAAAGCACATCCGAATAGATTTTCATAGTGAACACGTTATGTCAACTCATTATGTAAAACGTTTCACCACATCAATATGTGTTCTTTCAAGAATAATTCCCTGATGGACACTAACGGATGAGTAAGCTTCAGTGATTAACCTTTGATTTGTGAACAATTTCTGGTTTAAAAGAAAAAGAGGAAAAGTCAAACAAATTATCATAAATTATTCATAAAGCGCCTTCTCTCACACAACTTCTTTGACTGCATAGTAGATTCCGAGCTTTTAATCTTTGCCTTTGGTTTTTTATCCTTTTTATAGATGCATATAAAAAGTGAAAGATGAGAAAGCGCAAAAAGAATATAATTTATGCCTTACAGGTTCAAAGAAAGTGGATTGGTGGAGTCAGTCAATACCCTGAGATATTTTAAAAAGGTTTTATTTTGAACTGATGCAAAATGAATTCAACAAGGGACCGTAAACTGAAAAACAAATAGAAAGTTCATTTTGTCATGACTAAAAACTTTTACTATGGTTCGACTGCCTACTAAACATTTTATAGACTCAAGAATCATCAACAAGTCAGAAAAAAAACCAACTTCGTCACAACGAGTTGGCATAAAATGGATGGAGCAAAAGATGCCTTTGCCCTTTTATACTCAAAAAGTGCAAGGTCACGTGCACTTTCTGTGAGAGGGAGGGGCGAGCTTTGTCGCGTGACGAAACTGAACAAAAGCTGCGTTTGATCTTAAAATCTCGTGATTTTTTTGTTCAGTAGCCGGTATACATTTTGAACATTGTTCCGAAACATTGATCCGATTAATTCAATTATTACAAAGGATAGTACATATAGATTGTAAAGTACTAGGAAACACCTTCTTGTTATCAATTACACACAAATTAGATTAGGTTGTTACATTGAATCCATGTTTCGACACATCCTTACGAGTTACAAATATCCATTTTTTGAAATAATCCACATTATTGAAAAACTTGAGTTTCAATTTGTCACTTTGAAATTTCGGTTTCGTTTTTGAAAACTGAGATTTCTGCAGATTTCTAACACATCAACTCATTTTCAAACTGCACCACACTTTCATTCGTTTCCAGATTCCAACATATAACTCAGGGTTGGTGATGAATCATCATCATTGCCGGGATGCTTCTTAACAAAAAAGAGCCGACCAAAATCAAACAACTTTGCATAACCTATTCAAGAAGCACGTATTTCTCACTCTTCCGTGCACACCCTAATGAATGTTTCATGAGAAACTCCTAATTCTTAATCTTTGTTTTTTTTTGAGTCATCCTGAATTGGTCGAGGCATGGATTTGCATGAAAACATGTGAGAAAAGAAAAGTGGGAAATGTCAGCTTTGCAATTTCCCTAAATAAAAAAAAGTTTTGACACTGAATCGAGAAGAAGTGTTAAGAAAATCTTAATAATTCACACAGAATTGTTTCAAGACTGCATTTAAAATGAAGTTGTGAGGTTTCGAAAAATTATAAGCGGTCGATCAGTGATACCACCTAAAGACTAATGGCACACATGTGTTAAGTTTGATAACTTTTCATTTGAAAATTCTTTGAAAAATACATGTTAAGGTTAATCAGAGACAACGACATATTTTCAACTATCCTAAAATAAATTTAAAAAACGAGTTATATTCTTTGGCTAAAATACGCAGGAATCTTAGGCGAACTGAAAAAATACCTACCCAAAAAGTGAAAGAAAGCAAGCTCGAAACCGTAATTCAAACTGGAGAGAAGAATGTGAAAATGAAAAAACTTGGCGCCACAATCCTGTGAAACATCAGAAAGTTGTTGTGGAAACTGACGTTCCACAAGTTGAACAAGTACTCTTGACGAAAATAAGAATGTAATAACACTCGGTAATGATCGGTCAAATTCACAGACATACCCTATTTATAATGAAATAAACCACAATCAACTAACCTATGTAGATAATAATAATAATCGTCATTCTCCCTTATTTCAGATTAATTTCCCTTCCAGATTCTAACAAAGGAAGTCTTTGGAGACGCCACTTTCAAACGACCTATAAACTTGGTCATAGGTATTTTTGACCACGAGGAGTCCATTTCTGCAGTCAAAATCTGCTAAATGTGTCTGTGAGCCGAGTTATCTCAAACTTTTCATGTGGATAAGCTTTTTCACGTGGAATTCCAAATCGGCGGTGTATACGCCACCGCACGATTCCGTTTGTGTTCCCCAGCGATTAACCAGTGTTCGTACAACGCAAAAATGATAACATCTTGCGTATACTACTTGGCGATTTGGAATTCCACGTGAAAAAGCTCATCCACATGAAAAGTTTGAGAGCTCATAACTCGGCTCACAGAGACATTTAGCAGGTTTTGACTGCAGAAATGGACTCCTCGTGGTCGAAAATACCTATATTCAAATTTATAGGTTGTTTGAAAGTGGCGCCTCCAAAGACTTCCCTTGTAAAATTCTCGTCATTTTCCCCTTCCCTCCCCCCTCTTCAACTCCACTCCGTAAATCTACAACCAACCGTCTGTCTGCGTCTCTCGCGTGGGGGGTTGGTTCTCGTTGACAATCGCGGCGAGACCTGTGGCGGCAAGGAAGGAAGAAGGGAGGACGCTCGCTCGCTCGCTTGGATATGTTTTTGCCTTTTTTCTATTGATTTTTGTATTAATTCTCACACAAATTCTGTTATAACTGAACCCCTCTAAATATTGAATATATTGCTCGACTAACTGAGCCGACAGTCATTTCCTTTTTTCTTTCTCTAACTATCGAGCAGTGAATCATTACCGGCAGCGTCCGTCTCATATTCAGGACATCGTCAAATTTCGAAAATTCGTGTTGGTAGCATCGAAGAATGTCAAAATCTGGATCGGAAAATGCTAAAGTTCTGATTTAGAATTGCACGAGAAATGCGTCAGTATTGTTGCTTGCGCATCGTACATTTGACGTGACGTGCGTCTTCATAAGGGTATGCAGTTGTTAGTGTGGAGAGACCTCCAGTCTTCACATTTGTATTTTCTGTCGCTGTCTCTCTCTCTCTCTCTCTCTCTCTCTCTCTCTCTCTCTCTCTCTCTCTCTCTCTCTCTCTCTCTCTCTCTCTCTCTCTCTCTCTCTCTTTCTCTGGCCCTCTTATATCTCATTTTTATTGTTTTTCTCTCTCTCTCTCTCCTGTACCTCCAACCGGCCCCTTTATATCTCTTTTTTATTTAGTCTTCCTGCTCAATTCCTGTTACAAAAACTTCTCTATTTTGGATACTTGTTACATCACAATAGTTTTTCAGCTCCTCAACCCTCGACTTCTATTCAAACATGAAGCACGCAGCTGACCGACTTACTGAGACCCTCCAATGCTTCATCGATTACTGGTACTTGTCCGGAGGCACTGGCTTAACCCAAACCCCGGAACAAGACGATCGTTTTCTGAATGTCATCAAGGATGCGATCAAAAACAACACAGTTACATCGTCATCGAAATTTCCGATCGTACGGTTTGTCTACTCGAATTCAACACCTCATGACATTGCCGGCTGGAAAACTCTTCTGGAAGAGGCAGAGGAAGAATCTCGAATGGCGGAACTAGTTGATGAGGCTGCCGATTACTTTGATACGACTGAGCCCAACTTTTTTAACTATCTGTCGGGGCAACAAGTTGAAACGTTGGAAGAGGCTTTTGCCAAGAACCCGCATCCATCATTGGAAGAAGCAAAAGCTATCGCTGATAATATCGACGTTTGTGTTGAGGAGGTAAGTGTTTGTGATTTTCCGTATCTATTTAAAAATCAGAAATTTTATGAGCCGTAAACTTTCTTTTCTACTGAATTCAATTCAAATAATACCAATATATTTTACAGGTTACCGGTTGGTTCGACGCACACCGTTTCGAGAAAAACTTCCCTCCTCTTGGTTCTCCAGATGTGTCTGGAGAGAAGCTGTTGCAAAACGGGTTAGTTTTTTGAAAAATACAAAAATTCCTGTTCTATAAGTTATTTTTTCAGAACGACTGAGACTCGAAAAAGAAAGACAAGTGTGAGCCCGACCCTTCAACGTCCGTCGACAAAGGCTCCAAAATCTTCCCCTGCCCACCAGTAAGTCTGAGTAGAGCCAATACATATTTCTAGACTCTAACATAACATTATAATAACTTTTCAGACGCAACTTGTCTTCCACTCCGATCCATTCAACACCGGTTTCCTATGATAAGATGAAACGTGGAGAACTAGAGAAGAAGATTGATAGCCGCCAAGTCTCAGCCTCACCAGTCTCAGGACAAGTCTTCTCATTTCAACCCACCGCTCAAGAAAACGAGTCCATGCGCAAGCTGAACCTAGACTTGACTAATGAGAATCGAAGTCTGAAAGTTCAGTTGAAGGAAAGTTTGGAAGAAGAAAAAGCGAAAAATCCGGAGTTGGTGGCATTACTGTCCGATCGGACGAAACGGTTGGAGAAGAAAATCAATACTCTTGAAAAGAAAAATAGAGAGCTTGAGCTGAAACCAATGCCAGAAGACTATACAAAATTGGAGGTGAAGGCGAAGAGAGCTGAGCGTACTTTGAGCGACGTACAGTTCCAAATGAGTCTCAAAGATGATCGAATCAAGGAGTTGGAGCATATTCTACATCTGGATTCGCTCGATAACGGCATGGAAAACTCGCTTGAAGTTCAACTTGCTAAGAAGACCAACACCATTATTGAACTTACTCGAGAAATCGATGAAACTTACAAGCCAAAAATATGTTCCTTGAAAGAAGAAGTAACCGATTACAATAAGTTGTTGAAAGATATGAATGTCAAACGATACGAGGCGACCCAGGAGAGTCGGGACTTAAAAATTCAGAACAAAAAGTTGCTTAACAACCTTTTCGAACTTCGTGCCAAATGTGAAGATCCGGGCAAAATCAAGGCAATTTGCAAGAAGCTGGATGAAGAACGTCTGGAGGTAATGGGACTCGAAGAACAGCTTCATAAAGAAATCGACGAGATGAAGGAGAAAATTGAGAATTTAAAAGAAAAGAAGATGAACCTTCAAGAGGTTATAAGCGAGTTGGATGAGGTATGTTTTTGCTTTCACTTAGTATTTCAGGATACATATTGACTACAGTAATACTTTTTGGAAGTTTAGAATTAAAAAAACCAAAAGTTTCGAAAAATACTTCGAAATTTTCCTAAGAATTATAAAATCAATTGATATATTTACAGGAGTGTAGATCACTTGCTCCAGAATACGCAAAGGCCGCCACTCCACTCAACGAAGAAGGATCCGAGATCCAGCTCGGAAACCTTGATGCCACCGTACACGAAGATGTATCCCCCTCCAAAGTCGAGGTCAACAGAAAGTCAGAAGAACACAGTGGAGGACGCGACCACGACTCGGTCAATACCTTGTTGAAAAATAAGACCGGACCACTTGCCAAGCCACTTTTTGACGCAGATGACGTTAAGGAGCTCAAAGAGTCTGCCGATATTGTGGTTATTGGATACTTCAAGGTAAGAACAAAATAAGATATCGCCTTTGACCGATTTGTTTGATCCTCAGCGGTGTTTAATGAGTTAACTCGAATCCGTAATAGAAAAACGGTGTAGGTTGACGAGATAGTGTGTACTGTAGAGAGCAAGGCGACTTAATAATACAGCACAGTTTTTCACTGTTCATTTCTGAGCGCTCTAGATAAGAACGAAGTGGTCATTGAGAGTTAATCTAGTAATTTTCAGAACACCGCTTCCAATGATGCCCAAACCTTCCTCAAAGTTGCCGCCGGAATCGACGATATTCCATTTGGAATCTCCACCGAAGACGCTGTCAGATCTGAGATTGAGCTGAAAGGAGAAGGAATCGCTCTTTTCAAGAAGTTCGATGAAGGACGTGTCGCTTTCGACGAGAAGATCACCGAAGACGCCCTCAAGACTTGGATTCAAGCGAATGGTGTTGCCCTTGTCTTCGATCTCACTCGAGAAAAGGCCTCAGTCATCTTCGGAGGAGAGATGAAGTCTCACTGCCTTTTCTTTGTCTCCAAAAAATCTTCTGACTTCGCCAAGCTTGACACTCAGTTCAAGAACGCCGCCAAGCGTTTCAAGGGAAAAGTTCACTTTCACTACATAAACACCGATGTTGAGGATAACGTTAGAATTGTGGAATTCTTCGGACTCAAGAAGGACAAATTCCCAGTCATCCGTCTTTTCAATGCAGAAGAAGACACAAAGTACACGCCAGACTTCGAAGAGATTACCACCGAGAACATCTCAAATTTTACCCAAAATTACCTTGATGGATCCCTCAAGCCGTCCGAGGAGGTTCCAGTGGATTGGGACAAGAACCAAGTCAAGATTCTTGTCGGAAAGAACTTCGAAAAAGTCACCCGGGACAACACCAAGAACGTCCTTGTCGAGTTCTACGCTCCATGGTGCGAACGCTGCACGGAACTCGCCCCAACGTGGGACATGCTCGGAGAAAAATACGCTGAGAACCAGAGCATTATTATTGCCAAAATGGATTCTACTCGCAATGAGGTAAGCAAATACGTAGTATCTTGACACTATTGATTTTTAACTAACTAATTTTCAGGTCGATGATATCGAGATCCAATCGTTCCCAACAATCAAACTTTTCCCAGCTGGATCCAATGAGGTCATCGACTACGACGGAGACCGGTCCATCGAAGGACTCACCAAATTCATTGATAGCAACGGAAAAGACGGAGCAGGCGTTTGCGAAGAGGAGGAGGCCCAGAAGGAGGCTGGCGAAAAGGAACACACCGAACTCTGAAATAATCGGCTCTATTCGGTTCAACCAATTAGGGTTTTTGAATCTATTGTTTAATTTTACAATCGTTAACTCATTCTTTTTTATTTTTTCCATCTCAACGGTTCTGGGCAACGTGCCATCTCATCATAAATTTGTAAATACTTTAAATTTCTCAAAAGATCTTTTTGCTAATGACAAAAGAAAACATTTACTCTGACAATTTCAGAAAGAATCACTCGAGTTTTCTGTAGACTCCTCTTCGTTTAAGGTTTTTGCACACAATGTATACCCTTATGAGGAAGGGAGATGCAGAATCAATAAGTACCCACTGTTAGAAAACAGAAACTGTGTAATACTGAATTCCAGTAAACAACTTTTGTCAAACTTGAAGTAATTTTTTGTTGCCAAAAACCGTTTCGTTCGAGTCAGAACCGCAATCGCACCAGGTCTCAATATTTTTCATTTGTCGTCTCCTACTTCATATTTTTACACATATTCTTTGTTCTTGTTAATAGAGATCGATTTTTAACTTTTCCCTTGAAAAAAGAAACAATTTAAGGCAAAACTCTGTATGTTTTCGTATTATTTTCCAGTGAAATCTTCATTTCTGCAGTCTAATAAACATTTAGCTCTGTTTTTACAAGCCAGTTTTGTTTCTGCTCGTCTGGTCACTTTTTTCCTGTTGTTCATTGTTTCGCTGTTCAACTTTTTAATTCCAACCTACTTTTTTCGTTTTGCAGGTAAAATGGCTTACCAACCAGTCGATGCGCTAAAAACTGAGGAAAATGATCTATCGACCAGTCTGCAGATTCTCGTCGATATCTGGTTCGATTCCGAAGAAGATAAATAAAGGCGGTGAAGTGGGCAGCAGCGCCCAGCAAGCTGCAAAATTGAAACAGTAGTTTGTGAAGCGATTGTTGGAGGAAATGACGTGAATGGGTCTGGAAACGACGGAATCGTCAAACATTTCTCTACGAGAACACTACAAAAGAGCAAATCGCTGTTAGAAGTGGAAGAAAAGTGAGGAATGAAGTATGAATTGTGAAAATCACACTAAATAATGTGTTTTCCAGATACCGAAACAGAATTTTTATCGGAAAGAATTGCTCGTAAACCTGTCAACACCTGATGCGTCTGTGAACCAGTTGGAATCAAGGTAAGTTTTGTGGGAAAAATGGAATTGTTCAGTTTATAACTTACTTCTTTTCAGAAAGGTGAATCCCGCAAGCGTGCCAGCGATTTGACTCGAAATACCAGCTGTAACGTAGCAAAGATTTTGCATGTTGGGAAATGTTTCCAACACTCTGAAGTGAACACCGAAGAAAAACAACTGGAATCTCTTCGTCCGGAATATCTAAATCCGAAAGCGGCATTGAAAATCGTTAAAGAAGACCTTAAAACATGTATCTACACTAATCAGGTCCTTCTTCAGAACGTTTGGTAGTCTGATAACAGCAGGAAATTTTCCGATCATCAAGAGGAGAAGAGCGAATCAAAAAAAATCATGAAACTGGAGAAGACTGTCGAAAAGCTTCAAGGAAAAGTGGCAAAAAAAGATGATAAACTTCAAAATGCCAGAGAAGACTTCTCACAGAAAGTTCAATGTCTCGAAGAAGAGATAAAACATTTTAAGACACTACTGAATGCCTGGCAAAAGACTCCAGAACAGGTAGAACTTGATTTGTTGCAGTAGACTGTAGCTGACAGAGAATGTCATATTACTGTGATGAGACGCGAGTTGGATGTGAAGGCAAAACAAATTGTGGATTTGGAGAAGTTGCAGTATCTGGATAATGATGAATCTAAAACAAAAAAGCAGTTGATGAAAACTGGCCTTTGTTGTATGGTGGCTCGTAGGAATAAGCAACTGATTCAATTCTTTCTGATTTTAACCTCATTTCTTTTTAGTTTTAATGGCAGGTTATCAAAGTTCGAAATGTTTGACAGTCAATTTAGGATTTTTTGTATCCTGTTTCTGATTATTTAAAAAAACAACCGGAAGATATACCTTTTTATACGTGTTTTATATTTTTCAATATCTATTTATTTCTTTCAATAAAACCATTTGTCATAGTTTCGGAAGAAAAAACTGTTTTATGACCCTCTCCATACTGCGTGCTCTCTACTGCGCCGGCTGGCAGCTGGTCGTGGCATATGCATACGTTCGCCATTCTTTCACTTGATGGTCGTGGTCGCCGGTGCCCTCTCTTTGTTGCGAACATTTTATTGATTTATCCTTTCATCTGTATATATTTCTTGCACTTCGCTATCTTTCAGGTAGATTTCCGCAATCAAGATGAGTGCCCAGTTTGCCGTTGGAGAGAACTTTGTGATGCTTTTCGAATCGGATCCATATCCGGCGGTGATCTCAAGAATCGTGAGAATTGAAGGAGTTCCTCACTATAAAGTTCATTATATTGGGTGGAACAGGAGATTTGATGATTTCGTCCCAGTCGGCCAAGAAGCTGGGAAAATGTTTAGTGGGACGGTCGACGATTATATAACCGGTCGGGTGCCAGGAGAACCAGAACCTGCAACCCCAAAAACGGAGGAAAAGAAAACTATCAAACGGAAGTCGCCGGTGGCAAAAAGCCCTAGCCCAGTCAAAAAATCGGATGCAATCGTCAAGAGATTGAAGATGAAGGTCATTAATTCACAGGTGAATGAAGTTGCATCATTACCGCTCCCAGCCGACGTAACTCCACCGCCAGCTACCCTCCAAGGCATAATGTTTCCACCACGACTTGGAAAAATCGTCATTGATGATGTGAAATGGCTCCGGGCAGGATACTATTGTCCAGCTCCCGCCAAAGTACCAATGACTCATGTTTTGAAACAGGTTCGTGGTTTTTTCGTTTGTTTGGTCTCTATGTTTATTATTCAGTATTTTGAATACCTTCAACTCAAGGTCAAGACGGAGATTGAAGAGATGAATCCGTCTTCCACTGCTGCTGATGTTGAATCGGTGGAATCGCGTCATTGGCTCACAAAGCATCGAATGGAAACACTAATGGAATACTTTGGTAGTGCAGTCCCGTAAGTCTCATATTTGGGGAGCTACTCAAACAATCGTTAACAAAAAATGTATCTGTGAATTGCTGTCTCTGTTCGTTTTCCCCCACACTTTCTTATGCCGAGAGAGAGAGAGAAAGAAGCAAATAATGGAATACTAAACGTGAGAAACTGACGATTTCTACCGTTTGTGTATCGATAAAATTGTCATAAATGGGCTTTTATCACAGATAATAAATACTGGGAACTTTTCTGTTTTTGGTATTGAAGGAAGGTATTTTTGGCCAGGTTTTTGGATCTTAGGGTTACTATAGGTTTCTTTATTTCAGCATACATATTTAATTCTGATAGTACAATAGGTCGGTTTGTTTTGTCACGTTCTTTGTTGTTACCGCAATGTTAGACATAGGTGGTATATTATCTGTGAGCTTTGGAAAGTTCAAAATTTACGTTTTCGACTATCAACCGAAATAATTATTTGAATCTCAACTATTTTCTTTATTTTACAGATTCCATCTGCTGTATGGAAAAGAAGAAATTGAAGACTACAAAATCCACCACAAATTTGCAATGAATATGGATTTGTCACACGTCGACTACACCGAATTGGATCGGAAAGGATTCAAGTATTCCGATCACTACGGCGTGATTCATTTCCTTCGATTGCTTACGGTTTTCCCGGACATACAAAATGTCTTACCGTATAGGTACAACACAAAGGTAAGTTAGATAGAGAAAGTGAGATTGAAACCGATTTTGAAACTTTCAGGACCTTGAGGATACAGTATGCGATTTTCTGTTATTTTTGGATTCGAACTTGCACAAGTTTTATGCCGGAGGTGGAGACTATTTGGATACTGAGCCACCATTCCGTAATCCCAAACCTGGTTACTTCGAAAAGTGCCGTCAGTACAAACTGCCCGACATCGAAGAGTTCCAAAAAACTCGGATCATGAAGAACCTAGGAGAAGTCGACCACCAAGCGTAATAATTTACGTCTTCAATTTTACATCTAATACTTCTGGGACTGGATAATTGTGTTTTGTTAGCAGTTTCGTGATTCAATATTTTTGAATTCTTTATTTTGACAAATAATTTCTTATATATTCTGGTCTTATAAAAAATTTCAATTTTATGAAACACATTCTGATGAGATGAAAAAACTGAACATATTTATACTTTTGTGATTCGGTGAAAGATCAGAGTACACTATGGTGGGAAAGAAATATACATTTAGATTACTCAACTAACTAAATTTTGGTTATGGATTAGAAAGATTATGGAATAGAAAGAATTCGAGTTAAAAAATTTACAATCAAAAAGTTAGCAATGAAATTTGAGCACCCTAGTAGATTTTGGAAGAATTGGAACGAAAATACGGCTTTTTGACAGAAAACAACGGGCGAAAAAGAGACTAGGAGGTGGTGGTAAAAACGGACAGAATTTGAATGTCCATCGGCTGTCCATTCTCATCTTTCCATAATCTCTTCTTCTCGAATAATTCCATATTCTTCAGCTCTGGTCCAAGTTCTGCATATTTCTCCGGAATCCAGCAGGGATTCTCATGTGTTCTCGCTGGAGCGTAAGATGCACATTTTCGAAGGGAACTTGCGCCAAGCTCTAGATATTGGATAAGGCAGAGCATTCCGCTCTTGAACATCTGGAAACCAAACGTTCAATAATACACTAAAGGTATTGACAACACTAACCTTTTTGGATCGTCCGAAAAATGGGAAATCCTTCTGAAGATATGGAAAGATGGCAAGCATACGGACGAACACAATCATTCCAAAATGATTCGCAACGCGGAATCCCAAATGCGTATACAGCTCGTAGTCCACTGCGTCCATAGACTTTGGTTTTTCAGTTCGATTCTCAGAGCAGAAGCGCATGAGTTTTTGATGACAGAAGTCACGTTCCTCTTTATTTAAGAGCACTTGCCTAAAAGGTCATTTTGAATTTTGCTTTAGATATTCCCTGGGAACTCACCAAACAATCGTCTCAAAATACTCGAATATTTCTCGCATGAACTCCTTCAGTTTACTAAATTGAGTCTTGATCACTTTGACATTCGATTCGTTATTCTGATTCATCGCTTCGCTAACAGCTTTGTTCATTTTGAGATCGAGAGAAGTCAGCAACTGAAAAAAGATCAATCAAAATTCATAATCTAAGTTGTGTTTTTACCTCGTATTTTATCTGATAGATAGTGGCATCGGCTTGCACACAAATTCCTCTTTTCTTGTTGAGAATAGTATGATCATCACAGAACATTTTGAGTAGAGATTCTGGGAGGAAAATCATGTGAGAAGATGATGAGTCGGATGGGACCGATGAATAGGTAGAATTTTCGTCGATTTTCTTTCTTTCGTCTCTTCTATCAACCTTCTTTGCAATGGATTCTCTAGAATTTGCATTGATCATCATCTCCTTATAATTCTGTTCATATGACGATAACACAGATTTCCCCCAAGTGTCATTTTGAGCAACCATCGGAATGGGTGGATTTGAGCCATTCATGGTACCTCCATGAGTTTCAAAATTCGCGACCGTCGACTTGTCACTCTCCAACATTTTAGCACTTCTTTTTCGAGTTTTCGAATCGAGTTTTGCAACTGGCTCTCCTGAGCTTGTACCGCGCTTGTTGGTATTATCCAGTGTCCCTTTCTCAAGACGACCTTGCTCTTCTCCTACTTTTACTTGAATGTCGGTTCTTTTGTTAAAACCAATATAATGTACTTGATAGTACTGGGTTTCGCCTTTTTTGATGATATTGGTGATGATCGCATTGTATCGAACATTTTTGTCGATGCATACGCATTTTTCCCCGATTTTGAATTCAGAAGCCATGGTGGCTTGATAGTTCTTACCTATAAAAAGTATATCTTATTCATATTATGAAGAATCGAAACTGAAAACATAACGACAAACTTTATATAGAAGAAAAAAGAAAAAAGCAATACGACGGTTTGAACGGTTTAGGCAGCCTAAGGAAATTCAAATAGTGTGCAAACACCCAATAGTACGACACACTGCGGACCAGGTGGTAGAGGGATGACGCGCTCTAAATGAGGAATGAGGGGTATGAGTATCCAACACTTATTTAGAACTCCTTCAAAAAAATCTGAGAGTTTGCTGATAACTGACTCATAGATAGTTCCGAACATTCTAAAATAATACCCTTTTTCTGACACATTGTGATTACACTGTTTTCCAAAATTGAGGTAAACAAAGAAACAAAAAACAAGATCCCGGAAGGGACTGACAAGAATGCAAAAACTTGCTGAGCGAGTTACAAGCTCATTTTTTGAGCTCCGGAGCAAGATAATTATGTAGACATGGAATTGGCACACGTCGACTACGCCCAATTGTATCGGAAGAGATTCAAGTATTCCGATCATTATGGGGTGATTCACTACTTCCGATTGTTCACGGTGTTGCCGGACATTCAAAATGTCTTACCGTATAGATACAACTCAAAGGTAAATAAGATGGAAAAAAATGAGATTGAATTCAATTTTAAAACTTTCAGGGTCTCGAGAATACAGCAAGCGATTTTCTGTTATTTCTGGACTTGAACTTGGACAAGTTTTATGCCGGGGGTGGAGACTATTTGGATACTGAGCCACCATTCCGGAATTCCAAACCTGGTTACTTTGAGAAGTGCCGTCAGTACAAACTGCCGGGCATCAAAGAGTTCCAAAAAACTCGGTTATGAAGGACCTAAGAGATGTCGATCATCATGTGCTATAATTTATAGCTTGATTATTTAACTAATTTTTCAGGGTTTGTTCTATTTGCAGTTTCGTGGTCCAATATTTTTTAATTCTTTATTTTGAGAGGGAATTTCGGTATAGTTTCTGAAAATACATTTCGATGAGCTAATTAGATATAAACATTTTACCATTGCTAAAACATTGAATTCAAATAAAGACAATCTACAATAATCACAAAAAATTGCAAAGTAAGGAAATTAAATTAATTTTAATTAAAATCAGTGCTTTTCAGAAAACCCTCAGGAGATAGTGGCTTGTATGCGGTAGGTAAATACTCTTGACATTCTACGAGCACAGCAAATTATGGAGCAGGATGAACACCATTTGTTCAAAAGCCTTATTCCAGCTCCTCCACTGATGGAATTGAATGAAAAGCTATCAGATGTGATTTTAGTGTCGGAGCATAAAGATTTTGAATTCAAATGAAGACAATCTACAATAATCACGAAAAATGGCAAAGTAATGAAAATAAATCGAGCCCACTGGAATACTTGGATACGTAACGGTCAATGGCTCAAATTTTCAAAAACCATTCGTGGTAAAATGAGAATTAGGAGCGAGAGGTAAACCGGATGAGAAAAAAACCGTCAAATTGAGTACAATTAAAGAACCGAGAACAGTTTTGTGAATGAATTAATTATAGTTAATATAATCACGAAGGGATGCGATTTCTGGACAACGCCACATTTCAGTCGTGTTGTTCCCGGAAGGTGCGTATTCAGTACACTTGCGGTACTTTGAAAAAGATAACAAGTCCACATAGTTTACCAAACGAGTCATAGCATCACTGTATTCCTGAAACAGAACAGATTTGGGTAAATATTTTTTTCTGATTTCACTTACACTAGTAAGCATGTTGAAAGGAAATTCGCTTTGGATGAATGGTATTATTGCCAAGAATCTCACGAACATAACGATTCCGAAGTGACTAGAATAATGATACCCGGCGTTCACAATTCGTGAGATTTCGGCGGAGCTTGGAGATGACGGTATTTCGATTCCTTTTCTCGTGGCAAATTGATGCATTCGCGCGTACGCAAATTTACGCTCCTGGCTATTCAGTAAATACGTGCTGAAAAAATTGTGTTCAATGAGCTGGAAAATCATGTACAAGAGTCAAAAAACTCAGCTCTTTTCGAAAAAAAACTCTTCCAAATAAGGAAATAAAATTTGACTTACGCTGTGACTTTCTCGAAATAATCGAACACGGCTACCGTGAACTCCAAAATCGTTTCGTAGCGACTCTCCACAATTTTCCTTTCATTGGTGTCAGAATCCTCATCAAATGCGTTCAGCTCTTTTTCACAGTTTTTCTCAACGTAGTCGAGGTACTGAAATGATAGCAGTACAGTTGTGATAAAATCATATCACTCGGTGAATAAGAAATTGAAAAAAAGGGCATTGCCATCAATCAAAAAAGTCACAAGATCAAAATTTTGCTTACCTTGTTGTACAACGACGTAATTGTAATTCCCGGCTGAATGCAAATTCCTCCTCGACTAGTCAACATATAATAATCATCCTTGAGAATTTTCCGGAGCCTTTCAGTTAATTGTATTGATGTCTGAACAGAAACAAGCACATTCGTAGACTTCAATCCAGAGTTGTGAGCGTGGATGAATTCTTCCGATGGGATAGTTGCTGAAGAGTTCGGAAGCAAAGGAGATTGAGAATCAGGCGAATTGGTCGGAACCGATGAAGCGAGAGTGCGTTCGTCAATTCTCACTTGTTTCTTTTTCTCATCGCCTCCCACGATTCTACACTTCTTCTCAAGCGGTACTCCAGGCATCGAATTCATCTCTGGCATCTTCTTGATATTCTGTTCACATGAGGTCAATTTGTGGAGTGTACCGGTTCGAACAGTATTCTGAGTTGATACTTCTAAACTATCAATCACTTCTCCTTGAATTTGCTCTGTGTTTGCCAGCGTTTCACCATGTCTTTTGCGACTTGTCGATTTGCGCTTCACATCTGGCTCTGAGCTACCAGCGATCTTTTTGGTGTTATCAATTGATCTCTTTTCCAGAATCCCTTCTTCTTTGCCAACTTCTACCATGATATCAGTTCTTTTGTTGTATCCGGAAAAGTGGATTTGATAAAACAGAGTATCGTCTTTGGTTTTGATATTTGAAATTATGGCGGCGTATCGAACAGTTTTATGGATGCATACGCACTTTTCGCCAACTTGGAATGCTGAAGCCATTGCAGCTTGAACCTTATTACCTATAAAAAAGTGTATTATTTTTGTAGCATCATGAATGGTCGAAAAAAAAAAAAGATAAATTCCGAAGGTAGAAAAAGAAAAAGCAAAACGACGGTTTGAACGGTTTACGCGGGAGGAGGAAATCCACATTGTGTGCAGACACCCAATATTACGACACACTGCGGACGATGGAGAAGAGAACGCGCACCAAATGAGGAAAGAGGGATATGAGTATCAAACACTCTTTTTAGAACCCCTTTCAGAAAATGTTTGAGAACTTGCTGATAACTGAGTCATAGGTAGTTTTGGCCATTTTGAATACGAAACTGACAAAATCTTTTGCCCCTTCCTGATCCGGAGAGCTGTTTTTCAGTCCTTATAGACCCTCTACAGTGTTTTGAGAAAAATAAAATTGGTCAATAAAGCAACTTTTTTGTGTCCGATTTTCATGGTGAAAGAAAATCAGTTTCATGGCTCGAAAAACTGATTAGAAATAGGCTTGGATGTGAAGGGTCCTTATAAACTGAAAAGAGCTCAAAACCCCTTTTCTGACACATAACACTGTCTTCCAAATTTGAGGTAAACAAAGAAAAAAAAACAAGATCTCGGGAGAGAGTCAAACACCGGGCTCTGCAACTGCCTCGCCCGCCCACTACGACTTGACTGCCAAAGCTGAAAAACTATTCCCGGAAGGGACTGAAGAGTGCAAAATCTTGCTGAGCATGTTTTGAGATAATTTTTTCAGCTCCGGAGGAAGAAATGTAATGTTACCAACGTATTCAAAAAGGTCCGAACTACCTACAGTACCGTCCACAAAGTTGTGAACTTTGGCCATTTTCAGTTGAAATTGTTGAACTTTGAGGATGTGTCATGGTTATATGGATTGTCCCATCAAGTAGGTTTTCAATGAACAGAGGTAGACTTTTATTTTTGTAGTTGACAACTCTTTTGTACGGGCACGTAAAATAGTGCAAGTTTGAGCTGCAGTCTTAAAATGACCATAACTCTCTAGGGAGTGTTCGTACAAAAAAGTTGTCAACTATGAAAATGAACTTCCACTTTTGTTCTGTATAATTAATTAAAAATCTATTTGATGTGATCATTAGGATTACCAAGGCACACTCTCAAAGTTGGCCAAATTTCCACTGGAAACGGCCAACATTTACAACCTTTTGGACGGTACTGTATGAGTCAATTGGGAGTGCTCTCTGAACTTTTCATACCATTATACCTGGTAAACTTACCAACGTAAGAAAAATTTTGTCCAAATATAATTTTTCTTAATTTCTGGTATTCCTATTTTTGCATGTTGTCTGTACTATAACTCATTAGTTTTTACTTTCTTTTTGAATATTGCTGATTAATCATATAAACAAATCAAATGGTTCCTTTGAAATTCAAGCAATAAAAACAATATTTTATCAGCTGTAGTACTTTGATCAAGAAATTAAATCGTGAATTATATATTTTGTGTAAACAAACAAAATCAAAATGCGACTGCTCTCAGTCCTGTTATCAATTTGTTATATGTGTTACTATGGAACATTGTATGAAACTAATATTTCTTTTTACATTATTTTTCGTTGATTCACACAGTTTCAAAACTATTACCACAAGTTATGGAAAACTACGAGGACGTGCTGACTATACAAATAAGAATAATACCAAGTATAGTTTCAAGGTGATCAATTTGTCAAAAAATCATATGAAATGGTACTAATCACAGAGTGTTCCGTTTGTTAAACCTCCAGTTGGTGATTTGAGGTTTGCACTTCCAGAGAAACCGGATCCTTGGGACGGCATTTTGGACGCAACAAAATACAGGTATGGGTTTTCTGTTAATTACTCCAATCGTACAAATTTTGCAGTGCCGCATGCTTGAGTAACTCCACAATAACTTCTACGCCACAGAAGTTCATCAGCGAAGATTGTCTGTACATCAATATTTTTACTAGCGAGGACTGTCTGGTGAATCAATGGTGGTTAGGTTAACAGCTGTTTCACGTCTTTATTACAGTCGAAAAAGTGTCCCGTAATTGTATATTTGCATGGTGGCTCATTTAATTTGGACTCGGCTACAATGTTTCCGGACAAATTCATTTTTGAACGATACGTAGAAAACGGCATTGTTTTTGTAATACCTGCTTTTCGGTTGGGAGTTTTCGGACAGTTTTATCTTGGAGAAAAAGGTGGTCTACCAACTAATTTGTTAGTGTATGGTAAGAATTAATCATGTTGAAAATTATTTAATGTTGTAGTTTTTCAGATGTTATCCGATCACTGCATTATGTCCAAGGCGACATATCTAATTTCGGTGGTAATCCAGAAGATGTGACACTTATGGGACATTCGTCAGGAGGACAGTTGGTAAACGCACTTGGGTTCTCCAAATATGTGGATCCAGAGCAGAAGCTATTTCAAAAGTTTATCGTACTCAGTGGTTTTGAAATGTTTGGATTTCAAGAATACAAAAAATCAAACTCAATGGAGATAGTTAAACGAGTGAATGTAAGTTATTGAATTATTTTTAAAAAAATTTTTGGTTTTTAGTGCCTTTCAAAAAACCCTCAGGAAATAGTGGCCTGTATGCGGAAGGTAAATGCTCTTGATATTTTACGAGCTCAACAAATAATGGAGCAGGATGAACACCATTTGTTCAAAAGCCTTCTTCGAGCTCCCCCACTGATGGACTTGAATGAAAATCTTGCAAATGTGAAGAAAAATGCTCCTGTTGGTTTTTTCATAACTGGTTACAAGTTTATAGAATTTTTTCCAGAAGAAAAGGAAAATGCTATGCGGTGTGACGGAACATGAACTCGAACCTTATCCACATAATGACTTCCGAGTGCAAGGTACTTTTCTAGACTTCGAAAATCCAAAGGAAGTGATGGTGACCTACCATAATAAATTTAACAACCGGAGTATGTTGACCATTATTTGTTCTTATTGTAATTCATAACACTTCCAGCAAAAATTCTTGTCAACACTGATTCTTCGGCAGTCTTCGTTGCTGCCGCGACATATTCAAAGGCTCTTGTCGATGCTGGAGGAGAAGTATATCTATTTGAAACCAGGCAAAAACCTTACAGTATGCATGTATCCGATATGCAGTACTTCATTGGAATTCAACGGGAAACGACGCATACAACGGATATGGATATTTTGGATTCATTTTATTCAGAATTGCTTGTAAACTTCAAAAAATATGGAGAACCATCACCAAGTTTGTGTCTTTCAAATTTGATTCCTTTCCAAATTTTTTAATTTTAAGCGTGGGAAAAACTAGATCCAGCGAGAATGAACTTCTTGGCGTTGGAAATTGATACAGCACTTGGAATCAAACCAAAAATGGAAAATGGGTTTCACGAGGAGCTGATAAACTTGTGGTTTAGTGATATGATGGAATTGGACAGGAACATAACAGAACAGGTAGTATTAGCCTAATAATTATGTTACGAACTTATTTTCAGAAACGGTCAAACGGTTTCACAACTACTCCCAGACCTGTCATCTCTGAAAGTGTTCCTGTGTACAATCAGTGGTGGTTCTATGCTGTTATTATTTTTATTGTGATTATTGTTTTCATTGTAATACTGTTGATCCTAAACAAGTCGAAAAGTGGAGAAAGTGAACCACTTCTTGGTTGACATTCATTATAATAGATTCAGAAGAAATTTTGATAAAAATCATTTCTGCAATAAAAATTTTGCATGAATGTGTCTTATCAGTCAGTCAAAATGACAATAAGGGAGAGACGATGCAAACATATACATATGACTTCTTCCTTTTCATTATCAATTGACAGTTGAAATGACCGATAGGACAAATGCACTTTATGCTAGAAAAGAACGAAGTGTGTTGCCAGAGTCCCAGGTGAGCTTTTCAGACAAATATCTCCGTGTATATCAAACGAGAGCTCAGCTTTATTCATTAATGCGTATTTCTCACTTCACTGGACGTAAAGAATTTCAATATTGAATGTATTTAGTCGTGTGCATCGAAAACCTGAGAGTGAGAGAGAAGAACAAACATTGTTACAAAACTGATAAGAGATTGAAGAACTTGATTGTCAGACCTGCTAAACCAAGAAGTGTAAATGCGGAAAAAACTTTTTCATTCAATTCGTATAATTGGAGTAGGGTTTAGAACTGAAATCAGTATTTTATGAGTTGGTGCAACTGAAATTTGAAAATGAAGACATATAAAACTATGATGAGGTACCCGAAGTCTTAGTTCAAATTCCTAAAATATCTCAGCAATTTCAGCATGACTGAACATCGTCTGCTTTCTGTTCTGATGAATAGTAAAAAATTGCGTTGTCAAGTGACATAATTTATATTTCTCAATTTCAAAAGTGATTAAAAATATGTAAAAACATTAGGCAAACGTTCTTAGATTTTCACTTTTCGCTATACCATCTACATTCCCATCAGAAATTTCAACTGTTTCCAGTCAGTAGTACGTTTTGACAATCCCAAAAAAAGCAGAAATTCGAAAAATCAAGTTTACGAGAAAACGTTCACGAATAATTTCAAAATTTCTGAAGTTTATTGTTTCGAATCATTTTCTCTCTTGCAAATGTAACCTCCAAACTTGTAACTTGAAGTTCAATTTTTACTTCACGTGTAAGCGTACACGTTTTTTCCAAACATTTTCCCAGAGTGAGAATTTTAAGTAAAAAAAGACACAGGATCTTACATACGTATTTCAATTTGAAAATCTCCTGATCAGCTTACTTATAATCCGCCTACCTTCTGAAAGTTATTTTGGTAGGGATAAGATTGCATCTGACACAGAATGGGAAGCTTATGACAAAGAGATTAAAAGTTCGGGGAATCAGAGATGTAACGTGTTTGAATTCTATTTTGGGAGATTTTTTCAGGAAGACTTACAAATTAAAAAAAGCTTTATCCAATAAATGACGTCAAATGGAAACACTTCTTTGAAATCATTAGCCACGAGAACACACATTAACAGTGAGAATTCACGACATCTGATCAATCTGAGTCTCACTTCAGACGTTGAAGTTCGTATGAACAAACAATGCTACAGTATGTCTACAACATAGGTATTTTCAAATAATGCTCAGGTTTCAGTTTCGATTGTTACATGGACACATTACTTCGAAAAATTGTTTTTTTTTCAATGGTATGATTGAGACATGTATATTCAACTGCATTTTTCAGAACATTTGCCAACCTATCCACCATTGTCATCTGCCTACTTAGGTAGATGGCATTAGTGGAAAATCCATAACACCGCGGCAACGACATCATCTAGATGTTTCTTTCCACTCAAAGCATTTTTTCCTCTCCCTAGCAATAGTTACTATGTGGTGCAGATGCGAACTCTCTTCCCGCTCAAGACACCCTCTGGCTCGAAATGGGCGGAGCTCTCTGCTGCATATAAAAGCAGTGGCGACTCCAGTAGTGCACTCCTTCAAATAACCAACTCAGGTCAATATTTTTCTCCTCTCTACCTCGTCAATCTATCTCAGAAAAAGCCGACTACAGTTCTTCAATACCGTAAGATCCTCGGATCTTTGGGTCTTCATATAACGGGTCTAACTATGTCATTTGGAATGATCTCATTAATCATAAGGAAGTGAAAAGCTTATCAGATGTGAGTTCAGTTATTCAAATCTATTTAAATAAAATACAATTATTTTTCGTTTCAGCTACATAGACGAGGCTGCTATAATATGTTTCTTGATTTCATTCCTCGACACCACCGTCGCTTGCCGAGTTTCCCGGGTAGCCGCCCTCCACCCGGTGCACGTATCCATATAATCTACTATTAACTGAGCGGAAAACTATTTGAGTAGCCATATTCCATCAGGCAGAGTCTGTTCCATCATATGCGTGAGGTAGGAGTGCCTCCCCCAGTTTTTACTCACTTATTTCATAACATCAGGAAATAATAAATATGAGTTTCTGGGCAATCTGTGTTCCTATATTTGTATCTTCAGAATTTTCCGTGAAAGAAAAAGCGAAAAGCAGAACAACAGACTTTCAGTAAAATGCGCGAATCTTCGCATAGTGTTTGTGGCAAGGTAGAAGACGGAAGTGAAATCTTTTTTACAGTATTGAACTGACGGCAATAATACAAAGCTTATTGGTTGTATCAAGGATTTAACTACATTTCGAGCATAAAAATTCCCAAGGATTCTAATCATCTAGTACCAGTGTATCTGAATAAGCAGTTGAATTTGACAGACGGGAATCGAAGGTGGAGACTTTTTAAAGATCACTGCTGCCAGATTGGTGAGATCTTCAACTTTTTGATGCTCAATGTGTAGGTATACCTTCAATACAGCAACTAAGCTTGTATTATTGTCGTCAGTTTCATACTGTGGGAATAATTTTGTATCCGTCTTTGTCGGCACAGCTCTGGTTGAAGTCATCTAGAACGCTGAACAAATTTAAAATTGGAGATTATAGAACTGATTCGCATTATCCCATGATAAACTTTGATAAATTTGTCTTAAAAACTTTGTTTCTCCTTTCATATTTTGAATGTATCTTGATTTCCAAGGTTATTCAACCACTTGCATCATAGTTTTTTTCTATTCTCACGCGTTCTGAGTCATGAATGTTGATTAGAAAGCATGAAATAACAAGTAACGCATGACTACTTTCCTACAACTTCAATCAACCGAAAAGATTTCAAGAAAGCTAGAAAACACGTGCTTATCACTGAGAAGCACGAGTATATAATTTGTGGGTATGGGTATTTATCGTGTAATGAGCGGAATGAGCAACCAGTTACCAATGGTTTGGTACAAAAACTGAACAAAGATCAAACGATAAAAAATTATTACTGCGTGCAAAGCTCTTTTCAAATCCCCGGGATTATCTGCAGAAACGGAAACAAAGAGATAGAAAGGCCGAGCGCGACACATGGCAGGTGGAGTTCGGTGTACGATGATTCCTTTTCTAATTGATCTAATTGACTATGTTCCAACTCTCTCGCGCATTTAATATTCCAGTCAACTAAAGTGCACATTGAAGTTATTTGATTCATATTTGAAAAATAAATCAGAAGTTTGATTCTGTGTTTTTTTCATGAGCTGACTTTCAGACAAATTCTAGATGGTCCTTATGATGATGATAATGGTTCGAAAGGTATTTTCAACTATTTCACTTAATTAAAAGACAAGTTCAAATTGTTTGATTTTCATTCAAAAAAATCACAAGTTCAAATCAATATTTTTTCTAAAACTCCGCAGATGTGAAAATGAAACTAAGAAAATTTCTTATTTATAGTTCTGATTTTTACCAATCGTGAATCAAACAACTTGCTTTAGCTAATAAAACAAATGGAATACAATGGAATGTCAACTGAACTTTCATTTGGTCATCGAAACTATCTGAAACTTGTCTGAAAATCCGCTTGAGTGAGAATGAAATAAAAATGTCGCTTTTTTTGTTCTTGTTTTTCTATTTGTGAATCAAAACACTTGTAATAGCTGTTAAATGAATAAATCTAGTCAAAAACCACAGATGAACTTCCATTTGGTCATCGGAACTATTCGAAACTTGTCTGAAATTCCGCTTGAGTGAGAATGAAATAAAAATGTCGCTTTTTTTGTTCTTGTTTTTCTATTTGTGAATTAAAACACTTGTAATAGCTGTTAAATGAATAAATATAGTCAAAAACCACAGATGAACTTCCATTTGGTCATCGGAACTATCTGAAACTTGTCTGAAATTCCGCTTGAGTGAGAATGAAATAAACATTTTGCTTTTTTTGTTCTTGTTTTTCTATTTGTGAATCAAAACACTTGTAATAGCTGTTAAATGAATAAATCTAGTCAAAAACCACAGATGAACTTCCATTTGGTCATCGGAACTATCTGAAACTTGTCTGAAATTCCGCTTGAGTGAGAATGAAATAAAAATGTCGCTTTTTTTGTTCTTGTTTTTCTATTTGTGAATCAAAACACTTGTAATGGCTGTTAAATGAATAAATCTAGTCAAAAACCACAGATGAACCTCCATTTGGTCATCGAAACTATCTGAAACTTGTCTGAAATTCCGCTTGAGTGAGAATGAAATAAAAATGTCGCTTTTTTGTTCTTGTTTTTCTATTTGTGAATCAAAACACTTGTAATAGCTGTTAAATGAATAAATCTAGTCAAAAACCACAGATGAACTTCCATTTGGTCATCGGAACTATCTGAAACTTGTCTGAAATTCCGCTTGAGTGAGAATGAAATAAACATTTTGCTTTTTTTGTTCTTGTTTTTCTATTTGTGAATCAAAACACTTGTAATAGCTGTTAAATGAATAAATCTAGTCAAAAACCACAGATGAACTTCCATTTGGTCATCGAAACTATCTGAAACTTGTCTGAAATTCCGCTTGAGTGAGAATGAAATAAACATTTTGCTTTTTTTGTTCTTGTTTTTCTATTTGTGAATCAAAACACTTGTAATGGCTGTTAAATGAATAAATCTAGTCAAAAACCACAGATGAACCTCCATTTGGTCATCGAAACTATCTGAAACTTGTCTGAAATTCCGCTTGAGTGAGAATGAAATAAAAATGTCGCTTTTTTTGTTCTTGTTTTTCTATTTGTGAATCAAAACACTTGTAATAGCTGTTAAATGAATAAATCTAGTCAAAAACCACAGATGAACTTTCATTTCGTCATCGGAACTATCTGAAACTTGTCTGAAATTCCGCTTGAGTGAGAATGAAATAAACATTTTGCTTTTTTTGTTCTTGTTTTTCTATTTGTGAATCAAAACACTTGTAATGGCTGTTAAATGAATAAATCTAGTCAAAAACCACAGATGAACCTCCATTTGGTCATCGGAACTATCTGAAACTTGTCTGAAATTCCGCTTGAGTGAGAATGAAATAAACATTTTGCTTTTTTTGTTCTTGTTTTTCTATTTGTGAATTAAAACACTTGTAATAGCTGTTAAATGAATAAATCTAGTCAAAAACCACAGATGAACTTCCATTTGGTCATCGGAACTATCTGAAACTTGTCTGAACTTCCGCTTGAGTGAGAATGAAATAAACATTTTGCTTTTTTTGTTCTTGTTTTTCTATTTGTGAATCAAAACACTTGTAATGGCTGTTAAATGAATAAATCTAGTCAAAAACCACAGATGAACCTCCATTTGGTCATCGAAACTATCTGAAACTTGTCTGAAATTCCGCTTGAGTGAGAATGAAATAAAAATGTCGCTTTTTTTGTTCTTGTTTTTCTATTTGTGAATCAAAACACTTGTAATAGCTGTTAAATGAATAAATCTAGTCAAAAACCACAGATGAACTTCCATTTGGTCATCGGAACTATCTGAAACTTGTCTGAAATTCCGCTTGAGTGAGAATGAAATAAAAATGTCGCTTATTTTGTTCTTGTTTTTCTATTTGTGAATCAAAACACTTGTAATAGCTGTTAAATGAATAAATCTAGTCAAAAACCACAGATGAACTTCCATTTGGTCATCGAAACTATCTGAAACTTGTCTGAAATTCCGCTTGAGTGAGAATGAAATAAAAATGTCGCTTTTTTGTTCTTGTTTTTCTATTTGTGAATCAAAACACTTGTAATAGCTGTTAAATGAATAAATCTAGTCAAAAACCACAGATGAACTTCCATTTGGTCATCGGAACTATCTGAAACTTGTCTGAAATTCCGCTTGAGTGAGAATGAAATAAAAATGTCGCTTATTTTGTTCTTGTTTTTCTATTTGTGAATCAAAACACTTGTAATAGCTGTTAAATGAATAAATCTAGTCAAAAACCACAGATGAACTTCCATTTGGTCATCGAAACTATCTGAAACTTGTCTGAAATTCCGCTTGAGTGAGAATGAAATAAAAATGTCGCTTATTTTGTTCTTGTTTTTCTATTTGTGAATCAAAACACTTGTAATAGCTGTTAAATGAATAAATCTAGTCAAAAACCACAGATGAACTTCCATTTGGTCATCGAAACTATCTGAAACTTGTCTGAAATTCCGCTTGAGTGAGAATGAAATAAAAATGTCGCTTTTTTTGTTCTTGTTTTTCTATTTGTTAATCAAAGCACTTGTAATAGCTGTTAAATGAATAAATCTAGTCAAAAACCACAGAAGAACTCCGATTTGGTCATCGAAACTATCTGAAACTTGTCTGAAAATCCGCTTGAGTGAGAATGAAATAAAAATGTCGCTTTTTTTGTTCTTGTTTTTCTATTTGTGAATCAAAGCACTTGTAATAGCTGTTAAATGAATAAATCTAGTCAAAAACCACAGAAGAACTCCGATTTGGTCATCGAAACTATCTGAAACTTGTCTGAAAATCCGCTTGAGTGAGAATGAAATAAAAATGTCGCTTTTTTGTTCTTGTTTTTCTATTTGTGAATCAAAGCACTTGTAATAGCTGTCAAATGAATAAATCTAGTCAAAAACCACAGATGAACTTCCATTTGGTCATCGAAACTATCTGAAACTTGTCTGAAAATCCGCTTGAGTGAGAATGAAATAAAAATGTCGCTTTTTTTGTTCTTGTTTTTCTATTTGTTAATCAAAGCACTTGTAATAGCTGTTAAATGAATAAATCTAGTCAAAAACCACAGAAGAACTTCGATTTGGTCATCGAAACTATCTGAAACTTGTCTGAAAATCCGCTTGAGTGAGATTGAAATAAAAATGTCGCTTTTTTGTTCTTGTTTTTCTATTTGTTAATCAAAGCACTTGTAATAGCTGTTAAATGAATAAATCTAGTCAAAAACCACAGAAGAACTTCGATTTGGTCATCGAAACTATCTGAAACTTGTCTGAAAATCCGCTTGAGTGAGAATGAAATAAAAATGTCGCTTTTTTTGTTCTTGTTTTTCTATTTGTTAATCAAAGCACTTGTAATAGCTGTTAAATGAATAAATCTAGTCAAAAACCACAGAAGAACTCCGATTTGGTCATCGAAACTATCTGAAACTTGTCTGAAAATCCGCTTGAGTGAGAATGAAATAAAAATGTCGCTTTTTTGTTCTTGTTTTTCTATTTGTGAATCAAAGCACTTGTAATAGCTGTTAAATGAATAAATCTAGTCAAAAACCACAGAAGAACTCCGATTTGGTCATCGAAACTATCTGAAACTTGTCTGAAAATCCGCTTGAGTGAGAATGAAATAAAAATGTCGCTTTTTTGTTCTTGTTTTTCTATTTGTGAATCAAAGCACTTGTAATAGCTGTTAAATGAATAAATCTAGTCAAAAACCACAGAAGAACTTCGATTTGGTCATCGAAACTATCTGAAACTTGTCTGAAAATCCGCTTGAGTGAGAATGAAATAAAAATGTCGCTTTTTTTGTTCTTGTTTTTCTATTTGTTAATCAAAGCACTTGTAATAGCTGTTAAATGAATAAATCTAGTCAAAAACCACAGAAGAACTCCGATTTGGTCATCGAAACTATCTGAAACTTGTCTGAAAATCCGCTTGAGTGAGAATGAAATAAAAATGTCGCTTTTTTTGTTCTTGTTTTTCTATTTGTTAATCAAAGCACTTGTAATAGCTGTCAAATGAATGAATCTAGTCAAAAACCACAGATGAACTTCCATTTGGTCATCGAAACTATCTGAAACTTGTCTGAAAATCCGCTTGAGTGAGAATGAAATAAAAATGTCGCTTTTTTGTTCTTGTTTTTCTATTTGTGAATCAAAGCACTTGTAATAGCTGTCAAATGAATGAATCTAGTCAAAAACCACAGAAGAACTTCCATTTGGTCATCGAAACTATCTGAAACTTGTCTGAAAATCCGCTTGAGTGAGAATGAAATAAAAATGTCGCTTTTTTTGTTCTTGTTTTTCTATTTGTGAATCAAAGCACTTGTAATAGCTGTTAAATGAATAAATCTAGTCAAAAACCACAGAAGAACTTCGATTTGGTCATCGAAACTATCTGAAACTTGTCTGAAAATCCGCTTGAGTGAGAATGAAAAAAAAATGTCGCTTTTTTTGTTCTTGTTTTTCTATTTGTGAATCAAAGCACTTGTAATAGCTGTTAAATGAATAAATCTAGTCAAAAACCACAGAAGAACTTCGATTTGGTCATCGAAACTATCTGAAACTTGTCTGAAAATCCGCTTGAGTGAGAATGAAATAAAAATGTCGCTTTTTTTGTTCTTGTTTTTCTATTTGTGGTTCAAAACACTTGTAATAGCTGTTAAATGAATAAATCTAGTCAAAAACCACAGAAGAACTCCGATTTGGTCATCGAAACTATCTGAAACTTGTCTGAAAATCCGCTTGAGTGAGATTGAAATAAAAATGTCGCTTTTTTTGTTCTTGTTTTTCTATTTGTTAATCAAAGCACTAGTAATAGCTGTCAAATGAATGAATCTAGTCAAAAACCACAGATGAACTTCCATTTGGTCATCGAAACTATCTGAAACTTGTCTGAAAATCCGCTTGAGTGAGATTGAAATAAAAATGTCGCTTTTTTTGTTCTTGTTTTTCTATTTGTGAATCAAAGCACTTGCATCAGGTGGTAAAGTGAATCTAATAATGTGAAATATCAGTTGCACCTTCATTTTGTCATCAAATCTGTCTGCAACTTGTCTGAAACTTCGTTGGCGTGTGAAATATCCTTCGAATCGTCAGAGGCCAACATCTGAATATGTTAAACATAACTTTTGTATGCCAATTTATCCATTCTCATCGAGATCCGATTTCAAATATGCTTTCCCACTCATAACTTGTGGAAATCAGGTTTAACATTTGGTTTTCTGTCCGTTCTTGTGTGTTTTGACTGCTTCTGGCAAAGAAACTCGCAATCTGTTCTCCCGTGGTTGAATAGGGGACCTGATTTAGCACATTTCCCTTTTTAATAATTTTTGCTCGCAGAAAACTGCGAAAAACTGTAATTCCGCACTCCAATAATGTTCGTAAATCCTACCAAGTCGCTCGTAAATCGACATGACTAAACAACACGCGCTCTCGCGGAGTGTCGTTTGTGTTCTACTGACGTACACACGAATGCGTGTATAACGTTGGAGGTGTGCGGAGGAGGCCACGGGGTCAACCGCTCTCCTCCAACGCACATGTGGCCCCCGTGAGGTGCAATCAATATTTTGTGCGTTGCCCCACGACGCTGCAAAGACGTTCCGTATGCTCTTTTCGTATGGCCACCTTTTTTCATAATTTCCCAATGATTTACCGTCTTTCCTCTAAATTATTTTTTGTACGTCACAGTGTTTTATTTTTTGAATTTCAGGTCTCAAACCATCAAAAGTAAGCGAGAAACGACTGCCGTCTGGAAAAAACAACGTCAAAGGTAAGAGATTTCATAATCAACAGCATTACCTTGTTGTACCGACATTGAAATTGCATAATTATCATATTCAGAACTCTATGAATGACAAAAAGACCCTACAATCTCCACCATAATCCAAAATTTCGAAGTCGCTTCAACTACTGGTTGTCTTTCCCACTTCGTAAAAGCCATATGTTGCACTCGTGATGACGAAAACAGGATGAAATAGAGTTTTGGACTTTGAAATCAAAAAGAGACGAATTTGATGTCCGAGAGCACGAGGTCGCCGAAAAGTTTGCCAACAGTTTCAATCAACAGTTTCAAGGTAGACTGGATTCCAACTAGATAGAGCAACCGTTAACCACAGAAACAGGTTAGTATGAAGTAAGTACAGAGAGTTTTGAATGTTTATGTGACGCTAGCTCAGTCTTCCTGTTTTCGAAAATCCTCCGCAACTGCTTTTTTGTATTGACAGCAAACCGAAAACTCCATAAAACTAGTAAGCTTCTTTTTACGAACCCGCTCTATTAGATTCTGTACTGAGAACTAGATATGGACATCAAAATCTTCGATCAAACCCATTTCTGTAACTAACTTTTATTAGATCTCTGAAAAATTGTTCGATTTGCAGGTATTCTACATCCCGTTACTGCCGTCTATTATGATTGGATCGTCGTAATCGAGTCTGAGGTCAAATTGCTTCCAACACAGTGATCGTAACCAAGTTACACACGAAAGTCATGGACCTCAAAGCTGGGCCAGAGTTGATCTACGGATAAATGTTGTTCTCAGTGCAACTAGGACTGCTCAGACGACCAGATTGTTGGGATGCCGCCACCTAAAACATTTTGAAACCTTTGTGTTTGTGGGACATTGCCACATTCAACCAATCCACTAAATTTCGATGTCCAAATGGATAATCGGTTCAGAGGTGACATCGGTAGAGATGAGACGAAGAAAAATTCAGAAGAGGTAATATATATCCACTAACAATTGAAATAAGAACACTTTCATTTTTCAGTATCTTGCCTACTAGAAACAATGCTTGAGTCGAGATGAATCTCCAGAACCTGCCGAACAGCACCGTCATAAAGAAAGCTGTTGTCATCAAGAAAACTATTGCGATCCAGAAACCTGATGGATCGTCCGGACCTCATTAATTATGTGACATTGATGTCGATAAATTGTCATCTAAAGAACCTGACGACTACAAGAAGAACTGCAAACCACAACAAAAGACTCAAGATTGTTGTGCGAAGCATACTAGTGAGCTGACTGAAAACGAAACTAGATTTATAAAAAGAGATGAGGAAACTCTGAAATTCAATATGAGGATCTCCAGATGTGACCGTGGTGAACGCGGTTGTTGTGAATCCGTCAAACCCAGGACCGGATTCAGATGACTGTGACTCTTTTGACGTCTCCCACCACACGGATTCAAAATACACGGTCTGTTAGAAAAGATGTGGATCAGAGAAGAAGATTTCGAAACCTGAATCTCTTAATTCCCTCGAGTCTCCAGTATTCCCAGATTCACCTGAGAAGGAATCCGTGACTGTCAAGAAGACCGTTGTGATCAATGGAACACCTGAACATCGGTTCGGAACTGTCTGTAATCATCGAGAAGACTGCTGAGGTGAAGTCGAAGAATTCAGATGACTGGGAGCAGTAACACAGGTAATTTTTCTTCTATTTTTGTTTCAAAACTTCATACCACGCGTAGAGGCTAACGGAAAATAGATACAGGGCTAACGGAAAATAGATGTTAGAGAAAGGAGTTGAAGCAGCTGTTGGATTTGAAAAGCGGTCTTGAATTTGAAAAGAGTAGCAATCCGAATGGAAGAATTTGACCCATTTTCTTGATTTTCTGTTCAAAGTGAGCAAAATTTCAAATAGTTCCCATCATGAATCTCAAACCTGTTAAGCTAAACCAATGCTAAAAAATTCCTCTTTCAGATTTTGTTCCACCCATCTGAAAAAACCCGACGATCTCAAAAAGCCAATCGCTGAACACTTGGATGAGAACGT
The DNA here is from genome assembly GCA_002259235.3 of Caenorhabditis latens. NCBI lineage: Eukaryota > Metazoa > Nematoda > Chromadorea > Rhabditida > Rhabditidae > Caenorhabditis > Caenorhabditis latens. The sequence continues at coordinate 22,047,538 of CM056097.1, read as the reverse complement.
CACGCTAGATTTCTGATTCAACGATGAAGTAGCTCCGCCCATTGAAGACGATCTTCCACGAGTCATTTCAACTGATCTAACAGCCGCGTTGCTGCCAACTGGAGATGAAAATTTGTGATCTAAACAAAATATGAAAAAGAATGTCCGTGTGAAGAAAATACAAGAAAAAAGAGTAAAGAAGAGTTTGAGATTTCAGATTGTATCTAATTGAAGAACCTGGGGAATCTCGAAAGCTCACTAGAAAAAATTGGGAAACGTGGAGTTGAGTCCAAAAATCTCAGAAAATAGCTAAACGAGGGTGGTTTTTGTGCTAAAAATGATGAACAGTCGACGCGCCAGCCCAACTCTATATTTCAGGCCCTCACCGGACTCGATATATATGTATGATGACTGAGGAGGATGCGGTTGAGAAGTGACGAAGATTATGAAGAGATTCTGCAGGATGTTCGAGAGGAATGCTCGAAATATGGAATTGTTCGCACGCTGGAGATACCGACACCGTATGATGAGGAGCAGCTACATCCGTCATTTGCGAGAGATTTTGATGAAAAAAGTGTGCTGATATGCTGGCAACACCAGTCTAACATGGAATACCAATATACCACTATTTCGATATATTCGTATTACTATTCCAATATTCACTACAATGAATGGAGATCTCCAAAACTCTGATCACGCCGGTATGTTTTTCTAAGGACTGTTAGCTAGGCGGTCTGTTAAATCGTTGTGTACCTAGTTACACCGATTGACTGATCTCTCAGCTTGAAGTCTGGATAATTTTCATGTTTTTTTAAAATTTAGTTTGCAGATTTCTTTGAGATTAGGGTTGTCTGCGCATTATTCTATCACCACAGAAATTATTTTCTAGTGGTTTATATAGTGCCGGATACCTTCAATATCTCATAACACCAATGTTTCAAACCCACACATGTTTTCTATTATTTTTCTTTCATATCTCCAAATATTGTATTTTCGTTTCATCTCTGATCTCAACCTTTGCGGATTTTGACAAAATCAATTCTCTTTTCTTTTTCTCAGTTTTCCAACATTTTATGCAGATGCCAACACTTTCCTTCTCTTGCTTTTGCAGCTTTCGTGATTAGAATCGGCAATTACAGTGAAAAAACATGAATAAACGCTCTCATTCTGCCGAAAAATGTTTCTCCGTGGCGAGACCCGAGCCACGCAATTCTGTGTGTGCCTTTAACACTGCGTCTCTATTTCTCTTCCTCATTCCAACGACAAGCGACAACGGTCCTGACGGATAGAGGGGTGAGAAGAAAACGTCTCTGTGCACATTCTTCTCTCCGACCACACTATTGGCGAAGACGTTCCGGCCACAATGTAGCCACGAATAGAGCGGACCTAGATGAATGACGTATACGCGATGGAAATATCCACAATCTACTAGTAGAGACGAGGTCATTCCTGTCTCTATCCCTAGGAAAGACCCAAAGAAAAAGCCAAGACGAAGTCAAACCACGTTCAAGAAAAGCAGAGGAAATCTGAAAACCTGTAAAATTCTCGCGGTTTCTGTTCCCCATCTGAGAATTTTGAACATTGAAACACGGGCTCAGTTAACACAGCATTTATTCGAACTCGAAAATTCAAAAAACGTTCAATTCAGGAGATCAGAAAAGAAAGATGAAAGTGAATCACACTGCAAAAGATCATGACGAGGAGAGCGAGGGGGATTCCAGAAGATACCCGTTATTGATGTCCGGCAGATTCATCAGCAGGCATGACTGAAGGGACGAACGACGGACGAATTGTATGTCCGCGACGAGCGAATTCCTCGAAGCTGAACGGGAAGTTGCACATGCTTTCGAAGCACACGCATGCCCAGATGCTGGTTGTGTCTCCAGACCCGTCCATCATATCGATCCCGGTCTAAAATAATTTTTTAATAGAAATGTTTTTGTCTATTTGATGATTCAACTTACTTGCAACTGGCAGTCGTCTTTGCTGAGGAAGTCGTAGGCGTAGTTCTTCGGGAGATCCTTCGGGTGGGCCTTCTGTCCTCCGAATGAGGCGAGTTCTGCTCCAACCTCGAAGTAGGCAGTGCAGAACTTCTGGTCATGGACCGTTGTGGTCTCCCAATCGTTGACCCAGTGGCACGAGAGTCCGATGACTGGGACGGCCAAGTATAGGGCCAGGAATGCGCCGAAAGCGACCTGACGACTCATGATTGAGGCTCGAAGGGGGCTTCAAGGGAGTAGAGGGAGGGAGAGGGGCAGATAGATGATCTGATGAAGAAAAAATGAGCAGATTCGGCTTTTTATACCAGCAATCTCCGCCCATTCTAACTTTTAAGCACCGCCCAGTTTGGAGACTGAAAATGTCGAGCATCTTGGCTCCTCCCACTGTTCGATACAAATCGTGTTCTCAAACTACCACGCCCATTTTGAGATCAAGTCCAAAAGTAAAAAGATCAAAAAACGCTCAGAATACGAAAAGGAGAGAAAGACGTGAAAATGTCAGTGAGTAACATGTGTTATTTACAACAGTTGGAATAGGAAATGAATGACAAGAAAGTATTTGAATAAGACAAACTGAAATGTGAAAATTTTAAAAGAGAACACTCTGACAGCATCATCAGAAAAGACGTGGGAATATCACTGAAAAGCTCAGATCACTGAAAGAAATATATTTGACGTAAGAGATCAAAAAACAATAGAAATGACGATTAATTTTTATTAAATATGTGCGAATTCAGAATATTGGATCGAAGAAAAACGTCTCTTGAAGAAAATACAAAAAATTATTTCCAAGCAGGTAATATACAAGGTCAAAGCATACTTGTCACGAGCGGGACCGAGCCGATTTCTGAATTTTGACCAGGGAAGGCGCAAGTTGGTTCAGTCGGCTCGTAGCGACTTTTTTTCGAAAAATATCCACATATTTTCAACATTATCATATCAAAACATTATCAAGAATACGTCTTTTTGTAAACTCCTTGAATCTGGAAATTTCAGTTTCACCTCGACTTTCCACTGGAAGCTCTCACCTTTCCCTAGTTAGAGTTTTTGTTCTGAGCTTATTTGTAACAATCATAACCTCCCGATCGGTATGAAATCTCATCATTTTGTTAGTTTACATATGATACCTCTTGCAGAATATTTGAGAATCTCGGAAAACATGTTTTTGCCAACTGTTTCGCATTCATATGTCATTGTTATTTCACTAATCTTGTTATCCGATTCCGAGAATTTTTTGTGAAATGGAATTAGGATAAGTATTAGTGACACCCGTTGTGAAATTCATGACGAAAGGCAAACATATATCTAATTAGGAAAGTTTGGTTACTGTAAGCCGTGTTAGATTATTTATGTTTTATGAATCACTGACCCAAAAAATATACATGAAGTAAAATTTATTATAGTTATGTAATCTTCTAGCCGTTTTATCGGGTGGTTCAGCCAGTGATAAGTTTTTCTTACATAATTTGGTGTATAGGATTTTAATATTTCCTTTTGACGTGCCCTTGTCAGTTGTGGGAACTTCTGACTGAACGTATGTTGTTTTTTTCTCACATTCAGGCTTCTATTTTTTTCCCTATATTATTCAATATGAAGCAGAATTTTTGAGTAAACACTACCAATTTAACGCTCGTCATTTTTCCTTGTTTTATTCATAATTAATTCAACGATACGTCAAGATCTGTCATTTTTAAAATTTTTTTATGGAGTCGTTGTTTATTGAAATGTCACGCAACTGGTACCAAGTAACATTCTTCCGTCCTTCTAATTAATTTCGGTTTGATGCATTCGAATACACATACAGCTTAAACTGATATCATTGAGCCACATGACTGCTTTCAGAAACCATTGACGTGTGTATAGATCTGATTAAGAATGTATCGGATTTAAAATCAGAAGAAAAGTCAGGAAATTCCAGTAGATTTGAAAAAGACCAGGAAGAAGAATATCTTCTGCTCGGAAAATCAAGATTTCAAATAGAATTGATATGATAATTGTAAAAGTTGTGGACATTTGCACTCCAGGGAACCACATGCCAAGAAGATCTGCTTTCATTTTTCGAAGTTTGAAGTCCTGGCAATTGGAAAGATAAAACCACGATAATGCTGATGTGAAATCGTATCATCTCTGATCAAAAATGCCTCAACTTTTCAATTGTATTCACAGGAAGACCGTATTTATAAAAATGTTCATGCATTGGAGACATACAGTAATCCAAGATAGTTGTGACTCACTTAGTGTCATCGAACCATTTTAATCCACCGATTTATTTATGTTCTTCACTGCCTGATACATCCGCTTATCAAGATTTTCAGATATTCAAAATTGTCTAGATTCCACTTCTTTTTCAAATAAGTATTAACCGCAAAATCCTTATAAATCTGGATTGTATGATTTTGTTTATTCATAACCATAGAACTCAATGAATCACTAGAGCTGGATTTATATTATAGCGCCAATACGGATCATGTACAAAGGGAAAACGATAGAAGTTGATAAGGTTGAGAATTTGAAGAATAAAACAAAAGAGTCGCTAACGAGCAAGTGAGACATGCTGTTAACAGAAAAACCGCTATACAAAACTTTTGTTTTGAAGTGTTTTGTTTTGTTTTTTTTTTTTTTTTAAGTGTTTTTTTTACTTTCTCCTAATTTTGCTCAATGCAAAGCTGAGTTTTAGAATAAACACTGCCGTCTAACCATCGTCATTTTTCCTTGTTTTATTCATAATTAATTCAACGGTACATCAAGATCTGTCACTTTTGGAACATTTCTATTGAGTCATTGTTTATTGAAATGTCACGCAACTGGTACAGAGTTGTACGCTTCTGTCCTGCTAATTAATTCCAGTTTGATGCATTCAATTACACATACACCTGAAGATGATTTAATCACGCAACGAGCCACATGATTTCTTCTAGGAACCATTGACGTGTGTATAGATCTGGTTCAGAATGTATCGGATTTAAAATCAAAAGTGTAATCAGAAAATTCTAGAAAATCTGAGAAAGACCACAAAGACCAATATCTTCTGCTCAGAAAAGCGGGATTTCTGAAAATTTTGAGATAAATCTGTGAGTACTGGTTTGAACCCAGAGGATATACATGCCGAGAAGATCTGCCTACATTTTTGAAGTTTGAAATCTTGCCAGTTTGAAAAATGAGACCACGATTATGCTTATGTGAAATTGTATTATCGCTGACATTTGAGTGACTCACTTAGTGTCATAGAATCATTTTAATCCGCAGACTTATATCTGTTTTTTACTGCTTTGTACATCCGCCTATCAAGATTTTCAGATTTTCAAAATTGTTTACACTTTTTATTCTACGGAATATGTAAAAAAAATCCTCACAGATCTGGCTTTACCGATACTATTCATTCTTTCGCTCACAAAACTCTCAAATACTCACAAAAGCTATGAATTATGATTCTGCTAAATCCAGCCTTCTGATTATACCGCTGTTACAGGAGAAGTTCAAAGTAAAACCGATAGAAATTTATATTGGAAGCTAGTATGGGTTGAGATTGAGTTGAATATAATGAAGCAGAACACAGTAGCTTACTAGCATATATTTTTAAAGATGAGTGACACATACAATAAAGTTCATGGCAAGAGCAGGTTATAAGTGTGACATTTGGAAAAAAAAAACAGGATTATGATTGTTTGTATAAGAATTTTTGACGTTTGAAACTTCAAGACGAATTTGTTTGATACTGATGATGCTTTTTTCAATGCTTCTTTTCTCGGCATCTGTGTCCCTGGGGTTCAAACGTCAATAATATTTACAATAATCATTTGAATATTTTCGAAATCTTACTGTTCCAAGCCGAAGATATTTGACTTCTTTTGTATGTGTATTTGAATGCATCGTACTGGAATAAATTAGAAAACCAGGAGCGTGTTCCTTTGTACCAGTTGCGTGATATTTTAATGAACAATGACTCAATAAAAATGTTCCAGAAGTGACAGATCTTGATAAGCTGCTGAGTTATTTATGAATAAACTAATGAGAAATGACGAATGTTAAATTTGCAAGATTTAGTAACACAAAGTTTCCAACGAACAAAATAAAGCTGATTATTTATAAAATATTTTTTTAGTTGAAAAAAGTTCGATTGCTTTCATGGTAGTTGAGATATTGTGCTACGAACTCTTGCGCCTGGAGCGCTTTTATTAAGTTTTTTACAGTAATTCTGAATGTGTCAGTTTCGAACTGAATCACGTTTCAAGTAACTTCCGGGTTGTGATTCAACATCAACTCTCAAACTTTTGGAAAAGGTTTTTAACTACATTAAAACTACATTTTCCATTTACTTGAAAACAAGAAAACCTGTAATTTTCAGTCAGATGGATTTCACAACCTTTTAAAAAACATCGTTTTAATCGGTGTTTCGAATGGCGATTCCAATAAAACAGACAAACAAATCATTGATCAGTTAATATATTCATGGCAACTAGAATAGAGATGTGAATACGGTGAAACATTAACTTCCGCGTTCGGAAAGCATGAAAAATCCTGTAAAAATGTACCAGGTCTTTTTTAGTACAAATACCCGGAATAATGATGATTGGAATCACAAAAATGAAGTTTTGTATTAGATGCTTCGAGTTGTTTTCGTAAAACATGGAATAAACTCGCATCCGCTGGCAAAAGTTGGGAACATCCTATCTCGGCTGATTTTGAAGATATGAAACCTTTTTCAACTGAAAAAATATTCTAAGAACATTAAACACAATATTTTGCAACAAATATTTTGCCAGATTGTAGCAATTTAATAATCACTCCGGAAACCGAAATATGCCGCTGCAGATAAACACCACTTTTGCCTCTTATACAGGTTTTACGGTATTCTGGAATTGAAATTCAAAATAGGACCATCCTTAAACATGACCAACCCCTTAATTAAAATACTAGAGTAATCGATTTTTCCGATCAAGTTACTGAAGTCAAATATTTTTTCACCAACTCTCTTGCTTTGGAATTTCCTGAAAGAACTAGAAAAATGTGACGTTTGTGAAGGCGCTTCTTTAGATGCTTCATATCCTCTAAAAAACATGAAGCACCTATAATTGTTGGCTTCATCTATTTCCATGTTTTTCAAGTGTGTAGAGTCTTTTTGGAATTTTTTATGGACTGGATTGAAGATTATTGAAGTGCTTCCTTACACGAGCTTTAGGGGATTCATGATGTTTCAGGAAGAGTTCTGAGTGGTTCATATGAGAACAGTCTTTGAAGTTACAGTATTTTAGTATTTTAATAACGTTTGGGCATATTTTCATGATTCTGAAAACACATATGCTTTTCACAGAAACTAATCACTGATTCTTGGATCGAAAATTATCTTAGGTTTTGAACTATTGTCCAAAATATCAAGTTTTAGAAGCTTCATTATTCAAGACTGGAAATAACTTTCCAAGTTTATAAGTTTCGCCAGATTATTAAGGGCAAGAACACTTTCAACAGGTAATTGATCTCAATTTTAGAAGGATTTAATCGATGTTTCAAATGGCAGATTCAATAAAACAGACAAACTAATTATCTATCCGTTGATCAGAAAACAGTTGATGCTTTCAACCTCCGCATTCTAGAAGAATCGAAGAACATCAAAACTGATAACTGCTGAAATGTATTAGGTTCTGAATTCAAAGCCATAGAATGAAGAAAATCGGGAATCCAAAAATAGAAGCTTGTGTCAGAAGCTACAAGCTGGTTACTCTGGAATCAGAGTTTGGAGGGAAGACAATATCATATCAAAGCCATCTGGAAATATATATTACACTCTTATTTCAGAATAAACAGAAGTTATCATAAAAGATTTTTTAAAAGGGAAAACTTACTGGATTCATACGGTCCTGAGTCATGAAGCATCTATAATTGTCCTCTTTTTTCTCCTACCGTGTTTCTTCGATTTTTGTATTGGGAATCACTTTGGAGACTGTTGTGGACTGGAAGAAAGATGTTTGAAGTGCTTCGTTGTGTAATAAACATTAACTGATTTATAATCTCTCTGGAATTTTGATTTTGCTCAAATACAAACCTCAAAATCTTTCTGCGACCAAGAAACAGTACAACCTTTCTACAGCTGTTTTGATACATCATCAGATTTTTTGATTCAAAGCGTCACCTTAATCTCTAAAAATTTTTTGTCAGTGTATTAGATGAGCTGAAAACTGAAAATCTTTTGTATTTTGACAGTAAAAACGAAACCACACAAAAAATGAATAGAGTCACGGATTGCAGCACAAAACTCCTCTAAATTCGTTTAAAAAATAATTGAAATTTTTTTTCCAATGCACCACAATGATAACAAGATGGGTACGAAGGAAGAGCCATCTTGGGTTTCAGATGTTTCTTTGTGTTTGATGATCTCCTGGTACTTATTTTGTTGATTTCTGGCTCAGTTTTCTTACAATGATGAATTCCTATTCAAGTCACCAATTAAAATGTTTTTCGAAAGGTAATTTTCAATTCTTCTTACTAAAAATTACAGGTTACATCTCCTTTCGAAGAAAATGTTGTTTAAGGGCACTCAAAACCACCGAAAGGTTTAATGATTGGTGTTGACTCACAACCCGGAAGTTTCAAGAAGTAAATGTTGCTTCTCGGTAAAAACTGTTTCAATTTGTTTTGGAAAATCAACTGTTGAAAGGTTGTAATTGTTTTATGTTCGTAGAAAAAAGTGCGTTAGTGGAATAAATGGTATGTATTAAAAAAATCGGAAATGTGGAATGTGTGTGACAATTGAGGAGGGGAAGTTCAGGAATTACATTTAGAGCGATATGTAAGTCACATATGAATGGTATCGCCTATTGGGAGAGATAGTTGAAGAAATGTTGGAGAAGTAACCTGGTACCACGACAAGAATCTGAATCTAGTTATTGCGGTGAGACAAAGACAAGAAATGGGAAATAAACTTGATGGGTAAGTGATGAAATAGCTTTTTGACCTAGGAGAGACTCTAATGCATTGAGAACGGAATAGAGGTATGTTCTGAACGTATCTGTAAAACAAGCATATAATGGGAGACGGGAAGATTTGCATGGGTGGTTGTTGACAGAGGTTGGGCAGAATAGACTGAGTGATGCTAGGATTGAGACAGTGAAGAAGGCAAAATTCTGGGCGGAAATGTGTAAAACGGGAATGGAAGTGATGGAAGTGAGACGGGATTCAATAAATACGGAATTGATTTGAAGACTTAAACTGGAAGGCAGTTTCATGACAATTGATTGTTGACAGCAGCTGAAGAACGACAGAGACAAATACTTCGGGAAACCAGAGAAATGGAGAAGACGAGTGCCTGGCATGAAGTGGTTTTTTGAAGAATTATACGATTATATAACTTAATTCTTACCTCTGTTGGAAAATACAAAGCCAGTACATTTGAAAGATGGACACGAGAGACTGGAGGTGAAGAAAATAATTCTGAAACATACCTTAGCTGATAACTGGACGATGTTCTCAATTTCTTGATAAAACTTACTTATTGTATCGCAGAAAACATTTGAAGAACACAACCGTTCAGCAGGAAGACGACGTGGATGGCGAGGAGTCAGAAGAGCATCCTGGAAGAGACGATGATGCTCGAGGATCAGCCTGAAAGTTTTCACATTGAACCTTGACAAATACTAAAAACTCTTACCATTTGACCAGTAGCGATCAGCTCTCTGATTAGAGTGTGGATGATGAACGCAGTCGCGTATTTTGCCGTCTCAACGTACGTGAAATCCAGATTGTTTTCCTTCAAAAAGTCGGTCCAGGTTTTGTCTGTCTTTGTGAGTTCACTAAACAATGATGCCACCTCGCTCTTCTCCATAGCTCCCATGATTCTAGAAATCAATTCAATATAGAAAATTGGCTTGTTATCCAATTTCATCTCCGCTCTCAAATCACTCAGCACTTGTTGTTGTCTTGGTTTGCTGCCATTGTACGTCTTGATGAACAACTTCTTTCCTATTATTTGATTCCAATAACCGCCGTCACAGATCATATGTTCAATCTGTTTGAACAGTTTATTCTCTACTGGTCCATCGTAGTCTCTTCCGTATTCGGCGATGACTCCCCTCTCTTTTCCGATCTTCAGAAGGCCAACGTACCAATCAATCAACTCTTCTGGTGTAAGAACTCTCTGCCACGCGGGACGTCCACGGAACAAGTAAGAAAACTCCGAGTCGGGTGGGCAAGCCCAGAAATGGGTCTTCTTGTATCCAATTGAGGCAGTGTACCCCATGTAGGCCAAAACGATAGAGTTGTACATATTAGTGCGCAGGTCTCTGTCGTCTATGAAACTGACACTTTCCAGGTACCGGATCGTCACCAGGTCGGCATCTTTATATTCACTCGCCAGCATCGCAAAAAACAATATTTCATCTCCTTCATCATCAATAAACACAAATATCATCTTGTTTCGAATACGTTGTACAGGAAGATTCTTCTTCATTTTTTTGAAAAATGCTTCGAGCTCCTCACCCATATCCGCCACCATGTCTTCAGCGGTCGTCACGCGAATTGAAAATTTCCTCTTGGTGTCCACCCATTCCTTGACATCTTTTGTGAGGGACGCCGCGCATGCATCGATTGGTATGTCCGTCGAGCGATACTTGAACAATATGGTCTTACGAACACGACAGGGACACTGATTCTCTCCACCATTGCTTCTCCCTCCTATATCTCTGCATACTGAATGGAACTGTTCTCCACATCTAGCACATGTTTGTATTGGGTCACAATCAAAGTATTTTCCGCAGCAATATCCTCCTTCTTTGAAGAAAGCCTCGCAATCCTTCACGGTCTGAAACGAAAAAAAGTAGAAGGGAATAGTTATGTTCTTAAACTATTTTCTATCAAGCTGAACAATATATTTCCTCAATATTCCAAAAGTGTGCTCAGAAGTGTTAATGCAATCTATGCCAACCAAATAAATATGTGAAATGTACTTACTCCCGCAAATTCATCTCCTTTTTTTCCTTTTAATCCTTCAAAGACTACTTTCATCAGTTCTAAACTTCCAGTCTGTGTTTTGGCGTATTCCAAGACCTCACTCCATTTTTTGTGGTCTTCTTTTTGCTGCTCCAAAAGCTTTGCATCGTGCTGTTCCAATGAGTTTGCATCGAGCCGTTTCAACAACTTTGCATCGAGCTGCTCCAATAACTTCGTCATCCGAAATATGATTTTCGAATGGAGATTTTCGAAACTATTTTCTGGGCAGGTTCCATTCTCTTTTATTTTCTTTTCCTCGGGAGCAGAAGACGTCGATAACTCCGAATCGCGGATTTTTCTTTTTTTTCTATTAATTGGTCTCGGAGGTAACATAACTTCATTCTCTCTATCCTTGAATCTTCGTTTTTCAAACCAGTTCGATATCTGAATTAACATGTTTTGAAGCAAAAATATATATGCTCGCAAAACTCACTTTTGTGTACGTGCAATTTAATTGTTCGGCGATTTCTTCTCTAGTTGATCGGTCTGGATATTCCTCGTTTTCGTAATGGGCGTTGAGAATACAAAGCTCGTCCGACGTGAAATCACCTATTTTCGGTTTCTTTTGTTGAGCTGCATTGTCAGCTTTCTGAAAAATGAGTTTTAGAGATGTTTTCATAAATTTTACATTAAAGAAACCGTCAAATTTTTGATTTATATAAAAAAAATCTGTGAACGGAAACGGATCAACAATATTGTTTGAAAAATCCAAAAGTTGTTTGTCTTGGAAACTCACCACGAGTGATCCAGAGGCCGTTGAACTATTTTTTGCTTTTTTGTTCTCTCTATAGCGTTTTCGCTCGAACCATTGGGTAACCTAAAAGAACATACATTAAACAGCTTAACAAGTTGTTTTCAAACTCACTCTATCCAAGTCACTTTTTATTTTTTCAGCAATGCTTTCACGGTCTTCTTTCGACGGCAAAGGGTTTACGTTGAAATAATTACGGAGGATCTCCAGATGTTCGTCTGAGAACCATACATGTAGTTTTTGAGATTTTGAAATTATCGCAACGTTTGTTTCCTGAAATATGGGTTGTGAAAACAGAAAAATCAATTTTTCTACTGATTTCGTGCGTTCTAGTAATTTTACACAAAAAACGGATCTGTGAACTGAAATATCAATTTCGTCTTTTAAATCCAAAAGTTATTTTGTTTCCGAAACTCACCACAGATGATTGAACGTTTTCCTCGGCATCAATATCTTTTTCAAACTGGTCTTCGTCCACTTCCATAGCTTCTCCATTTTCTTCTCCTTGAGAATCCTTGTCTCTTTCGGCGTGTTCGATTGGTGCTGATAAGCTATTTTCCGATTGAGAATCTGAAATGAGTAAAAATTGAGATCTATGATGGATTTAAGAGTATAACTCAGTAAATAAAATAATGGGAACGTAAGTATGTTTTCATCAGAAGAATGAGAATAGTTGTGTTTTATTGATGCGGCTACAATATTTGTAAGATAAACATATATACTCAAGTTATTCTTTGGTTGCTTTTTTTAACAAAAGGAAACATTCGGAATGAAAAAACAATGTTTTCAATTTATAAACTGATCATTTTTCAGTTGTGTTTTTAATGAAATTTGTTCAGGAGACCATAAATTATTTCAGTGTTTCGAAAAAACTGGAAATAATTTTTCCAGTATTGAAGGGCAATATATAAATATCTTTTTCGACTAATATTATTTCTAACGTTATCAGACTCATGCATACTTCTGGATATATCAACTTATTCAGGAGCGCTATGAATTTTTCAATTACCACTAACCTGATGCGGTGGACTCCGAACAACTTTTAGTTTTCCTCTTCTCTCTATCCCGTCTGTTCTTGAACCACCGAGAAACCTGAAAAATGAACTATTAAACTACCGAACAAATTGTTTTCAAACTCACTCTATCGGGGTCACTTTTTGTCTGATTTGCAATTAGTTTACGGTCTTCCATCGATGGTGAAGAATTTTTATTGAAACTGTTGAGGAGATATTCCAGTTGGTCTTCTGAGAACCAAATATGGCGCTTCTGACGTTTTGGGATAAACGCAACATTTGTTCCCTGAAAAAACAGAATGGTCAAGTTAGATACTGACTTTGAACGTTCTAGGCATTTTAAAACAGAATAAACATTTTAGTGACCTAAAGTAATATTACGGTAAAAACTTTAATAGATGCGCTCTTTTCTTGGAGGCGTCTCTGTAATAGAGAAGCATTTTCGAAAAGGATTTAAAACATAAAATACAGTTTTTACGGTATTTAATGTTATGTATCTTTGAAAGTACGAGGTGGTAAAACAATCACATTTGTAGTTGCTGTAGATGAAAGCAAGAGCTTCATTCTTGTGGACTGAATTTTTATCAAAATATTTTCTTCCTCTAATTGACAGATTTCAGTGCAAAATGTCGGCGCTACAATCACTTCTTGCATTTCAGGGAGTGCCAATACGAAAAAGTTGTCGACTTCAAAAATAAAGCTCTAGATTTCATCTATATCTACCAACAAAATTATAGTTTTGAGACAACTGATAACCCCGTGACACACTATCAAGGTTCATGTTTCTCAACTGAACAACTGCAAGTGTCAATTTCAAATATAACCCAATCAGACATCAAAAAGTTCCTCCCTTTTTGTAAATCCTCCCTTTTACGCTTTCCAATTAGAAAAGTACAAGTTTTTTGAACACTCATTCAGAAAACAATAAACTTCGTTTTTGTTGCTTTTCTACTAATTTAGAACTCACATTCTTTGCAGCCGTATCTGATTCTTGAAGTTCCTGCGCACTTAAACCAACTTGTTCTATGAGCGCATCTGTTGCAGGAAACGCTTCCGTTCCTAGACTGACCGTAGCAACGGTATTAATGCCACTTTCTTCCTGATTGACTTCGTCATTTTCTTTTCCCTTCATAGTGGTCATTTGCTTCTGAATTGACTTCTGAAATGAACCCGATCGAATGAAATTGATACAGATATCCTGAAAAATAATTATAAACGAGTAAGAAGTTATAAGCAAGCAATAAGAAAGTACACATACTCAGAAAGCAGAACTTTCACACAAGATCCCCGGCACATCTGATATTATTTTGAACGCAAAGGAAGAAGGTTTCTACTGGGAAAACATGTTCCCGGAGGGGATCCCAACAGGATACCAATCGGTTAGCTGAATAGAAAGATCCAAACATGGTTTTGTTAGATGTGATGAATTAAATGTTAGGTATGGTGCCTTAAAGTCTAAAAGTTGGAAAAAAAGGCAAAGAGAATGATGGGTGAATTAAAACTCTTTAGATACATGTATTTTTTATAGATAAACAAAATTAGTAACTGGGCGCCAAAACGACTGCGGATTACCACCATAACACGAGAATCGAATGAGTGGGCTGGCACAGGAGAAGGAAAGACTGTGCGCCGTCGCAGGGGGTCCGCGCTGCAGCCAGGGACTCTATGCAAAGGTCAACACAAAAAAGTTTGGGTGGTCGGCTGGGTGAAAGGCGAGGAAAAGAAATTCGAATTTTAACAGAAACTGCGTAGCGAATTGACCTTACCATTCTAAATGATTGTTTGCTCCAATGTGCTTTTGAACATTTTGATTCCGAATCCGTTAGTAGCTTTGTGAAAACTACAGACAAATTCGAGATGTTCGCAGTTTCAAATACAATTATCAATGTTAAATCTCTGATTAGAAATTTTGCAGCTCTTCCACTTTTTTCTACTTTTTTTCTACAAGTGGGAATCATAGACATATCTACGCTTACGTAGACTTTGTCGTTGTGTGAAAGTGGGGAATGACGCGACGAGGTAGGTCTCTAGTGTAGCTGGGTGGTACGCGACGGAATGAAATAAAACAAAACGAGAGACATACTTACAATTTACTAAAGACCTACAGTGACCTAGCTCAATTTTCCAATATGGTTATTTTCAATTAGATCAGACATTTTCAAACATGCTCTTGACACTGATACTATTTGAATTAGAAGGTGTTAGCTGTGTAATACACCCGTTTTAGAGGGTACTGTGAAGAGCGAATATAAGAAACAAAAGTTCAAAAGAATCTCAAGAACTGAAAAAAGAAAGGAAAGGAAGAAAGTATCGGAAAAATGGGGAAATATAACATTCATATTGAACAGTTTCTCAGAGAGATAAAAAATAGTAGGGACAGAGAAGATGCATGCATATCAATTATTTTTTTATTGCGGTCGACAGAAAACGGAATTGTTAGAAGATGCACATATATTTTCTCAATAAAAACGGTAGAAAAACGGGTTCGGAAGAATTATTTTAGTTTTCAAAGAATTTCAGTTTTTGGAAGGGAAAAGGGGATTGAAAGTGACCGTTCACGTTCCGGCTGTCAATACGGCACTTTATTGGCACACGAATGGGAGTGTGCGGGTTCCATTCGTTATTGACAACTATTTTTCTTCATGTCTGGTTACATTCACCTAAGAAACATCTAACGAACAGGCATGGGTATCAAAGACAAAGTCAAACTTAAACCAGGAGGTGGTGACCGTCAAAATTAGTGGTATAAATGAAAATTTTCATCACGACACCAAAAAGAGGGAGCAGACGTAAGCAAGAAAAAAAGAACGAACATAAGTTTGAAGGACGTCGAATTGAAAATGGAGAGAGTCACAAACGAAGTAGTTGCGCAATCGATTGGAGTACCTGGGAACCAGTATCCAACTTTTTGGGAGAATAGGAACGTTAGTTGAATTGATACAGTTAAAACATAATTTCTCCTTGCTAATGACTGGGTTACGACGGTCTGCTAGTTTCAGAACAAGAATCAGTGAAATCCAAGCTTTATAACATTTTATCTTACAATCTAAAGAAAACGTAATGTGACGTGGAAGAATTTGAATAACATGAACGTTCTACAAAAATACAATGACTCATCGAGACTTTGTTTGTTGGAACTTGAGGGAACTGGGAGTTACAAAACAGCTTTTGCATTGTTTCTTCTCGTCTTAGATTCCTTTTTTCTATCGTGAATGACACGGTCCGCTTTGCTCCGCCCACTGTTATTTTGTTTTTGTAGCACGCTCTCCAATGGAGAACTGACTGACACCGTGAGGATAGAAAGCATTGAATTGAAACGTATTAAGAGAGAGAAAAGAAAAAAGGGGGAAAAGACCGTTAACTTCAACTAATGGAGTTGCGTATTGTTATAAGCACACGCCAATAATAGATGGGTCTTGAACATGAATTCGAAGGTGATAAATTATAAGTAGAAAAGTTCAAAAGAAAAGTTTTGTGCGATTTGTTGGAGCACCTGTCAACCGTTAACATACTCTCAGAACATGGGGAAATATGAGTGGGTTTGATATCAGACATCTATTAGTTGTGTGTCCCTTCTAAAATTTTTTTCTAATTTGCTTCTCCCAGCTTTCAAATGAATGTATATACAGTCAATTGTTTTTCACCTCATACATCTTCATCCCATTTGCAATAAGTTTGGTTCGGTCAGCTATGCTCCTCCCCCTGATCCGCCATATCCCTCTGTCACGTGCCTCCCGCTGTCAAAAAGGAGTGTTACAACCTCGGACCAAAAGGCGGCTCAACTGTGAATGGTGCAAAGCGTAACAGGATCTTGCCTTGAAAGATCACAGGACAGTTCTTATAAACATATTAAGAAAGTGAGAACAGGAGAAAGAGTCAGGATTGTTAACAAATTATTACTGTCAAAGAAAAAAGGAGGAACAAGAGAATATTTGTGAACCTAACAGAAATTTACAATACCGCTCTAAAAAATGTATTATGTTTTGGTTTTTTGGCTATAACTTTCAGACTCATATAGTCGCTCTCTCCATTTTTCATTTCTTCCACAAGTATAACACTAATTTCGGTTTGCATACATTCCGCGCATCTGCCGATCATCAGTTGTGATTCGTCTCTTCAGAAGGCAAGCGACAGTAGACGGCCGCCCTTTCAGGTGTTACCTACTGTTTGTTATTATAGCAATATCAGATTAATCGAGGGACAGTAGCATTGGAGATGGAAGTTCAACTGTTTTTGGAAACACCGACTAATCCGGAACGCAAATACAGGAGGAGTCGAATGCCTATGAGCGAGAATGAGTGGTTCTCCTCCTAATATCTTAATGTACCTCTAAAAACTGTTTAGGGAATGAGTAGAAAAACGAGTTGATGTTTCTGACTGATTCAAAAGCAAGTTGAATTTAATTGAACGGTCTTCACATAAATATTTATACAACTGACACGAGAAAATAACGTAAAACCCTCTGTGTGTGTTTCACCTTCCTCCTCGCATAGAGAAAATATCATCTGAATTCTAACTATCTGTTTATGTGCAAGAACATGAGAAGTTCAATTTAGACTCTTAGAAATTATCACAATGTACTGATTGTTCAAACTAATCAGAGAGGTAAAATTGGATAAAAAAGTCAAAAACAAAAAAGTTAACGTGCGGTATTGTAAGTGATTAAATAAGTGATTAAATCGAGAAACACTGATGGAAAACTAGGAGCACATAGAATGGGATTAGATATGAGTACCAATATGGAACGATAAAACAAGAACATCGAAAATACCTAAGATTGAGTTCTAATATGTTAAATCTGTGAATCATGTTAGTAGCATCCATGTTGGAAACTGAAACAGATTATATCAGAATACAGACGCAGTTATACTTAATGTGTTTTCTTCCATCAACAGTAGGCATTGGAAGTGTCATATTAACTACATCATTATCCAAGTGTACTCATTGTCACGAGAGGGAGGGGCGGGGAGATCTTAGCGAGGTGTGGGGAGGAGAGTGGGGGACACAAAGATGATCTGACGGGTTTTCTTCTCGCCGTTTTTGGCTGAAATTTTCACGTGTTTACAGTTTCCAAGAAAATACTCTTGTCAGCTATATATGTAGCTCAAAAAAATTGAACGATACATTCGAAAGTATCAGGCTGGTGCATAAGTTTCTTTCTTTTTTGGGGTAACTTTTGGACTGAAATTTCTAGAAGACTATTGATTCCCATAATGAGAACAATAGTTGGTTAGTACCTATAACTCATTGCGATTATACCTGTGACTTGACGTCCACCATCTGCTTAATCTCAACCGTAAACACGTCAAAACACATAAAGAACCCTTTTTTGGTACCATTCTTCGTCTCCATTTTTTTACTAGAAAATGTTGACGTGAATGGGTAAACTATTCAAAATTAAAACAAGCAAATAAAGTTATGTATAAAAAACAAACAAAGACATTCTAACAGAGCAACGATAGTTCAGTGCCCACCTCTGAATAAAGGTGAAGATCATCAATTTAGGGATGTGCGAGTATCTTCGATTTTTCTTGAACGTTAGATAGGGTAGATGGTGGAAATGTTTATTATTGAGTAAAGTAGACATTGACGTTTTTAAATTTACTTTGTTTCAAAAGTTCACGCCATTTGTCTTTTTTCGCAAGAAGCGCCAAGTCAACTTCCTCAAATTGACATAATTTTTGAGTTTGATGAAGCCTACTGCTCGTACCTCTAAAGCAATGCACTAGATTTTTTGCAAAATTACAGAGCAATGTATCTACTGTTAATTACTTGTTACAAAATAATTCAGACTTGTTTGTGAGCGTTGAGAAGAGACCTTGACTTCACCCAGGTCAAGTACAAAATTTTTCAAAAGCGCTAAAACCATTGCAAACACATCACCTAAGTTTTATCTTTTAATTTGATGGCTTTGTCATAAACTTTTTTATGGCATAACTTATTCATGTTTACCTCTAACTTTTACAAATTTTTTGGTACAAATGTTCTCTCAAATATTTCTGTAATCTGTTTGAGCCCAGCTGAACTTTGATTTCTCGTTGTTCTCAATCGTCTGATCGTAACTTTTTTGTTTTTAACGTTCCGACCGAAAACTAAAATTTGATAACAAGATGAAGTTTTGTTCTATAAATTGCATTTAATTTCTTATAAAATTACTAGAATTTTGATACCAATGCGACTAGAATCAAAAAACTTTCAAGAATTGGCATTTGGTTGGCCACCGAAAAAGCCATCGTTTGCACGAGCGGACTGTCTTTGCCCCACCTTGAAACATTATGTGTTAGCCACTAAAGAGGTTATATAAATGCAAAAAAATTTGGGTTGAAAAACAATCTTACTGCTGAGAGACCGAAGGCCAAAGTCACACCTTCAAAAAAGAAAGAAACTTATGCACCAGACTAATATGTATTACTTATGGGTTCAAAATATCTCAGAATAAAGTGAAAGGAAAAATTTCGTAATCGGAGAACTGGAGGACTTCATGAAAACCCGACACATTCGAAAATCAATTTTTCAAAATGAATCATATCAATACATGATGAATAATATCATTAGAAACAAGCGATGTAAGGATGACTAAGTCACTCCCCCTACTGGCCTCTCGATGCACACACGAAACAGATATTTCTACTCTCTCTGACTTGCATACACTCTTTCTTAGAGACAGTGTCGGAAGAGAGTCGGTGTGTCTAACCACGCCTCCCTGACACTTTCTGTTTATTTATTGATTGGATTCTAACAATATGTTTATGTGGAATTTCGCAATTTCTCGGATACCGTCTTTTATAATCACTATAGTTCAGTATCGCTAAAAACTTGTTAACAAACCTGTAATAGAGGCTCACCCTCTAATTAGAATTGGAAGCATGCTATCCCAGTTGTCTTTGAAGATAATCTTTTTTTTTCTACTGGAGATTGATTTATTCGATTTCCGAAGATTCAAAACATTAATTTTTAAGCTAAAACTTTGTTTTTTTTAACAAAATTTTCTAATCTCTCTAGAACTTTTCAAACTGAACTGAACTTTTCAACTGAACTGTTTCTTGTGAGCTATATTTTATCATCTCGACTGTTTTTGTTCAAAGATAATATTATTAATATTTCTTTCTATTCCCTTCCATACTATTTTGTTTGTCTTCATACCAAGATTCAAAGGTGCTACACCTGTTGTGTCGTCTGGTGAAGTCACACGATTTTGGATGCGCACGACCCAACTAAACGATTGCGTTGAACAGCAATAAGTTGAATAAACGGTTGCGTTGAATAGCAATAAAGGGATTGAGCAAGAGGAGAGAAAGACAGATATAGTGTTTGAATACTTAGAAGAGAGTCTAGAGAAATACCGTAACCCATTCTTTCCACGGAAGTCCTTTTGAATATAAACAGGTAGCAACATCCTTCCTGTTAGTTTCATAGCAGTTTTGAAGTTTAGAAACCTCATTGATGTTACCTGTTCTTAATAGAACTTGACTTTGAGGGTTAAAAACTACTCCAGAGGATTGTTTCTTTTCCTTGTGATTTACTTTTTAAGGTTTTCGTCTGTAATTCTTCACTAAAAACTGAACCAATACATCAATATCTTTTTTCAATATTTTCCATTCATCAGAATTCACCTAAATCCGTTAGAAATACAATATTGGTATTTCTACTTAGATCCTGTGATATTGCTATAAGAACAAACAATCATTCTAATAGAAAGGAAAACCGTTAATCTTCTCTCCCTCCTGGAAAACGACTGTCCAGTACGTAAATCTCTACCAATTTCCTATACGATGTGTTTTTCATTTTTGAAAATAACTTATTTCAGATGAGTTCCAACAAGTCAACTCCAAATACTTCACCAGATACAACCAAAATAAAAGAAACAAAGGTGAGTCTAAATTACATTTAGGATTCAAAAATGAATTTATTTTGTTTGTAGTAAAATACAGTACTTCTCATAACTCTTTATGCTTTCGGTGTTTTTAGTTGAAAATTATTAATTTCGACAGTGTGTCTTAGTATCTCTGATTGTTCCGATAGAATGTTTTTTTCAACAAATTATACAGATCAAAAGAAGAATTCCATTTTCTAGTCGACAAATGTGTCATAGGAAAATTCAAAATATACAATCGTTTTGGGTTGACAGCTTGTCGATATGTAACTTATAAGTGAGAGTTCGTACGTAAAAGCTGTCAACTACAAAAATAAAGGATTACTTTTGGGGTTTTCATTGCTACAAAATTTTCTATTTGTGCAACAGTCAGTGGCACTATGACACACTCTGAGAATCAGCCAGTATCTGAAATGTTATTCCTTTCACTAATATTCCAGTAAAGTTTCAATTTTCAGTTGAACTCGGAAGTAGCTGACGAGCTCGGTTTCAAACACCTTGCATTTTTGGGATACGGAGGTTTTGGAGCCGTTTCGTTGGTGAAAAGGAAAGAAGGTCGCAGCTCGAAGTCAATGGTTATGAAAAGAGTGTGTTTGAAGCGAGGATATTTTCAAAATGAGCGCGACATTCATCGAGCGTTGAGTGTTGGAAAACATGAGAACATCATCAGAATGCTTTCATCTTTTGAAACTAAAGATTATGGAGTTCTCATTATGGAGTATGCAGACCGAAATGATTTGAGCTCTCACATTCCCAGAATAATGGACATGAAAATAGTTCATATGTTTTTCAAACACATGGTGTCAGGGATTCAGTTTGTGCACAGTTACGGATATTGTCATCGAGATATCAAGCCTCAGAACCTTCTTGTTTCACACGGTATATTTTTTTTGACACAGATTGTTGTATGATTCTTGGATATTCAGGAAAATTGAAACTTGCCGATTTCGGAATCTCGTGCAGATACCGAGATGAAAACGGTCCATTTAAAGTTGCTGGTGGATTCGGGACACGAATGACGGCAGCCCCAGAAAACTTCGAGAAGAGTCCCGTCGATGGACCACCGCTCGATGTATGGTCGATGGGGATCGTGTTGGTGAACATGATTTGTGATGAAATTCCATGGGAGCAAGCAGTGCGGTACGGTTTTCTCAATTGAAGAAATTAATTTGAATATATTATACTGTCACAATTACAAACTTTTAGAGCGAACACTCATTTCAACGGATACTGCACCCAACCGGACTGGAGTGGTGATGAATTTGACACCATCAAGGAAACAGATGACAGAATTATGAGTGAGTTGTGTCTTTTGGGTTTCTAGTGGTTTTTTCATTGTTATTTCAGCTCTTGTAAGAAACATGCTTCATGTGGACGTTACAAAACGGTTGACAGTGGAGCAGATCCAAAAAGATGATTGGTACTGCAATTTCAATGATAAATTGCCAACCAATGAAGTTATTGGAACCGCGAAGAAAAGAAAAACATTTGAAGAGAAATATCAAGAAGAGGCAGGAGCAGTTGCAAAGAAACGAAGAAACGCGTCGAAGACTGGGTGCAAGTGATGCCTTGTTAGATAAATCAGTCTTACAAACATTTATATTTTTTAAGTCACGGTTTAATCTTAAAGTAGATTACTGATTCTTGTTTTTTTCAACAATTTTTCGCTTAGGGTGCCACATTTATATTAGAAAACAATCGCAACATTCAATATTTCTAAAGCAATTTTGTATCTTGTTTTTTTGTAGCTATTCATGTTCATTGATAGTTCTATTTTTTACTTTCAAATACTGTGTTTGTTATACTAGTTCGTGTTCAATTATGTTTTATAAATGTTCTGCTGATGTGTCAAAATCTTTTCATTTTTCGATTATATCTTGAATTTCACTTGTTCAGAGCTCAAAAAACACGTCCATATTTGTTTGCTCAACGTGAGACCTTTTGTACTCGGCAACGGCATCTTTCTCCTCGTTTATAATCCTGAAAATCCGCGTAACCTGGCGGCATGGCTCGTCTTAAAGACAACAACTAAGATTTGAAAGCTGTTCTCGTTATTGTGATGTTTTTCATAGTGTTAACAAAGTTTATGGCTAGAAAAAACTATGCATGATTGGTTACAGTAGATATGTGCTCTTAAAGCATAACATGTATTAGAGAATCGATGAAAACAGAAACACGTTATCGAAATGATGAATGAAGATTGAAATGACGCAGAAGAGAGCAAGATCACTATTATTTTGTGAATTGGTGAGGAATGAAATAAAGGAATCGGGGTCAAAACAGACGGTATATGTACATTCGGTGGTGATTAGAAATACTTAAGTGTCAAGGAAGCAAACGATGAGGAGAACAGGGATGTCACGTGTATGTTACAAAGATGGGACGAGGAAGTTGGGAATGAGAAGAAGTCTTATAATTGAATCACTGTATCAGCAAACACGACAAGGATTGATATGTTTCCTAACTGGCAAGGAAATATTGAGAATCAAAGATAGAGTTGAGTAGAGCAACTCTCAATAACAGGGTAAACAGTTCTGAGGAGATGATGAAGAGGAGTTGGGAATGGAGACAAGGGGTGATAATTGAGTGAAAGACTGGAAACAGGAGTCTTGTGAAAATAAACTAATTGGAAACCCGGGATTGGTAGACGTTTGACGAAGTTCGGTCAGTTGAAGGAAAGAGGGTCGGAGGTTTTGGACAGCAAAGGCAATGGAGAAGAGAAGTGTCTGGAATGAAGTGGTACTTTTAAAATTTTAGGATGATGCAAATCAATGTTTACCTTTGATGGAAAATACGAAGCCAGAGAATTGAACACTTGAAGGACGGACACGGGTGAGTGAAACGGATGAGGAGAACAGGAGAATGCGTGATGCTTCTGAAACAAAAAATGCTGATAACTGGACAATGTTCACACTTTCTAAAAAATGATAAAACACACTTTTGATTTTGTAGCGAAGAACAGAATAACTTAGCGAGAAGACGACGTTGATGGTGCGGAATCGGAAGAGGGCCCTGGCACGGATTGAGCTGTTTGAGGGTTTACCTGAATGTTTTCACATTGAACCCAGACCAATATTTAAGACTATTACCATTTGACCAGTTTCGCACAGCTCTCTAATCACCGCCCAGAGGATAATTAATGTTGAACGAATGGCCGTTTCTTTGTGGGAAAAATCTATGCCATGATTTTCCAAAAATTCCCACCATGTATCACTTGTTTTTGTGATCTCACTTGAAATAGGTGGGAACTGGTTGTCCTCCTTAGCTTGAATTTCTTCATCGACCTTTACTTCGGCAAGCGTAATGTAAAAAAGCGGATTATTTTTCATTAGGTCTGGATCGTTAATCATTCTTATCAAGTCACATCGCATTCGTCGGTGGCTTATTTTCTTGTAGCCATTTTTTGTTTTAAAGAATTCTCCAATCTTTGTATTCCAAAATCCTCCATCGCTGATCAAGTGCCCAATCAATTCAAACGCTTCATTGGGTTTTGGTCCTTCGTATTTTCGTGAGTAACTTTCGATAACTCCTCTTGTGATTCCTAGTTCCAGCAGATCAGTGTACCACTTCACGAGCCTTTCTCTATCGGGAACCCGCTGCCATGCAGGGCGTCCTAACAACAAGTAACATTCCTTCGGGTCTGGTGGGCAAGCCCAGAAATGGGTTATCCTGTACCCTATTGAAGCGGTGTACCTCATGTACCCTAAAATGACAGAGTTGTACACATTCGTACGTAAAACTCCGTCATTTATGTAGTTGACGGTTTCGAGGTAGCGAAACGTCGTCAGGTCCGATTTCGGTTCCTCCTTGTACTCGTTGGTGAGCATTGCGAAAAAAAGTATTTCCTCTCCTTTTTCTTCGAGAAACACCAAAATCATTCGGTTTCTCATTTTTAGCACGGGAAGTTCCTGTCCCATATCCACAAATAATTTTTCGAGCATCTCACCAAGTTCCGCCTTCATATCGTCTGCGGTGAGCACACGAATATTGACCTTTTTATCGGTGATCACCCAGTTTTTGAATTCGTTCTCCATGACTTTCGCACATCGATCCAGAGGAATTTCAGTGGAGCGGAACTTTCTGGGAAATAACTGTGGGATTCTACAAGTACATTGACCTTCTCCGTCAGTTTTTCTCCGTCCCAAATCTCTACAAACAAAATGAAACTGCTCTTCACACGTTGTGCACGTCTCCATCGCGAAAAAATCGAATAATTTCCCGCAACAGAATCCTCCTCTTTTGAAGAGCGCTTCACAGTCCTCGACGGCCTAAAAACCAATGAGTTTGAACACGAAAATCAAATAGTATGACTACTATTAGGCATATAGTTCTAAGATTTGACTGTTCTAAGATTGAAAAGAAATTTGAATATAAATTGTCTCATTTTCTTAAGTCTTATAGCATTTTCCTATAGTAACCTTTCCAAACAACTCGCCAGCACTAACAATGAAATTGATAAGAATTAAAGAAAAAATAGTATATTCTAACCTTAGAATAAAGTTTTTCTCTTCTGCCTTTCAATCCATCGAAAACAGCTCTCATCAAACTGAATCCATCCCTCTGTGCTCTCGCTTTTTCAAAAAGCTCGATCATTTTCTCGAGATCCGTTCTGGTTTTTTTCAAATCCTCCTCCAATTTCTTGATTTCCTGAGCCGCTTCTTCATCTGAGAGCCTCTGGTCAGATGCTGAGCATGATTCGAGATTCTGAGCTAGATTTTTAGCATTGTGAGACAAATTCACCACCAGCTCGGCAATCCGAGAAACAGTTTTTCGATAGAGGTCTTTGAAGTTCAATGTTGTGCTGGATCCATTTTTTGATGCCATCACATTCGTTCCTTGAGGAGCAGTCGATGTTGATGGCTCCGAACAGTAGGTTCTTTTCCTGCTAGTTGGATTTCCGTCGGAATCCATCTGCTGGGGACCGTTTCTTGTTCTCGAAGTTCCTTGTTCGCCTGAAATATTTTAGTGTGTTATGATAAAACTGTTTTAATAAAATACAGAGGCTGCTATTTAGCACTGTTTGGTTACTATAATAGCATAGACAACATTGGCCATGAAGAATGCAACATTTCCAGTGTTTTGCTAAAAAAAATAGTCTGCTTAATAAGCCAAGCTATATTTTTGTATAATAGGTAGCAACTTTTTTGTACAGTCACACAAAAATGAGATATAGAAAGTTATTTTTTGCAATTGTTGCCTCTTTCAGTACTAGAAATAGAGTTTTTGAAACTTGGGAAGTACTCGCACAAAAAAAATGGTCCACTACAAAAATGTAGTTCTAGTTTTGATTTATGCATTTCACAAAACATTGACATCATGAGAAAATCTGTGAGGCCGTGTCAGAGTCACAAACTCGACAATTTTTACTAAAACTACAAATGTCGCGTTTTTATGACTAATATTGTATCATCAGAAACTTTGATTTTTTAAGTTATCCCATCAACTTACCGGTTTCTGCGGAGTTTGCTTCTTGTCCTCTGTTTTTCATTGATCGTTGCATGTTTTTCTTGCCAGTTGGATGATGTTGAATTGTGTGTGCCAAGATTTTTGAGCTGAAAATCGATTAACAATCTTGTTTATGTAGTGAGAACACTATTTTTTTTAAACGACTAGTTTCAAGAAGGTTGAGACCAAAAAAGTAGAGCCGTGGGACTACCAGAAAAAAGAAGGAAAGGAAAAAAAGTAAATAATCTCAGACCCTCAGACCAAATTTGCTTTTTTTTTCTTCAGAAATTTAAGGAAATAGTGGGTGAGAAAGGAACACGCATCAATCACATTTTCATTAAAACCGTAAAACCAGTATTAAAGCGCACATAATGATGCCTGTTCAGAACTGTTTATCTTGGTTCTCAAAGGAGATAGCAAAAAGCTGCGAACTGACAAAACATAGCACGATATTCATAGAACATGTTTTCAGTTGAAACATTGTCATATTTTTAAAGACTGCCGAGAGAGGATGCTCCAAGCTCTTGTTAGTAGGTGCGCCTCTATTACAGGCTTTACGGTATATTGAAGAAGGTACTGTAAACAGCGAATACAAGAAACTGAGTTTTAAAAAAAATCTTAAGAATGAACTGAAAAGATAAAGAGAGAATAAATTGGGAAAATAAAGAAATATCAAATTTAATGTGAACAGTTCCTCAGAGAAATAAAAAATTAGTAGGGACAGAGAAGATGCATACATCAACAAATTTTTTATTACGGTAGACGGAAAACGGAATAGTCAGAAAATGCACAATGTTTGCTCGATAAAAATGGTAGAGAGGGCAACGGGGGCAAAAATGTCCTGTCTTTTGACTTATAAATTTTTGGAGTGAGGGTATTGAAAATAATAGTTGACAGCGTTTATAATCCGGCTGTCAATACGGCACACAAGTCGGATTGTATGGATATCACTCGTTATTGACAACTTGTTTCTCAACAATTCTTCTCATAACTAACAATAAGGAATGAATATTTAAAAAAGATGAAATTTATACCAGGAGGTGGTGATCCCAAAAAGTAGTGGTATGAATGAGTTTGTTTCTTACAACACCATTGAGAAAGAGAGCAGACGCCAGAAAGAGAAAGGGAACGAACATGCACTTTGAAGGTGAAAATAGAGAGGGTCACACATTTGTGGGGTTTATGCGCAATAAATTGGAGTACCTGGGAACCGTTATTTAACTTTATGGTAAAATGGGTATGAGAATGGGAAAAATGGGAAATTTTCACATTTTAGAAAACCTAATGAATTGAAGTCAGGCCAACAAATGACTGGTTGTTTGGCAGTTTGCTGTTTGGCAGTTTGCTAGTTTCAGCGCAGGTATTGAAGATTATGACATTTCATTTGACAAAAAACACAACAGAATATGAGGTGGAAGAATTCGAATAACGAGAACGTTCTACAAAAATATTATGACTCATCGAGACTTTGCTAGATGGAGTTTGAGAGAACTTTGACAACTTGTAACTCTCAAAATAGTGTTCCTACAAAAAAAGAAAAATAACTTATTTTTGTAGTTGACATCGTTTTGTAATGAGGCTGTCAATAAGAACGTGCGCGGATTGTCTTCCTCTTGCAGCATCTCAGAGCGGGGACGACAAAAAAGAAATTGTGCCCTCGAGTGTTTCCGTCCAGGCTGACTATTTGAAAAAAATCCAATAATCAAAAGTCCTATCATGAGTTAAATTCTTACTAATGTGATCATCAAAATGCGGCAAGCGTCAAAGAACGAGAGGCAGTGAGCGTTTCTTTTTTTTCTGTCATATACTAAACGGGGGAATCTGTGAGAAAATTTTAAAGTTTTGATTAACTGCATTTTCGAAAAAAAAAACTGTACTTACCTTTTCCGATGCAATCCAAACTATTATGTTTTGTAGATGGTCAGCTGAGCGGTTTCTGTAGATGACTGTTAGCTTCTCTCTACAAAACTTAATTTGAGAATGTTTTGGTGTAAAATTGAGAAGAAATAAAACAATGTGTTAAAAGAGTGGTAAAAGAAGAAGACGAGCATGTAGTTGTTCAATAGAGACTCGTTCGAATGGGCGCCGATGTGAGAGCGAGAGATAGTTGTGATTGGAGAGAGTGCCGAGAAACAGAAACAGTCATCGTTAGAGGGTCACTTTGCGCCAGAAGACGAGCTCGGGGGGAGGTGAGAAGAAGATTGGGAGAGAAACATTATACAGGGCGTCTGTTACTCATTCTGATAGATTTCGGCATAAGCAAAAGACAGCGGTAGAACGAGCGGCAACATATCTGGTCTTAGCTTAATGACATAAACAAATGGAAAGACGATATATGAAAGGGTGTGTATCCGCTTTGTGCAGGTTATCGAATGATTTCAAAATGGGTGTATGAGAGGCGGTGATTTGGAGAAAGTCCGTTAGTGGTAGAAAAAGTCATAACATTCCCATTTTTCATATATTTGATCCACACCCAACTACTGACTTCAACTTTTTTTGTTTCCCATCTTTTTCTTCCTATTTAGTTTTGATTCCGTTGCCGTATCCTCAAAAACAATGTCCCCACTCAAAACTATAACATGTCCTAACCAAATCCATGTCACAAGTAAAATGCGCTTCAACCGTATGCGGATTGGCCAGGTTTCTGATCCGTCACTGATCCGTCACGACTATTTTCACGACTGGCCAGTCGCGTTCGGTCGGTAACCAAAAATCGCGAACGGATGGAATACGGCTCTGCACTTTTGCAAAGAAAAGCAATTAAATCGCACGCTGATGGTATACGGATTCGCGTACGGATCCTATACCGATGGCTGAAGTCTGGGGGACTTAAGATTTCACCCTCTTCCATCTGATTTTTTTTGCCGAACTTTATATATATAAATAAAAGAATTGATGAAAATAAAAACACATAATCTAAATGACAAAAGAAGACCAAACTGGTGCAAAGGAAAGCAAGATCATTGTCTTTCTATGGATTGACGGAAATTGAAATTGAGGAATCGGGATCAAAACAAACGGTATATGTACATTCGGTTGTGATTAGAAATACTTGGGTGTCAATGGAGCAAACGATGAGGAAAACTGGGATTTTAAGTGTGTATGTCACAAAGAATGGGCGAGGAGATTGGGAACAGGAGAAAGTCTTAATATTGGATCAGTGTATCAGGAAACACGACAAGGATCGATATGTTTTCTTACTAGGGAGAATATATTGGGGGTCAAAGATAGGCAGACAGTTGAGTAGAGCAGTTCGCAATAACCGGGAATACAATTCTGAGGTGATGATGAAGAGGAGTTGTGAATCGAAACAGGGGATGACGATTGAGTGAAATACTGGAAATTGGAATTTTATGAGACGGGAAGCGAAAAAGACGGAAAAAGGACTGATTGGAAGGCTGGGATTGGAAGAAGTTCGATGAAGATCGGTCAGTTGGAGTATAACAGGGCCCCTCTGATGGAGAATACGAAGCCGGAGTATTGAGCACTTGGAAGACGGAAACGAGATACTGGAGGTGATGAGGAGAACAGGAGACTTCGTGATGCTTCTAAAACAGACATTTGGTGATAACTAGACAAAATGATAAAACGTACGTATTGTTTAGTAGCGAAGAGTTGAAGAACACTACGGCTCAGCGGGAAGACGACGTGGATTGTGAGGAATCCGGAGAGGGCCCTGGCAAGGATGGATCTGTTCGAGGGTGTTCCTGAAAGTTTTCACATTGAACCTCTACAAATATTTAAGACTGTTACCATTTGACCAGTTTCCCACAGCTCACTGATCAGCGCCCAGAGGATGATTGTTGTGGCATAAATGGCTGTTTCCTTGTAAGTGAAATCCAAGCCATGAACATCCAAGAAAGCTCGCCATACATCACGAGTTTTTGCGATTTTACTTGAAATCGGAGACAAGTCGGCTTCCTCCTCAGCTTCAACTTCTCCACTTTCGGCAAGCGTGATGTAAAAAATTGGACGGTTTTCTTCCCCAATCATTCTCCTCAAATCCTTTTGCACTCGTTGTAGGATGGTGTCGTCACGGCCATTCTTTTTTTTCTCAAACAAATCTCCGATTTCTTTGTTCCAATATCCTCCATCACTAATCAAGTGTTCAATCAGTTCGAACACATCTTTGGGAATTGGTCCATCGTATTTTTGTGAGTAATTTTTTATTACTCCTCTTGTCTTCCCTAGTTTCAAAAGTCTCGTGTACCACTCAATCAACTCTTCTGCGTCAAGAACTCTCTGCCGCGAGGGACGTCCACGGAACAAATAAGAATCCTCCGGGTCTGGTGGGCTCGCCCAGAAATGGATTTTCTTATACCCAATAGAGGCGGCAAAATCCATGTAGCCAAAAATGATAGAGTCGTACACATTTCTCCGTAAATCTCCATCATTTATGTAACTGACGGTCTCAAGGTAACGAAACGTCAGCAGCTCGGCTTTTCGTTCTTTGTACTCGTTTGCGAGCATCGCAAAGAACAGAATTTCCTCTCCTTCCTCTTCGAGGAACACCAAAATCATTCGGTTTCTCATCTTGAGCACGGGTAGTTGCTTTCCCATTGCGGCAAAGAATTCTTCAAGCTTTTTACCGAGTTCTGCCTTCATATCGTCTGCGGTGAGCACACGAATATTGATCTTCTTATCGGTGGTCACCCATTTTTTGAATCCGTTCTCGATGACCTTCGCACATCGATCCTTAGGGATATCAGTCGACCGAAACTTTCGGGGAACGGTTTGTGGGATTTCACAACTACATCGATCTGCTCCACGGCTTCTTCTTCCAATTTCTCGACAGACCCAATGGAATTGATCCCCACAAGTGCCGCAATTTGCAATCTGGACACAATCGAAAAACTTGCCGCAGCAAAATCCTCCTGCCTTGAAGATGGCTTCACAATCCTTCTTGGTCTGAAAACTAGTAAGTTTGAAAACGAAAATCAAGTAGTATGACTACTATTATACATAGACACTAATCATACACCCTATCTTTGATACTCCGGTCATGGAAATAAAAATATGTGATTTCTCGAATTTCGTTATTTTCATACTTGTGAGCGGGGCCTTTGAATAACTCGCTTCAAAATAAAAATTAGGAGTCGATCAACCTGTCAAATTATCGATCTCGGAGAGCTCTACTCAAATCTATTTTCATTTTTACTGTAAGTTTAGTGGGAGCCGCAGTAAAATCGATTTAATGGCCGGGCCGTGATTCGAGGCCCGGTTGTTCACGGCCCGGCCACTAAATGAATTGTACTGCGGCTCTCACTGAACGCACAGTGAAAATGAAAGTAGATTTGGGTAGAGCTCACCGAGATCTATAGTTTGACAGCTTGATCGACTCCTTATTTTCATTTTGAAGCATGTTATTCTGAGCCCCGCTCATGGCCCGGACAAGGCCCGGTTGCAAGTATGGATATTTTCGAAAATTTCCCAAAATACTTGTGAAACATGATTTTTTCCTAGAATGTCAATTAAATATCAAAAAACTCTACAATGAATGTTTTCCCCTGAGCTTCAGGTCAATTCAACCAAATTGAAAAAAGTTATGGTCGAAAAAACCAAAAAATTGTGGCTTTTTATCCGGTACTGTATAATTCTAAGATTTGACTGTTCAAAAATTAGAGTGGACTCTGTGCACAAATTTTGTCATTTTTTAAAGTCCTATAGCTGAAGGTTATACTCGAATTCAACTAAGGGATATTCCTACAGTAACCATACCAAATATCTGGTTTGGTACTAACAATGCAGTTTGTAAGAAGCATTAAAACATTAGTATATACCAACCTTTAAAAATACTTCTCCTCTTCTGCTTTTCAATCCATCAAAAACAGCTCTCATCAAACTGAATCCATCGTTCTGTGCTCTGGCTTTTTCGAAAACCTCGGTCATTTTCTCGGCATCCGCTTTGGTTTTTTTCAAATCCTTCTCCAATTTCTCGATTTCCAGAGCCACTTCTTTACCTGAGCGCCTCTGGCAGAATTTTGAGCGTGATTTGAGATTTTGACTCTGATTTTCAGCAATCTGAGACAAATTTTTGACCAGCTCGGCAATCCGAAAAACAATTTTTTGATAGAGGTCTTTGAAACTCAATGTTGTGCTGGATCCATGACTTGTTGTTCTCACATTGACTGGTTGAGGGGCCGATGAGGTTGATGGTTCAGAAGTATAGTATGTTCGCTTTCTGTTACTTGTTGGCTGCTCTTGTTGGCTGTTCTGGAGACCATTCGTTGTTCTTGAAGTTCCTTGTTTGCCTGAAACGTTTTAACGTGTTATTATGAAGCTGTTTTAAGAAAAAAAGACAGACTCAGCAATTTAGCATTGTCTAGCTATACGCTTAGTATATACAGCATTGGCCATGAAAATTTCCAAAATTTCCGAAATTATCATTTCCGCACAATGCTGATGAAGAGTATGACATTTCCGGTTTTTTATTTAAAAACATAGTCTGCTTACTAAGCCAATCCTTATTTTTTTAGTTAGCAATTTTTTGTACAGGCACACAAAAACGCAATACAAAAAGTTATTTCTTGCAATTGTTGCCTCTTTCAATACTAGAAATATAGTTTTTTAAACTTGGGAAGTACTCGAACAAAAAAGTGATCCACTACAAAAGTGCAGTCCCAGTTTTGATTTATGCATTTCACAAAACATTGACATTATGAGAATAACGGTGTGACCGTGTCAGAGTTAGAAGCTCGACACTATTTACTAAAACTACAAATGTCGCGTTTTATGACCAAAATTGTATCATCAGAAACTTTTATATTTTTTACTTATCCCATCAACTTACCGGTTTCTGTGGAGTTTGCTTCTTGTCCTTTGTTACTCATTGAACGTTGCATTTTTTTTGCCAGTTGGAAGATTTTTTCTCCTGGAGTCACTGGATCTTGGAGATTATCGGAAGGTCCCTATGAATCCGAGTTGCTCACGAGTCAAGTTCCAGCTGGAAATTAATCAAATGTTGTTTATGTGGTGAGATCACTATTTTTTAACGACTAGTTTCAAAAAGTTTGAGACTAAAGAAAGTAGGATCCTGGGACCATCAGAAAAAAGGAGGAAAGGAAAAAAGTAAAAACTCTCACACCCAATTTGCATTTCTTGGTGTACAATGAGTGGAAATAAAGGGTGGAAAAAGGAACACGCATCAATCAAAGTAAGAGAGCAGCACCCAAAAAAGGGCAATTGCAAAATTTGGCGCTTCTAATTAATAGGAGAAGTATTTTTCTACGTTCCGGTTTCGAGAAACTGATTCAAACAGATGGATCAGATTTTTTGCGACGTTATCGGTAAACGTGGAATGAAAAATGACAAAACGAGTATGTTATTAAGAAACTTTGTTCAGTCGTAGGCAAACTGAAGAATTTGAAACTCACATCGGGAACCGAGTTTTTGAAGAAAACTTAAAGAAGAAAAAGTGAAACTATGATAGATAACAATTTTTCTATTCACTCAAATTACTCTACGCCTTCCGGTAACAGAACGCTTTCTTGAATCAAGGTCAAACTTGACGACAGTTTCAAAAGCTGGTTTCGTAACGAGAAGTTGCTTTGAACCACCTGTCAAACAAAAAGGTATACAAGCTTGGGGAGGTCATGCCGTCTGTTACCCATCCTGATACTGATGGAAAAGATAGGTTAAGAACGAGGAGCAATATGTGTGAACTCGTCTAAATGGCAAGTGTCGGTGGCGCCGGAACTTCCAGAAGTTTTTTAAAATACGGTGTTTCTTCGCACCACAGAAAGACAGACAGACAAAGGAAGAGATAGATAGCTCCACAGGATGCCGATGAACCGGTGTCAAGCGAAAAGATGTATGTCTTTGTGTCGGTTTTTCCAAAATCAACGAAAGACGAAGACGAGAAGAGTTGAAAGAGAGAAAGGAGGCGGAAACAAATATTCAAGAGATTGTCAAGAAGATTGGAGAAAGAATCGAGGAGGGCAACAAGGCGGAGCTAGCAGGGAGTCACGGAATGATCAGTCAGTCAGATATTGACATTTTCTACAGTAACTCTGCAGGTTTAGTTAAAATCATTTGAAATTTATATTTTCAGATTCAGCTCATCAAGACTGTTCACAAAAGTATAAACAGGACTATATTGGGTGCACGTGGGGCCCTACCACGAAAACTACAGTAACCCAATGTAGGTCCAAACCTCGGCTTGATTATATTCTTCTGAAAGCTCTGGATTTGCTGATTCTAAAAAGCTGAATTTCACAAAAGTCGGTTGAAAACTTGAAACGTTACAGATTTTCGAAAAATTACAAAAAGTACATTTTGACATTTTCTACCGTAACTGTGTGTGTGTTTGTTGAAATCGTTTGAGATTTATATTTTCAGAATCAGCTCATCAAGACGGTTCAGAAAAGTATAAACACGACTATATTGGGATCACGTGGGGTCCCACCACGAAAACTACAGTAACCCAACGTTGTTTCAAACCTAGGCATGATTATATTTTTTTGAAAGCTCTGGATTTGCTGATTTTAATAAGCTGAATTTCACTGAAATTGGTTGAAAACTAGAAAAGTTACAGATTTTCGAAAAATTACAAAATGTTCATTTTGACATTTTCGACCGTAACTCTGTGAGTTTTTGTTAAAATTATTTGAGATTTATATTTCAGATTCAGCTCATCAAGACGGTTCGGAAAAGTATAAACACGAATACATTTGGTGCACGTGGGGTCCCACCACAAAAACTACAGTAACCCAACGTAGTTTCAAACCTAGGCTTGTTTATATTTTTCTGAAAGCTCTGGATTCGCTGATTCTAAAAAGATGAAATTCACAGAAATCGGTTGAAAACTTGAAAAGTTACAGGTTTTCGAAAAATTACAAAAAGTTCATTATGACATTTTCTACCGTAACTCTGTAAGTTTTTGTTAAAATCATTTGAGATTTATGTTTTCAGATTCAACTCATCAAGACGGTTCAGAAAAGTACAAACACAAGTAGATTCAGTGCACGTGGGTTCCCACCAGGGTTGGGAAATCCCGGGCCGAGGAAATGTCCGGCCCGGGCCCGGCCCGGTCGGCCCGGATTCAAAAATCGTGCATAATTTTTTCACATATTTTTTCGAAATTTTCATTAAAAAATGACCAAAATGCTCTAAAATTCTCATACACTTCAGTTTTTATCGATATTCCAAAACATAGTCAAAAATTCGACTTTTCTGCAAAAAAATTCAAAATTTTTTCAAAAAATTTCAAAATTTTTTTATAAAAATTTCAAATTTCTACAGTAGCCGGGCCGACCGGGCCGACTGGGCCGGGCCGGGCCGGGCTGACGGGCTGACCGGGCCGGGCCGGGCCGGGCCGAGGAAAATTTTTCGGTCGGCCCGGCCCGGCCCGGCCCGGCCCGGAATTTCCCAACCCTGGTTCCCACCACGAAAACCACAGTAACCCATCGTAGTTCCAAACCTAGGCAAGATTCTACTTGTCAATGCCCTTTTTACGCTGAATCTGAAAATAACAAAATAACTGAGTTTTGAATCAATCTGAAAATGATATTGTGGATTAAATAAAATTTTTGTAACGAAAATCTGTAAGTTATTAAATTTTCAACCAACTTGTTCAATTTTAAACTCAAAAAGTAGATAATTTTATAAAAAGAAGAAAATGAAAAAGATATCAAATCAAAATATGAGATCACAAAGTGTTGACGTTAGTCCATAATAGATTCAAATGCTCCTACACACAGACAGGCTCATTCCGGTTACTTTACCAAGACACACAATTTGTATCAATTTTCACTGAACAAGTCACTAGCCCCAACTAAGAAAGGAGATTGAAAAGGCTCTGAGAAAGAATCTTGATGTGCACTCAATAAACTGTTGGAACTCCCCATAGTTATGCCAGTCCCCTTACTGACCGTCGAATATGAATGTCTCCGGATGTTAGACGCGTGTGGTTCAGCGACTGTTCCCTTTAACAGGTATTGCTCGCGGAACGTCAATGAGTGTCAAGAACTTCTTGTTGTTTCTCAGTGCTTTCTTCAATAGTTGGTTTTTAGCAGTTGATCGATAATCACGTAGAAGTACGACAAGCTGAAAAACTTTTTTATAAAAGCACATGTTTTTGAAGATATGAAAGCGATTTCAGTGAAAAATAATCAAGTTTGAGAGCATGCCGCGTAGTTACTAAGTACATTATAATGATGAGTTCTAGCGTGTTGGTAGATCACGTATCTAGCTTCATTTTTGTAGTTGACCACTTTTTCACAGGGCTAACCCCAAATGAGTTACAGCCGGTCTTTTGGAACTGTCTCATGATTTTACTATTTTCGACCGGAACCGTTGATTTGAAAATAATACTTTCTCTACTTGTGAAATTGGAATAATTTATTGAAATGATTTCAACTTTCAAAATAGATCTTAGTAAGCATTATTTCAAAGTTTGCCGTTTTCATTAATACCGTAAAACCTGCTATAGAGGCGCACATAGCGATGCTTGTTTGGAGCGGTTTATCTCGGTTCCCTGAAGAAATAGCAAAACGCTGCTAACTGACAAAATGTAGCATAATATTTATACAACATTTCTTTAGTTGAGAGCATTGTCAGATCTTCTATGGCAGCCGAGATAGGATGTTCCAAACTCTTGATAGCAAGCGCGCCTTTATTACAAGTTTTACGGTATATCGGAGAGACTACTGTAAACAGAGAATTAAAGAAACTGGAATTCTAAAAGTCAAAAGAATCTTACAAATAAACTGAGAAAAGAAAGGAAAAATATATAGGAAAAATAGGGGAAATGTCGATGTTAATTCGGACAGTTTCTTAGAGAAATAAAAAATATAGTAGGGAGAGAGAAGATGCATACACATCAATTATTTTTTTATTACGGTAGACGGAATACGGAATGGATGGAAAATTCACATTTGTTTGCTCAATAAAAACGGTAGAAAGAGCAACGGGGCAAAAGTTTTCTATCTTTTCACTACATAGTTTTCGGAAGAAGGGGGATTGAAAGAAATAATTGACAGCGTTCACAATACGGCTGTCTGTACGATGCCTTATTGGCACACAAGTAGAAGTGTATGGATATCATTTGTTATTGACAACTTCTTTCTCATCAATTCTTGTTACACCTAACAAAAAGGGATGGATGTTGAATAAAGGGCTATACTTAAACTAGGAGGTGCTGATCGTAAAAAGTAGTGGTATGAACGAGTCTGCTCACCAATATTCCAATAAGAGGCAGCAGACAGAAGGGGGCGAACATGCACTTTGAGGGTGGAAATAGAGAAGGTCACAAATGGGTTTTGTGCGCAATAAATTGGAGTACCTGGGAACCGTTACCAGACTTTTTGGAAAAATGGGCATGAGAAAGGGAAAAGTGTTTTTTCAGGAAACGACTAGTTGTCGATCCGCTCAAATTTCACCTTGTAAAAGACTCTAAGAATTTGAAGTCAGGCTGATTAATGACTGGCTTAAATGACCTTCGTTGATTTCAGAGCAAGTATCCGGGAAATTCATAGATTTTAACAGTTTATCTCACGAAAAAAACAAAACAAAAGATGATGTGGAAGAATTCGAATAACGAGAACGTTCTACAAAGATACGATGACTCATCGAGACTTTGCTAGTTGGAATTTGAGGGAACTTTGACAGTCAGTAACTTTCATGGCAGTGTTTCTATAAAAAAGTTGTCAACTACAAAAGTTAAGCGCTATTGTTGCTTTCTTTAGCCCATATCGAAAGAAATTCGTCTGACAATCAGGAGAAACCCAAATACCCTCTCAAAGTTGGTCATTTTCTACTGAAAGCAGGTAACGTTGAAAACATTTTGAGCGGTACTGTAGCTCTATGAATAATGCTTTTGTCGAAAAGTAAAAAACAATTTTTGTAGTTGACAACGCTTGGTAATGACGTTGTCAATAAAAAAGTGCGCGGGAGGTCC
Source organism: Caenorhabditis latens (assembly GCA_002259235.3). NCBI lineage: Eukaryota > Metazoa > Nematoda > Chromadorea > Rhabditida > Rhabditidae > Caenorhabditis > Caenorhabditis latens. Next base: position 22,009,602 of record CM056097.1, on the reverse strand, counting down.
TTTTTTTGGAGCAGCTCAGAGGTATCAACAGGCGGCGCGCGTCAACGAACGAGAGGCAGTAAGCGTTTCTCGTCTTCTATAATCTAATTATGGGGATTCTCCATAACAAAGTTCTCAAGTTTTGATTAACATCATTTTTGAAAAAAAAACTGTACTCACTTTCTTTCGTTGCAATCCAAACTATTATCTTTCGATGATCAGCTGGGAGGCTTCTGTCGATGACTTTTAGCTTCTCTCTATAAAACTAAACTTAATCTGAGAATGTCTAGGAATAGAAATAAGAAGAAATGAAACAAGTAGTTGAAGAAAAAGACGAGCATAAAGTTGTTCAATAGAGTCTCGTTCGAATGGGCGCCGATGTGAGAGCGAGAGATAGTTGTGATTGGAGAGAGTGCCGAGAAACAGAAACAGTCATCGTTTGAGGGTCACTTTGCGCCAGAAGACGAGCTCGGGGGAGGTGAGAAGAAGGTTTGGAGAGAAACATTATACAGGGCGTCTGTTACTCATTCTGATAGATTTCGGAATAAGCAAAAGACAGCGGTAGAACGAGCGGCAACATATCTGGTCTTAGCTTAATGACATAAACAAATGGAAAGACGATATATGAAGGGGTGTATATCTGTACTGTGGGGGTTATCCAATGATTTCAAAATGGGTGGACCATGAAAGACCGTGGTTTGGAGAAAGCCCGTTAGTGGTAGAAAAAGTTACAAAATATCCCATTTTTCATATATTTGTTCATAGTCAACCATTATTTTTAATTATTTCTGTTCCCCATCCTTTTCTTCCTATTTAGCTTTGATACTGTTGCTATCTTCTCAAAACAATGTCCCCAAATTCACGTCGTAAAACCTGTGAAATACTATTTTATTCACATTGCCTCCCGTATAAAATTTGAGCACCCTCCTCTCTTTGCGTTCACTCTCGCCCCCTCCCCATAAGTGATACGTATGTGACCCTCGAATCACTAGCTTTTTTTCCCTTTTTTTTCCTTACCTGTCGTGTTTCATTAGCTTATCATTCTTTTCTTTTCAATAAATGGTACAATAGTTAAGCTCGAGGTTTTGTTCAAACAAAACTTATAAGGATAAATGAAAGATTTCCGGGTAATTTCATATTCGCCCATCTCGTTGTCAACAAGGACTCTAAGTATGAAAACCAGATAGAGTAGACTTGCAAATTGTTTCCATGGCTACCGAATTCGTAGAAGCGTCCCTAATCTGACAACTTATTTTATTTCTATTTTATTCTTTATTTTTCTTTTTGTATAAGAGTTTTACTGCGAGTGTGATCACATTATTTTCAAAAAATTATGGAAAAACACATTATCAGTAGCAAAGATTATTGTTTTATGTTTTTTCCAGGGGTGACAAATATTATATAAAAATTCACAGAGATAGTTTCCATATTGTTATAAAAATCCTCACAAAGTTCACTGCAGTTACCCATGAAGAGGAAAAAGCGATAAAATAAAGAAGCAAAAAAGGAAAAAAGAGGGTCGGGACCGAACCATGGCCTTACTTCCTTCTACACCGACCCACTACCACTGAACCACTCGTACGTTAAAAAAGGTGAACACTTTTGCCCCGATTTGGAGTTCTGTGGTAAAAACCTTAACCATGTGAAATGTTTGAGAGCTCATAACTCGGTTCACAGAGACATTTAGCAGATTTTGACTGCAGAAATGTACTCCACGTAGTCGGAATTACCTATGACCAAGTTTATAGATCGTTTGAAATTGACTTCCCTTGTGAGACTTCTTTCTGTCGGCTTGCGTCAAAGAGGGTACTGTACTCAGAAGAAAAAGGGGAAGACGAAATGAAAACATTCCAAGGCCGCCCGCTAAGAAAACATCTGTCAATTCACAAGTTGACGAAAACTTTCTTGGCATGAAGCCAACTTTTCTGATATATGCGATTTTAATTTGGTCGAAGCATCTGGGAGATGAGAAATGGAGGAGTTTGTTTAGAGGGTTTCCCAGACAACCGAAAATATGAATTGGTTAAAAAAAATCTGAGGTAACCTTTGAGAACATGTATAACAGAAAATTGTCTGCTCACGATTTCAATTATTCGAGTTCAATTAATTTTCCAATTAAAAATGCATAATTTTCTGAGAGAAAGTAGAAAACCATCATGTTCCCCTTTTTTTCTTCCTAGTGTCCTCCCTCCCTCACGACTGACTGTATCAGGAAGAGTCATCCGATTGATGATGACGCAATAAGTAATATAGAAACTGGTGTGTGCATCTCTGGTCTTACCAGACTACATATATTTATACCCTCACCGTAACCCAAACTAGTAGCGCTTACAAAAAAAGAATGGATAAGGATATAATTAGAGAAAATTATAAATATAGTAATTCTTATGGCTGATATCAAAAAATTGAAAAGTGATATCTGAATGTTAGAACAGAAGAATTATTATGAAGGGAGATATTAGAAACAAGACTAACGGTATAACTCTTGGATTCGACACATTTCAGAATCAAGTGGAGTGTCATTTTTATAATCTGTGAACTGGAGAACTTCATGAATTTGGCGCGAAAAAATGATGATATCAACAACAAAATAAAAATGGGAAAAGGCATTGAAAACAGGATCATTTGAATCTCAATCGCACATTTTCTAGCTCATAACAATTAAACTGCACAATTCAATATCCATTTCTCGAAATCAATCACATTTCTTCATGAAGAATAATATAATTAGAAAACGATCTAAGGATGACCAAGTCATTTCCCCTACCGGCCTCTCGATGCACACACAAAACAGATATTTCTACTCTCTCTCTCACTTGCATACACTCTTTCTAGCGAGACAGTTTCGGAGGCGACTCGGTGTGTCTAACCACGCCTTCTTACCACTTTCTGTTTATGTATTGATTGGATTATAATGATACATATGCTTATGCTGTTCATTAGCACGAGTTCTCTTTTCATTCGGTTTGATCATTATTATTCATTTGATCATTATTATAGTACAGTACCGGTAAAAAATAATCTACCGTAAAACGTGCAAAATAGGAACACCCACTAACAAGAGTTCGGAGCATTCTATCTCGGTTTTCCTCGAAGATCTGAAATACTTTCAATTCAAGGAATCTTTTTGAATAATAAGCTGCATTTTATCAGTTATCAGTTTTCAGCTTTTTGTAATTTTTTTTGCAAGCCAAGTTATATTGCCGCAAACAAGCACCGCTAGGTGTCCTAGGTTTTTCGGTGTCTTGTTTCTGTTGTAACCTGACAAGTTTTGAGATTATATCCCGGTGTGATAAGTTTTTTTTAGAATGAACACTCATACTGTGGTTATAATTTCAACTTATGTTTCAGTTCGGTTTATTCTCTCAAATATGATCTTTTACGCTCGTTGTATATAATAATCAATGCTTTGTTACAGACATTCTCTACTCGCTTCAACTCATTTCGAGATGTCTGCTCCTGAAACTAACCTTAAGAATGCTTCTCAACAAACCAAGGTAAATCCCTCAATTCATTTAGTTAAACTCCTGAAATTTTTCAGATTAATGCTGATATAGCCGAGCAACTTGGATATCGTCAGATCCAATATTTGGGTGCCGGCGGTTTTGGAGCCGTGTCGCTTGTTCGAAAGAACGATGACAAAAAAGCTAAGGAGATTGTAATGAAACGCGTTTCCACTGCCAGCGAAGAATATGAAACAGAAATTGAAATTCTCGAGGACCTTAAAGGAGGAATGCATCCGAATATCATTGCAATGCTGTCCTGGGAAATGGTCAAGGACTTTGCAGTGATTTTCATGGAGTATGCCAATGGAAACACTCTGCAGAGTTACATTGGTTCTGACTGGTCGCTGGAAACGATTCACAAATACTTCACCCAACTGATTGCCGGTATCCATTACATCCACGGTCGCGGGTACTGCCACCGTGATGTCAAGCCTGAAAATTTGCTGATTTCCAATGGTAGGTTTTCCGTTTTTAGTTATGATTAACTTTTCTTTTTCCAGGAACTCTTAAAGTCTGTGATTTTGGAGTGGCTTGCCGCTATCGAGACCAAGACGGCATTTTCGAAGTGGAAAGCAGACACGGCACACCCCACATCTGGGCGCCAGAAAACTTTAGAGAAGACGATGTGAACGGACCAGCGCTTGACGTTTGGGCAACAGGAGTTGTTCTCGTGGAAATGATTAGTGGGGATATTCCATGGTCGCAAGCAAACACGTAAGCTTATTTTTAAATAGCTTCTGATATTTGTTTAATGTAAGAGAACTTTGTTTTTTCAGATTGTACGACAAGGAATTCGCAGGATACGTGAATAATCCAAAATGGGCAAATAAGGAGTTTGGCATTATCAAAAGTAAAGACTCAAGAATTATGAGTAAGTTTTGTTACATTTTCTCTCATTTTCTTTTATATTTTGATATGTTATTTACACTCCTTATCTTCAGATCTCGTGCGTAAAATTCTCCATGTTTACCCGACGCAACGCTTGACTACTGCACAGATTCAACAGGACGATTGGTTCAAACACTTTGTGCGTCCAAGAAACCATATGGCTAATGTTGCTGGTACCTCTGCTGCAAGGAAAAGAACGTACAAGCAAATTTTCCAAGAACAAGTTCTGGAAATGCCAGAGAAGCGTGTCAGAACTCTGAAACAGAAATGCAAATGTTGTCAGTAGTGTTTTGTTTGTATGATCCGTCCCTCCAAGTATTTCTACTTCTTTCTTCCCTACTTTTCCATTTGATATCCATGCATCAATCTGCTTTGCGTGCCTCCACATTTCCAAAATCATCCAAATTCGCTTCATATCCAACCATTTGCTCCTACTTTTCCTGTCCCCCATACTTTTCTTCTTTGAATCGTTCTGATTTGGTTGCCGTCTCTTCAAAAACAGAGTCCTCTCTCGAAATAATAACATATCCTGTCCAAAACCATGTTTTAACTTCTCTCTGATCACTGAATTTTATAAGAATCCTTCCCAAATCATCTAGTCCCTGCCCTTCCCCTTCATTCCTTCCTCTACAGTACCCAATATTTTGTTTGCTTTCCAGATCATTGTCCCCAAATTTACTTCGTTAAAACTGTGAATCACCACATTATTCACATCGCCTCCCGTATTCAATATGAGTACCCTCCTCTCTTTGCGTTCTCTCTCGCCCTCCATCAGTGACATGGATGTGGCCCGCGAATCACTAGCTCCTTCTATTCCTCCTTTTCTTTTCCTTTTCTTGTAGTAGTTTTTTTCTTATAATTCCTTTCTTTCCAATAAATGGCATATTTCATAAGCTTGAGGTCTTGTTCAAACCCGACTTACCGTGAAAACTGCAATGGAGTTGCCTCCAGCAAAGTCTATTTAACGCGGTATATCTTTTTTCTCAAGGAAAAAATAAAAAAGTTCCAAACAGACAAAATATAGCTGAATACTTATAAATATTTCTTCAGTTGGAAACATTTTGATAGCTATTAAGACAGTTGAGATATTGTGCACCAAACTCTTGCTACTGGGGGCATTTCTATTAGAGGAATTACGGTATAAGGTTTGATAATAAATTATCAGGGAATTTTTTTTGAAGATGAATTTTATGTTTCTGGTCATGATTTACTAGCTTGAGACATTTTTTTGTCGGCTTCCGATAAAAGGGAGTACTGTTCTCAGAAGAACGAGGGGGAGACGGAATGAAAACATTCCAAAAAGCCGCCCGCCAAGAAAACATCTGTGGACGGGAGAGAACGTTTTTCTGGTATATGCAATTTCAATAAGGTACCGTACTGAAAATCGGAACATGAACGCTGTCAACTATTTCTCTCAATCCCCCCCATTATTTTCTCTATTTGAAAAATTGAGTTGCTATTTGTGAGATTCGTATACAGAAACTTGTAATTGACCCCTACAAGTTTCTACTCTCACTTTTGTGTACTGTTATGATAATTTCATGTTCAAATCTTCATAGTTTTCAGAGAATGCAACGCTTTCGTTTACGGGTAAGAGATACTATGTCACCAGCTCAAAACAGATCGTTAAGAATCTGGTACAAGGAAAAAAAGAACCCTGATAAGGAAGATCTCGAATGTTATGCGTCTAAATTGAAATTGCCGAGAGAAAAAGTGAGCTTGAGTATTACTTTTATCCTTTTATCACTCACTTCTTGATTTCAGGTTGCTGCATGGTTCCAGCTTCAGAATCAGAAGCCAAATGAAAAAGCACAAGAGAGGAACCGTGTGCTTGCAAGAAACCAGATAATGAGATGTATGAAGTCTCTTCCGATACCAAAAAGACGAGAGTGGAAACCGTCTGTCAAAGTTGTGGCTGAAAATAAACAACGGCAGGCAAAACAAGCCGGCAATCCGGCTGCTCAGCAGCAGGCTATAAATCGTTCTATGAACTTCGCAAGATCGAGATCTGCGCGTGAGTAAAAATAGGGGGGTGGGGCTCTGTTAGAGGTTTCACGGTGACCGGTTATTTTTTTGATTCATGCTTTTTCAGAAATTGAATACATCTACAGGAAGACGACATCAAAAGCTGGTGAACGTTTTTTGAAAGGACCCATACGAGATCCAAGAACGAGCCCTTTAAACAGAGCGTTGAATGTGCAAGACGAAAATCTCGCAAGGCAGAGGCATGCAGAAGAATTTTCTTTATCTTCTGCTGGAAACACGATAAAAAGCATTGAAGAAAACGAAGCATCTGAAAGTGTAAATGTTCGGAAATTCGATAACACTCCATTGTTGAATACCCCAACGCCGAGGGTGAGGTTCTTCATATTGAAAACTTCAATTTTCGTGTGAATTTTATCTTTGTATGGTTTTCGGTATGCAAATTTTACTTTCAGAGACGGTATTTTCTGAAAAAATCTCGGAATTGGAAGAATGAACCAGAAGTGGCGAATGCGCAAAGATCTGGAGAGCCATCTGAAAAGAAAGAAAGACGTGATAACGTGGGTACAACTTCGGAAAATATTGAAGGCAGTGCTCAAATGACCAGTCACAACACAGATAGAATGTCATTAGAAACAGTTGCAAATGTTCCTGAAGAGGTATGTTTAATACATATTTTTAAGAGGGGAACAATAGAAAGTTTCGAGTTTGTTATTTTCTTACTTAAAACAAACTTGACGTTTTATAGCTTTGGGATTCTTCCAGCAAAACTGAAAATTTCCATGAAACAAGGAAGTGTTCAAAAATTAATAGAAGTGTGGAATACTACAGTAATGACCATAATTCTGATTACTTTGGCCATTTTCAGTTAGAAAAGACTGATTTTGAAAGGGAACCATGAAGTCATAAGTGATTTTTGAGTTTTAACTTTAAAATGACTATAACTTTCTGAGGAGTGTCCGTACAAAAACGTTGTTAACTACAAAAATGGAACTCTACTTTAGATCTATGTGATCTTTTAAAATTTTTTTTGGTGGGACAATGAATGAATACCGTAACACATTCTCAAAGCCAAACATTTTAAACTAAAAACTGTCGCAATTGTTAGAATTAATGCCATTACAGTATGAAATATAGTTGTTTTCTGAGTGCCCAGCGTATGACTAAACCAACATGATAACAAACTGCCAAACAAGGAAAGACGTCACCACTTAAACCATGTTTTCAGATGTCCGTACTTTATGAAAAAGGAAAAACGCAAGAGGTCACTGTTATTGAAAAGCCGTTGGAAGTCGAAGACTCTGTAGGAAACAAGGAGAGCATTGAAGAGAAATTGAAGCTGATCAGAAAAATTGCTATAGTTGAAACTAGTCAAGAAATCAATGAAAATGCGACAGATGAGAAAAAAATTGTAGCCAAGTTATCGAATAACCTTATCTCATTCCTCCAAACCTGCAAGGACCGTGATAGCTTCAAAAAGAACAATGCTGTTAAGAAGTTTTTTGAAAGATTGAAACTTACTGCTGAGACGAATGCAAATGACCATGTGAAGATTTTCGATGAAATCGGGAAGAAGTTCGAGCCGAAAAAGGATGAGCCAATGTATTCCGAGGTAATTTTTGATAAAATTGCTTTTGGGTATTTTTCTGAACAGAATTTTGGGTGAGGTGGCTTGGGTTTTAGTTTTGAAACCATCTTCTTGACTTGAAATCGAACTTTTTTACACATTTTTTGAAAAATTAAGTGATTTTTTCGTAAAAATAGTGGATAACCTGTAGTTAGGTACAGTTAAGCACTCTCCTGCCAATCTGTAATTTAAGTTTGCTGGTTCATTTTTTAGAGAGTTCTGTCAATGATCCAGCTATCCAATTTTATTAAAAACCAGCCTGGCTGCCGCGCCTTCGGCGCTTCATCCGGCTGGCCTCTTTTTATTTTCCTTTTTTTAACCCTCTTACGAAAGCGTTCACGTGGCCGAGTGGTTAACGCTCACGCCTGTCGGTGAAAGGGTGAGGGTTCGACTTTTGCCTATAGCGCGCTCTACCCTTTATTTCTCAAAAATCTTGCGGACATCCTGAAAATCACACAGACAAATCCACAGACAGAGCCCACACGCGTTTTATGTATAAGAATGATAAATGTTCTGATTTCAAAACCGAACAAAAATTTTAAATGAAAAAATGGAAAATCTGAGATCCTGTTGAGTTAGAAAGTTCCTGACGTTTTCTTTTTTCAGATAAGGCATTCGTTGACTGCAATCTTCACAAACCACAACCTCTGCTGTGGACTATTTTATGCGAAGGAGCCTATCATTTCCTGCACAGGCTGCAACATGTACTACCACTACAAGTGTAGAGAGCTCCAATTCAATAAAGGAAAATCCACAGCGGAGTGTGAATGTCAAAAGTCGGAGATGCTCACTGGACAGTTCTTAGCCACAGAAATTCCAACAACATTTCTGTCGGATTACCTGGAGAATATTGTGAACAAGAAGCGAAAGAAATCAAACAGAAAAGTGGTTATTCGAGAAGTTTACTCCGAGAAGATTCACTCTGAATTCGGAGAAAATGTGGAGAAGCTGTATAAGAATAGCGGAAAACAAGTTCCAGTAGTAGAATATAGAGATCGGATCCTTACTGTGTACATCACAGAGCGAGGTTGCTCAATCAACACGTTTTCCCTCGAAGTTCAAGAATACAAGATGGGAAAGAAGATTTACATTGGATACCTGGACTCGGTGCAATTCATCAAGGACACAACAGAAAGAGGCCAACTATATCGATCCGTTGTCTTGGCGTACTTCGAATTCATTAGAAATATTGGATATGAGGACGTGCAAATTTATTCACAACCTCCAGAATCAAATAAAAAAAAGTACATGTTCAATGGTTGCCCAAAAGCACAAAGACTACCAAGTCAATCTCATCTTCGAGGATGGTATGATAGACTGCTCGGAGAAGGAATAGAGGAGAAGATTGTTGCGTCATATACCCATAGCTACAGCATCAAACCGGGTGCAGATGTTTTCTCTCTTATCGAGTACCTGTACTGTATCGGAGGATCTTGGTGGAAGAAATTAGAGAGAATCATTACTAGCAGCAAGGAAACTGATTTCAATGCTTCCGAATCCGACGTTTTCCTGAAGAAGATAGTAGACCTGGTCAAAGTCTACGACGAGAAACTTTATCATGTGAAACTTTGCCGTCCAACTGTCCCGTTGTTGGAGTTCAAAGACGATTATGAAATCAGCAGCATTTTCGAAGAGCCAGATGACGACTGGCTACAGTACCAGAAGAGAAATGACCTAAGTTTTGAGACTGATATCAGTGCAATGTTCGCATCTGCGGTGATGGTTCAAGCTGTGATCAAAAAGCAAAAAGAAACTACAGCCAAGAATAATCAAGCTGTGGTCAAGGTGAGTTTTTAAGATATCTGCATATATGATGAGCTACATAATATTTCAGGGACCACATCTTCCTGAATGAACTGGTTGTGTAAAAACCATCTTCCGTCAGAATACGTTGACATTTAGTTTAAACACTCTCCACCTACTTCTATAATTTTCGGTTTTAAAAAGCCCAATGTATTCCTCCAAGTTTTCCTGCGTCTCCATTTTTTAGTGTTTTGCATTTTTTAACACATTCTACATAAATTAAGATTTTCTTGTACATCTGAGTCTTTTGTGATCTAAAATACCGTTCTACAGCGTGGTTATAAGTGTACAACGCTCTTGAATCACTGTTTTTTGACGGGAATGCGATTTAATGCTTCCATGGACACAAAATTTAAAAATTAAACTTTAACAACTCATGAAATTACCATAATGCTGCGCCAACACATTTCCTCTACCTTCAAACGTTTGAATTGCCACCATATTACGGTCCAACTCAATCTGCGTCTCCCACATCCACACACTCTCTCGAGCGCATCGTCTCGAGGAAATTCCTTCACAGACTGCAGACAACCCCCAACAGAACACACAACGTCGCTATTAAACCCTTTTTTCCATAAAAGATCGGTTCACGAACACTTGCCGAGAAGTGATCGAGGCTCACGGAATTTCTTCCAAAGGGTCTAGTAGTTAAAAAAACAAAAAACCGTAGTAAAATACAATTTTTACCCAACTACGAGACCCATCCAAACAAAGTTCTGAAACACAATGGATATATGTGTTGGTAGCACAGTTTATTGATCAATGTTTCATGCCACAAGGATTCAAAATACCTGTAAGGGGCGAGCTTCCAATTTTTGTTTTTGTGAAACCTAGTTTTATAGAATATTTGACAACTTCATTTCACCAATGTGGTGTACAAGGAAATGGCAGAGCATTATAATTTTTGGAAAGTTACAAGAAAACTAAAAATAAATGAATGCAGATCGTCACGTGGAAAAACATTTGTATGGTTATGAAAAGGAATGGCGGACAATTGACAGGAAATCATTACTGGAAAGAAACAGAAAAAAAGGCATGTTGGTAAGGGGAGAAAGATCAATAGAGATGGCAATCGAGAACTAATGACTTGGAGCTTGAAAAATGATGACATTGAGCGAAATTATTGTTTTTGACGAGTAGATATCATTATTGCTGAGTAGTTCTTACGTTACGAGTGCGTTTTGATGGAAGTTCCGCTGTTTCTTGCAGTATTTTTTGCTCGTAAGTACGCTTAAAGTTCGTGACCCACTCATCTTGGAGAATCTCTTCCACCGAGATTCTTTTGGAGACATCAACTTGAAGAATCTTTCGGATCAATTCTGGAATGGATATATTTTTTTAGAAGTAAGAGCTAAGACGCTGAATTATGTAATAGAGCAAAGAAACTCACTCATAATTCTTGATCCGTCGCACGGGGATTCCTCGATCATTTTGAACACCGGTCCACTCCAACTAGGGTCCGCGAGATATTCAGAGAACTCAGGATCATTTCTGAGAAAGAGTTTTGAAGGAACTTATCACACAGATTTGGGACAACTTACGGTTGTGCTCTTTTCCATGGGAGCTTGTTGGTCAACATGTTGACCAGGACGATACCGGCTGACCAAACATCCAAAGCTGGGCCATTAACACGTTCCTTTTCGAAATTCTCGGGCGCGAACGTTATCTTGGTGCCATATCCGCTTCGGACTTTCGATTCCGTGCCTCCAACTCGGAATCTGACCGCAAGTCCAAAATCTCCGATTTTCAGCACCCCTGAAAATAATGAATTGTTGATGAAATTACTAATGGTTTTTTGTAAAACAAACCATTTGAAATAAACAAGTTTTCGCATTTGATGTCCCGGTGGCAATGGCCAAGAGTGTGAATATGTTTCAGACCAAAAAGTAGGTCTTTAAAAAACATATTCACGGTTTTTAAGCTCAGCCCAAACGGGATCTGATCTTTCAGATCTTTTTCATTTGCGTATTCCATAAAGATAACCTTATTTCCTTCATAATCATCATCTGTGATATATTTTATGATGTTTCGGTGTCCCGATTGACTCATTGCCCCATGAATGAGGCATTCGGTTTCACACACTTCTTGTCCTTTGGCGGTGAGACGTTTCATGACAACTTCTGTGTTATCACGATTCCTTTTCACAAGAGAAACATGACTGAATCCTCCATCTCGCAAATACCGCAAATGCGTGTATCCGAGTTTCTTTGCTGCTTTAGCATTTACCTGGAATATGTTTATTGCTAACTTTCCCCGTGCCGGGCCGAAAACGAAAATGTTCTCGGTGCGTCTTAAAATATGTTTTGAATTTTTTTGTTTGAAAAAGAATGTTTTTGACTAAAAATTTGAAATTTAATCAAAAAGTAGATATGTATAAAAATTTGACGTCTATTTTGGACAAATCTGGTTCATTGCAGTTCGCGGGCGGTAAGACACAAAAATTATAGCATATTAGTGCTCTTCCTTATTGACTTGCTAAAATGCACTTACCATTGGGGCTTGTGGATCAGCTGGCATGATGAAGAGATGATTGGAAAACTGAGTATGAGTGAGCTGAAAACTAGTTAATAGGAAAATACTTTGATTATGAACGGAAAATACGAGAGTTGAAAGTACAATAGTCTGGGAACGTAACCAGAAAATAAACTTGATAGACTTAAAAAAACGGTAATGAAAGTTTTGTGATCTTTTATTGGGTGATAAAATTTTGTCAGTTGAACAAAACTGTATACATGATTTACAGTGACGGGCAAAAGTTTATCATTCTATATGCTTTCAGTTGAAAATGATCAATTTTGAGGAAATGCTTCAATATCTCTGACGGACTCACCAAAAAAAACTCGCATGGACTATACAGACCAAAAGTAGAACTTCATTTTTGTAGTTTGCCGGTTTTTCATACGAGCACTATTTAGCAAGTTACAGTCAAAAAAAAGCACTGGAAAAATTGTTGAAGACACATATTTGCCGGCATGTAACTCGTACAAAAAATTGGTCGACTACAAAAATAAAGCTATACTTCTTTTAATGGTATACAAAGTTTTTTTTGGGCCCTTCAAGGGTACCTAAATATTTTCTCAAAGTTGATAATTTTCAACTAAAAACAGCTAAAATTTATAAACGATTAGCCAACACTGTAGATAGAAGATTGTAAAAACAATGATTACTCAAAATGTAAGCTTAAAATTAGGTAAATATAGTACATATAGAAAAACAATGATGAAAATATTAGGATAAGCAAATCAGAAACATTGAATCAACCGATTTGATTAGAATTACTAAAAACAACAAATTTTCTTTCAATAATTGTTAAGACTCGTTTTGTTCGTTCTTCATACATTTCGCTTCTAACGTTTTTGAGGTTCAAGTTTCTTGGGCTTCTCCTGCAACAGCTCAATCATAGTTATAACGATGCAACCGTATTTGACGTTTTATGACATCTTTGGGTACTGGTATTACTCTCAACATGTACTTTTAACATGCTGGATAATTCTTGCAACTTTATTTCGAATTCAAGTGTTTTTGTCGCACCGCTCCCCTTGTTGCGGCTACGCATATTTTCGTGGTAGATTTCAAAAATGGACCGCTGTTTGAAGATGAGAAAGCGTGGCCACCGGAACAAGCTGTCTATGTAGAGAAAATTTGAAACCATTTTAGCATTTTTTCAGTTGAAATTTTTCAACTTTAAGAGTGAGTAACGATATCACTAATTGTCTCGTCATATGAACAAGAGTAGAATTTCATTATTGAGACTAACAACTTTCCGGTCCAAGCAAGGATTTCATCAACAAAGTCCTCTTTCAAATTGAATAATTTTAATGCAAACTAATGCAATTTTTGCTGCCGTCTTAGAATGAGTATAACTCGCTAGGGGGTGCCTGTTCAAAAAAGGTGTCAACTACAAAAATGAAGTTCTAAATGAAGTGGAGTTTGGTCTGTAAAATCCATGAAAAAAATATCAGTGGAACAATCTTTCATACCAATTTATTTCAACTTATTCTTTACCTCCCATAAATGTTTCAGTTTCTGCGATAGATTTTGGAATCAGATGCTTGAACAAACTCCAATCCTCCTACTGGATCATGAGTATAGAGAAACATGGATTTGCTTGATTAAAGAATCACAGATCCTGCAACCTGATCTTCAAAAAAATAATTCAGGTTCGCCTAGATCCCAGCTTAAATTTCTGGCAATTTCGTGCCGGATTATTAAAGGGTGTCTATCTCAGTGCGCCGGACAGGAAATCGTGCCGGTAATACGGTAATGGGCCTGGTGATACGGTAGTGGAAATACGGCAAATAGTGCCAATTGTGTGTTTGTGCTAATAATTAATGCATTTTTTAAATCATTTTTATTCCTTCCTTATGTAAAACGTTTTAAAGCTCAAATAAGATTTAGTCAGTGTTCAGTGTGAGATAGCGGTTAGTGAGACTACTGTTCTCACCTGTCACCTCTCCAATTGGAACATTCATCAACATCTCATTTTTCACACTAATCTTCCCAAGAGCTGTGTACATAACAACCCAAGTACCCCTTTGCTCATCCAGTATAGTCTGTCACAGTGCTGTCTATTGTTTATGACTGTCACGACTCAACTGCATCGGCTGGCCGGGTAGTTGTAGTAAGAATTGTGTGTTTAACCAATATAGATGAGGGAAAAACCACTGTTCTTCGCGTTTTTCGACTCACTGAAAGTACTCCATGGAGAGTTTTGCTGCAACCAAAAAGAAAAGCTGGGGAATAACCACCATCATCGATTCGCGAGCCAGACAGAGGAATTATATCAAACGAACTCTGTAAAATTCTGATTTGCTAAAAAGATGAACAACTCTTTTGTGAAACGGAACGACTTCAGTTCTGATTATGTCCAAATCCATTCAAATTTGCATTCCATCATATTCCTATTGAACCCCATCGAATCGAAAAAACAACTCACAGACAAAGAACAGAATCAATAGCAGGGAATCGAGACGTCTCTCATTACAAAAAGAATAATCCCAGAGACCAGTCTTCAAAAAATGTTCAATTAGAGAGAAATTTGTGTGCAGAGGGTGCAGAACGTGCATTCTTATCTCATTATTGCGCACACATTAGATCTAGGGAGAAGGACCGTGCAAAGAGGTAGACGAAGAGGTGGACCCCTCCGACGGGCCGGCCCGGCCTAGAGGGGGATTTTGTTGGATTGTTTTTTTCAGCCCGACACTTATAGTGTGTACAATTAGTTTGGATGTTGAGGTGTAAGTTTGAAACTATTGTATTTTCATACTAATATCACAATCGTCACAGTAAGAACATTAACTTTCATGGAGGAAAAAGTGTCGCCAATCCTTTCAAACTTCAACGTGAACCCAGTATAGGCTGGGTGAATCAATCTCCCGAAACTTCACACTCCAGATATCCACATGATCCTCTGAGTTTGCCACGTCACACGAGAAGTAAGACGTTGGTACCTTCTCAAGGGAATGGAGAGTTCAATCATTTAGTGAATGAATATTGTAAAATGAACGGCAATTATCTGTCCGGCTTCCTGTTAAATAGTTGAGAACATGATACATTATGTTTTCATATTATCCCAGACGGTTTTGTAAATTGCATTCTTTCATAGATACTGAATACTGTCAAATGTGTCTTTGTTGACAGAGGAAACAGATGAAGGATGAAGAAGAGAGGAAAGAAAAAAACTATTTCTTTTAACGGAGCTATAACGAAAATGTAAAAAATTGTGAAATTTATTTTATTATCAGCATAACAATTTTTTGTTCTCAAAATTCTTATCATCCGTTCTTGTCCGAACTGAGGAACATATCTGCAGCATACATCAGTAACATGTTTTTTTTAGAGAATCATACTTTATTTTTATATTGAAAATAGAATAAAAATACGAAGGAGATCTAGAAACAGAGATGTGCACAACAATAAATGCTACACAAACTTTCTTTGTGGCAAAACATCCGAATAGTTATCCGTTAATTTAAGCGGAATTTCGAAAAAAGAAAGATCGCACAAAATAAATGTCGCACTAAATAATTGTCGCTGGAGTGTGAAGTGAACAGATCAAGAAAATAACTCCATTTTTGTAGTTGACACATTTTTTGTGCAAACGCTCCCTAGAGAGTTATGGTTATTTGAAGACAAGAGCTCAAAACTCGCAAGATTTTGCATTGAAATTGGTCGATTTAAGGGAGAAATTACTTTGTCGATATGTAATTTGCTAGGGACTGTTTGTATAAAAAAGTTGTCAACTACAAAAATGGAGTTCTACTATTGTTCTGTGTGACCCTGTAAAAAGTTATTCTGTGAGACAGTTAGTTTTACTATGACACACTCTCGAAGTCGGGAATTTTCAACTGAGAAAGGCAAATTATGATAGATTCTTGGCCGGTACTGTATGTGACATAATCAGAATCTTATCCACTGTGCTCAACTGTACGGTAACAGAAATGCTGGTTGGTTGGTTGTGAATCTTTTAAATGATTAAATAATTTCATACAGCAGCAAGTATCCTCATAACAGTGTAAATTGGGTGTAAGAAATTCAGTAGATATGGCACTCATGTCTGTCGCTGAGAGACTGTATAAATCCGGCAGAGGAATTAGTTGATACATTTCGTGACACTTTTTTGAGATAGAGCGTCTGATGAAGAAGGAAAATGCAAGTGTCATTCGTCGTCCTACCATAAACTGAATGGAGGATGAAGAGCAAGACGCTCACCAGACGGGATTTACAGCTCTTCCGTTTTAGAGTCGGGTTTCAGAGTCGGTCAGTAAAAGAGGAAGTATTTATTATCGAAATTCCGGATAAAGTAAACTTACGTCCAGCTGGAGAAAAAAGAAAATGTCGGAAGAGGAACATTGCAAGATGCCAGGAGTACAGTACCTGGAGAAAATAATAAAAATGATAGAAGAGAAACAAAACTCCTGGAACATTCATAAATGCATCTTAGATCTGTGAAAACTGTCTGTATTTCAAATTTATCCATTTTGAAGTTCAGTTTCTGAATTTTTTACAAATAGTTGAAACCTAATATGGTATGACACGTTTCACTAAGCTTTCAGTCGTTCTCTTGTAAGCTACTGTACCAGTCAAACGGTTAAAACATGGACCGTTTTCAGTTAAATTTGTCCAACTTTAAGAGTGTGTCATGGTAATTCCGTTTGTCTCATCGAGACGCTTTTTGAAGAACCATACAGTTTTGAAGTAGAACTTTGTTTTTGTAATTGATTACTTTTTTCTCCAAACACTCCCTAAAGAGCTTCGGTCATTTTAAGACGACAACTCAAAAATCGCACTATTTTACACTAAAATTGATTGATTACGTAACTCTCTAGGGAGCGTCCGTACGAACAAGTTGTCAACTACAAAAATGAAGCTCTGTTCTTGATTCGTATTATTCAGTATGAACCTACCGAGCAGGTCAATTAGAATTATCATGGCACCCTCTCAAATTTGGCTATTTCTATTTTTTTTTTAATTTTCAACTCCATTTGTTTAGTTTTCAGTTTTCCTAAAAATGAAGTTCACATGCTCATTTGCACTATAAGTTTCCGCTAGGTTTACAAGTTTTTCTTTTGTTTCTCTGGTTTTCTTTGCCAGTTGATACTCCTGACTCCTTTTCCTGCTCTCACTTTTCTCAATATGTTTATATGAATGCTTCTGTCATCTTTCGCGGCAAAAACCCGTGTATCTTTTCTTAATGCACAATTGAGCCGCCTGTATTTCCGTGGTCGTAAAATTCTTTTTGACAGCGGGTGACACATGATATAGCTGAGCAGGGGGAGGGGCATTGTGGACCAAACCAAACTTATTGGACAAGGGAAGAAGATGGAAGGGGCAAAAACGGAGAGACTGTATACTCATAAAAGTATAGGGGGAAGCAAATGAGAATTCTTCTCCAGAAGGGACTCACATCTCATATTTGTCAGTAGTTTGCACTGATCCAACCAACTGAATCTCAGTTTTTGTACATTATTTTAAAAATCAAAATTGACAGCACTACCTTTTTCTGTTCCAACAATTCAATGGTGTTCATGAAATTTTTCTTTTCTCCACTCTGGTTATGATACTTTATAAAATGAACCGCCGAAGAAAAGAAACAGAAATCCTAAGATTCGCGGCACCAAGATCAAATGAGAAAACTCATTGGGTGAAATTGACGGTCTCCCTTCCATCTTTCACTTTTGAAATCACTCCTATCTTTTTTGAAAAATTTTACTTTCTAATATAATATTTTCATCTTCTTCATCACAACAATGATTTTTTTTGTGATTTTCACTAAAATTCAAAATCTAAAAGGTTCAAAGGATGAGTCTGTTACCTTTTTTCCCTGCATCAAATCAACTCACGTTCCCCTTTTTTCATTAGAGTATGTTTACGGTTTCCAGTAGTTCGTGACCTCCGAATTCGTGTTCATGTCCCACCTCTTATTGGTATGCTCATAGCAATAAACAGTCTCATTAGATGAAGTTGACGATCTTTTTTTCTTTTTATTTTCCCCCTCCTACTATGTTTCAAATCAATGTTCTTTTTTTTCACAAACATCTGCTGCCTGTAAGTTCTCTGTTGGACAGCGTGCGACAAAAAAGAATAGATGTGGGCGGAGAAAAGCGTACCATATTTCACTTAACAGAAAAAAAGAAACCAAAGACAAGGAGAAGCAGGAAAAGAAATTTCGTGTGATTGCGAGTTCCTTTAAATCCCAACAAGCAAAGGTTCAATGAGTCATCGTATCTTTGTAGAACGCTCTGTCTATTCGAAATCTTCCACCTCATGCTTTGTTTTTTTCATGTAATGTGTTTGAATTCCACTGATACATGCTCTAAAACTAGCAGAGCGCCATTTCACATTGTCATTAGCTAGTGTATTTTTCCTCTATCAAATCAATTCACATTCCCCTTTTCCTAAAAATTTGGTGCCGGTTCCCAGGTACTCCAACCAATTGCCCAATAACCCCATTAGTGGCCCTCTCTGCTTTTAAATAAACGTCCTTGAAACTCATGTTCGTTTCCATTTTCTTGTTGGTGTCTGCTCCCTCTTATTGGTGTCCTGATGAACTTCTCGCTTCTCCAGTTTTTTGGCTATTAGCATTTTCCTGCTCTCACTTTTCTCAATATGTTTATATGAACGATCCTGTCATCCTTCGCGGCAAGATACCGTGACCCTTTGCTTAATGAACAGTCAAATGAGCCGCCTGTAGGCCCGCAGTCGTAAAGTTTTTTTTTAACCGCGGGAGGCACGTGACAGAGGGATATGGCGGATAAGGGGGAGGGGCAAAGCGGACCGAGCGGAACTTATTGGAAAGGGGGAGAAGATGCAAAGGGCAAAAAAAGAAGAGACTGTATATTCATAAGAAAGCAGGCTAGCAAAAGATGATTGTCTTCTAGAAAAGACTCACAACTCGTAGTTGTCTGATAGTATCGAGCCGACTAAACTTTTGTACATTGTTTATAATCATAATAATAACGATTGACAGTACTACTTTTCTCTTTTTCAATAACCTACTGGTGCTCATGAAACGGATATTCCTTCTTTTCCTAAAAGTATGTAAATGGTTTCCAGGTACTCTAAGTAATTGTTCAAGAACCCCGTTCTTGAACATTTTCCTATTCCAATTGTTCATGACCTTCGAATTCATGTCCATTTCCCACCTCTTATTGGTATGCTCATAGCAATAAACAATCTCATTAGGTGAAATTGACGATCTTTTTTTCTTTTTCTTTTCTCTCTCCTACTAAGTTGCAAATGAATGCATTCTTTTCTCACAAACATCTGCTGTCGGTAAGTTCTATGTTGGAGAGTGTGCTACAAAAACAGAATAGCGGTGGGCGGAGAAAATTGTACCATTCCCCACTCGATAGAAAAGAGAGAACATGAGACGAGGAGAAGCAGTGATCTGTCGATTTCCACTAGCTCGATGAGTCATTGTATTTTTGTGGAACGTTCTCGTTATTCAAATTCTTTCACCTCATTTTCTACTTTGTTTTTTTTGTAAGATAAAAAGTTATAATGTCCAAATTTCACTAATACTTGCTCATCAAACTAGTAGACCGCTATATAACCCAGTCCTCAGCTATTCTTACTTTAATCTCATTTTAAAAGGGGAAAGTTAAGGGTGTAGATAAATAGTCTCTCCAGGAAAGACATTTTTCCCTTCCCCGTTTCTATTTTCCGAAAAAGGTTGGTAACGGTTCCCAGGTACTCTTACCCATTGCGCAAGAATTCCATTCGCGACCCTCTCTATTTTCAAATCAACGTCCTTCAAACTCATGTTCGTTCCTCTTCTCTGGTAGATGTCTGCTACCTCTTATTGGTGTCGTAATGAACAAACAGATTCATATTGCTACGTTTCACAATCACCCCCTCTTACATTAGTTTAAGTTTCACCTTTTTCAATATCCATGTCTTCTTATTAGGTATAACAAGAAATGATGAGTAGAAAGTTGTCAATAACGAATGATATCCTTACACCCCCCCCCCTCGTGTGTCAATAAGTCACCGTAGTGACACCCGGAACAGGAACGCTGTCAACTATTTCTCTCAATTCCACTTCCCCTAAAAACTGTGAAGTGAAAGATAGCACAGTTGTTTCGTGCTCCTGACCTTCTACCGTTTTATTAAACAAATGTATATTCATCTTCCAACCATTTCGTTTTTCGTCCACCGTAAAGAAATAGTTGATAAGCATGCATCCTCTCTGTCCCTACTATTTTTTATCTCTCTGAGAAACTGTTCACATTTTTTTATATGTCCCTATTTTTTCCGATGTCTTCCATTCTTTTTTCAGTTCATTCTTAAGATTCTTCGGAAATGCTGTTTCTTGTGTTTGCTCTTTACAGTACCGTTCAAAAAAGACGTTTTTTTGCTGTATCAGTAGCAAAAAACTGATCGAAAGCTTTATTTTTGCAGTTGAGAACTTTTGATGCAAGTCATTTCCGTATTTTTACGAGTAGACGAAGTATTCTTATCAAATCAGCCGATTCCAATCCAAAATTGTGAGAATTTAATACAGTTCACGATGCTTGGCTGTAACAACTTAGAGTTTTGTCCTATAAAAAACAAACTTATTCACTTCACACTGTAATCGCAAAAATTAACATCCTTAGGTCATCTAATCAACCTTTAATTTGCAGAATATCAGAAACCACTGCAACAAACCAGAACAGAGAGGTAACGAGAGAAAATGAGGAGAAGAAAGGGTCAGTTTAACTCTATTATTTATTTCTTTATCTCACAACGAATAAACCAGTTTCAGGAACTCCGAAAAAAAGAAATGTGCCAAGCGCCACCACCAACTCAACTGCCTCTTCCACAACCACTCAAAACTTGGCTCAGAATTTGACCAAGTTCGCTGAGCTTCAAAGAAAGGTTCAGGCTCATCTGAATACTCTCGTGGCCAACTTGGAGGTCAAGAGCGCCAAAGAATACAAGCGCGCATTGGAAGTCAAACGCGTAAGGGAAGCCAAGCTCGCAAGAGAAACAGCAAAACGCGCAAAAGAAGCCAAGCGCGGAAGGGGAGCCAAGAGTGCAAGAGGAGCCAAGAGTGCAAGAGGAGCCAAGAGCGCAAGAGGAGTCAAGAGCGGAAGAGGAGCCAAGAACAAAAGAAAAGTAAAGAACGGTAGAGGAGCCAATAGCGGAAAAGGAGCCAAGAGTGCAAGACGAGCCAAGCGCGTAAGAGGAGCAAAAAGAGCAAGAGGAGCCAAGAACGCGAGAGGAGCTAAGCGCTCAAGAGGAGCCAAGAACGCAAAGAAAGCCAAGATTGCAGAGGAAGAAAAAAGCGCAGAAGAAGAAAAGAAAGCAAGGAAAGCTGCAAGGGAAGCCAAGATCCATGCTGACAAAGTGAAAGAGGTGGTGGAGAAGGCCAAAAACGAGACAAGAGCCTTAAAACTGATGGAGGTTGTTTTCGAAGGACTGAAGGAAATCAAGGAGTTGAGAGGAGCAGAGTTGAATGAGGTGAGCTTTTTTT
Organism: Caenorhabditis latens; assembly: GCA_002259235.3. Lineage (NCBI taxonomy): Eukaryota > Metazoa > Nematoda > Chromadorea > Rhabditida > Rhabditidae > Caenorhabditis > Caenorhabditis latens. Next base: position 21,987,857 of record CM056097.1, on the reverse strand, counting down.
TAACTTTGATTGTGAACTGAAACGCGTGGCTAACAGTAATTCTGAGAATAAAATTAAGCTGCGGGGCCTGGTTGCAACGATATATCTCGGTTCTCAAATCAGATAGACGAAAGTTGTTAACTGACAAAGTATAGCTTGATTTTCATAAAATATTTTGCCAGTTTAAATAATATTCAAACTTTTAAAGACAGCAAAGATAGGATGCTCCAAAGTCTTACCAGCGTGTGCGCCTCCATAACATGTCTTACGGCAATCAAACGTTGAGACTGGGTTGCAGTCTAACACCTGATACCACATTTTGAAATGTTTAGATAATTCATAGATTCTAAGTAGATCTTTATTTTTGTAGTTGACCACTTTTTTGTCCGAGCAGACACCAGTGAGTTATCAAAGTCAAAGATATTTTTTGCAAGGGTTTCCTCTTTGCTGAGAAAGATTTTCAGCTGTTTACTTTGAAGGACTGAAACTTATTAGGAAGTGTCCGTTCAAAAAAGTTGTCAACTACAAAAATATAGCTCAACACTTGTTTTGTACAATCAATGAAAATCCTATTGGGTGTGATGGTCAGAATCACCATGACACACTTTCAAAGTCGGACGACTTCAACAGAAATGGCCTTTTAAAGCGTCGCGTGTTTCGCAACGCGTGATTCTTTCTTTTCAATAATTTTTCAAAGTTTAAAGGGGGACTGCGGTATTCCAAAATTCGAGATTTTTTGATATGGATCGACTCAGAATTTTATAGAAAAGAGAAAAGTCTCTTGGGGCTATGTCCGAAAATCAGTCTAAAACGAGTTATGAGCCCTCAAAGTGTCAAAAAGAGCCCCTCGCCGTGAAAATTTGCCTTATATTTCAAGGTAAAATTCTCTCGCCGTGAACGTGAAAAAGTGAATATTGAGAGAATAGCGCCGTGAACTCTCTTCTATCAGTATATTCTACTGTTCAAATGAGGAAGTTTCTCCATGATCATGAAGTCTTTGGCTGGAATTGACCTAGATAATCCGAGAAAACAATACGAACTTATTACTTTTTTGGTGTAGGAAAATAACGAGATTTTTATTTGAAAAAAAAAACAAAAAACAATAAAAAGAAGTTCACAGATTTGCTTGTGCATACATTTCTCTTTCTACTTCTGCTCTTGCATCTAATTCAGATTGCTCCGATGACACGTCTTCACCCATGACTTTCTCTTTTGCGGTGCAACTCTTGATCTTCGCTTCTGTGCTTTCAAAGGAGGAAAATGGTCTAAGCAGAGCATATGGTCACCGGATCTTTGACAATTCATTTCAAACTGACGTCCCAACTTTGAAAACCAGATTTCTCTTTCCGAAGCATTTTTGGTCACTGCCACCATGTCCGATCTTCGTCTTGAACGATTGCAGAATGCACAACATTTTTTGAAATCGTTTTTCTTGAAACTCGCAACCATTTTGAAGACAAAATAACATTGCACCGTGGATGAAGCCCATACTAAAACGTGGTTTTTGATCGAATTGGTTCACGTTCAGACTTTTTTTCAGTTTTCTTGTTATGTAGACAAATGTATCAGGAAACAAATACCAAACTCATAATTGAAAACGAAAAACAAAAAAAACCCAAAAAAAATTCAATTGAATGAAATAACTACTGAGCATCTCATTTGTCACAGTAATGATAGGTTCGTATTGTTTTCTCGGATTATCTAGGTCAATTCCAGCCAAAGACTTCATGATCATGGAGAAACTTCCTCATTTGAACAGTAGAATATACTGATAGAAGAGAGTTCACGGCGCTATTCTCTCAATATTCACTTTTTCACGTTCACGGCGAGAGAATTTTACCTTGAAATATAAGGCAAATTTTCACGGCGAGGGGCTCTTTTTTGACACTTTGAGGGCTCATAACTCGTTTTAGACTGATTTTCGGACATAGCCCCAAGAGACTTTTTTCTTTTCTATAAAATTCTGAGTCGATCCATATCAAAAAATCTCGAATTTTGGAATACCGCAGTCCCCCTTTAATCGATTATTTCGTTTTTTAGGTAAATTTTGTTGATTTTAGTCAAATCTTTCATCATTTCATATACAGATTACGAAAACATAATGAAAGTCGACTATTTTCGGTAGTGGAGGCGGTCCAGCTCGATGGAAAAGTTATTGGAAGTGAATTTTCATCGCATGATCAAAAATCGCTATGCTTTTTCAGGTTGCCACTAAAAGGTCAACAATGTGAACTTCCAATCTGAAATGTAACGTCAGAAAACGAAGTCTTAACTTAGCCAACAAATCGAGCACACCAGGGGTACATCGAATAATAACTTTATTCAGTTTTTCGTTGTTGTTTTTTACTTAAGTTTTTAGAAATACTAGTTTTTGATGTTTAGTATTCTTCTAATGAATAAATTGTTATGAATGATAGTTCATCTGTTTTTGTGTGCGAGCGCTCCGAGTCAGAAGTTGGTCGGAAGTTGGAAATCGTATCTTGCCCAACTTGAGTAGCATTCTAGTCCTAAAAACAACCAACCTTCAAGCTAAATCCACCCAAGTTCCGTGTTAAAGAAATTTGTGACTGCCAAGAAGATTCTTCTCACAATCCCGTTATAATTGCAGGCCAAAAGACATCTCGAGCAAGCATTCAAGGAGTTTGGGTTGTGCTGTGGAAAATATTTTGATCTCTACGGCTTTATCAAGTGTGGGAAGTGTGGGAAGTTGTTTCATGAAATGTGCCGGGAGATGAAATGGAGACAGACGGGAGACACTAAGAACTGCGAGTGCGCTAAGCCGCAAATCTTACTGTTTAAATTCAAGTCGAACAACATTCCGATGGACGACTGTGCCACCCACATGGAGCGCAAGGCCAAGGAATTTGTGGAGAAGTGGATGCGTGAGAATGGAGTAAACGAGGAAATCATCTTCAGAATAAGATGTTTTACCTCTGATCAAAAAACAGTGGAGTATGGAGAACGAACGAAGAAGTTCCATCGAAACATCCCAGCATTGTATTATGTGAATAGGACCATTCTGGTGTTCATGGATAAAGGAGACGACGAGATCCTCATATTCTCTCTTATCGCCACACAATATAAAAATGGACCAAGGGCGGGATTGACGTCATTTAGCTATCTGGAATCAGTTAGCTACATTCAACATAGCAGGCTGAGGACGACAGTGTATAATAGTGTAATTTTGGCATATTACAACTACGCCAAAACAATCAATTATCACGAGTCCCATTTTTGGGCGTGTCCACCGGTGAATGGCGAGACGTACCTGTTCAGAGGTCACCCAGCTTGGCAGGGAGTGATTGACCAGGCTCGCTTGATCGAGTGGTACGAGAACCTCCTCAGCTCGGACCAGGCCAAAGAAGTCATTGCCGGGTTCAAAAGGCATTGCGATGCTCCGGAGGGAGTTGATGTGTATGAACTTATCAACTATTTGGTGAGCTCCGATGGATTCTGGACGGCAGCAATTGAGGAGGAACTCAAAGATCTAGGCGAGGATCCGGACCCGGAAAAATTGCTGGAAAACCTGAGGGATTGGTTGAAAGATGAGAACCCAACATTCTACGTGGAGTTCTACGAGAACAGGGTGGCGACTCGTTTTCCGAGAGAAGAGGATGAGAGCAAGTTCGTCAAAATACCATTCACGGCATCCGATAAGGTCTTCTTCCAATTCCAGGAAGACCATAACCTGGATTTTTCATATGAGGAGACTGCAAAACAAGCAACCGCGTTCATTGTAAATGCGATCATTCTGGCACTTGGGGAGAATCATCTCAACCTGCTTAGGGTAATCGTCGGCTACAAATGTTTTCGTGAAACCTGATCTTCCATTTTTCAGCAAACCGGCCGCTTGTAATCAGTGATTTGGTCGAAATACAGCCCCTGACCATTCCTCCCTCCTATAAAATGTTTGCTTTAATTGTAAGTTTCAACTAATTCTAGAGGATTTCGTGACAGAGTAAATATTTTTTATTTCAGCACGCCTCTTTACCGCTCGCTTCCTTCTCCATTCTCCATAGCTAGCCATCTCCCATCTCCCATTTTCGATATCCAGTTGTCACTCCATTTTCTCCATCTGCATGTCAAGCAATTGTATGTTTTCACGAATTCAAGAGCATTTTGTGACAGAGATAATGTAAAATTTTTCATTCAGAACGCCTCGTCCCCTCTCTCTGCCGTTTCTGTTCTCCGCATCAAGTCATCGTCCCATTTTATCCAGCTCCATGACAAGCAATTGTAAGTTCAAACTGATTAGAGACAGACTTGCAAAATATCGACCATGTCGTCCCGTAGACAAAAAAGGTGCACATTTTTTTCACAAAATCTTTCTGAATTTTTTGAACTTCTTATCAAAAATAGTCAGAAATCCTACGTACGCTTGAGTTCTATCGATATGTAAAAGCATTTTTTTCAAAAAACTTCAAATTTTTGTTCGGTGACACGGCTCGGTCGGTTGCAAGTCTGATTTGAGAGAATTTTCTGATACAGATACTGTAAAAGTTCTGATTTTAGAAGGCCTTATCACCGCTCTGCTTCCAGTTCACTTGCATTCGTTCGTCTTCATTTTCCACAGCCAGTCTTCTCAAATTCTCCACATTTAGTCGTGACTCCATCCACTTCCGCTACTTTTCAAGGTGAAGTCGAAGATCCCAATCTTCTTTTTTCATTCTTCCAGTCCCCTTTCCTTCTCTCACTTTTCTAGTTCTATTTCAGTTCCCTCCATCAACTGTTATCATTGTGTACTAGTTTTCCACAGAAATCCCTGCATGCCTGACTCTTCCTTCCACTGCTCACTGATTGTCTCCTGCAATTCCATCATACAATCAATCTCATCCTAACAAAAATCTGTAATATAAGTCAATTTCCGTTCACGATTCCAATGGTCAGCTTCCCACAACCACCCCAGCTTTTCACTGATTCCGTCAATTGTTGACCTCCAAAACCAGTCTCTCCATTCCATCTCCACTCTCCATTTCCCATGATTCGGTTGTCTTCTCTGAAAACCTATACCTGCCTTTGATTTGTATGATACCATTCCCAATATAATAATTTACCCGTGCCCCAAATCGATTTAATTCCAGTTTCCTTCACTCCTCACCGTCTTTTCCTCATCCTATGATTTCGTGTCACTTACGGTGTAATTGCGTTTCAATATCTTCATAGAACATGACCCTCACCCACCACTCCCGAAAAAATTCAAATGTCTCTACTTTCATTTTATTAAGAACTTTTGTTTTTGTATTACATCGCATTATTATAATAAGCTTGCATAATGACTCCTTTCAGAATAAAAGTTCGTCCATCGACAAGTCTCTGTTCAATACTTTTCTTACCTTTATGATTTTTATGATCTTTATGATCTGAAAGCTGAATTAGAAAAATCATGAAAAACTCCAGGCTTTAAGCTCAATAGTCAGTCAATGGTTCAATCGATGAAACACCAGAAAACCATTAAACTGACTGTTTAGCTAACCGCCTTTTGGAGAAACTCACCAATCTCAGAAGAGTTTCAGAGATCTCCAACTTATAGTAGTGAATATCGGAATAAAATACACTAGAGAAAAGTAGGAGTAAAAAACTGGGTTAGAGCTGCGTGAAGTTTTGCACAGGTGACAGACATTTTTGGTCCGTCGCAGATTTGCAGACAACGGATATTATCTATTCTTCATCAACATTGGTTTAATTCCAACGTGATCTTCATCTTTTTGACTCTTCCTCTTTGCATTGTCTCCATGTTCATAATCATAGTGCAGATTGTTATTCAGAAATTATGTCTTCAAGCATTTATCATGAGAGCTATGATCCACAACGACTGACTGCAGCTCCCGTTGTCCAGGCTTGTTTTGTTTGAATTCTGCAGTTTTTCGTTTTACTTTGATTACATAGTGACCGGTTTTCAATAGAAAAATGCAAAAGTATCTGTCAGACAGTATCTGTTCACCATATCTGACTAGATTGTTTCGTTTTTAAGATCAAAGGAGCACCTAGACTATTTCTTTCGGATATATATTTTGATTGGTTACGGTTATGCCTATTTTGGATCGGCAAATGGAAAAGCAGATGTCAGACAGTATCCGTTCACCATATCTGACTATAATGTTTCGTTTATAAGATCAAAGGAGCACCTAGACTATTTCTTTCGGATATACATTTCGATTGGTTACGGTTATGTCTATTTTCGATCGAAAAATGGAAAAACAGATGTCAGACAGTGTCCGTTCACAATATCTCACTTGTCTGTTTCGTTACTGATGTCAAAAGTAGCACCTAGACTATTTCTTTCGAAAAATATATCGATTGGTTACGGTTTTGCCTATTTTCGATCGGAGAATGGGAAAACAGATGTCAGACAGTGTCCGTTTACCATATCTCACTTGTCTGTTTCGTTACTGATGTCAAAAGTAGCACCTAGACTATTTCTTTCGAAAAATATATCGATTGGTTACGGTTTTGCCTATTTTCGATCGGAGAATGGAAAAACAGATGTCAGACAGTGTCCGTTCACAATATCTCACTTGTCTGTTTCGTTACTGATGTCAAAAGTAGCACCTAGACTATTTCTTTCGGATATATATTTCGATTGGCAACGATTCCGCCGATTTTCGATCGGAGAATGGAAACACAGATGTTAGACAGTGTTCTTTCCCCATATCTCACTAGTCTGGTTAGTTACTGAGGTCAAAAGTAGCACCTAGACTGTTTCTTTATGATAAATCTTTCACACAGACGTGAATTCTAAGTTGTTAGGTACAATGTTTGGCGGCTCATGGAGTATTGAGTAAATTAGGTCCAAAATCCTTCATGTTTTTTTTCTAAATTTTCTCGAAATCAATGACGCTTCGCTTTTTTTTCTCTCAGCCTCATTGAATGCACATGCGAGTGAAACGCCAGAAACTGAAGTGACGGTCTTAATCTAAAGAGTAATCTAAACAGTAATTTAATGATTCTTACATCTAATAATGAAAACTTCATGATTGTAATTGTTGTGTGTGCTTAAGGTGTAACAGGACATGTTGTTTTTGCTGGTTTTTTCCAACTTCTTCAACTGAAAGATTTCAAACAAAATACTTACCATGATTATTATATACCAACAGATTCAATCCTCTCTAGTCAGTAGCGGCTTCTTTCAATGCGTTCCTATGTTGAAAAAGCAGCATAATCCCCTTAGACGGCCGTTTTCTAGAAGACAGAGCCACAACACTTCCAATGTTGAAATCACTGACCAGCTTGCCAAAGCGGGAGCCGTTTTTTCCAGCCACAACATAAAATCCAGTTAGTTTTGTTTTCTGCGTCATTGGTAGCTTGGGAAATTGTTCACGCGTTGCCTCTTCTTCTTTGTGCAGCTTTCACGCCAGTACTCGAGTCCTGAAAATTATCAATCGATGATCTTGATGAGTGCCAAACAAGTCATTGTGACCTAAAGATGGGCATCAAGACATTTCTTACCTTTCAAACTTGTCAAGCCAATCCGAACTGATAATGGAGGATGCAATGCAGATGGTGGTAGAATGGTGGAAGTCCTTGGATCAATATTGTTAACAGGATTCATAGAATACATTCGTATGACTGATAAGTGGTCTGTCAGCTTCCCGTCACTAGGACGTTGTTCTTGTTGCTGGACGGTCCCATCTCCGTTGTTGTTATTGTTGAGCTGGTCATTTCGTGGCGTCTGTCGTTTTCGTGACCAACGATTTGAAAGTCTTAGTATCCGAAGAAATCGATGTTTCTCAACGCACGAGTAGCACTTTTTCGGACGGATCTCTTGTGTGCATAAATAAGAGCTCTGTCCGTCTCCACGTCAAGACCCATGACAAATTTCAATAGCTTATTCTATTCGAATATCTTGAATTCCAACTCGATCGACACAACAGAAGCTTTGAAATTGGCAGTGGAGGATTGTCTGGTGGCACAATAGATTTGTAGATGGCCGCTTCTACCGGTAAGTGTCACCTGGAATGTTTTTCTTCGATACTTGACAGAAATCAGCTTATTTTTGTTCGAATTCCATTCATAATCGCTTTCCAAATGATTTGACTTCCTGTTTTCTTCACGTTGACACTCGAGTCCTGTAAATAATATAATTGCGATATCGACATGTTTTGCATTTTTTGTTGAGATGTTTCAAGAATGAAATTTTCAGATTTCACCTGCGGTTGTACCTCATATCGGTCCGGACTCATGATTTGAGGAGCAATGTTAGTTTTTGATCGACATGGCTTCCATTGTTCAGTCTGACAACAGGGACGACTATTTCAGCAGCATTCCAGCTCCTGGCGCTAACTTCAAGGTCCCTATACTTGGTAAGGGCGTATAGAATCATTGCAACATCTTTATATTGCTTGTCTGCAGCAAATTCTTTGATAAAATTTGACTTCAGAGGAGCAGCAGGGTCCATTGACAAAGTGGTGCCCGAGACGACTTCTGAAATCGTCACTACCTTCCTGCTGACTGTCTATACCTGTAAATATCACAATAATTTTCTATAACGCGTGATAAATCCAGATAAATTGTACCGGCAACATAAATTCTTACCTTTGTCAGAAATGACGGATAGAAATAGAAGATCGCTGGACCACCGCTTTCTGCTCTGTTCACCAGGTGGAGACTCGAAGAGAACATTTTTCTTTCGTTCGAGACGGCGCGTCGTTGTTGTAAGTTTTACGGGCGTTTGAGATCTGAAAATTGAGAATTAACATACATAATTACTTCGAAAAAGAGAGAAAGAACAGATTATCACTAAAAAAGACAGAGGGAAACATAAATGAGGAGGAGGTCACAAAAAACGGGGCACACGCATAATATTGATTCACCCATGTCCGCCAGTGTGTGCGGTGGAAGAAACACTCGGCCTGAGGAGCACCTCCTATGTTACACACGTAGATTGGCCCTTCGTGGACCATGTGTATAGTGAAGAAAAGCGGTTGGCTCGTTGCACACCTCCGCACGCCTCCTGTTGTATTCATAACGCAAACGACATTCCATTATTACACCTGCATGTTGTTTAACGAGTTAGAGATTTCTCTTCCAGTCGCTTTTCAGATTTCAGGCTAGAATTTTTTCAAAATAATTGAAAGAAGTCACTTCAGAACAAATGACAAAGCTAAGGATACAGGTTTCTTAACAGAAATGTGCCTAAAATTTACGATTTTCGAATGAGAAAAACAGGTGAAAATTCTAGGCCACTGGTGTATGTATGGTGTGTGTCGATTTACGAAAACCTTTGGATTTGCAGAATTATTGGTTGTTCTCAACATTTTTCTGGAAGTAAGAAAGATTTCCAAACGTAAAAACTTAACTCTAACAAATTATGGTTTTTACTGACTCCTGTTCTGTTTTCTACCACGAAATCATCTGAAAACGTACAAAAAGACAAAAAAACTGGGGATATGGGCAGACAGCAAGTGACACAGAGGCTACCTGGAGACTACAGTGTAGCTTACGGAACATCTCGGCGATCTCGAGCAAGAAGAGCGGGAAAAAAAACTCCGAAATGAAGTCCTGCTGCCTTAATGTGAAGAATCTCATCGTAAAATAACCCAGGCAGATTTGACTAGAATGATAGGAACAAAATCTTGTATTTATCAGTTTGAAATGTAATCTGTGAGAATAATACAATATAAAAAAAGCAACACTTTTAAAAAGTGAAAAAAAACCAATGAGTTCGCTGGAAATGGAAAGATATGGGAAAATCAACAGGAAAAAAGACAATAACACATCACATATCAAAGTCGGATATGTCCATTGCCGACGACGTTGATTGTTTCGATGATGAAGATAGCTTTGAAGAGCGGCAACCTTTTCTGTCAGTTATGCTGACTGTGGTGCTGAAAAATTGAAATTTGGTTGAATTCCTTTTTTTCACAGTTTTCAATGTTTCAGAAAATTATTATGGAAAGTGTGCATAGAATAGTTTTTTGAATAAACAATTCATAAAATGCAGTACTGGCCATGAAGAATGCCACAATTGAACCTTCTAGTTGATTATAGTGGAACTTCGAGGAAGTGCCACAATCTCAGTGTTTGTCTCGCAATGTCAACTATTTTTGGAGTATATACACCAAAAAATAGAGCTTGAGTTTAGTAGTTGACAATTTTTCTACACGAAGCTGAACCTTCGTAACAAGTTATAGCCCATCAAAGTATATACTCCGAGAGATCACTTTGCTGACTGAGAACTTTTAAGATTTGCTGCTTCAAAAAGTTGTCAACTACAAAAAATAGCTCTACTTTTGTTTTCCAGCCTTTTAAATAGTTTGCATTGTGATTTAGGCAGTGACACATGCTCAAAGTTGACCGTTCTTCATGTGCATTACTGTACACCAGTTTCATTACTAACCTGACAGTGGCCTCATGCTCCTTGTGATATCCATAGTCGAAGGTCACCTCGGTGTGAGCCTTCAAAGCATCGACCGCATAAAAACCAATCCGATGCTCCCCATTAACAATTTTTGTCTTCGCATAGAGTGTTGGATCCACCGAATTGTTGTTGGCAAATCGAGACACGTTGCCCACTTTGAACGCGTCGATGCCTCCTCCTGTTTCGAGACCTGCAAAATGTGAATTGGAGCCTATAAGTCTATGTTTTCCTGCCCTGAAACTCACCATATATGTAACTACACTTGAACTCGTCATAAATTGCTCCTCGTCTTTCAACCTCTGACTCGGAAATCTTTTCTCCAACGTATTCGACAATGAAATCGTCTTTCTCGACATCCTCCATCAGGAACAATCCGTTTCCACTGATCTTCGACGGTGCAACATACAACAGTTTTTGAACCGACCGTGAGATCGGGAAATTTCCGCAAATCACCTCGTCGCTAGTCCCGTCAATTGATTCACAATTGCAATTTTTGCAAGTGTTCGGGTTGCACTCCCAGTTCGCTCTGAAGCAAGGGCAGCGCCCGTTTCGACACGCTCCTGGAGCACAGACGCATCCGGGAAAGCGTTGAGGGCAGTTAACATCACATTTGCATAAGTGAGTACAAATACCATTCTCTTGGCATGAACAGTCTGGATCATCCTTGCATGTCCCTTCGTGACGGCAGGGGACATATGGTTTTGTGGAAGAGATCAAGACATTCTCGTTGAACGAGCGTCCGTGTTTTCGTTTGAACTCTCGTTCTTCCTCTTTCTTTACTTTTTGCAATGTTTTTCCCTCCAAGTTGGCTCTTTTTTGAAGAGCTTTCTGGTGGTTTCTGAGTTGAATGTTCCGGAATGTATTGAAACGATCTCGGTAGGGTCTGCAAGAAAACTTTGTTTTAAAAAACCCAGTTTTTTTGAAAAACTTCTTATCGCAACTTCCCTTTTTGTAACTTTGAATATGTGAAAACTCACCTCAACGGTTGGCTTTGACCCATCTGAATGCGTCGATCCGTGATATACTCCGCGAGACCCATAATCAACTTGTAGGCGTCACGACACGTCCGGATTTTGTCGTTGTCGTCTGTCTTTCCATGAAGAGCTTCGTGGGCGAAATCACAGAACGATTGCTGAAATTTTCAGTGTTTTTAAGATTTTCTTTAATATAACTTACCCCAGATTCATCACAGGTGTAAAGAGTCCCAATCATTGATCCATCCGAAATCTTCATCTCGACCAGTTTCCCTCTATCCAGGTAGATCTTCACTCGGTGCTCCTGAATCTCCACATCATCCGGTGTCAACTCAGCTAGGATCTCTTCTGGATCCAACATTTTCCAACAATCAATGCAATCCACAGTCGATTGAGTTGGGTTGCCAGGCAGTGGCAGGTAGACCTCCGCAATGTCTCCCCCTGGAGTCTCCGGTGCAATCTGGAGACGGAGTCCGTGAACTGGACAGAGGTATTCCAGACACGCAAAGCAGGTGGGATTCTGGATGTGGTCCGCCGCTTTTTCCAAGAACATTGATAACTTGAGGTTGTCTGGATGCATCAAATTTTTTGCCTTCCACCACTCCAGACTCTGCCACTCGAATCCCTTCTCTGCATAACGGGCACACAGTTTGGGGAAGATCTCCGAATACTGGCGCTGGCTAAACTTATTCGGCCAGAGTCGATAGAATGTGTAGTAGAGCACATCTACATTTCCTGTGTATCCTGATTCCAGAGTTTGACGCATCACTTTGTAGAGAAGATAATCGTTGATGTACTTCCAGTTTTCTGGAAAGTAACGATTATTTGTTAGTCATTGTTATTATTCAAATGTTTCAAGCTATATACATATTTTCCAATCTTCTGAACTCATATTTTCCAAAAAAATCTTACTTGCAAATCCATGGATCCCGTCCGGGAAGAGTCCAGCAAACTTTTCATACAATTCGTTATCCTTCTTTTCATTTTCGAAGAATGGCATGTGGGTAAGTCTAAGTTGATCCTTTGTCTCAATTGACTGGGTGATTGGGATCCAGTGCATCATGGGCGGGTACTTTTTTCCAATTTCGATCCGTCCAGTCGGCACTGCCTCTTTCTTGTGAACGACACCGCTCCAATCACGGTCTGGCTGAAAAATTGGAAGTTTTGGGTTGGATTTAGTGTTTTTCATTTATTTTTCATATCCTTTTTTGCCAAAATAAGAAGTTTGAGGTGTCAGAAATGTGTAAAGTGAACTTTCTTTCCTAGTTTTGGAAAACGAAAACTTAGCATGATTTTCCACATTTTGGATTCAATTTTTACTTTTTTTTAGCCAAATCACCTTCAAAAAACAGAACTTACTTTGAGCCAACTGATCTTCATTTTCTTCCCACTCTCGGGAGTCTTGAATTCTTTTATCTCCAATTCTGGAATAGGACCAACTCGTTCGATGAGGTTGGTTCTGTAGTAGTTGATGGGGGCTGGGTCGGAAGTCCACTCATCGAACAATGCTTTATTTTGTGGTTCGACCATCTCCATATACTCACTGCATTCCTCCTCATAGATGTCCTGAACCAACTTCTCCAGAACTTCGTATTGTCGGTGGAGCTCTTTTGCTGGCTCCTCCGAATCGCTCCAAATCCTTTTGATTTTACAGTAACCTTTTTTCGATGACATGTTTTGGGATTTCCTGAGAATATTGAAGTTTAGGTGTGAAGAAGTTAGAAAAGTAGTGATTTGGAGGTAAAAAAAATAAGAAAAAACGAATTTGATCAATTTTTTCGAAAATATTTTCAAAGTTCAAAGTCCTCTTTTTCTTTCGTTTTCTGTTTTCATTTTCATTTCTTTTGCAATTTGCACCCAAAAAAGCAGATGATCAGGTGTCCCGCCAAAATGTAAGCTACTCTGACATATTTTCATTTTTTATTCCATTCTCCATGCATTAGAGGGGGAGAAAGAAAAACACACTCGTGCTCTCTTTCTCTCAGTTTTTTCTTCATTTAACACACAGCAGAGTTGCGCGGAAGTTATTTTTTCTAAAACGGAAGTAGGAAGTCGGGAGTAAAAATTTGATAACGGAAGTCGGAATTCCGCACAAATCTTATACACAGCTAATATAATAACACTTCTATTGAAAATGATTGAATTAGTTCTAAACAGTCTCAGTATTAATATTCAAAAGACCGGAATAAAGAAAGCAAGAAGCAAAGAAAACTAGCCGGCAAAACGTCTGCATATCGAATCAAAATCATCAGCTATTGGCCACACGCATTGCCCTCTGTGTATAATTCTCCTCTCTCTCTTTTTCTTTCGACCGACAACCCAACCGTTCTTCTTGTTTTTTCCCCAGAGGAACGCGGGAAGGAAAATTAGAATGAAGAGACTTTGAAACTTCTCCTATGAATAAATTTGCGTTCTTATTTGAAAAACTGGGTTCTTGAAACTAGCAAGAGTAACTAAAAAATCATGAAAAACAGCGGGAAAAAACAAATAGAAATGCGAAAAACCAATTTTACGAACTTTTCTCATTGATATTTTCAAATTTCTTGAGGTTTTTCACAATATCCAGTTTGAAATCACAAAAATTTACGAGGAAATCATAAAATACCCCAAAAACAAGAGAAAATCGATATAAAAACGGCATAGATTAGGTAAAAGCAAGAATGCTCCGCTGAACATAATTGTGGGGAGCCTGGAAGGGGGGAGGGGGAGAGAGATAGGTTGTCATTGCAACGACATCCGTTTCTCGCGCAGATGTCTACTCTGCTGCGGCGGAAAAGATTAGGGAGGTCATCTGAGGGGTCTCACCACGAAGAAGCCAGGGCTGCTAATGCAGTCGCGCTCTACTGATACAAATGATACATTGTTTCGTTACGGTGAATTTATACAGCCGGTATAGTAAGCACATAAGTTAGAATATCCACCGTGACGCAAGAAATGTATCATTCTTGTCAGTAGAGCGCGGCTGCATTGGTAGGCCTGGCTTCATCGTGAAGTCCTGAACATAAGGGGATGTTATGTTTTTGTTCTGCGTATAAATTGCAGATTCTGAACCCGGCAACATGAATATTTAGTAAATATCAGAATTCACATGAAAAGTTTTAACATTTGCGACGCGAAATCCCGTCAGTTGCAATTTGAAATGTGTGTTTCGTTTTATTACTGAAGAGATACACAAATTATTCAAACAATGCAGTTTGTAGACAGTATGAGTTTGCAAATCATAAATAAAATAGCCATTTAATGACTCTAACTACAAAGTGAAAAAAAACCTGGTGACCATTTTCAAATCAATTCGAAGAATTATGATAGAATCATAGTTATGTGTAGCGTTTTAACTACATATAAAACCAACCCTCTTCTAATCAATTCAGCAATCGGCTTCTCATCTGAACATCTGGTCATATAGACCTACAGCTGCAATCCGTGTGTGCCCGGCAGTCTTCTAATCCTTCTACCTATGCAATCTGAATCAAAACTCATATGTTCCATGTTTTACAAACGTAGCAGCCACATTCTCGGCCTTGTAGCACAATCGGTTGTGGTTCTGTACCCAAGCGCTTTCCACTGTGAGCTCAGATTTTTGAGAATTTGGTTTTTCAAAAGACCTAAGGGTTTCAAACACAGCAAGTAGTTATTCGAAGTGTTCCGCTGTGTTTTATTGTTTACGTTGTTCAGTTTTTCCTAAAACACTGATAAAAGCCGTATAGTAATATAAATGCGAAACTGATAAAAAGGTATTGGAATAAACTGCAGACTCGTTCATTTTCAAAAAAAACCATTATTTTCGGCAAGCTACGTAAACATGTGTTCTCATCACACCACTTTTGAACACTAGACAACAATTAGGAGCTGAAAAAGAAGGAGAGATCCACCTGAACGAGAGATTTGGTGGAACCATGTCCTGTCTTGGCAACCACTTACTGCAACAAAAAACTCCAAAATAACAAAATAAAAAGAGCAAATTCAAGATTTTTGAATATTTAGGAAAAAAACCGGGAAACGGAATCTCAATCAGATTGCAGGTGGGCATTATAGGGAAACCGTCATTGCCGCTCTCAAATGATTATTATCTGGATTCAACCTTTTTGTTTGGAAGTAAAGTGCAATAAAGATCGATGTGCGGAATGGAGCAATGACAAACTCACCATCCTATAAAATAGCCAGAGACTTTGTTGTTACATGGCGCAGCCGGTTACGGTTTTGCTTTAGGAGTGTTGCGAAGCAATGGATAATAAAATCCAAGCAGTTTTCAGATATTTTCTCCCTCCACAAAAGGTTTAATCTTGATTTTGTTCACAGTTTTACAATAAACAGTACCGCTCAAAAGTGTATTGAGTTTTTCCCGTTCCAGTTGCAAACGCCTAACTTTGAGAGTTAGTCATAGGAAAACTAACTGTCCCACAATGTAACTTTTCTGGTTCAAACAAACCAAGAGTAGAACTTCATTTTTGTAGTGACAACTTTTCTGTACGGACACTCCCTAGCAAGTTACATATCGTCAAAGTAACTTCTCTATCAAACCGCCCATTTTAGCGCTAATTAATGCAATTTTTGAGCTGTCGTTTTAAAATGACCATTACTCTCTAGGGAGTTCCCGTACAAAAAAGTTGTCAACTGCAAAAATGAAGCTCTACTTTTAAACAACATGATCAATTGAAAATTCACTTGATGGGCAAATCCTTGATACCGTAACACCCACTCGAAGTTGGACAAATTCAACTGGAAAAGGCAACACTTGATACACTTTTGAGCGGTACTGTACTTCATAATTTGTGTTACGAGTTTCAATGCCTTGAGCAGAGTGTGTTTTATAAACTTCTACTTTTTCTAGTTACAAGTTTTAGAATGCATTCCTTTCACTGTTTTCAGATTATGTAAAATAAGCGAGTTTTGATAGCCACTCGAATTTTCCAAGGTTTGATTTTATTCGTAATCAATTTTTCAAAAAACTTTGAAGGTTTGAAAATATCATTCTGTGATTTTCCCGCGGGAAAAATGTTATTTCAAAATGAACGATTCAGCATTTCCTGGGGTTATTCGCTATTAACTCTATATCAGCAAAGCCATAAATTTTTATCTGTTGTGTGTTCAGAATAGTGGAATCAACAAAATAGTGATTTCAGCATCTTCCCATTTCAAAATACCAGTTTTTATCGTGTTGACGAAACTTGTGCTGAATTTTACCAAAATGTTCAATGCAGTTTCTTATCTGTAAATTATCAAATCGGTATCATGAAAGTGTTGTTGATAGAAACAACTAAAGTCATAAGCTTTATAGGAACTTATCATGAAAGATTATAGTGTTACTCGACACATGTGGGAGGAGCTTGTATAAAAACCAACAAGAGGTTAAGACATAGATTACTATAAAAATCCCTATCATTCTGTAAACAACCATATCCGATCAAAATGAAGAATCTTCTGGTCACTTTTTTCATCTCAATCTTCCTTTGTGCTATTCCGACATTTTCTATAACGTGTTACAAAAAGAGTCCCTTTGATGAAAGGATCGAGTACATGGACGATAAAGTCTACTGTTTTGCTGCCTTCGATCCTGTTGCTCGATTAGCCGCCTATGGAGGAGGAAAACAATCAAAGGTGAAAAATATATCGTTTGGCAATACAAATCACGGGGATTGTAAACTCCAAATTGTAAGTTCAACGTATGATAATCAAAGTGATAAGTGCATGATTTTCAGTATCAGAAAATGGAGGTCTTTACATGTAGATGTATTACTGATCTTTGTAATTTCCCTATTTCGTATGAAGAATTCGAAAATAGAGGACATAGTTTAAAGGAGGCTTGATTGGTTTGATGGAACTTCTACAAAAAATAATATCTTATTTTGTCTCAATGCTGTATTTTAATGATATCTGTTTTTCATTCAATTCGAATTCATAATGAAGCATTTCAATATTTCTATCCTCTTTATTTTTTAGTTACCAATATATTCACTCAGTATTTTTAATCGCTTTCTATTTACCAAAATGAGAGTTCATAGTTCTCCACCTTGATAAGAGAAATACTTTCAAATGTTTTTATCAGTTTCAGACAAGAGATTGGCGGCAGTGTCTGGGTATGAAAGTTGTTGATTTTTGTTATGGAGGGAAAAGTTCTGTTCCTCAGTTATGATTACTAGGTTCAAGATGCTACTTGGAAAATACTGCTTTTGCAATCAGGAAGTAGAAGGCTCTTCATCGTGATTCTGAAAACGTTGCACTTCATATTTCAAGGAGTTTCTGCCCAGAGACTTCGAATTTAAAAAGATGCATGTGGGAAGTTAGAACTTAATTCCGGTGTTTTATCAATATTGCATAATTTTCTGTCTTAGTTCACAAATCCTTCTTACTTTCTTTTCACATTTACACTCTTAATTGTAATTTTTTCGGTTCCCCCGTTCTTTTTTCTTAAAGATTACCACATTGTCTTCCTACAACCTTAGACTAATCCATCTTTCCCCAGTCGTTGACAGGTGAGTGTAATACAAAAATATCTCGGTATAAGACAACGAGAAAATCTGAACTAACAAGTAAGTGTTGCCCACAGCAGTCATTATAAACGGAAAGTCGATTCACACGTTAGAAAAGACAGATTTACAGGTGTTTTTGATGGGAACCAGAGAAACGTCGTGAGGTTGGGAAATTTTTTTGGATAGAAGATATTTGTACACTCAAATTGGTCTGCTTGGAAATTACGAAAAGAAAAAATTTAACAACAAACGTTGATGTCAAATCATGGATTTGATTTTATGACCATTTATGGTGTTGATCATTCATTTCCACCCCCCCTTCATCGCCCACAGGAGCACTCTCTTCTTTGAACACACTCTCTCGCCTCCAAAAATGGTACCGGCCTCTTCAGGAGGAAGAATCGTTACCTGTTTTCTTTGCTTTTCATTTTCTCCTTCTCTTTTTTCTTATATTCTACCATTATTTTATCTTTCATTTTTTTGCTTCTACATAAATCGTTTAATTAACTAAATGACTGCTCTGGGAGCGAAACACTTCAAAGGCCCCTTGCAAAATCAGCTCCCTCGCAGCAGGTGGCCCGACCAAAGCCGGTAATTACCCCTATTGCGCTCCAGGCTCACCGGTTTGTCAATTGAGCTCTATCACATCTTTCGGGGTCTCCAAGATCTATCTAATATATATATTTGAAATAACAAAACGTATTATCTTTTTGGTCGATACTGTATGTGTTCAGTTTTTAAATTCAACTTTTTATTTCCTGTTGATACTGAAAATTTCTCATTTTCTACGGGCAATCTCTTTTTTTGTATGTGTTGTTCGTACTCCGCCCATAAGATAAATGAATAGAACGAGGACCAAGGGAATGTTCTTTTGCTACCTACTTGTCGGCATGCGGCCCGACTGGCTTACCGGCTTTCGTTACCTCTATCTTCTTCTCTGCGCTCTCTGACTCATCAACTGTTACGCTTGCGATCTCTTCTCTTCTTCCTCCTCCTCCTTCTTTTCCGACCACCCATGACACCTACTGCACAATATAAAATGATGTAAGTGACACGTCTAGAGAATTAGGATGCACTTATCGATTGTGTTAAACGTATTAACGCAAGTTACAATTGCCTTGACACGTGTGTATACTTTTAAATCAGAATCTTTTTTGAATATTTAGATCATGTTTGAATCAGATATGAATTCAAATCCATTTCTTTAATTCTTGAACTACCCTTATTCACTTTTTTGGATTTCTCCGTTCAAATCAAAATTTTTTATTGTCCAAAGAGTGCTCGACTTTTTTTGTTATATTTTTGACGTATTGATGTTTTGATATTAGAAATTTCATTTTCTCCACATTTTCCTCGGTTTTTCCCATGAGAATATCCTTTCCCATTATTTGTTTTATTTGAGTAACTGTTTGACTAATTGTTTGAGTAGCTATACTGGGCGGCCCTGGATTAGTACCTTTATTTACCAGAGTCGTGCAACAATGTCCCCTCCGTTCATTCGATATGCATTCCATTTTTTTATTTCCTGAAATCCTTGTATATCTTGTACACATTTTCCATCAATCCTGTTTTTAAAGCAAAACGTTTTTCAGTTCATCACTTCCCCCGTGCCCCAATCGACATCATGAACTATCTTTGTCTCAAAACAGTGCTCTCTCATATGGATGCAGGAACTAGGTAAGTCTGACAATAACTTATTTTGAAACTACATGATCATCGAGAATATCACATTTAAATCATGTGAAAATAGAAATTGGTGTTCTTCTTATCTCTGAAAATCTTCTTGGAAACTGATTATGGCTGTTTTATGGCCATTAACAACCCAGTTCGTAAAAAACGAGACCCTATCGTCATAAATCATGTTTTCTTGTCATTCTAGATATTCTGTGGATACTAAGAAATTACTAATTTGTCAATCAAGCTGATTTCTGATTAAACTTGGTAGTGGACTTAGCAACCACTGTCAAAACACTCCAAATCTCTTTGTCAAGAACGGAAATTCATTGAATGTGCACCAGGAACCTTTTAGCTGTTTTTGACTTGCAAATCCGACTGAATGTCGCTCATTTTTGGAGAAACCCCTTTTAAAGAAAACAGTTCACGTTTCGCTTGTCAGTAGTGCGAGCAGTAAAACACTTCATGTCAATAGAGACACTCACGAAAATATGTTTTCGTTTTCGAAATTTGCATGTGCAACTAGGAATTAAAAGGATTGAAAAAAAGAAACAAGTTTGGAATAGTACGGCTCGAGCGAGCAGCGTTTATACCTTGAACGACTTAGAATATAATTAAATCAACACCAATAAAAAAACAAGTTATCTTAAACTAACCTCAACTTTTAGAATCGTCCTGCAAAAACAATGCCCACGGATCCAACGAATTGACAAGGAGCAGTCGGCGAAGATTGGCACTTTGCAGCTTCCGCCCGGTTTTCTGCGAATCGATAGCCTCACACTCCGACTGGGGATCGTGCGGTATTATTCAGGTGGAAAAACTCCGGACTGGGTTCAAGAAGAAAACGCGAATGGCGGAGTTGCATTCGACGTTGGAGATTTTCGAGGATTGGCTCAATCGCAAATTATTCCAAGACGAGAGCTCGACAGAGCCCCCACTGAGGACGAAAAGGAAGAGAAGGAAGCTGCGGAGCAGAGATTGCGAGAAATGGATGAAGGTTCGGACCAAATCGATGAAGAAGAGAAAGAGAAGTTTCAAAAAATAATTGAAACTTTCAACTACCGAGTATGGATATCTGAGTTGGAATATGAGGAATTTGTCAGACTGACTGTTACATCAAGAGATGGTTTACTCACCATCGAACATGTCAAATACGTAATGTCTCTCGAAGACACTTGGAAATACTTGATTAAAAAGCTAATCAAGCCCACGGTGCTAGTAGAGAACTACCTGATGACTTCAGGCACTGAGCCGGAAATCTGGCCGTTTGGTCCAACTTTGAGAGTGGCTAATTTGAGAGCGGAGAAGAAGTTCTGGTCCTCTAGAGATATGCATCTCCTGAGAAATGCGCTTTCTTCGGAGAGCAATTTTCCTCTCAAATCACTTGAAACTCTCCCACGGAGAAGTGTTGGAGATTTCCATGACCACCTGGCACAAAAGTTTATAATCAATGATGCGCCAAATCAAAATCTGATTCAAAAACTGAAATGTCCAAATATCCATTTCAAAGACTATAGCTTCAAGTCGATTCCGTTCGAGATGATTTTTGGAATTCTGAAAAAAGAAACATCAAAACAGTATGTCTTTGAAACATCCAACTCGAGATGCGTCGAAGACTTAATTGAATACGCTAAAACTGACAGAAGACTGCCGGAAGAAAGGATTGTGCAAGGATATGAAAGGTTTGTTTTCAAGTTTTCTTTTTTTGTGTTTTACTATGCATTTCTAACAACTTACTTGTGTTTTCAGAAATCAATATCCTATTCAATTTGCCTTCAATCTCCATGGCGTGATGGATTTAGTTGGGGAAGTAAAACGACGAGAGGTTTACGAAGTTTTTTACTACAGTATCCATATCAGATGCCAGTAACAATCCTTCATTTTTAATTTGATTTTCTACATCATGACTTCTATGCGCAACTACTTCTCCTGTATAACTTCATAATCAGCGCCTCCTATTTTCCAAATTTTGATTCCCATGTCAGGCTAACCACCTCCTAATTTTTTCTATTCTTCTCCCCCCTTGGCCAACTTCTACTTTATAATTCGATTCCTTCACTTCGTTTTCTCTTCTCAGGATTAGTCTCGTGAGGAACTTTACCTGACCTCCAGTGACTTTTACTGTGTACTTGAATAATTAAATGACATATAACATATCAAATGCCTTGTTATGAAGTTTTATCTGCCAAACAATAAAGAATATTCCGTTTTATTACTATTGTCTGAATATTAAGCATTCATTAAAAAGATCTGAACAAAGTTGTCAACAAGAAAACTCGTAAGTTGACAGACTGAAAGAAAAAAAACCATTTGAAAGAAGAAGTAAACGTACATCGAGTTGAAATAAAGAAAAGATACAAAATTCAATTGATTATGAGAGGATTAGAGAATATACTTCCGGTGAAACAGGGAAGTTTTATGACGGTAATGACTAGACAACTCATGCAATATCTTCCGGACACAGAATAACACGAGTATTACATATGTAATCTACTGTGAATCTGATGTGGGAATTTGCAAAGGTCTCGGAAAACCGTGTCTTCCAAGATTCGCATCCCATTTTCATCCTTTACCATTTCTTAATGTTATTGTGTCTCTGGCTTTGGTCACGGATAAATTCAAATCACTATTAGAATACACAAATGTTGTTACTCTGCATACACTATTGTCTTAGCTCTGCACACACAAATGGCGCAACTCTGCATAAACAAATGTCGCAACACATGTCATAAAAACTATTTGAGGCGCACCTCAATTGCTCAAATGGTCCGTCAGAGAGCAACTCTATAAGAGGGTCAGTTCAAGTAGAAAAAGCATCTCAATCAGAGGGAGCACTTATATTATTCAATAAGCTGTTTCTGGGGGACCACTATTAGAGGAGCACTTCAAATTGGGGGCATAACACGAGTGTTTACG
The DNA here is from genome assembly GCA_002259235.3 of Caenorhabditis latens. NCBI lineage: Eukaryota > Metazoa > Nematoda > Chromadorea > Rhabditida > Rhabditidae > Caenorhabditis > Caenorhabditis latens. The sequence goes on along the minus strand of CM056097.1, from coordinate 21,965,487 downwards.
GTATTTCCTACCAACTTTTTTTTGTATTTGACTATTTTCTACATCTGTCCTAGACTCGTCGATATTATCATTCTGCTGTCAATGGTAAAACTTGGGATATGATTTAAAATCTGGCATCCTGAGAGTGTAGATCTGTGGAGATTATGTACACAGCAAAAATGAGGACATGCGATGATCCAAAAGATCTCCAACTTACTTGTCATCACTGATTTTCAATTTCAATGTGGAACCAGGCAACATTTTAGTATTATTTAGGGGATCAATTCCCCGCCTATCAGCGATGTGCGCTGCTGTCTTGAGCGGAAGTTCGAGAGAGCCGTAATATATGGAATTTGAAAAAAACAATTGTCGTCTGATCGTTTTATTGTTATACCATAGGATGCAAAAATTTTCGGCACTGACGATAGGTTACCGGCAAAATGTATTGTTTACATGTTTACAAAATGTTTACGAAATTTATCGGGGGCGTGAAAAATGTAAGAAAAGTGTAAATAAATCATTATACAGGAGAAGGCTTCAAACCGACAGACAATAAAAACCGGAATTTTTGTAATCAATTATTAAGTATGAAATCTGAACGCTCTACTAGCCAAAATCGTCCTCCGAGTCACAGAAGTCGTCATCACATTCCTCATCATCGGAGTTGTACCAGTAGCCATCGCAATCGTCAATGTCAGTGTCATCCGAAAAATTTGAAATAGCATCACCAACATCTGGAAATAGAAGAGTTGATGTTAAACTAAACGATGAGTTTATGTACCTTCAGCTAGCTGAGGACTGTTCTCATAATTCCCGTCTTTCTCAATCTTTTCTTTTCCTTTTTTATTCTTGAGGAAGGCCAAGTGCACCGTATTCTTAACGGACTCTTTGGAGGACATGAAGTTTGCCTCCGCTTTATTTTTCTCCAGGTAGCGAATGAAAAGCGCTTCAAAAAACCCAGGAAGTGCATCAAAAACTTTTTCTCGTGCGTCGGTGAGCTCTTGCTTGGTACGGATACGGTACTCCCATGACCCACGATCAGCACAAGCACAACATGCTTTATAAACTTTCTCGTGGTAACAAGAAAGGATTGTAGCCCAGTCATCGATTTCATGCTGTAAGATTGATTTACTGGAATGTATATATCAGAAAATGTAAAACCCACTTGAAACTTTTCCCAATTGTCACTGAAATGCTTGCAAGTTTTGACATGAACCTTCAGTGCCTCTTCATTTTCAAATGATTTCTTGCAGAGAGTGCACTTAGTGAATTTCTTGTCGGTGAGTGCACCACAAAGTTGGGAGAGCTTATATTGGGCCAGCAAATATGCATTGGTTACATAATTGGCATAATCCTGAAAAAAGAAGATAGTTTCACGCGAGTATAGTTATGTTATTTACAAAAATGTCGTCCTTATAGTTTTTCGCACACTTGAGCATATGCTTAAAATATTCATACGGGGAAGAAAATTCTTCGAGGCATTTGGAACAAACTGAAAAATGGAAATGTTGTTATAGCTACAACAAAAAAAATTTAAATAACTTACCCAGTAAATCGTCTTCTCTCTTCTTAACACTTGGTGGTTCCACATAAAACATGTAGGCAGTTGTTATGTGGTTTTCCAAGGCATTCATCAAACGATAAACGTTTATATGAAACATTTAAAAGTTCAGAATGTAGAAGTTTCGGCTTTCAAAAACAGCTAAAGATCTAAAATAAAACTTCGGGTACGAATTGAGGGATTTTTTACATAAAAACACGGAGAAAATGAGAGTTACAGTCATTCTACTTCAACAGAGGATTCAAATTTCAAAATTCTGATCGACGGTTTTATTTATAATGGTTCTACCAATCGGAAAACAAAGAATTAAAAAAATCTGATGATCAACGATCAACAAAAAAAAGAAGCAGACTGACATGAGTCATAACCGTCAGTAAGTTTTTCTAAGAATTTTCGGGAAATGTTGAATATTGAATCGAGTCCATCTATTTGATTCAGATTTGTTTTGATAACTTGGGACGTTGAAAAAACTGATTTAAATTTGATAGAAATGAGAAATTTTGAGAGACAAAGAAGAAAGTAGCATGACGCATAACTGTTCTGACGCATTAGTTCTTTCTGGAAAACGAAATTTTTGACAAACAAGCGGAATGCCGGAGTGTTGTTGTTTTCTCTGGAAATTCGTGGTAATTCAAATTTGAAATTGTGTATGATTCACAGAAACGGTGAAAATTACAGTTACTATTCTTGAAACTTCTGTGACACAAATATTTGAACAAATGTGTAGTTGTAACTCATTCTTCGAGATTTCTGGTTTTATGAGAAACATTGTAAAAGGGGGAAGTGTACTATCTGAACTGACGTGAGCTACATGAGTCACCTCATAAAGATAACTCTCTCTCTCTTCTTTGCAATAGAGTGCCTGAATCGACTAATTCCGCTTTCTGATGGCTCTGATGACGTTAATTTGATTTAGCTTCTCGTATTCCTTGAGTTTTGATTGACTGTTGTTTCAAGCGTCTGTATAACCTGGTTCATCATATTCATCATCTACCACATCTAAATGCTCCAGCACACAAACAGTGGAAAAAATCATCCAGAAAGAATGAACGATGCAGTACCGGTCAGAACGTTTTGGAATTCGGCTGTTCCCAGTTTAAAATGTATATCTTTGAAGATGCGTCATGGTAATACTGATTGTCCCATTAAGTAGATATTTAATGAATCTTACAGATTAGAAGTGGAGCTCTCTTTTTGTATTTCAAAACTTTTTGGCAAGCCCAAAAGAATAATGGACATTTTAAGACGACGACTCAAAAACCTCACTACTGTGCACTGAAATTGGTCGAATTGAGGATGCAATCACTTTGTCGATACGTAACTTACTAGGAAGGGCCAGTTTGAAAAAGTTATCGACTACAAAAATATAGTTCTGTGCTTGGTCTGTATGATTCAATAAAATCACACTGGATGTGAGAATCAGAATTACCATCACATAGTCTAAAAGATGGGCAGTTTCAACTAAAAACTGTCGTAGTATAGATCTTCTTACCATTACTGTGAACGTCAATAAAGCTACCGTAATGGTTTACACTTCTCCCACTTTAAAATTTCATATTGCTCTCTGCCAAAACTCTTTGGGGTGACCAAAATTGTGTTGAATCCGGGAACAGGAGATATGTATTCCAATTACTGCACTACTTATCAGTATTGTTGACATTTTCTTTGGATGGTACCGTCAATGAAAATTGTGACGGACGTTTATACTATGAGAGACACTATTAGTTATAACTCTAATAGAGCGCCGTCGGGTTATCTCAGTTCTAATCGCAAGATGTAGCTTGCTTTGTCTCTAGTGCCATCTCATTCTTTTTCTCACACCTTCTTTTGCAACGGTACAACCGGAAATTTGGCACAGCGCGGTTTCATAGTTGTTCCCCAACGGTTTTCCTGTGCTCCTACGTTAAAAATGAGAATTTTTGTACTTTTTGTCGATTTGAAATTTCATGTAAAAATCGTATCGATATGAAAAGTTGGAAAGCTCATAATTTGGCTCGCAGAGAGATTCAGCCGGTTTCTACTGCAGAAATCAACTCCTCATAGTCGAAAGTACCTGTAAACTAATTGATAGATCGTTTCCTTTAATAGGCACTATCTGTAAAAGTGAGAATGATTGTGTTGGCTCTTGGCACAGTGGATCAATAGGGAATAGTTATTCAAAAACATGTACAAGTCATTTAATCGACTATTTTTCTTATCTTTCTTGCAACAATACTTCTATCAAGCTGAAATAAAGAGAAATGTCAAAGTTAAAGAAGATTTGGCAACATCAAGAGTCGAACTCCAGACGTCAGATAAGTAGACTTTCCAAAAAGTTTATTTTTCCTTGTTTCTGAATTCTGTTAAACTAACTTTTTGGTACTCTCAATTTCAGCCATAACGGAAAAAAGATGATTCCAATCGGACAATTAGCAAAAGAGTTACTTATTTTCAGTCAGTTTCAGAGTCGCTTGTCGCCACGTCATAATATATTTGTTCAACATGATCCCTCCTCTCTTTCTGGTCTTCTTCTTCCTTCCTCTCTTTCTATCCACCCCCTTTTCTCCTTCCTCTCCGCCCTGCTTCTGCGTCTCGTGTCGCGCAACACTATTTCTCTTTCTTTCATCCCAGCTGGCGAGAAAAGGGTGAAAGGTAACTTCACGTTGCAAGTGACAATTTCGGATATAAGAGAAGTTTTAAAGAGTATTATGAAGCAAAAAAGAAACATTTTCATACTAATTTTGAGCAGAAATGTGAAGAATGGACTGAATTATGAACAGAAGTATCAGCACTATTAAAAATGACATCGCAGATCTTGTTTTCCTATAGACCCCTGTTTATAATTCTGAGTTTATATTTGTCTACAGTACCGCGTATATATTAAGTTTTGCCTTTTAACGTTGAAAATGCCCAACTTTGAGAGTGTGTCATAGTAAAACTAACTGTCCCACATAATAACTTTTTATGGGATCAAACAGACCAAGAGTAGAGCTCTGTTTTTGTCGTCGGCACTTTTTTTGTACGGACACTCCCTAGAGAGTTATAGGCATTTCGAGACGACAGCTCAAAAATCGCACTATTTCACATCGAAATTGGTCAATTTGAGAAGTAAATTTATTTTTTGATACGAGACTTGTTAGAGAATTTGAGGACAAAAAATGTTGACAACTACAAAAATGAAATTTACTCTTTGCAACCATACCGTCTTTCACTGTTTCTATCTCGGGCGACTGACCTAACCAACTCATTCCAATCTAATTCTTGTCTCGATTTGTCACGTAGACATAGTTACAGTATGTTATTCTTTTCAACTCAAAATTCACTCTCAGTCTTTCTCTCACAACCATCTCCTTCCTATAAGCACCTTCAATTTTGAAAGGAACCTTGCTCAACGATGGAATTCCCAAATCTTTCCAAATCTTCTCGCTTATCAACGTTATCTGACATCTTCGTTCTCTTCCGGACCTCTGCTCCGATAGTTGCCTTTCTACGGACCTTCGACGACACTCAATCTTCAGCACGTATTACACCCCATGGACCACTTCCCTCAGTGCACATTCTTCCAAGTCAGTCCGATAACTGCCAGAGAACATGTTTCTGTTATTCTTTTGTAGTCTAGCATGCCACCTGTTTGCTTATCTGATTAGGAAATCAGATAATCCAAGCGTTCCATCAAGAACACGCTTAGTTATGCTTATCCTCATCATTTAGTTACATGGCCCTTCCTCTTATTCCTCTTTTCATTTACTTATTCCTCTTTTTCATTTTATTTGCAACCCTTCTGCCGCTTATTGGCTTAGTGGTTTTTCCGTTCTAAATACGTGGTATAAAACTTCCCAGAATCCTAAAAACCACTGACTAAGAAAAACAGGTTAATTATTATAATTTTATTAGTTAGACTTATTAAATAGATGAAAATTGAAAAGAAAAAGAAAGTAATAAATAGGTAAAAGTAAACGAGATAATTGAGATCTGATTGTTATTAATAGTTCAAGCAACCGAATTGCTTCTTTGGCACTCGTTGACGTTTTCTCACATTTTCCTCCGAATGTTTGATCTCGCTTTGAATCATCCGTTTTCTATCTCTCTTTGGTTGTTCCATTTCTCCATTAGTGTTTTCAGCACCATCCTTTCCACAGAACCATTTGTCTTGACGAATTTCTTCAATTGTTGCACGAGTTTCAGGATCAACGTCCAGGATGTTTCGCAGGAGAAGCATCACATCGTCGTCGATAGCTTTCCATGGAAGAGCGGTCTTGTCCAATTCATTCGAAACCCAATTCTTCAAATTATCGAGACTTGCAACCTCCCAAGGCAGACATCCGCCAATCATCTCAATGAGAATTATGCCACAGGACCAGATGTCCATTGGTGGTCCATCGACGAACTTCTTAGCGGATTCAACTTCTGGTGCCCAGTGGGTATTTGTTCCAAAAAGTGATACCTTGATATTCTTTCCTTTATCGTTCCTATATTTTGTTGCTGCTCCGAAATCACCGATTTTCAGAATTCCATCAGCAGAAAAAAATAAGTTAGCCGGCTTGAGATCCCGGTGAACAATTCCTTGACTGTGGATGAAATCTACTCCATTTATCAACTGCGTGAAGTAATCCCTGGCGACTGTCAGTGGCAACGTTCCCGTCGCTACAAGTTTTTGTTGCAGGTCTCCAGAGGCTGCGAACTCCATGAAGAAAAAAAAGAAGTCTTTGGTCTTGAGAACTTCATACAATCCTATAACATGCTTGTTTTCTCCTTTATGCAGTTGATTGTGGATGTTGTATTCCATCAGGTTCTTGGATCGTGCTCCTACTTTCACTCGTTTGATAGCCACAGTGACATCTTTTGATCGGTAGAGCAACACATCGCCAAACCCTCCCTGTCCGAGGTTTTTGTATTCGTCCATTTGAATAGTTCCGTCGATGATGCTGTTGAAGAGCTCGGTGTCTTTTGGATATTCAGACATTTTGAGAAATTGAAGGCAAGAGGTCGAAATTGTAGTAGAAAAGAGAGTAGCAGAACACAGTGAGAGTAGCAGAATAAAAGTGTGAAGGGGAGAGTGGTTCTCTCGTTTGCTCCTTATATACGGTCTGTGCAACCAGAATGATGACAATGAGTAAATTTGTAAGCGTAATAAGAAATATCGATCGAGGACAGATGTGTCATCATCACCATAGATAAGATCTATTCCCATACAATAATCAATAGCATCATTCGAATACAGAAACTCATTAGCACTTCGCGAAAACACAATAACATTCTGGGGAACTCGATAATTCTGCGAAAACTCAATAACTCGATAATTAAGAGTCCTCAAGAAAATATCATATAATTTCGAAATTGAGATTTGTTCATAGTGCGAAATAAGACAACTTCCGATACATGAATTCGGAGTGACATCAAGTACAAAAGACATGCCGCCACAACATTTTTTTCCGCATCATATTCCTTCATTATTCAAGATTTCGGGTTTGTATTGATCAAGAAGCCTACTAACAAGGGAAGTCTTCGAAGACACCACTTTCAATTGATCTATATATTTGGTTTCAGTATTTTTGACCACGAAGAGTCTATTTCAGCAGTCAAAACCTGCTAAATGTCTCTGCGAGCAGAGTTATGAGCTCTCAAACTTTTCATATGGTTAAGCTTTTTCACGTGGAATTCCAAATCGGCAAGTACCATACACAACATGTTCTCATTTTTGCAACGTACGAGCACAGGTAAACCGCTCAGGAACACAAATGGAACCTCGCGGTAGCGTATATGCGGTCGATTTGAAATTCCACGTGAACAGGTTTATCAACACGTAAAGTTTGAGAGCTCATAACTCGGCTCGCATAGACATTTAGGCGCTTTCGATTGCAGAAATTGACTCTTCATAGTCAAAAGTACCTATAAACTAATGTACAGTTCGTTTTCTGATCTCCCGTTAGTAGAGATTTTCCCAAAAAGCTTGATTCTCCTTATTTCAGAATTCTGTTTAATTACCTTTTTGGTACTCTCAATTTCAGCCATAACGGAAAAAAGATGATTCCAATCGGACAATTAGCAAAAGAGTTACTTATTTTCAGTCAGTTTCAGAGTCGCTTGTCGCCACGTCATAATATATTTGTTCAACATGATCCCTCCTCTCTTTCTGGTCTTCTTCTTCCTTCCTCTCTTTCTATCCACCCCCTTTTCTCCTTCCTCTCCGCCCTGCTTCTGCGTCTCGTGTCGCGCAACACTATTTCTCTTTCTTTCATCCCAGCTGGCGAGAAAAGGGTGAAAGGTAACTTCATGATGCAAGTGAAGATTTTGGAGAAAACGGAAGTTTTAAAGAATATTATGAAGCAAAAAAGAATCATTTTCATAACCTTTCCGGGAGGATCAGCTATTGAGACTACTGAAGAAGCAAAAGCAACATAATAATTAGTCAGCACGGCTCATGGAACCAACCCTCGATAACTAACGAAATATAATGAGTTGTGAGAATGTTGACGAATTTGCTTTTTGTCCTTAAACCTCAGGACACAATTTCCACTATCATCTTCTACTTATTCAGTCAATATTCCTCAAAATTGAACGGTCCGAAACTAATGTTCCACTGACCAGGACTACCGATAGTGCTAAATTAGTTATGCCTCCAAGAACCTCCAAGAACTATATGAAGACAAAGGATGCATGTCGATGTAAACGAAAAAAAACGATTGTTGTTGGAAATTGTGTGAAAAATTTGATTCCTGAAATTTAATACCTCAAACTATTCCTTTTTATCCCGATCACTGCATCATTCGAAAAAGAAATTCGGGAAATGATTAAAACTAATAGAAAGAGAAACAGAAGGCAACACCAGTATATAAATTTCACACATTTATTTGAATAACTTCTTCAAAACAAAACACATTTTTAAAAATATTTCTTGGATTTGTGCGCTTCGCAGGTTGTGATGGTGCATGAGTTGGAGCTCGAGCTGAAAACAAATTGCAATTATCTAATAGTAATGTGTAGATCAAGAATAGAGCTGCATTTTTGTAGTTGACAACTTGTCGATTGCTCTGCCCACTTTTAAGATACGCGCCTTCAAAAGTTTTCGCATGGCCGGGGGAGAGAGAGCGTGCGAAAAGAGGAGGGCGTCTCCCGTCTTTCTTTTTCCGCGGCGCCTATTTTTGCGTCTATCTCAAAAGTGGGTGGAGCTAAAGAAAAACTGTCAACTGTGAAAATGTAGCCCTATAATTAATCTATAAAACACTGTTATTTTCAAAAACAAGAGTTTTATCTAGAGTTTTTGTGGCTTTTCAAAGTTTGCTAATTTTCATCATTTTTTTTGTGGGGTGTCTTCGGTTTAGAGACAATAGCCTTCGAGTTGCAACTGTTCAAAACTCTTTGAGGAGTGACCGTACCGGAAAACTGTCTACTACAAAACTGTATATTTGCCTTTTACCCACCTATTGATTTCCTCTATTATCCCCAAAGTCGCAAATCGGGACGTCGAGAACTCCCAGTTTCTCTCCTCGCACAGCTCCAAGAAGGAGTGTTTGTCTCCAAGCGACTCACGGTCTCCTGCTCTGCAAGTGTCGCATTGCTTTCGACCAGTACTGTTACTATATAGCGAAGAAAATATTGAAGGATCCGCTACTGATCATCCTCAACAACTGTACCCCTATTGATCTCCTCAATGATCCCCAGTGTCGCAAATCGGGCTCTCTGGAAACTCGAGAATTCCCAATTGTTCTCCACACACAGCTCCAAGAAGGAGTGTTTGTCTCCCAGTGCTTCGTGCGTCCATCTTCTGGTCTCCGGCTCCATCGGCTCCAACGGCGGCGCCAAATCCATCCAAAACGTGTCATTGGCGTGGATTCGACATTGATATTTAAAGTATTCTGAGTATCCAGATTCGGCGTTCTCCTTCTCCACTCCTTCCAGATCTTGGATGAGCCTATCCCAGAGGGATCCATTGTTATTCCCTTATTCGAACGTCGAGCTGAAGTGGTTTTCTTTCATTTTTATCTCCGGCCGACGTTTAACTCACTGGAATAGTCGATAAAAATTTCTCTTTTCGGTTTCCGAGTCCTGTGCCGACGATCTGGATCTCTTGGTGGTATCTCGTACTTCCATCGGATTCGGTTCGGTTTTGGCTGCTCTTCAATTTACTTGGGCGGGTGCATTGGTTGAGCTGAAAAAAAATTATTAGGTGTTCCTTTTTTCTGAGTATCGACTTTAGAGTGCAGATGACCTGCGATACTTACCTTTCTGCGAAAACTGGAACTCCGAGAGCAAGTAGTTGAGCAGGAGGATTCATTGGAACACTGAAATTAGAATCAGTTTAAATTAATCGAAGTAATCTCCCCAGCGAGAATTTATTCAGAAAATGAATTTCTCGCGAATTAATCCATTGTTGGATTCACTTTACTAGAAAATTTCAGAATGATAAGTGAACTGTAATAAAAGATACACGTCTCGATGTTCTGGATTAGTTAATATTTCAGATGTGTGAAATGTTTCGATCGCAAAAATCGTTTTCCGAGAAAGAAAAGTTCTAAAAATCTATAGAACATTCAATTTTCGAAATGATCATATATATATTCCGCTTGTAAAAATGACTTTTTGGTAGTTCTAGGGTGAAAAAAGTGATAGGTTCACAACAATTTGTATTCGGTTATTATTTTGGATATGAATTCGATAGGCATTCACATATCATAGATTCTGTTTCTCAGTTTCTGTTCTTCAAACATTTGTAACAATAGGATTTGGAACTTGACTATGGCACTAGGTACTTGGGTTCTTTTTGACAAAAACACTATGGACCTTATTTCGGAACACTAGGCGTACATTGGGTAAACAAGTGATGTCGTTTAGCAATAACCCACCCAACTGGCATAAGATGTGGGGGAAATACTAGTAGCCCCCTAAGCAACTCGACCAATTGACTCACCACCAAAGCATCCAAACAGTTGGAATATAAAAGTTATTCAATAAAAATCAGGTATTTGTTGGCCGTCATACAGTAGTCAGCCTTGGGGATAATGACTAACCACAGTCATACTAGAGATCTAACGTTTCTTCAATGGGCGGATCGTTCTGCCGATTAGTTCTACTGACGCAATCATTTTCTGCCTCCCAATTACAGTTTTCCTCATCACGCAACACCCGACGCAACACCCGACGCAACGAAACTCTTCTGTTCAAACATGAACGTCATCGGATTATGACGTCAATTGAAGAACAATCATGGATTCAGCCACCTGCCCCTCTTTTATTTCCTACCCCGTTCTGTGTAAATAATGAAATAACCTATAGAACCACTTCCCGGCAGATCTCGTCTACAAACCCGATGCAGAATACAGAGAGTACCTATCATGAAATTGAAATACGTTTTCTAAATTTTGTGATACTCAACAAACTTTATGTTGGTGTAGATTCCTACTAATCCAGTGAAATATCAATTAATATTTCATCTTCAAAAACGCTTTATGTTCTATAATAACGAATTTTCATGAACCAAAAATGTGAAGTCAGAAAACTTTTCACAATATCTTTTTCAAAATTTAATAGTATTTACCCGAAACTCGAGGGAGAGAGCACAGGCGAAGAGAGAGGACCGAATATTTTATTATGGAATTGGGTTTGGGGTTGAATACAGTGCGCGAAATATCTTAAGGACCCTTTTCAAAATTTGGGGGTTTTGGAAAAACAAGAAGATATATCATAATCTTGTAGATGACAATCGATTTCAAATCCAAAATAAAGAAAACTATCTATAAAAGTGTTTCAGAACCCTGTTGAAACTCACCATAAGATCACCACAACTCATCAAAAACAATGCAGAAGTAGCAATATACTAGAATTTTATAAAAATAAAGAGACCATTTTTTCGAAGGCTATTCAGTAAGCCTTCTCAAATTGTGAAATTCTGATCAGTCTTCGCTCTTATATACACATGTTCTGCGCTCTCTTCTCTCTTGATATTGTGATGGTTGTGTATCATAACAAGCCAATCTTACTGGTCTGAATCTCTGTTTTACAAAACTCTTTCCTTGTCGAAAGGTTACACAAAGTGACTCATTACCGCGGCCAAATGTGTTAGTAAGGTCGTTTGTCGGTGTAGAATTTTGAAATTGAGGTATGTTCCAAGTGCGAAATGAGAAAACTTTCCAGACGCGCAATATACAATAGAAAACTTGTGGGACAGGCAAGTGCTACCGAAATACTGTTAAACTCATGTCAGTCATTTTCCACTGAGAACAGTAGAAGTTGATAACCATTTGAGCGGCACAGTAGGTGTATATATCGTCTAGTCAGTACACTATGGTTGTATTCCTTCTGGTGCTGCTCCCTACCTACTACGCCCCAATATCTCTGACTCAATCATTTTAAGTCAGCGACAATAATTAATATGTATTACAAATGCAGCTTGTTCTGTTGTTGGGAAAGAAGACACCTGTCAGGTTAAGAATGTCGTTTCACTAGGTACAGTACCAATCAAAATATTATTAAAGATGAGAAAACGATGATTCCAAATGTATACATATAGGTTTTGCACTTCAAGAGTTCCCGGGGCACCAGGAACATGTCGAACAGATGGAGGAGAGGAGCCCGATGGAAGGGCGATGTCGACTTGAGTCTCTCGATTCATCTGGAAAAACGGTAAGTTTTGACTTCATTTCGGCGTCACCAGCCAATAAGATATTATTACAGTGATATTTGACACTGAATTCGAAAACTATATGGATAACAAATTAATCATAGAAAAAATGAATTTGTTTGTTCAAATTGATATAAAAATCAGGTGAAAAACTCAGAAATGCAGACAAAAAAACGCTAGTTGTAGAAATTCAAATAATTCCCAACTGAAAGTTTTTCGAAAGCGCCGAAGGAGCGCCAGATACAACTTTTCAAAGTAGGTGCATAGCTGGCGCTTCTTGGGCGCTTTTGAGTCTTCTTTCGCCCGTATTTCAGTTTTTAACGTAAAAAAGGTCTAACATTTTCTGAAACTGTCTTAGTATTGGATTAAGTCTAATTTCCTTCTAAAAACCCCAGAGTATGACATTTTTTATGAAAATTAAAGGTAAAACCAAATTATCGAACAAAAGTGAACAAAAGGAGAACTTACTCCCTTCCCCCATTCACATATTTGTAATTCGAACGCCACGGCTTCAATCCTCCCGCCCCCTTTCGCCACCAACCAATCTGCAGCTGCTCTTTTGGTGGTAACGGAGAGCATGGCCGCGTTATATTCAAATTTCAAAATTGCTATAATCCCCTAGCAGATGTTGTGACATTCAAAATTCAAACAATTTTATTTCATAATTATTAAACGGGATACAATGTTAAATTAAACTTTTAAAACATAATACTTTAGATGTATTGATATTCGAGATCATATGAGATTATTATTAGGTTAGGGATTATGGAAAGGGGCGGAGCTTGAATATAAGAGTATCTGTAGAGGAAATTTTACAACAATTGCTCAAAACGGGCGGGGAAGACAAGAATTTCAAGATTATTTTTTAAATAGAGGTTGGAAATGGTTAATTACTGTCTCTCCTGGAGTGGGAGATCCAGACAACGCACTGCACAGCCATGGATACGTATGCTGTGTCTGTTCAGAGACGGCCAAGTTTATGGCTGGAGACTGTGCACTGTCTGTCTGGACTGGGACACTTGCTGGGCTGAAAATTTATATATATATACTAATTTATATATATATACTAATTCCGAATTAATCACTATGAAGGACTTGCCAATAATAGTCAACACATATGGCTCTATAATAACGCTTCAGTCTTCAAATTCTTTGTGCCGACCATTTTCGGATTCGATGAAGAATCTGAAATTGGAAATTTTCATGATGTTGTGGTCGGCGTAGCGTATCACAGGGTGTCACCAAATATATTAATGAAGTTCAAGTCTCAAAGGGTACCTAGAAAAAGTCCTGATCTTCATTTTTGTAGTTGACCACTTTTTTGTGTGGAGCTTTTTATCGTGCGGAACCAAAACAAACGGTAAACTACAAAACTAAAGATTATGATTTTGGGATTTTGGGAGTTCGGAAATATGTATGTACATTTTTTTCCGCGCAATTTTAGTAGATTTTCAATAAAGTGACACATTATCAGTTTGCCTACAGTTGTTTGATCTAACGTATCTCAACAAGAGGGGAGGAGTTATAAAAAAGTTGTCAACTACAAAAATGTTAGAATAAAATTGACTTACCCCATCAACCCCTCAATTCCATCGACACTAAATTCTCGATTATCCCCTTCGTCAGCATTTTTATCTACCAAAGTCCACACTGAAACTGTCTCCTGGTTGCCAGCAGTAAAAACACAGATGCGAAAATGATTACGATCGATGTCTATGCTCATGTGAGTCTTTGGGATGGTCCGTGTCGCGACGGTTTGTGGGGTGGTGAGCCCGAACCGACCGCGAGGACTGAGAGGACTTGGACTTAGAAAGAAGAGCCAACACAGGTTTTAAATAACAACGATTTATTCGATAAGAGACGCGAATTAAATAAGATACCTCTACTTTCTCCCTTTTGCTTGGCATCGATCGACGGTAGCTGAGGAACCTCTGAAGAAGGAGACGGCGGAGTTGGATTTGGCATCGACAGTCGGCAACGGCTTCGGCTGGTTGGGAAGTTCCTCTCTCGTGGGTAGATACTGATTCTTCTATTTTCTTGTTCCTACATCGACATTGACACGTAGTAAGGTCATCAAGATAAGGAGTTTGTGGAGCACGTTGTTCAAAGTGATAATAAGGATACCGTATTCTCTTCACGTCCATATGAATTCATCGTTGTATAATTGATAATAAGAGCATAATCTACGATCTAGATTGTACCAGTTGCGACAATATAGCTGAGGCTATTAATGTCGCGACACTGGGGGGGAGCGAAAAAGAACTTCCCTAGTGGTAGCGTTAGGGAAGTTCGTGGTTTGCCTCTGCCTAAGCAGAAGCCAGAGGTTGGTTACTCGGCGATCCGAGTTGTTGATCATGACCGATTGTCACTTTATTTTCTTTAGCCCGTCTTGGGAGGTACGGGCGGGTTCGTTGAGGTGGAGCCTTCGCTGGAGTTATCTGTTTGTGTAGATCCGAAGGAGTTCCGGCCGCTGGCGCGTCTTGGTCTTGACGTTCTTCCGCGGGAATCTCTAGCGGTATTAGGTGATTCACTGACTTTTGAAAGACCTTCTGTCCGATTTTGACTTCAACGGCTCTCACCTTCCCATCTTTGGATGAGATTAACTTCTGAATGACCCCGATAGGCCACATGTATCGAGCTACTTTCTCAGTGACGATTAACACTGTTGTACCTGGTGTAGGTGGGCTCTTGTTGTGCGCTGTTGACCGAGGCATGGATTCTCGGAGTAACACGTAATATTCATCGCTGAATACGTTCCAGAGGTTATCCCTGACAGCTGCTGTAGATTCGATTAATCTTCTTGTTAGTTTTTCTGTTTTTCCTGACTCTAGTACTTCCGATATTGTTTTTGACGATTCTGGTAGTACCATCGACGATTGTGGGATCAAATAGTCGATGGGTCGGACTGGTTCGGCATCGGCTGTGTGGACTTTGTTGGCGGTTATAGGCCTGCAGTTGATGATACACTCAGTCTCAATTAAGAGACTTTCGAGCTCTAACAGCGAAACTGTTATTTTCTTCAGGCATTTATATATCATGTTCTTTACCAAAGCCACCAGTCGTTCGTAAATTCCTCCTTTCCACGGTGAGAAGGGTGTAATAAACCGAATGTCTATTTCTTTATCCGCCAAGAATGATGTCAACGTTAGACTTTTGTTGATGATTGTCTTGATATCAGTGTTCATCATTGAGTATCCGAGTTTGAATGTCGGAGAGTTGTCTGATAGGATAGACTGAGGAACTCCCCTACGACCGAAATATCGTTTTAAAGCCATGATAAAACTGTGAGTGGTGTTGTCTTGGACGATTTCCAAGTGTATTGCCCGAGTGACAATACATGTGACTAGTAGTACCCAAATCTTTCCGTATTCATCCTTCGATTTGTATCTTAGAGGGCCGAGATAGTCGAGGCCCACGAAGGCGAACGGAGCCACGAGTTGGCTTCTTATAGACGGCAAGGTTTCTGCATACGGGTATTCGAAAGGAAGAGCGTGCATCCTTTGACATGTGACACATTGCCTCCGCACCGCTCTGACGAGTATTCCAATTTTCCGTATCCAGTATTTTCGTTGGATGTCCGATATGACATCTTTCACTCCCTGATGTAGCAAGCTGGTATGTGATTCGATAACCAGAAGGCGGGCGAGCTGGTGTGTGTGGATGATAATAATTGGTCTCTTCATCTCATCGGAGTGTCTGGGATGTCTCGAATTGACATATGGCCTGTTGTGTCGATATAAGCCGTCTGGAGAGAGCACTGGCTTAAGATGAGCAGGCGGTTCCTGCCCCATTCGCAACTTTGAATCCCGATAATGTTCCGCAATGATAAAGGTTCTTGTGATCCTCCGTTTGGTCACTTCGTCCTTTTCTTTATCGGCGTCATCATATCTTTGCAGTGTCATTGATTGGTATGAGTACTGACAAGACGGGAACCGATTGTTCCGACTTTTTATACAGCTGTGGACAAACCGAAGCACATAATTGCACGTAGTTGTCAACTTCCGCATGTCATTAGTTCTGGAATATGGCACGATTGACTCATATTTACATAATTCTTTCTCCTCCATGCTGTTGACAACTGCAGTTTCTGGTGAATCTTGGTTTGGAAGCTTGTTTAGTTCTCGAGATAGAACTTTTTCTCCGTCATTCACCACGAATAGGTGAAACATTCGGGCATCTGGAGGCGTTGTTTCCAGAGTCTGAGGCCAATCTTCTTCAGGTCGCTCGAGGAAGGATGGTCCATGGTGCCATAGTTTGCTGACTTTCAATTCGGCTAAAGTGCATCCTCGAGAAGCAATGTCTGCTGGATTCGCGTTTGTTGGCACGTATCTCATTTCTGGATTCAGTTGAAGTTCGGTTAACTTCGCTAAGTTCTTATGGATATTTGTGACTCGATTAGCCACCCATTTCAGTCCCACGTGGTTTCCTACTTTGTGTAGAACCCAGTGTAGGACACATGTACTATCACTGAAGAATATCACCTGATTGACTGGCATGTGAAGTTCGTTCATCAGATTCAACGCAAGGTTTGTGGCTGACTCCAGTGCCAGAAGTTCCATTTGTGGGATGGTGATTCCAACACGTCCTGGCTTGACTCTCGACTTTGAGCATATTAATTGGGACTCGTACTTCTGTCCAGGAAATTCATGTCGTATGTATGCAGCAGCCGCGTAGTTGTCCTTGGAAGCATCTGAGAATATTACCAGTTGAACTCCAGTATAGTGATATGACGACACGATTTGTCGCGGTATTACGAATTCCGTTTTGTTGAAATGACTGGTGATACTCTTCCACATGGGAAGAAGTACGTCTGGTAACAGATCACCCCATTTCAGGTCGAATTGCCACAACAGGGTGATAAGTTTCTTGATTGGCACCACGAGAGGTGTAATGATCCCGGTTGGATCATAGTTCTGAGCAAGGAAAGCGATAACTTCCTTCTTTGTAGGGATTCCATTTGGAGGCGTCGCGATCTTAATCTTTATGACGTCTGTCAGACTATCCCATGTATGACCAAGAAGCTTGTTTGAGGTGTCGGGCGCCCGGTCATCTTCTTTGATTTTCTCCATAACTTCTGGAGAATTGCATAGAAACTCCCTAAGATTCATCGCCATCCGATTGAACGTATCCTTTAGTTGACCGTAGTAGGTGACTAACTCGTTGACATCGTTTGTAGTCATCACAATATTATCAACATACAGATTTTCCAGGATCTGTTCATTGATTGGATTCGGATCGTTTTCGAGATTCTGGATGATGGTGACGGCCAGGAGAAATGGAGAACAGTTTACTCCAAACGGCAACCGAGCAAATCTGAGCACTAGTATATTATCCGGCGTCGCCTCTTTCGTTGGATCCTTGAGCCATAAGAAACGTGTGGAATCGCGGCATTGTGGTTGTAGACGAATTTGATGAAAAGCCTTCTCAATGTCCGATATCATTAAGAATTTCTTCAAGCGGCTTCTGATGAGAATCCCGAAAATGCTCTGGAGTATTGATGGTCCCGGGTGGATACAATCATTTAGGGATAGTTTCCCTCTTCCATGAGACGAAGCGTCCAACACGATCCGCAACTTGGTATTCACTGAGCTTTCTTTTCGTACTCCCCGATGTGGGAAGTGGTAGACTGGTCCAGAGGGTTTCATGTCGGGTGTGACTATTTCCACGATGCCGGAGTCGATTTGCTTCCGTATGATCGTATCGTATTCCATCCGGGTCTCTATAGTTTGACCTGCCGTGAGAGATACGAGTCGTTGCGCGGCAACCGGAAAGTTGTCGTCGAGGTATTGCTCTCTGCCATTGTACGGGAATTGAACGCTGATCAGGTTGTTCTCATCTCGAATAGATGATCTCTTCTGGTGTTCGACGATCTGCTCATTAAGTCGAGCCTTGCTGCTAACCACTTCTGGCGGTTCTATTCCCAGGAGCTCCAAATTCCAATGCTGTTCCACTTGTTTGGCCAATTTCTGGTTGGAAACGTTTGATTTTGATTCCAAACGACCATCTTCTGGAAGATCGTAATCTGGAGTATCCAGCGTGTGAACAACGATATGTTCCATGTCGTCAGTAACCACGATAGGTTTCTTTCCACCAACTGGGAATAAAGCATTTTTAACCATTGGTGGGTAGATAATGGATCCAATGATGGTACGAGTTACCATCCTTCCACTGTCGAGAGTTATCAGCTGCTGATGGATGTTCCCAAGCAAGTTGTTACCAAGGATAATGTCGACCGGCCTTCCATTGAATTGCAGCAGATCTTTTATCTTGGTAATGTTGAACCGCAAGGAGTCTAGTTGGCTGTATTCGGACGATGACAGTGTCGGAGCCGAGAATGGTATCTTGATTCCACCGTAGCTGGCTACGGTAGCTGCCCAGACGTTATTTGATTGATCGATGACTTCCAACCTGTAGAATTTGCAATCCTCGTCTCGAGTCTCCGATATGAGACCTTTGAATCTTAGATTTCGTTGTCCGACAATTCGGAGCTGAAGTTTTGTAGCCGTTTGAGTTGAGATGAGAGACGTGGACGCGCCGCAGTCTGCCAACGCCAGGAGATTGTGTCCTTCTGGTGTCACCAACGTCATGAATGGTAGCTTGCTGTCCTCTTCAATCCCACGACTGATATAGATTTGAAATGACTCGTTGTCATCTCCTGGGCCGATGCCCATTGATTCAGAAGTCGGTTCTTCTGACTTGTTGACCAAACGTAATTGATCGTGTGGAGTGTTAATCTTCGCGAGTGAAGATGTAGGTTTGCTGACCTCTAGCGATTTAGAGGTAGCAGCTGCTGGCGATTCCAGCGTAGATGACGAGATAGATGTGGTTGACGATTTCAACCTAGTTGCCGAAATGTCGTTCGTTGACGATTTCAACGATTTGTAGATGCCACTCGGTGATTTATTGATCGGAGGTTCCATCCTCCTTGCCACGAAAAAACTTGCCGTTCTTGGATTTGTTCTCGTTTTGACAAATACCAGTGTGATGACGTTCGCGACAATGGAAACAACAGAATTTCGAGTTGCATCTTTCAGAGCTGTGGTTGGATCGGAGGCAGTTTGAGCAGAGTTTCTTTTCTTCTATCGCTTTCAACTTCATCGCGATGCTAAGTTTACAGTTAAGAGCCGTATGCTCCTTCGAATCACAA
This sequence comes from Caenorhabditis latens, assembly GCA_002259235.3. NCBI lineage: Eukaryota > Metazoa > Nematoda > Chromadorea > Rhabditida > Rhabditidae > Caenorhabditis > Caenorhabditis latens. The sequence continues at coordinate 21,946,203 of CM056097.1, read as the reverse complement.
AAGAAACACTGATACTTTGCTGTTCTCTTTGGTCTTTCTCCATGCTTCTTCTTTGTTTTGTCGTCGGATGTCTGGAGCGAATAGAATTCGGTACTTCTTGTCTTCAGCTTCTTCTCCGTCTCCGCTGATTCCAATGCTCTCTTCTCGGCAATAGCGTTAAATGTGATTCCAACCAGTTCTTGGAACGTTCGATCCTGTTCGTGATGTTTCTTGAAAACTATTCCCATGATTTGTTGAGGCAGTTTGGCAATGAATGAGTTGAGGAAGAAGGAGTCATTCAACGAGCACCCCTTACTGCGGAGTGAGTATGCTGTGGAGCAATACTTATTGAGATCCTTCTCCATATCCTCGTAACTGTCTTCGGAAAAAGAGAATTTGTTAAGCTGATGGATTAGATTTTGCTTGGTGTCCTTGTCTCTGTTGTATTGTCGTTCCAAGCTGTCTCTCAACGCGTGGTAGTCTTCTTCCGAAAGACTCACCGATTGCAGCATTGATTTCGGTTCCCCACTCAGTAATTTCATGAGCAAGGCATGTTTTAGCTTCACCGGTATTTCATCGTTTTCATGAACCATAGTATTGAACAGTTGCATAAACATACTATATTCACCTGGTTTTCCATCGAAAACTGGAATCGTGGTCATGGCTGTGTAGACCGCATTGGTGATAAGAGGAGACGATTTCTCCTGTGACCCCGTAGGGTTCTGATGAGTCCGTAGGGATCTGATAAGAGATTCCACCGTATCGTTACTCGGCGTCACTACGGGTGAAGGTGGAGTTGGAGACGAGTTCTCCTGTTCCAATGCCCAGCTTTGCTGAAGGATGGGAGTTTCCGTTCGACCGATCGGTGGCTTCGTGGCCTTATTCATAGTTTCCAATTCTGCTTCTTCTTTTGGTTCTTCTCCGGCTTGGATTGCCACATCGGTTTACGGTTTACGAGCTCAAACATCATTTCCTGCATGTTCTGCATACCGTCGTGCAGCATTACTTGCATGTTGTCTTGCATTGTCTGCATATTGTCCTGCATTGCTTGCATGTTGTCTTGCAGATTTTTGATGGCACGATTTGCCGTGGCAGATGAATCCAAGAGCAAAGTCTGAGTATGCTCTATTGCTCCAATGCGTACAGCCAGATCATCCGCAAACTCGGCAATGTCCTGTGAGGCTTCGGATGATCCACGGTTGAGTATGTTGGACGGCGGGTGAGCCGAGACATCCGAACTATGGCTGCTCTCGCATGGTTTTGTAGTCGACTCGACTCTTTGATGTACTCGATCCGATTGATCGATTGTTGGCTGAACCGATTGTTCAGGGTTACGCTGTTCGGAGTGTTCCTGATTCGGAGCGATTCCATCGAGAGCTGGAGCATTTCCTTGAGCCAGTCCATCGGATGGTGGTGTCCCTGTGTTCGATACGTCTCCGGAGCGGGCGTTGCTCACCGCCGTCGTCAGTTCACCGACAAGATTCGCTATTTGATTGACTAGGCCTTGATGCCCGCGAGCTTCCAGATGTTTCGTGATTTCAGCCCGATTGGCTTCGAATACACTCTGGGTACAGAGCTTCTTATTGCTCTTGAGCAGATCCATTGCATTCTCCTGGAGACCCTCGATCAGGGCCAGTCGATCTAGCAGTTGCGCCAGATATCCGTCGAGTACGGTGATGTTTTGGGTGTTTCTCTCGAGTGCGAGGGCACGGTTCGCAAGAGAGATGAGCGTTCTGGTCCGAGTTAACTCACGGGTGAGACTCCATTTGATTGTCTTCATGGTCACCGGATTCCGTTGATCGCTCTTCTTCTTGTTCTTGACGGCCATGATTGGTTGGTTGGTTGGTTGGTTGGTTGGTTGATTGCGGTCGATGTTATCGACAAGTCAATTTAGACTGATAATGTTTTGTTGATTCTTCATCCTTATATACTCAATGTCCATGCCCTCCTTTTTCTTGACCTTGCTCTGGTTTGCTAACCTTGATAAAAAAAAGAGAAGGCTTGCGTGTTTTCTTTATTACGTGCTTCCGTGACATTGTTGATTTCACGAGATTTTTATCTTTCATTTGTACTACATCCTAATGACTCGACGTGTCACTACTATTGGCTGTCGTATTCGGATTCTTTTTTAACTCAGTGACGCTTTATAGCCATCAAAAGTGCAGCTGAGATTCCTATTCTTGTTATTTACACTGTTATTTCCTGTGACGTATCACGGATTCATATGTTTTGAGGTCCTCGTTGGAGAACATTTGCGGAAGTTGTACATTCGTCTTCCTGTCAGTTGCAAAGTTCCTGATCTGTAACCTCGTCTTCTCGCTGATCCTGCTACTTTGGGCCCTTTCACAGGATCAACGATACGATGGGAAATAGACCATCCTCAAGATGTGGTATGTCGGTGGTGGCGAGTCTGTGGCTATCTATATGAGAGTTCTCGTGAGTCTTCAGAATCCGGACCACGCTATCTATTTCCGAGCTGACAGTTTTCATCACCACATCTTTTTCTTTTTGTGACCGATATGTTAGACACCGATTGTGCTCTTAGCACCGATTGCGCTTTTTCGGACAGATTTACACTGCCTCTGACTCGATGTGTCATGTAACCTACGAGAAGGAGTACTATCTGGTTGGAACGACTATGAATAAGACCGAGCGGGCAAAGGACCTCTTATTGCGAGATTCTGTGAATTAAATGTAAGACCAGTTCGAGTTTTTATTGAAATACAACCCGCACGATTTGCGGTTTCTTTTTTTTTTTTAAATATCGAGTTTTCTGTACGATTTACAGTGTTTTGGTCTTCTTCTGATGTGGTTTACTATTGATCGTCGTCATCGGAACCTTCGAGATCAATATGGACGTCGTAGATTCCATATGTTTTTGGTTTACGATCCTTCGACTCTCCCGATTCCGTGTCGCTCCCATCGGTGTCCATTTGCTCTGGCTCTCCAGTCTTCGGCTTATCCTCTCCATTAACTCCTTCCTCCATCGGCTCCTCAGGTCTCGCATCGTTGGCTTCCTCCTGGTGATCGTTCAGCGGCAGTGGTGGGGCGTCGTGACAGAGAGAGTGGTGGTGGTATGCGTGGCAGAAACGGCAGCGAGCCCGCCGGTTCCTGCCACGACATTCCGCGAAGCTATGTCCACCTGTCATGCAAAGGTGGCACCAGGCGCGTCGACGGACCACTTCCCATCTTTCATCGACGGTGTATTTCTCACAGTACTGTGCGGCGTGGCCACGCAGTCTGCAGAAAAAACAGCCGACCCACGTACTATGACGTTTTGTTTTCTTTGCTTTCGACGGCCACTGGATCCGTTCGTTGAGTGGTGCACGCGAAACCGGGATGTTCGCTCCTTGGATGGCTGGGTCCGGTGCGATGGAAGAAGACGATGTTTCCGGAGTGACACCTTTAACTCGATTATTGTGGTTGTGAATACGAGAATTCAGTTTTTTCAGATGGTAGGTACGAGATTTGGCGCTATTGTGAGAGAAGTGTGTGGTGGTTCAATGGGTTGATCAGTTTTTTCGACTAAAAACATCTCTCGTCTCGCTGGGACCTACATCAACGATATGATGTCCTACCGGGTGTACTGTATGTTGCCACTCGTTCGGATCCCACCCGAACCCATACAGACACCTCTTAAACAACGACTTTGTTTTACCTCTCGAATAGAAGTTTTCACCTCTCGAACAGAAGTTTCACCTCTCGAATAGAAGTTTCACCTCTCGGATAGAAGTTTCACCTCTCGACTAAGGGATGGTGTCTCTACGATAAGAGGTGTCCTACGATTAGGACGTCTACAGCGGTCGCCTATCCTAGCCTACTGCGGTCGCGCTCGAATTTTGCGTTTTGTGATGACTAATCTTTCGAGCCCTGAGACCTCTCATCCCACCAAAGTTCGAGTAACTCCGGTCGATGCACCATGTCGCGACGGTTTGTGGGGTGGTGAGCCCGAACCGACCGCGAGGACTGAGAGGACTTGGACTTAGAAAGAAGAGCCAACACAGGTTTTAAATAACAACGATTTATTCGATAAGAGACGCGAATTAAATAAGATACCTCTACTTTCTCCCTTTTGCTTGGCATCGATCGACGGTAGCTGAGGAACCTCTGAAGAAGGAGACGGCGGAGTTGGATTTGGCATCGACAGTCGGCAACGGCTTCGGCTGGTTGGGAAGTTCCTCTCTCGTGGGTAGATACTGATTCTTCTATTTTCTTGTTCCTACATCGACATTGACACGTAGTAAGGTCATCAAGATAAGGAGTTTGTGGAGCACGTTGTTCAAAGTGATAATAAGGATACCGTATTCTCTTCACGTCCATATGAATTCATCGTTGTATAATTGATAATAAGAGCATAATCTACGATCTAGATTGTACCAGTTGCGACAATATAGCTGAGGCTATTAATGTCGCGACAGTCCGAGCCTTTGCCACAGTTTTTTTTGCTCCGTTTTGAGCAGAGAGACAGGTTTACACTGGAAAAAAGTTTGAATAAGCGGATTTAATAAGTGTTTTAAGCCAAAAAAGTCGGAATTCAAAGAATTTTAGGTCAAAATAGTTGGAATTTCACGGATTTCAAAAAAAAAGAAGTACGGTCGTAGCATAGAAAACCCCGAGCAGGTTTCTCTAACTAACTAATTTCAGAAATTCTCTTATTACAAATTTGCCAAAAACATGTTGAAACTCACCATAAAGCTGACACAACACCTCAAAAAAGCAGAAATAGCATTATATTAGAATTCAATGAAAATATGAGTCCATTGTTCGAAGGCTATTCAGTAAGTCTTCTCAATATGTGAAATTCTGATCAGTCTTCGCTCTTATATACATATGCTCTGCGTTCTCTTCTCTCTAGATACTGTGAAGGTTGTTTGTCATAACAACCCAATCTTACAAGCCTGAATCTCTGTTTCTCATAACTCTCTCCTTGTCGAAAGGTTGCACTAGGTTATTCACTACCGGAGCCAGATGTGTTAGTAAAGCCGTTGGTCGATATACCCGAGTAATTTGATCATGTTTACCGCATAATAGTGAACCATTTACAGCTGTTGTACCGATCAGTGATTGTTTACATGAAACGTCTTCCTTTAACCAGGTCTACTTCATAGGTCAAACACATCATTAGCTGTGGGTTACTTGATGGGCGGAGCACCATAACACGCTAATCTTGTTATTGCAAATGTACCTTGTTCTGTTGGTGGGAAAGGAGACACCTGTCACTTTGAGCATGTTGTTTCACTAGGTACAGTACGAAAGTGTTATTAACTTGTGCCTGTTTACAGTGGGAAATGACTGAATTGATAGTGTATTTCGGTTTCTCCTATTTGTTTGACAGACTCCATTTTGTATGGCCTAAACACAACAAAAATTACAAATCATTTTTGTAGTTTATAATTTTTTGGTTGTTACACTATCTTGAAAGGTACAGGCTGTCAACGTGAAAATCTTCAAAACTTCGCTGATTTTTATTAAAATTAGCTGGTTTCAGGGAGATATCGCTTTGATTGCCTGTGACTTTTTTGATAGTGTTCCCACAAAAAAGTGGTGAACTACACAAATTATGTGGTATAAAGTGGTTAACTACAAAAAAAGTGGGTAACTACAAAAATTATGTGGTATCCAAAATTGAAAACTTTATGTGCGGTTCTGCATTAACATGTATTGGAGCTACGACTACATAACAAAATGAATTGTAGCTAAAGAGAAAGTTACCATCGATAAAATTTTCATTAATGAACAAATATTCAGAATTAATACCATTATTGCAGTTACGATACATATAAATTTCACTTTCAAGATGAGCATTTAAAACAAAACTACAATCTCGAAAGTATCAGGTGCCAAATTTATGAGTCGTTTGAAAGAGGACACTTCGAGGACTAGACGGAGGCGTTGCGAAGGAGGTTCTGTGAAATAACTGGGTTTTTCACTTGTTTTCATATGATCAGATTCGAAAATAAATTTTAAGAGTTCCAAATATTTCTTATCAATTTAGTTACCGTAAAAACTGTAATAGAAGCGCATGCTCCTCTATTTTACAACCCTCGTTCGCAGATGCGCCTCTATTACAGGGGCGCTTCTAATAGAGGGTGCGCCTCTATTTTTCAACCTGTTGCTTCGATAACTTTTTCAACTTTTAATTGAACAATTTTCAACTAAACTAACATTTTCTTGGACAAAATTACACAAAAATCCCCAAATTTGCAGTACTTTGATCGGAAAAAATGGGTTTTAGTTGTGTTTTTTCACGAATTTTGATAAAGAATGACTGAAAACCAGACGAAACTTTCGAAACGTATTAAGGAGGCGCCTCTATTAGAGGGTGCGCCGCTATTATTCAATCCGCTTTTCAAGGGGCGCCTCTATTAGAGGGGTGCCTCAAATAAAGGGGTGCTTCTATTACAGTTTTTACGGTATATCGAATGGAGATTATCAAAATCTTGGCTGGATGAATCTAGCCACCTCTTCATTTTGCCCTCACGGCGTGTGCGGATACGAATTCCAAAACAGAGCGGCCAGCCATTGAAAATCTGAAAAATATGTAGAAATATGATTGAAATGCTACAATTTGATGAACATGGAAATATTTTAGCTAGGTGTTAAAAAATAACTTATCGATGAAACAATTTTTATCAATAAAACAAATAGAATTCGGAAAGAATAAAGAATAAAAATTTTCGATGGCTATTCAGCAAGCTGTCTCATAATTTTATGTATAATCTGGCCACTTCGTTCTTTTTTATACCCATTTTCTGAAACCTGGACTTTCTCAATGTGTCATGACTTGATTTTGAGAACATGCCAAGATTTACAAAATTTCAATCTTTAAGCATAGGTCCAAAAACAAATTTCAGTGAGACGTTCTTATTAATCATAACATTAGTACCAGGTAGAGCTTGTTCAATGAAGCCTTTTTCCTTATTCCACCTGTCATTTCTTAGCCCTTAATTTAGAAGGAGGGGCATTTGCATATGACGGACCATCACAACAACCTGGCCCTGTTTGTAACACATGTTTTAACCTTAATCCTGCAGAATTATTCAGTTCTGTTTACCGCATACGTCTCATATTCTAGCCAAATAGCGGATAATTGAACGGTTTCTTCGAATGTCGTTCCTTTTCTTACCTATGATTTCTCACAAAGTGACGTACCGTTTTAGTGGAAGAGACAAAAGGTTATTGGTACGGAGCACAACAACATTTTTATTTTGTTAGTTGCTGTTACTCACATTTGCGGTAATGATTCAATATGTTCAGTCTGATGATGAAACGTGAAAAAAAAATCATATCCGTTATTCGCTGTCACTAGTCATCTTATTCTTTTTTTCCTAATCGCTGTACGTGTCAAATCCTACTATGTGCTTCTTTCTAAATCATTGCTTTATTTGGTCCAGATTTTCTTTGTTTTGTTACATCCCCCCAACCTGCTCAATTCATTACTTTTACTTGTCTTTCCCAATTTATATGAATGACTTATTGTTATTTGTTCTAAATCCAATAATTGCATATTTTTCTGAAACTTGCCGAGATCTTTTTTTAATAACTCTACTTTTTAACCTGTGAATCTTGATTTTCCGTTTCAACCACTTCTAAATTTTCTGTTTTTTCATTTGCGATTCTAGCGGCACCCCTTATACACAGAAAGAAACATGTATTCGTGAAAACTCATCTCAGTGTTTTTTGGTTTTCAATTTTCAGGTATTCTGCCATTGATTTCATCGCACACATATACATATTTTGAATCATGTGACTTTTCTAAAATGGAAATACACCAAAAACCGGAAATTGTATTCAGTAAAACGGAAATTGCTTTTGATTCATAGCTTTCATTTGTAAGAGAATGATGTGAAATAATTTTTAATCCCTGGCGAGTTGCAAAGTATTAAAGTGTGTGCTTTACTTGTATCACCATAGAAACCTGGTATAAAAATAGGCGTAAGTTTCAGTAGATTCTTTTGTATCGTGAACTTTGTCAAAACTTTTAATTTTTATTTCCTATCAACTATTACACAGTGAAACTTACATTCAGCTTTCTTTATTTGATGTGTTTCTTGAGAAAATTTTATAATTAGTGGTTAATATCACTAATTATAAAATTTTCCTTTTGAATGCACGTTGTAGTTCTTCAGCTAAGCCTACTTCCTCTTTTTCTGTTCAAAGCTCAGAATTTCTGCAAAAATATCATGTGATTCATATTTTCTAACATGCGACTCTTTGAATTGGATACATTCACACGCCGGAAATTGTTTTTAAATGCGGCGGAAATTGATTCTGGTTTTTCACCTCTTCTATGTACAAAATGATGTTTTCTATTTTTACACTCCAAAATGTATTGCAAAAGAAAGGAGGAAGTTGTTTGTCTTCTCTGATTCAGATGCCAACCAACGCACGTAACATCGCCAGCGGGATTAAGAGACTCCGCCCATCCATATTCCCCCCCTCCTTTCCCTTCCCAGTGAGCTACAAATCTATGCATTTAATAACTGATTCTTAATCTCCTGAGATTTTGAAATACCCAAACACAGTATTTAACAAGAATTCATTCCAGAACCTAGTGGGTAAGAGGTAAGAAAGGGAAGCAGAGGTTCAAGGAAATGAAGTAGATTTCACAAATGAGAAAATGAGTTCGGCATGACGGCACCAATCAGTTTGACAAGGAAGAGCGGGTGTTGGTTGGTCTCAAGGTGTAGCCTCTTGCCACAAAGTCATCGACGCTGAGTGGTGTGTTGCAGAGTGGTGTGAAACAGAAACATTCATAGATTTCCGAATCGTCGACCATCTAAAAATAATAATCTAGAGAACTGGTTTTATCTTCAATTGATTAGTAATTTACCTTGATTTGGCAGTCCTGTCCGGAAGTGAAGTTGAAGTTTGGGCTGATTTTCTTTGGATCTCTCCAAGTTCCTTCGAATTTGAACGTTTTTGTAGGCACGTGAAAATAGGCGGCGCAGACGCGGTTGTTGTCTGTGCGGTCGAAATCATTGATAAACATCGAGTAGAAGTGACAGGTGAGTCTTGGTGATTCGTAGAATGCCAGCGATGCGGTGACCAGAGCAAGGCAAACGAGCAGCTTGACCAATCGGTGGGCAGCCATGGTTGAAATGGAGTAGGAATGAGAGATTTGGTGCTGGTTAGCTGCTTTTATATTGAGCTCCGCCCCTTTTCCTTTTTTACTAGTTGTTTTTGACTTTCAGCGGTTTTCATACAAAGTTCCGCCCATTTTTACTTGTTTTCGACTTTCATTGAGACTCCACCCCCAGGTTTCGAAGAAAAAGGGTCAATAGTAGTGACGTGTCCTGAAATTGGTAATTACAAAAAGATTTACAAAAAACAAAATAATGGGTTTTTATGGAAATTATACTTGCAAAAACCTGATATCAGCAAGAAACAAATAAAAAAGAAACCATCAAGAAACATGGGCGAGTTACCGTAATAACTCTATTATAACGGCACCTGTAATAGAACGGCACCTGTATTATATCGGCCTGCATCAATAAACTGAGTTCATGAATATGATTATTCTGGTGTATTTTTTTTAGTTTTGATTAGAAGCAGCGTGATTAGTAACTTTTGATCAGTAAATGGAATATCTAAAAAGTTTTTATGTTTCATTTTAATAAGCTTCTGAAACCTCAAAATTTCTCTCGGAGGCAGTTGAAAAACTTAACAACATGCCGTTATATTAAAGTATTTTTACGGTATGTTGTGAAGAAAAACAACAACATTGAACCACTACCGCGTTTTTGTCAAAATCCCAGAATTTTTGAGTTTTCGAAAGCAGAAAGATCAGGTACAGATTTTCTTCCGAAAAATGAGATCTTACAAAACTCAAACGAGTAAGTGGTGAAAGAGAGTAAGCGCAGCTTTTTAGAATCGTGCGATTTAGCATCCCTCTGGAGGAAAACTACTCATTATTATGAACTTATAATGCGACTGAAAGAATATAAATCACCGAAGTCACAAAATTTAGGTTTTTTGACACAATTTGAGCACAAAAGTATGATCGGATACGGTTTTTTATTGAAAACAAACTTGATCTTACAAAACTCAAACAAGTAAGTGGGGAAAGATGATTGCACTGGACGCTGATGAACGGCATAGATGTCATTCAATTAACTGCAGTTCTTACGATGGTGAATGGATTTTTAACACATATAGAAGAAACATCACATTGCTGGACCAGAAAAGCGATACTCCTAAAATATGGTTAGACAGAGCGGAGCCACAAAAACTGATTCTCCGGAACTTCACAGAGCTTTTGGGCTCGGGAAAGCCACCAGCTGCCATACCCCTCCAAATGTGACCTTGTATTGCTAAGCGATGTTAAACTGTGCAGATGTGTGCTTGACTCATCGGCTCTCTAGAACACAACCCTCCAATTGCGCAATATGATGCAACACAGTACTTCAACCTGGCATCTCTTTGCAATTTTCATTATAATTAATCTAGAAAAACTAAAGGAAAAAGTTCAGCAGCCTACGCTTTAAAAGTGCATGGTAGGATTGTCATCAGTTGGTTAAATACTTTGAAAGTGTAATGCTAAAATGTCATCAGTTGATTAGGGCAAATGTACTTTTAATCATTAGCATCGGATTGGTTTTTCGTAACGGAAACTAACTACTCGCAGCTTTCGAAGTCATGTTTCTCTAACGGGTGCTGTCTCCTAGTGGGGGAGAATTGCTTTTTCATAACGTAGAAAAGAACTTCTAACTAAAAAACATCATCTTCATAACCCATCCACACTGTTGTAACCTACAGAAAGACTGACAAGCAAAGTCGTTGGAGACGCGGCTTTCAGACGATCTATACATTTGTTCATAAGCACTTTTGGCCACAGGGAATCCATGTCTGTTCAATTCTAAATCAGTAATTAGTACACGAAAGATGTTTTCTTTTTTTAACGTACGAGCACAGGTACACCGGTGGAGAGCTCAAATGGAACCGTGCGGTGGCGTATATGTGGCCAATTCGAATTTCCATGTGAAAAGGCTTGACCATATGAAAAGCTTGAGAGCTCCTAACTCGGCTCACAGAGACATTTAGCAGATTTTAACTGCAGAAGTGAACTTCCCGTAGTCGAGAGTACCTATAACCAAGGTTATAGATCGTTTGAAAGCCGCTTCTCCAAAGAATTCCTCTGGAAAAGGAAGGTTCTCCAACTTGAGACTTACACCTAATTTTTTAAAGAGTTGAGAATACCCTTGACGTTATTGCTCATATCTTCCGATTACAATATACATACTTTGATCTCTGATTTGGTGAATCATTCGTTTGAATTTCTTGTTGCTATTTGTTATTAACAGAATCGTGACTTCTGCCATTTTGAAATTATTCTGACATTTATCCTTACAATTCACATAATTTTGATCGAAATCCGATACAAATCGCTTTATTTTTTCTAAGTAACGTAAATAATAATGATTGTTTGTCACATGAAAAAAGATAAAAACAAAGAGTAAACCAGAGTTCAGATTGAGTAACCTGGATCAAGAGATTACTTGACCAGCAATTATACCAAAGTCAAGTCATGTATTCTGCTCATTGATCTTGAGCATTATTGAGCAAGTAAGAAATGTTGAATAGGTTCCAAAAGAATGAGAAACCTATGTGAAAATTGCTGGTTATGGAGATAGCCTTTCAGAAACTGCCTAGAAAGGAGCTAACAACTGAAGGTGGATGATAAGAAAGAAAGATGTATCTATAAAATTTTTGGAAAATGAAAAGTTTTTCCATATCATCGGACGAACCAAGTTAATGTAGAATCCGATTATAATAAAGTATTGAAACTTTTTCAGTTGCAGAAAAGATACTCTGGATAAATATTTCCTGTTCTGAAAAAAAACATCACAGGAAGATCGAAACTCTTTTTTTATATCCAAAACTTTATAAGTGTATATGTCAGAATTGATTTATATAAGTTTATAGCCTGCTTAGATGTGTAGCTTGAATCTGCTTAGCTTAACATGTCATGTGATGCATACTCTTTTTCAAGCATTTAAGCCGATTATAGGTGCAGGACGTTGTTATGTTATGTATTTATACTGCAGATGGAACTACATAGCTGTCCAAATTGATTTTCAGGAACTAGGGGATTTTCAGGAAAAAAACCAATTTTCTGTCGTCAGAAGTTGTTTTTAAAGCTTCATTTTTTAGTTGCGCCAACATGCGTCGGAAACAGAGAAACAAATTGCAAATAGTTGGTTATGGCATGACAAGGATTAGTGAACTTTTGAAAACCAAAAGATATAAATGAGTAAACAAATTGAGATTTTAGAAGGTGCTATGACATCAGAATATAAAACATCTACAAGTTGGACAGATGTTCACCAAAAAAACTGACACATCACGCATCCTTTCTTATCCGACGTGATTGACTAATTGACTGGAACGACCAAACATACGTTTGTTTCAAAATTATCCTAACGAAGGTGTGTTTGGACATGAAAAAAGTCTTACCAACCAAATCAGAAATGTGACATATGCACTTATAAAGTCTTGAATATAAAAACAGAACATTGCAGATGATGTGGCACCCATATAAATGGTTTTACTACAATGGTGGAACAATTTGCAGCTGTCTTTTGGTTCATTGTCTCATCTTGCCAACTATAAGTGTGTTGAGTATTCAGAATTTCATTTTTGTAGTTGACGTGTTTTTGCTGGTAATGCCAAATTTGGAATTGAGAAATCCTGTTTATGTTAGTCATCATCCTAAAATCGTTTCAATCTCTTGTTATTTACAAAATCGTGACATTTACCAGTTTGTATTTTTTCTGACCTTCATCCTTCGAATTCGATCAATTTTCGAACCAAATCCGATACAATTCTTTTTCACTAACGTCAATAACAATGATTCTTTGTCACGAGGTACAAAAAATGTCAAATAGTGAGCCATGAAATCATGAAAAAATGAATGATCAGTTGATCATAACTTTTAAGTTAAAATATCTTTAAACTAAAACACTAACTAAAACAGACCATCAATAAGAAGTGACAAATGATCGAATATCATTCACAATCGGAAGAAATTCGGAAAAATCATCAGAAACGTTAACATTTTTAATGTAAAATTAGAAAAAAATTAGAAAAAAATTAGAAATTATTTTTTTATTGGTTAAGTTTTGAAGCCGGGCCTTCGGGTTGGAGCGGGCTGTGAATAGGTCCATAAAATCCAATTCTGAAACATTATTTTTGTAGTTCACGATATTATTTGTAAAAATGTTTCGTTTTTCGTTCTAAATAGAGTAAACGAAAGGACCTCGTGGTTGTGAATTCTAATGTAAAAGACAGCATTAAAGGAGTGAACTTCCAATTTTCGGACCCGTTTTTTCAGATTTTTTTACATCTTTTTACCCGGAACCATCATCCTCTAGAATTGTCGTCGCCGTTCAGATCAATCCTCGCCCGATCGCACACATGTGATGTCTGCGTCTCTCCTTTTTCACCGTACCGTCGCGCCCAGCACACGCCGGCAGATTCAAATTAGTTAACGTTCGGTGTATGCTTTTCTCTTTTTGTATATGTTTTTTCCAACATTTTTCCAATACTTTTTTAGGTTTTTTCATTTACCATGTTTCTCTGTCCTCTCTATCCATATTTTAATTTAGTTTATCACTTTTCCCGATAGAAAACTCAAGAAAGTCCATAAACAGCATGGCAACATTTTCTGGCCTAAATAATTTTAAAGTCAAATGGTTATTCAACGGCGCCAAAGCAAACTTTTTACCCACAATACAATTTTACTTACAAGGGAACTCTTTTTAGAAAATGTTTGAAAATTCGCTGAAAACAGGCTTATACGATACTGGCCATAAAGAATGCGATACTTGGAGTTTTAAATTGAACTTTGTGACTGTGACACGGCTTCCTTGATATTCTCACAATATTGATTATTTATGGGCTATACAGATCACGTAGAACTTCTATTTTTGTTGTTGACAGGCTACAATTGCATGAAATTTCTTTGACGATCGATAACTTCTTAGGATGTGCCCGTACAGAAAAGTTGTCGACTACGAAAATGAATCTCTAGTCTCGATCTATACACTACATAAACCATCAATATCATGAGACTATCAGGAAGTCGGTGGCACTCTCACAAAGTTGACAATTTTCAACTAAAAACTGCAAGTGACTCATTCTTTATGACCAGTACTCTTGTGCCCCTCCGGAGAGTATTTTTTTGTAGCTTCGGCGGCTAGGTGGTTGTGGGCGAGTGCGGCAGTGCGAAAGTCTGGGGATCAAATCTCTTCCCGACTATTTTATTTGTCGTGTCTGTATTCCTTGATTTTGGAAGACAGCGTCATCACTATGTGTCAGAAATAGGTTTCTTGAGTTTTTCTAGTCCATACATACTTTCTACACCGCTTGGAGAAAAAATAACTTTCAAGAAAAGTAACTTTACTGTGCGTGATGACAATCTGAATTATTGTTTGAAAACTGATTCGAAATTCCCTGAAATCTATGAAATACGTTATGGTGAAATAAAAAATTATCTTTTTCCAAAATTGACCTTTCTTGCCACATGGGTATATACTCTGCTTGAAGCAACGTTTTAAGCGAAATCGCCGTAATTAAGTGACCCCGTCTCTTCCGCATTCTCCCGCGCAAAAAAACAAAAATATTGATTTCGAGCATTCCCACTACTTCATCTACCTTTTTATTTAGTCACTATGGTCTGTTTAGTCCGCGCTGCATTTCTCATCTCTGATTAACAGTTCCCTGCCATACCCATTCATTTTCCGCTGTTTAACATCGTCTCATCAATCTTTTCTTTGTCTCACTGAACCCAATTTTAGAGCTATATCACGTTATGGACTCCAAGGGCCAAATCTCCAATTCTCCCCAGCAATCGGCAGAAGCAGCCTGCGCAGGTTTCAACAAACTCCAAACTGATGTTCAAAACGTAAGATTACATAGTGCTCTATCTCTAAACATCATTTCTATTTTCAGAAGTTCAACTTCGTGCACCAGCTTCTGGACAACATGGAAAACGCACTGAATGCACACGATGCCCAGGCTGAAATCACTGAATCTTCTGACGCTCGATTCGGATCATCAGCCACTGCTATCATCAATTCTTCATCAGTTCTGTTGACGTTGCCTGGAGCAGAGGGAGTCGAGAAGATTTTGGGATTAACAGCTCAGCCACAGGAAACTCTTCAAGTGACTCCTGAAACATCATTTCACGAGCTTCTTACTTTCGCTCAGGAAAAACCATCCGAGTTGCTGAAGTACTTGAATGGTCTCAACATGCCCGTTGGAACCGATCTGAACCTCCCGACCGTGATGGAAACTAAGATCGTTGAGACACCCGCCACGAACACTCACTACTTGCTAAACTTGATGCTTTCTGAATTCGGGACTGGAGTGGTGAATGAGAAGAATCAAGTTGAGTCGGTAAGTGAGAAAGTGTATAACAAGAAAACCCAATTATACAATTTTCAGAGCGCCACTACTCCAATCGCTTTTCCACCACTTTCAATCAGTTCTGCTTCTAACTCTGGATTCAAGCAATGCGTCAACTGCCTAACCAAACAGACAAAAACCTGGAGACGAGCTGCTGGTGATTCGGTTTGCAATGCATGCGGACTCTACTTCAGAAAATACAAGGTATACTGATTCAGAGTCCTAATAAACTATTTCTTTTAACAAATCCAGGTCCACCGTCCAGTTGTCATGCACAGCGAATTTATTCAAACTCGTTTGCGGCTTCCGAAAGGCCTTACGCCTGTCTGGCCCAGCCAGAGGGATAATAAAGAGACTTCTACCAAAATTCCAGCTCATAGCTCATCTGCGTTCCTTGAAGAAACGTCGAAAATGGGACAACAAATGGAATGATTGAACTGATAGCCTTTGTTTACTCTTATTTCATCCTAATGAACCTATTCGGGACCTTTTCACAAGATAGCAAAAAAGCAAAAACTATTTTTTACTGCTAGAAAAAAATAGTTATCTGCTTTTTTTGCTGCCTTGTGAATAGGCCCATAATTTATCTCACCAATTATCAATTGTTTACAAAGCTATGTTTTATTCGAAAAGACCCATTTCTGTGCAAAATAAAAATGTTTTGAGCTATGCGCCTGAAATAAGTAGTATCTCTGGGAACTACCCGTACAAATAAATTATCAACGAGGACAAACAAAGCTCTACTTTTGTGGGACAATCCGTCATAAACTGTGACACCTTTTCAAACGACAGTTTCCACTGAAAAAATGTAAAATGATTTATTTTTGGACGGTACTCAACATAGTTGTTCGAAATGACATTTCTCGTTTTTTGATTTCAATCATCAGGTTTGCTTTCACTAGGTGAAGTTTTTTTGAGTGTGATTTTCGACAATGATACACTTTTGTGCTAAGAACATTTATTGATATAAAAAAGTGCGTATTTTTAATTAATTGGGAAGATTATAATGTTATCAATTTGAAATCACTACTTTGAATGAACAATGAAAAAAGGAGAACGATATGGAAAGGACTTGAACAAAAACTGTACGGGAAAAAAGCGTTTGGGCGTACAAAAAACGTAATTTCGAAAAAGTATATCATGAAAAGATGGAAGGATTTTAGATTTATGGAGTGAATAACTAGTTGGGAACACGTGAAATCAGTGATTAATCAAAATTATAATAAGCAACAGGTCCATCACTTACCGATGGCAAATGTATATTCTCCATATACATAGCAACGCGGGACTGACAAAAGCGAGGAATCCAGCAGTCTCCTCCGTATCGATCCTCCCAGCCGTCTCTCTCGCATATCATTGCTTGCACGTGTCTGCGGCCAACAGAAACTGCAAGGACCCAATCGTCATGCCCAATGACGTTGTGTGGGAACACAAAGAATTTACTGTATTCTGGTAGACCCTCTCGTTGTGGCAATACGTCTGAAATTGGGATTCCATTGAAACATCCAATGAAGAAGTTGCTCCCAATAGGATGACGTCCAGATGCGAAGTTCTGAAAGAAAATGAAATAATATGTGGTATGTACATGAGATATCTGAACTACAAGTCTTTGGAATAAACAAAATCAATATTACTTACCTCAATGAGTCTTCTGATTGAATTTCTATTGGTTTTGTTAACTTCAATCACCAATTGATCGAAATGAATGAATTTCGAGATATCAATTATGGGAGCTTCTTCTATTGCCACATTTTCCATTGAAACAAACAAGTTCTTGCAGACTTCCCACTGTATTGTGCTCGAAATGTATTCATACACTCGTTGATTGAAAGTTCCGTGGAATCGGAGCTCTTCGAGACTCGACGGATCAAAATATGGCATTAATTGTTCCACGAACTCCATATTATTCTCGTTCAAGTTCCATACAAGAAACTTTGTTTTGATGGAATTTTCCTGATGGGAAAACTTCTTGATTTTGGACAAAAAGTTTTTGAAAATCACATTTTCGTATTCCGCCGCACGAATTCCGAGGATGAATCGATAAATCGTAGACTTGGACAGGGTGAGTCTCGACCAAATATCTTCGA
This sequence comes from Caenorhabditis latens, assembly GCA_002259235.3. Taxonomy (NCBI): domain Eukaryota; kingdom Metazoa; phylum Nematoda; class Chromadorea; order Rhabditida; family Rhabditidae; genus Caenorhabditis; species Caenorhabditis latens. Next base: position 21,928,729 of record CM056097.1, on the reverse strand, counting down.
CTTCGCATAAACACGGGTTTTTCTCCTCATCAATGGAGAATAGGCGAGGTTCGTCGCTCCCAACGTGACGGACACACATAACTCGCATGTGAATCGGGATGGGACGAATTAACTCCTGGCATTGTTTGGACAACGAGGAGAGAGCAATTCTGAAATATTTCAATGTTATTATTTTTCGAATTGAAGTTTGATAAAAACTCAAAGAAACTGCTTCCACCTGCTCGATATAATATTCAGGCAGACTTGTCACTGGCCGAGTCAAAATCAAAAACATTCTTGGTCCGGCTTGGCCCTCTCAATTCAATATGGACAGTCAGTTCCGAACCAAAACTTGAATTTTTGAAGTTTTTTGAAAATTTTTTTGAAAAATTCTAGTTTTTGACTGATAATTCAAAATTCATTCAAATGATGATTGTGATAATTTAAACACTTTTACTCTAAATTTTTGACTAGTTTAACACATTTTTTTTAAATAATGAGTGAACATTTTCAAATCCGACCCGACCGGCCCGATTATTGACAACTCTATATTTAAGAAACTTACTGATCTGATAACGTCATCAACTTCAAAATCAAAATTTTCACAACGAGTGGAAGTTTGGTCCAATAGTTGAAACGGGTCCCCTCATCATCAGTATTACGCAGAGCATTTTTGTTTGCAAGGGCCATTTTGAATTTGTTTGACACTGGAACAACAAAGAATTGGAAACATGTGAGAAACAAGAAAAAGAAGCCGTAAAATGAGAAGCAAATATTGATGAACCGATTCCTCAGAAACATCGAGAAGAAACATTTTTGTATTTGTATTCATTCATTTTGTAGGAGAGTCAGTTGTTATACAAGAATGAGGAAAGAATACAACGAGATAGGACACAAAGTAGGAGACGTAGATAGGAAAAGATGTTGTACCGGACTACTAGTTAGTGAGATTGTTAGAGATAAGAAATTTTGCGATTTTACCAGAGAAAAATAAGAAAAACTTATCGGACAATCATTTCACTTGTGTAAAGGTAAAACCTGACACCGCTACCCAACATAAGAAATTTTTTGTTTTATTTTTTATTTAGAAAAATGGAATGACTTCACTTTAGGATGCAGAGGGCCGTAGACAAAGTGTCTAAGTGATTTAATTTGAATTATTATGTCAAAAAAACAAACAAAGGGATACAATAGATTGAAAAAATTCCAACTTGTGATTGCTGTGAAATCCCGTAGCAACATTGGATTCCTACTCCGGTCTAAAAGATTTCCAAAAAACCGATTAATTATTTAAAAACGTCCTGATAGAGCCAACATTTTGCTTTATGAAAAAAAGAGTGACTTTAGTAACTTCGAAATAAGTTGTAAGTTTATATCTTCTAAAACCCAGGGAGAACATTGAATAATCGAAAAGAAGAGAAAGTGAGGGAACAATGAGAACTAGAGAGTGCATGCGAGGGCCGAGAGATAGACAAGACGAAAGAGAGACGGAGAAGAGAGGAAGAGACATTTGACAGACGACTATACCAGGGTCGGTTCAGCAGTTTCCTATCTAACTCACTGCAGAAGCATAGAGAAGAGGGGGAGATATTGCGAAACCCCCACGTAAAAAAGTGGAATCCGCTTTTTGATGTGATTAGTTTAGTTCTACAAATATGAGATTTTGTGTAGGTTAGAGTGAATTTTCCGAGAAAAATCTTCGACCAACCCAATTTTGCAGTTCTGAAAGGTACGTTGCGGTTTTCTGGGTGTATGAAAAAAACAACATTCACCCCTTATGATAATGGACCCTTTGTTGAAGAAAAATGAGTTCAAAAGCTGGCTGTAGTTTTCGTTGCGAAAAACCAAACTGATGATAATTATTAAAAGTGCATTTGCCCTAATCAACTGATGACTTTGACAATTTGCACTTTTGAAATATATGTCCAACTGATGACAATCCGACAATGCACTTTTGAATGTAACGTAGCCGGCCGATTTTTTTCTATTGGTTTGCCTGGACTATTTCTAATTAAAAGTGCAAGGAAACGTTACGTTAAAGTAGTGGTGAGCAATTTTTCGTGAAAAAATAAAATTACTAATGAACAAAGTTATTGATATGTCAGTAAAAAAAATATTGGGTTTTGTATTAGATTTGGTAGAAAAATACTTGAATTATGAGGATAAAGGTCAGAAGAAATTCAAAACGGTAGAACTCACAAATCTGTGAATAACAAATGGCAACAAGAAATTCAAACGAATGATTCACCTAATCAGAGATCGAAGTATGTATCCTGTAATTGGAAGATATGAGCAATAGCTTACGGGTAGACCATTACTGCCATAAAAACCTGCTAAATATTTTCACGAGCCGATTTGTAAGCTCTCAAACTTTTCACGTGGTCAATCTTTGTCACATGACTTTTTTCCGGCAGCAGATACGTTCCGTTTGTGTTCCTCAGGGATGTACCTGTGTTGCGCCCATAACTTGGCTGTTATTAACGCGACCTTTCTGATCATCAACTTTGGGTTAATTCGCGCTTTATTCTGATCGAAGAGATTAGTTTATGGTCAGAATTTACTCTGTAAATTCTGTCTTTCTATTCTGTATTCAACTTCCCGACCATCATGCTCAAAAAGTACGTATTTTCCTCCGAAAATCGCCTCCAATCGACTACTCGAGATTGACAGCGATAATGCAACTGCGCTTCACTGGACCAAAGTTCAAATGTCAACAGCTTGGCGTTAAACGCCCGGATTTCTTTCAGAACGTTTTAATTTTCCCGCGAAAATCTCTTCTTTTGTTTAGCTCTTGTTCTTTACTCACTTCTTATAAACTACCCACCTATAGGACGGTGACTCGCTCACCGATCTCCTTTATCGTGTTCCCCCAGCTTTGGTTTACTCAATAAACCAGTTATTCACAGCTATTCTATTATGGAACCACCGAACCACCACAATTTTATCGATGCACAGTCTCGTCTAACACGAGAATTCTCTGGAACCTTTCCACCTAATCCGCTTTCTATGGTGTGACGGTGCGGCCCTCACCAGCCAATCAAATTAAACCCAGTTGCTCTGACTTTTTTTCCCGCACCGTTCCCCTTTGGAACGCCATAACCGCCCAGACCCCATATTTTCTGTGCCCTGCTGAATTCAGTACCCTTATTATGTCTAGTATCACCCGTTATTGAGCTCACATTTATCCTAAATCCATTCGTCCTCTCTCTATTCTCTTTCTTGTTTCAATAGTGTTTTTTCCTTTTGATTCGTTTGATTTGATTTGATTCAAAGTCATATATATATAAGTATACATATTTTACTGTGCTAATCCCCTCTTACCGGTCATTCTCATTATTTTTGTTACCCCGCATTTCTCACCTCAACCCACCCTTTGAATGGTCTCGTGAGGGACTTAATCTTAGCCTCTTGCCCTTTAATTGATAATGTTTAAAAAGAATAAACAAACAAACAAACAAAATCCCCGTCTCCACAACCTCTGCTCGTAAGTTAAACAAAGAGAACATCTTGCGTACACTACTTGCTGATTTGGAACTCCATGTGAAAAAGCTAGACCATATGAAACATTTTAAATCTCATTTTTGTCTCGCAGAGACATTTACCAGGTTTGGATGGCAGAAATAGACCCCCCGTAGTCGAAAGTACCTATAAAGAAACTTATAGATCGTTTGGAAATCGCGTCTCCAACACTTTGATTGTCAATTTTTCTGTAGGTTACAACAGTGTGGATGGGTAAAGAAGAGGATTTTTGTCAAAGGCAATTATTCAGTTTGAACGGCACGTTGTGGTTTTCTAGGTGTATGATAAAAACAACATTCACCATTTATTTTAATGGATCCCTTGTTGAAAGAAAATTAATTCAAAAGCTGGCTGTAGTTTTCGTTACGAAAAACCGATCCGATGATAATTCTAAAAAGTACAGTTGCACTAATCAACTGATGATTTTGACAATTTGCACTTTTGAAATAAATGTCAAACTGATGGCAATCCGACAATGCACTTTTGAATTTAGCGTAGTCGGCCGATCTTTTTCTATTGGTTTGTCTGGACTATTTCTAATTAAAAGTGCAAAGAAACGATAAGTTAAAGTACACTGATGAGACACTTCTCGTGAAGAAGTAGAATTTACTAATTAACAAAGTAAATAAAAGGAGAAACTATGGATAAAGAAAATTGATGCACGCGTCGAGTCGGCCGTTTGTTCAAAACAACAAACAATTAGTTAATACCGGAAAATGTGTTATTCTTTTTGGATTTTAAAAACAAAAACAACTTAGAGCAGAGTGTAAAAATTATGAATCGCTACATATCTTCAACATAAAATTGACTAGATTTTTCAAATCACCGTTATACAGCTAGCTTTAAATAAATGATATAGTTTCACGGTTCTTTTTTGTATCTGTTCAGCAAGGCGCACTCTCATCTGCAAAACGTAATTCACCTTGAACAGAGCGCACGCCAATCCTGACGCTACTCCTTTCATAGATTAGGTTATCCAAAAAGCGCTTTTTTGGTCCCAGCACTGTCATGCTTTTTCTAGATTCATTAAAAATCCATTACCCATCGTGAGATCTGCAGTAATTCCAATGACGTCTATCCGATTCATCAGTGGCGTACCGAGTCCGTTGCAATCATCGCTAATTTTGTGCTCTAGTTATGTCATTAATTAGAATTTTGTGACTTCGATGATGTCTATTCTTCCTGACGCATAATAAGTTCATTAGAATTAACTTTTTGGAGACAAAACCAGAGTTCAGTTGTTATTTCGAAGTCTACAACTGATTCATAGACGTCTAATGAGTAGTTTTCTTCCCGAGGGACTCTAGATCGCACGACTCCCGAAAGCTGCGTCTCTTCTCTTTCTCCACTTACTCGTTTGAGTTTTGTAAAATCACACGTTTTCGAAAAAATCCGTACCCGATCTTTCTGCTCTCGAAAACGCTATAAAAGACGGGGTCTTCAGTCATTATCTTCATTTCTCGACTCTTGTCTTGGTCCGCGCGGCTCAGCGACTGGTGTTTAGCTGTGTACAGCTTTATCCTGAGGTTTGTCCATAGTTCCCGATATTTTTTAGCCATCTTAGGAGGTTAATTGGGGTAAACAGATAGTGTCGGGAGGGATCCTGTTCATAACCTTTTGTCCCCCTGTTTTAATGTGATCCTCTTCTTTATCGTCCTTTGTATCTTCCTTCTTCGGTCTCGATTATGATGTCAACAATTACAAATCATGTTTACTCATTCTCTCAGTACCTCAAACCTTTGAAAAAATTATCGATTGTTTTGCCGACAAAGCTCTCTTCTCATTGTTTACTGATCCCGCATTACTTGGAATTACTCGGCCGTTCCAATTCGCTTCCAGTGTTGCAAGATGGACTTCGCTACTGGTCTGAAATTTTTCATTCCTTTCGTCTATTTGGTTCTCGTGATCTTACTGTACCTCATCACCTTTCACGTCAATGTCAAACACTGGAAATCAGAAAAAGTGCTCTACAGCCAATATCTTCATTTTTCGACTCTTGTCTTGTGCCGCGCGGCATAACAGCTGGTGCTTAGCATTGAGAAGCTTAATCTTAAAGATCATACATAGTTCCCGGTATTTTTTGCCATCTTGACTGGAATGAACAGGTGGTGTCGCAAGGGATCCTTCTTAGAATCTCACAATTGGAGAGCTATGTTAGCTACTCGGGCTTATTAGCGCTGTCAAGTCAAAACTTCATGTCATTTTCATTCAGCCGAACTAACAGTTTTACAACTGATTGATTGATCTCGATCTTGACGTATAATGTCATATAGAATAGGTTGTCCGAATAGTTCTTGTCTGGTCCACCGCTGCGGTGTTTGTTTCATGTTTATCGAAAATCCATTACCCATCGTTAAATCTGTAGTAATTTTATTGACGTCTATTCGATTCATCAGTAACGTACCGAGTCCATTGCAATCATCCCTAATTTTGTTCTCTAGTTATGTCATAAAATTAAAATTTTGTGACTTCGATGATGTCTATTCTTCCTGACGCAAAATAAGTTCATTAGAATTAACTTTTTGGAGACGAAACCAGAGTTCAGTGGTTATTTCAAAGTCTACAACTGATTCATAGACGTCTAATGAGTAATTTTCTTCCCGAGGGATTCTAGATCGCACGACTCCCGAAAGCTGCGTCTCTTCTCTTTCCCCACTTACTCGTTTGAGTTTTGTAAGATCATATATTTTTTCAATAAAATCCGTATCCGATCTTTCTGCTCACAAAAACGCTATAAAAGACGGAATTTTCAGTCATTATCTTCATTTCTCGACTCTTGTCTTAGTCCGCGCGGCTCAGCGATTGGTGCTTAGCTGTGTACAGCTTTATCCTGAGGTTTGTCCATAGTTCCCGATATTTTTTAGCCATCTTAGAAGGTTAATTGAGGTGAACAGGTGGTGTCGTGAGGGATCCTTCTTATAATCTAATCATTGGAAAGCTATCCTAGCTACTCAGGCTTATTAGCTCTGTCAATTCGAAACTTCATGTCATTTTCATTCAATCGAATCAACAGTTTTACACCTGATTGATTGAACTTGAGCCTAACGCCAGTGTATAATGTCGTATAAAATAGGTTGTCCAAATAGTCCTTATCTGGTCCATCGCTGTGGTGAGTTTGCCTTCATGTTTTGCAAAAAGTCATTGGCCATCGTTAGATCTGCAATAGTTTCAATAACGTCTATTTCATTCATTAGTTACGTGTTGAGTCCAGTGCAATCATCGCTAATTTTGTGCTCTAGTTATGCCATAATATCATAAATCACTAATCAACTGATGACTTACACCTTCGAAAATATTGCACTTACAAAATATATAACCAGAAAAGTGCTAAAAGTTGTCAAGTTTTAGCACTTTGATGAGTCAATTTTCGTCATAATTGGATGCCAAAGTGTAGCACAACAAAAGTAAAATGTACAAAGCAAGAATGTGCAAAAAAAGAAATGAACGTGTGCACGCATCGGGTTTATTACAAACTTTATTTGTTCGAAATAACAAACGATTAGTGGATACGGGAAAATCTATTGTCAAGTTGATTCCAAAAGTAAGAAGGTCTTTGAGCAATAGGTAGATAATTTGATCTTCAGATAACGCTCCTAATTTGCTGAACTTCAACATAATCTTTTGAAATGATTTTAACAACAACAATTATTCAACTTATCAGTCATTTAGACAGAGAATTGTCGTTTTAAACAGGTTTGGAATGCCTAGATCTGTAAAAGCCAACTAAATTTTGTCGGAATGCATAATTAGAAAGTTATTTGTCTAGATGATTCATTATTTTAATAAATGCGTGTGTTTCCGACCGATTCAGCAGGTTAATTAATATAAATTCAAGCAAACTTGAAAACGAGTACCAGCCTGTTGCTCTCCTGTACCTTAATGTTTTACGAAGTACTACGTTGTATCTCATTGCACCATTCGAAAGCCGTGTCCCAGGGGAGAAGGGGAGGGGGGAGCAGATGAGCCGAGCCGGTAAAGACTCAACTAGCTTAAAATTGCTTAGCAACACATGGTCACATTTTGAAAGCCAATTCTAGCAGCTGGTGTTCTGTTCGGGTCCACTAGCCCTGCTAAGTGGATACTTCCTGCGATTTCCATTGAGCCAAATTAACAGTTTTGTAGCTCCACTTACAGGTTGTTTGACCAGATTGAAACATAGTGTTGTCGAAAAAGCGCATGCCTGGTCCAGAATTTTGGTGCATCTTCTACTTTTATCCATTACCCATCGTGAGATATGCAGTAATTTCTATAATGTATATTCGACTCATCAGTGACGTACCGAGTCCACTGGAATCACATCTAATTTTCTGCTCTAGTTATGTCACAAATTAATAATTTGTGACTTCGATGATGTCTATTCTTCCTGACGCATAATAATTTATTAGAATTAACTTTTTGGAGACGAAATCAGAGTTCAATTGTTATTTCGAAGTCTACAACTGATTCATAGACGTATAATGAGTAACTTTCTTCCCGAGGGATTCTAGATTGCACGACTCCCGAGAGCTGCGTCTCTTCTCTGTCTCCACTTACTCGTTTGAGTTTTGTAAGATCAGGTTTAAATCCGTACCCGATCTGTCTGCTCTCGAAAACGCTATAAAAGACGGAATTTTCAGTAATTATCTTTATTTCTCGACTCTTGTCTCTAGCCGCGCGGCCCAGTGCCTGGAGTTTAGCTTTTTGCAGTTTTTTCTTGATGTTCGAACATAGTTCCCTATATTTTTTTGCTTACTTCAGCGGTGAACTGGTGGGGTCGGGAGGAACTCTTCTCATAACCTCTTGTCGCTCTGTATCAATGTTGTGTTATACTCTTCCTTTCCGTAATTTGCATTTTTTTCCATGATTTCATTTAAAATGCCAGCAATTACAAATCATGTTTTTTCATTCTTTCAGCACTTCACTCCTCAAAAAGGTTATCGGTCCCGTTCCAAAATCAGCTCACTTCCTATTGTTCAGTGGTTCCGGATCATTTGAAATCGTTCGGCTATTCCACTCCTCTTCCAGTGCTGCAAGATGGACTTCGCTACTGGTCTGAAGTTTTTCATCCCTCTCGTCTATTCGATTTTTCTGATTTTTCTGTACCTCATCACTTTCTACGTCATCATCAGAGACTGGAAAAAAGAAAAAACATCATTCTTTATGATGTATATTTTTGAAGGCATTATGAACATATGTACGTATTTCATGGTACTCTATTCAAAGAAGCTGAATACTGTCATTTCCGACGCAAGTCCTCTTGCATTTCTGTATAGAGATATGGGTGAGTTAGAATGTGTGTTTGTGGTTTTTGTTTTTTTGTGATATAGTTCCGTGCAGTAATATTCACAGTTTGGCATTTATTAGTTGAAAATCTCCAACCTTGAGAGGGTGTTATCACTGGTTCTCCCACAAAGCGAAAATAAGTATAAACCATACAGAACAAAAGTAGAGCATCATTTTTGTAGTTGACAATTTTTTTGTACGGGCCTTCCCTAGAGAGTTTTGGTCATTTTAACTGGACAGCTCAAAAATCGCTCTATTTTGCACTGGAATGAGTCGATTTGACGGAGAAATTACTTTGTCGATATGTAACTTGATAGGGAGTGACCGTACGAAAAAGTTGTCAACTTGGTTTATACATAGTCTACTTTGTGGGACAAACAGTGGTACCGTAACACCTTTTTTTGAGGTTGGTCATTTTCTACTGTAATAGGCCAATTTGTATGTTTTGCTGTACGGTACAGTATAGTAGATTTCAACCACAATGTGAACCTATCTTTCAGACATCGATTTCCTGAAGAACTTCCTCACTTGTATGAGCTACCATATGGCGTATGTACAATACGTCAACACCGCTCTTATTTCTACTAATCGATGGTCCGTTCTGCAGTTCCTGCAAAGGGGGGAGCCGGTAAGCTCACATTTTAAAATAACACCTGAAAAAGTGTGTTTCAGTTTTGGAAGAAGTTTGGTATACCAATAATGGTTCTCGCTTTTGTTCTACCGGTAATTGATACGCACCGTTTCTTTTTGGCGCAAACGGAAATAGTGTATGATGCAGAATCAGAAACTTATTCGTTTGAAGAACCGATGGTAAGTGTGATGAATGTTGTCTTAACCATTTTACATATATCAACAGGACCGGATATTCATTTATTCAGTGTAACAAGTTATTGTTTATAATAACAAAAGTTCTTTTCAGCCCCTCAAAGAAAGCTTCAAATTCCTCATCCCCACAATGATATGGCTTAGTGTTTATTCCATTGGTATAAATCTTGGCAGTCGGATGACGTTACGAACACTCAATCCCCATGTACGGAGCAAAGCAAGTAACAACTTCATCGTCATCACCCTCATCACTTCGTGCACTCAAGCTTTCGGCTGTGCTATAAGTATTGTTCGTGTCACATGGCCAACAGGTCAAATAGCAAAACTTCTTGCCGAAATTCTCCCATTCGTCAGTGATGGGTTAACCTTGATGCAGCCATTGTTGCTTGTTGCACTCGCTAGTTCGGTAGGTTGAAAATATAGTAGAGCAATTTGGAATTTGTACATTTTCAGATTCGGGTGAAAGTTTTCGCATTTTTCAAAAAGAAGAATACCTCGGCTGTACATGTGATTACCAGCCGCCACTCGGAGATTTGATGCTGTTTTCCTGACAACCAGCTATTTTTCCTACAATGCAATGCCATCCGAAGGAAAACTAGAGGAGAACTACCAGACAGTAATTCCTGAACTTTGATATTTCCTCCTGCCATCAACATGATCTGTGTTTCAATGCGTCGAATCTCCCTGGTCACTGTGCATCACTTTCTCCACTGGTTCTAAAATCATTGTCCTGATTTCTCCTTTCTGCCCCACTCTAAAACTTTTCCTCTCTCAAACCTCCTTCTCCGCCTCCCCCAAGAGCCATTTCGATTCAATTCTACCTTTTGAATACTCAACTCCCTAACTCAACCCACTTTCTCGAAAGCCCTCCTACTTACCATAGTTGTACGGAATGAGATTTTTTGATTTCCGGAGTCCAGAATCCGGAACCGGAATGAGATTTTAGATTTTACGGAATACGGAATCTGGAACCGGAATCAAATTTTCGAGATCCGGAATCCGGAATTTCCGGAATCCTTATACCAGACAACTATGCTACTCACCCCTTTCTTTTCAAATTTGTATCCCTTACAAGTCTCTCTCACCCCCGGCATACTTTATTGGAATTTGGACACTCACAACCTTCTCTCTGCAATTCTCTGTTGCATTCTTCCCTACGATTCTCCTCCCGCTGTGAAATCAATGTTACCTTTCCATTCTATTCAATCTCACACAAATTTCCAAGATTTCCTTTCTTTTTTGAAGGTTTTTCCCACTACTTTTCTCTTATATAAATATAATCAATCTTGTAAAAAATTTCTTTTTTTCCATGTGAACAACATTTAGATTATCCTGTTGAAATCTCACGCTTCCTCATTTTTGCCTCTTTCATTGTCTACCAGAAGATGCGGCATCTAATAAAAGTCATATAATTAGACGTCTAGTCGAAGAATACATTGGTCATTGAGCAACATCATATTCAAATCTATAGTTGGGTGTCTGTTAAACGAACAGGCTGACCTCTGCCTATCTCATCACGGTTCTCACTTTATTCTTATGTAACTCAACACCTTCCTGCCACCTGCATGGACCGGGGAGGAGGGAACGCAGAGGGAGGTGCAATAGCCACTAGCAGACGTACCGATAAAAGAAAACCGAGACGGATTATGAGATATTAGAGGAAGTGTGTCCATGAGGGTGTTCAGATAGAAGTCACCTTACTGCCACCTGCTTCTAAAAGGAGGAGGAAAAGAGATTGAGAGACTCAAATACGTTTGTGAACATATATGTTTCACCCTTCATTTTTCAGAAGGAATTTGCAAATGTCGTATTTGCCAGCCTCTGTTATGTTAGTGTCTCTCTCTACATCACTAATAAATCTGAATCATTTACACTCCCTTTTCTAGCGCTACCACCAAAAGAATACATGCGTTATTCGGTGTTTGTCTAGACCTTGCACTTCGTACGACCTTGCACTTGGAATATATTTTATGAATAGCTAAAAAAAGTCTTCCAGTGAAGCAACCTTCAAAAAAGTTACATATCACATTAACGGTATGTTTGTAAGAGATTTGTGGTCCTCCTTCCTTCTGCTTCGTTTTTTTGTCCAAATTGTTCCCTCTCTATTTCTCCTAATAGGTGACACCATTCCTATCTCTCGTTTGCGGTCTCGATAGTTTGACCTTTGACTATCTCATCTCTGTTTTGACACACACTTTTTTCTTTTTGCCCACTTTTTATCGCCAGCTGCCAATTGGCGAAAGGAGGGGAGAGCAAGAAGAGATACAGTGACGCAGCAGACGTATGGAGGAGGGGAGGGGGACTTGGACAGAGGACGGTTTGAATGGTGCACCCCCGTTTATTGCATGATGTCATGGGGGCTCGGAAGAAAAAGAAGAGAAAGAGGAGTAGAAGAGAGGGAAGAAAAAACGAGATTTAGACAATAGAGGGAAATTGGAGCGGGGAAACCTGTCGGTCTTATTTTTTATTCATTATTCTTTCATTTCTAATTCACTCATTTATATTAACCCACATTGATCTTCACTCAATCAACATTTTCATCGTTATACTTGTCAAGACCCGGATCGGGTACTCGGCGCCAAAGTTCAAGTTTCTATTTTTTCGAATTTTTTGAAAATGTTTGAATTTTTTGCGAAGTTTCTTATCATCAAAAAATGTGCCACTTCTCTTCCCCTTCCTTACTCTATTATCTACAGTGATTCTGTCCCCTCTTCTACTGTCCCACTTTCATGGAAAAAGGCTGTAGTCATTTCTGTTCTGAAGAAACGTAATGCTAGTTTCTCTGATAACTACCGTCCAATATCGCTCACCGATCCCTTTTCCAAAAATCTTTGAGCGCATCATCTGTAACCGCGTCAAACTAGATTCTGCTTATAAGTTTTCTGTCCATCAACATGGTTTCTTAGCTAAACGTTTTTGCGCCAGCTCTTTAGGTGAGGTCATAAGCAATTACAATATCATCATGAAACCGCATTAATCTCTTGATGTTGTTTCCTTTGGTTTCCTTTGGTTTCCAGAAAGCCTTTGATCAAGTTCCCCACAACTTTCTTCTCAATAAGCTTTCTCATTTCAGCGTTTTCTCTCCCATTCTATCCTTCACATTTTTTTCCGTTAAAGTTACCAGTTTCGTTGATTCCTCTTCCTTTCCTATTTCATCGGGGGTTCTCCAAAGATCCGTATCGGGCTCTTTACTCTTTCTCTTGTTTATCAACAATTCGTTACTCAGTTTAAATTATATTCTTCACCTGCATGTGACTGCCTATGCTAATGATATTAAAATCTACATTCACCTCCCGTCCAGTCTTCAAGCAGACATTGATTTCATCTCTAAATCGGCTACCGTGGCTCTTGCCCGACTTCGTTGCTTCCAGATCTTGAAATCCTTCAAGTAAAACAACCCTGTTTCAACTCATTCTTATTCAAAACTCACGTTCATTTTTTCCTGGAGTCTTGTTCTGTTTCTTTCTGCCTTATTTTACAAATTTATTGCTGATAACAAGTTGCCCATGCAAAAATTCAATTTCAGTTCAACAACACGGATAACTACAACAACAACACATCAACATGGCTTCGACATCGGGAAAGAAGACCGAGGAGGAAATGAGAAACGAGGTTTGTATCGATGTTTATTTTGCAATCTTCCTATTTTAAATGGTTAGCTCTTTCTCATGTTTATAAAAAATTGAACATGCTGGATGCCGGTATTAGTTTTTGAGTGAATAGTGATATTTGTGAGTCGAGATGTACCTGCTGGTCCTTTTAGGCTGGAGATCTACCTATTATGTTAGTATATTATTTATTAAAACCTTATTTTATATAAGTTATGTTTCATTTTGAATAGTCATCTGTTTCTAGCCACCAGCGGAAAAGATGGAGGAAACAATCCAGGAACCAGAATGGAAACAAATTCATGTAAGTTTTTTTTGTTTGAAATTAAGTGAGGCAAAATTTGTGAATTGCGGCAAGCAGTTTATCGAAAATGCAAAGTTGAAAACATTGCTTGCGCACATTGCGCATATCTCTATTTTGAAAGAGGTCTCCAATAATTCAATTTCAATTTAATAATGGATTACTCAAAGAAAATGGAAAGCAAAACCTATTAATTTTGGATTTTACCGCTTTTGGTGACTAATGAAAAATAACTTCAGAACTACTTTTATTACACCGAGAAAACAATGTTCTTTCGATTTGAGATTGCAGTCTGCTTCTCACATAAAATGTACCAACTTGACTAGTTTTGAGCACTAAAAGAAAAATGTTTTATTAAAACGTCGACAATGACTGCGTCAATGTATGTTATAAATTTAAATTTTGGACTGGTTCTCCATTTTCCAGAAAAGCGTGTAAAATTAGCTATTTTTGCAATTTTCAGTGGTAAAGGTGAAAACGGTGATAACTTTGTGCAAACGCCATCAATTCAGGGTTATTTTCTGTTCAAAATGTTTATAGTTATTTTTAAAATACGGTTTGCAATACTAGAAAGTCAAAAAAAAACCTGAATGTTCAGTTGAAGAAGTTCTCTCGTTTCCTCGCGTCTCTCGCGCGCTGCTTTTTTGCCCGCGCGTTGTGCAAGTGCCATGTGAACTCTCACTTTTTGAAACTGAGGTTTGCCTGAGAATGATTTCGCCAAACTCCAAAGATTCTCAAGATTTCGGTGCAAAAGACTGAGAAAAATAAGAAGTACATTACAAAAGACCGTCTCAACGACAGGAACTTTTTCAGAATAAGGATACGATAGTGGTGGATAGCTACCAAACCCAAATAGATAGAATCATGAAAAAGCAACAAAAAAAGCCAAGCGTGATGGAAGACCCAAATTACCAATTCATATTATCAACTGTATATGGATTTAATTTGAGAAAAGGCAAGAAGATAATAGAATGTGAGTTCTTATAGCCATATTATCAGTTTAAACAAACTCGTTTTCAGTGTTGACGATGCAAGAAAATTTCTTAGACTGCGGCTTTTTTGATAAAGAAGGTATATTTTTTTGTTGCTCACACTTCTATATGGTTCATTGAGAATCAGACAGGAATCCAACAAAAAATGTTTTCAGATTTCCTTGAGAAGGCGAATGAGGAAGAGGAGATTGTGGAAGAAGAAATCAATCCGAAAATAAGGGAACTTAAGGTACTGTATTTTATTTGATATTATCTCTTAGCGTCCTATAACAATTTTAGAAACTTGATACATTGCGTTCTAAAGTTCTTATTTTTCATAGCGCACTGACAATTAGCGATTGAAATAACATAAAAGCAAACATGAATCTATGCTCCAGGCACGGCAAATTTGATTGTTCGACAAATTTGATTGTGTATAAACTGAAGAGATCAGAAATAGCACATTATTTTTGTAGTTGATCATTTTTCTGTAGGTACACTGGTATAATTCAAGTAGAGCCCCCCACCTCAATATCGCCCCCCCACGTTGTAACCAACCCTAGTAGAGCCCCCACTCAGTACAAAATCGGTGGGGGCTCCAACTGGAAGGTGGGGGGCTAATATTGAATCAATTTATTCAAACAGAGCCCCCTCAGTGCAAAAGTGGGGGCTAATATTGAATCTCTAGGCATACTTCAAAATGAGCCCCCACCCCTATTTCTTAAATTGAGCCCCCCACGAGAGCCTAGCTAATCCTTTTTCCATGCAATTCCTATTCAATATTAACCCCCACCAATTCAATATTAGCCCCCATCCCCCACCATTCAATATTAACCCCCCACCATTCAATATTTGCCCCCCACCACAGAAAAATGATCATTTTGGGGCTCAAAATTGGCTGAAAACCGGTAAAAGCGGGGGAAAAACGACATAAAACAGATCGATTTATAAGGAAAAGGAAACCTGTGTGAAAAATTCAAAATAAATCAATATTTAAAATTAATATATTTTTTTATTAATATATAATGGCATTTTTCAGCTTAAAATCGGCAGAAAATCTGTAATTTTTGAGCTAAAATTCACTTTTTTCGTAGAAAAACATAATTTTATGCTCGAAAATCGGTAAAAATGGAATTTCTCAGTCAAAAATGGAAAGGAAAATTCAATTTCTGATTGATTTTAGTTTAAAATAGTGTTTTTTGGCCAAAAATCGTCGAAAAATGTCATTTTTGAGCCGAAAATAGAAGGAAAATGACATTTTTAGTCCAAAAATCGGTGAAAAACGGTGGGGGCGCAACTTGAAAAACACGGTGGGGGGGCGCAACTTGAAAAACAAGTTGATGAGTGTTGGATGGAGGTGGGGGTTGTACTTATATACAACATGGGGGGCTGTATTTGAATTAGGGTGGGGGCTCATTTTGAATGTTACCGGTACACTCCCATAAAATTTGCAAGTTATCAAAGGCATTTCTCCATGATAATTTGAGTGCAATATGGGAACATTTTGGAGCTTTTCACTTTGAGAATCTGTAAATTTAAAGATAGTGTCCCTACAAAAAAATAATCAAATATTCATGCTCTACTAATACAGTATTTTCAGAAAAAAGTCGAAGACGTCTATGATAAGGTCACAACAAAATATGGAGAGTTAAGAAGGAAACGTGCGGCTGTTGAGGAACTCGAAAAAACGCCTGGGGTGGGAGTACCAGGTGTCTCCTACAAAAAATATAAGAGCACTCAGGAAAGAGTTGAAAAGATGTGGGAATTAAAGTTGGAATTTATCCAACAGTATTTTGGTAAGCTTCACTTTTTATAATTTTCGTTTTAATCCACTAGTTTCCATTCTTAATTAAAAGTTTTGCAGGTGCTCAAGAAGCGGAAGACGCGAAAATTGATGCCCAACTGGAGTTGTTAACCAGTGAGTTTTCATTTATCTTTATTTTTTACAAAATGTAGGGAATGATCCTATATCACGTAGGGTGGTGACGGAGAGATTGACCTTGAACATATATTCCGATATAAATTTTTGCTTTCAAATAGAATATGTTCTCTACTTTACTCAAGTTCGTAAAAACTTAATTCCATGAAACTGTCTATAGCAAAAAAAGATTTTTCCTTTAAGTTCAATGAAACATTATCGCAACACAGTATTTAAAAGTTTATAGTTAGGAATCAATAAGACAACGAATTTTCAAAATACGTTTTGTTTGATGCGCTTTTGTTTTATTTATTTCTCTTATTAAAATTTTTTGATTTCAGATATCAACAAAAATCGGCTTCAGATCGAAAAACTTAACAAAGAGACCGAAATGGAGAGACTGAAGTTGCTTGAGTGATACGTTCACTTATCTCCCCTATGGGCTCTCCTGACTAAGCTTTTCTACGCTGCTCCTCCTCTTCGATAAAAATATTGTTTTTCTATCCCACATTGGCTACCATCCTCATCTTTTCCTTACAGCTTTTTCGCTCGCCCCTCTCTCACCGACTGTCCGTGTCCTCGTTTCTGGTTTCCGTAATGTTTTGTTTAAACCATCTCACATCGATTTTTATGTTTTGGATCGTCTCCCTCCTTTCCCTCCTCTGAGTACATTCCCTTTCCATATGTGTTATAACCGCTTTTTTCTAGTTTGTTCTCCTTTGCTCTACCTATCATATTTGTACGAGATTCAAGTAAATATATACTTTTATATTCCCACCATCTCTAACGGTTGTCATACTAAATACGTCCATTCCCCAAGTTCTATTGTTATTTATGTTATATTTTTGAATAAACTATAATATTATTGCATAGGAGCCGTCTTCAACTACCGAGTAATACGAGGACATCATTCTAGTCAAATTCAATAGCTTATTCTATGTTTTTTCTGTGTTAACCTGACTTTTTCTCGATAAATGGTAATAGATAATGATGATTCAAAAATTCTGATTTTATTACCTTTTTCATCGTCAGGTAGGGCAGAAGTCCTTTGCTAGTTGTGCATACGTTAATCGCTTTCACTTTCGAAATATGTCCCTCTCATATATTCGTTCCCTGTACCTCAGCTCGACTGCGGTAACATTGCATACTTTTCGTCTTGCTGCCACATTTTTGAAGTTTTAAAATCCGGAAGAACTGTTCAACTTTTTCAACAAATCTGTCTAGTTTTTAGAGAAAAGCTTTAAGCGTGATCATAAATCAAAGACAAAATGATTATCTTCGAATCTTGCCGGTTTCTCACCAAAATGCCTATTTTTGAATAAAAACTCATGTTACACAGCGCCGCATTGTTGCGATTGGTATAACCCGCCCAGATTGTTGAAGTTTTCTATTGGATAGGTCTGTTCAATGCGGACTAACTAACCAAACAAAACAGCCATCAGCCATTGGAACGACAGTACGCCATAGTTCGTTGCGGTGTTTGCACACAATTCTTTTTTTTGAATAATTTTCCTGCTGTTCTCCTTTTTTCGAAGTATTAGAGGTTTCTACCAGAGGGTATAACTTGTTATACCAAACATAAATTGGAAAATCGAAGGTTGGTCCTGTTTTTCTGTAAAAACATTGATTTACAGTTTTATTCCAGGTAGAACATCGAGTAAATTGGAATTCTGGTGTTTATCGGTTCAAGTAATGTTTGCAACAAGAGGAATGGTCCGTGCAATAAAGAATCTTCTTTAATAAGCAAAAGTAAGCTCCTTTTAATGGCAAATATCATAACTTTCCATCTCTAATAAAACTCTGCGTTCGTAAACCCTATCACTAATCAGATTAATAATTTTTTTCAGACATTCCGTCTCTTCGACGCACAAATCCAAGTAAATCTGAGTCCGCTTAGGTATGAATAATAAACCAAAACCTGTCAACGAGATGGTCAGAGCCGGAAAGGTGCAAAATTCCACGGATCGCGTATTTTTCTGCGAAACCATGAGGATATAATTGTCACAAAAAAAATTAAGAAAGGATCACACGAGAAAGAAATCTTTGGCATCTTTTGGCATCAAAACATTGAATTTCAGGTTTCAACCACCAATCGCTCCGAAAATTTTTAAGAATCGAATCGATATCAAAGTGAGAGGATATACGCCCACAGATGCAAGCTTATTGACAGATAATCGTTATTTTGGCTTCTGACACTTACTAAAAGAATGGATGCACGCTCACTACTTGTGAAATATCACTGAACACAGAGGAGAAAAGTATGTTCAACTTTAAAACCTTGAAAAGACCCATATTTCCAGATTCATATGTTGAGAAGATACATCGACGCAGTTGGAGGAGGTTAACTATCCACATACTGGTAGAAAACCGTGCTGGAACCAGAACTGGATGAGAATGCGATGAAAAAAAGATTGAAACCCGAAATTAGACTAAAATCAACTTCTATGCGCGAACGAAGCTCCATCAGCACATCACGTATATCCGGAGAGAAGAAGTTTGGCTCAAAACCAGCAATACGAACAATTGCGGCGGAATTTTTGGAATTGTTTGTCAACAGGAGAAGGATAGACTCGAAGTAGAGACGACGGCGATGTCACAAGACGAACACAAGACGAATGAATATAACTATCCCAACTGACCCGAATATGGAATCTTTGGAAGAGTGAATAGTGACAGATTGAGTGTTTTGTACACGAGGGAGCAGGACACTTGACATTTCCACCATACTCAAGAGAAACCATAGGTCCTAGTGGACCACTTCGGCTCAATCATGAGGTGATTCAAAAGAATTTTGTTCCGCTCCTCCTAAATTACCTGTAAGCACGGATCACTTTTCAGAAACCATGCACACCACATCAAGTCTAGACAATGATCCGGAAATGCAGTTCAATTGAAAACTTCTCTCACCCGCTTTGACCCGAAACACTGATTACGCAAGGTGAACTGAGTATACGTGGACACGAAGAAAATTTCATTTGGATTGGTCACAAAAAACTATATGCAGATTTGTCGAATGTTGCAAGTGATTGAAAATATGGGACAGTTACACCAAAGTCAGAAGGAAGAACACATCATAACTGCAACCAATTCAAAATTTACAATTATGGAGATTCTGCTGCTAACTGAATGTGGATTTCGTGCAAAGAAAGAAGAGAAGTGGGATTTCGATTAAATCAGACAAGCGCCGCGTCAGGTGGACCATTTTGGTTTAATCGTGAGGTAAATCGACTTTGAAGAATATTATTTCGTTCCTCCTCAACGTCTAGTGAGCAGTTATCCACTTCCACAAATCATCCACAACACCAGCCGAGATTTCAACGAAAGAAGGCTACGACGAACTATTTCGACTAGATTAAAGCCAGTGCTCATTGATAAAAATTGACGCTGTGACCACGAGACGGCGTCCTTAAGGTGAATTTTGACAGACCTTAAGGGAAATTTTGACAATTTTTGTCATATTCATTAAGAAAATGAGCAAATTCCTCAGCAGGATAACTAGACCGATCCCGCGAATTCACCCTTAAGCACACATTTACTTTCAGAAACTATCCACAATACATCAAACTCAAACAATGATGAATCCTCCGGAAATGCAGTCCAATTGAGAACTTCTCACCCTCCGGTTTGACCCTAAAAACCAATGCGAGATGAGCTGAGTGAACGTGGTCCAGTCGAAGAAGTAACTACGATTTGTCATCAGCAAATGATGTGCGAATCGTACCGCTTTGAACGAATTAGAGCCGATGACCGCTGAAAAAAATAAATACAGACTAAAAACGATTACGAAATAGCCACATAAGACTTCAAACTATTCCACGTATGTTGTCACTATTTCTTTCATACCTAATTAGAATAAATATCACATTTCAGAAAAAATAACATGTCACTGGTGGCTTCGGACAGTGGAGACACCCCGTTATGATCAATCTTGGCTAAAGTCAGAAAGAAAAACTGATTCATTGAGATTCAGACAAGAGTTACATCTTTTTACCAATTTATCAACATTTTCATTGGAACCAAGCCGAAATTTACAATTATGGAGATGATTGTGCTGATTTTTCATGGGTTCTGCTGAGAGAAGCTGAAGAAGTGTCATTTCAATCAAATTCAAGGAAATCGCTGCTTCACGTGTATCATTTTAGCTTAATCATGAGGTAAATTGATTCTTAAGAATATTATTCTGCTCCTCCAGTACCTTTTATGTTCCTCCAATACTCATTGGCAATAATCAATTTCCAGGAGCAATTCATGGCCGAAATACAACACGTGATCCTATTCATCAAGTTCTGGAGGAGCCAATGCTGAATAATTGTGCACAAGGAGGTTCAACAAATGATATTTTCATCAAATTCAAGAGAAATTGTCGATACACGTGAAGTAGCACGTCACGAACATCTAGTACAGATGTTAATTTGGCTCTTAAGCATTGATGCGAACAAATTCGACGGAATTCGGGCAAGTTTAAACTGGAAATGATGAATACGAAGTGGAGACAATGACGATGTCAGACCACAAGAAGGTTCCAAACGAAATCAACTTATTATTCTCTGTCGAATTGTTATCCAGCATGGAAATGAAAATATTTCACAGCGAATGGACGAACTGATGGAGCCAATTACCTCCTAGTCTCAGCACACCAATTCACTGACCATATCACAGCGATGCCTAGAAATGATAAATGCCTAGAAATGATAAATCACCGAAAAATGCAGTTCAATAAAAAATGCCTCTAAAAATTGATGCAAGATGAGCTTACTGAACGGGGACACGTAAAAGATGTCATTTCACTTGGTTCAGCCTCCCGTATGCGAAGATAAATGCCCGGAAACTATCCACGTCAGCAATTGAAACTTCGATGAGCGAAGACTACCAAAGTAGAAACCCACCAGTACGAACAATTTTGACCGGATTCGAGTCAGTGTTTTTTGATAATTGATAGATGATGATACCACGAGGCGACTTCGACCTTTTTTAGGTGAGTTTTCTTAATTTGATTGCTTTCCTAGAAAACATAAGCATGTTTCAGAGCAACATAAAATAATTGGCAAGTCTACGACACCTCAGTGTATTTCAGGCTTGGCTGATGCTAAAAAGAAGGCTCGATTCTATGAAGAAAGTTTCGATTCAAAGCGGAAGGCTCAATCATGAGGTTAACTTTCCCAAATCACCCGTAAGCACGGATCACTTTTCAGAGATCATCCATCAAGCCTAGAAAATGATAAACCATCCGTAAATTCAGTCCAATTAAGAATGTCTGGGTCGATTAAGAAATCGATGCAAGATGAGCTGAGTGATCGTGAACGCGCAGAAGAATTCAATTCGATTTTTTCGACCACCTGTATGCAAAGCTAGTTATCCGATACCATCAACGAGAGCGATTGCAACTACAATGATTGAACGCTTTTTTACTCTAAACACCTTCAGGTAAACTCCCCAATTCTATTGCTTTCAACAAAAAAATGAGCATGTTTCAGAACAACAAGTGACATTGGACGAGTCTATCTACCCTGGCAACACATTTGTGCATTCCAAACTTAGTTGATACTAGAAGAACGATCGATTCTATCGAGAAGGGTTCAATTCAAAGCGGAAATGCATCTTCTTGCTGGATTCATTGCCACTGGTTGTTGATTTTGACCAGAGAAGCACAAGAAGTGAGATTTTAATCGAGCCTGAAGGAAACCGCCGCCCGAAGTGATCATTTTGGCTCAATCATGAGGTAAATTTTCTCAAATGAATGTTGTTCCGCTTCTCCTTTACCATCCGTAGGCAATGATTAAATTGAAGGAACCCTCCACGACATAGACCGGAATTGTGAGAAGAGATGGCAACCAAAGTGTGCAAGTCGAAATTCAAAGACGAGATACGATGGAATCTACTGCCTGCCAGTCCCTTGAAAACGCCTGTAGGATTGGAGAGGCCTCGAGTATAAACTGGATGAACTTAACGAGGAGTGAATGGAAATCAAACCGCAAAAAATGAATGGTTGTTCATTGAAAAAATAAGTTTCATTGAAATAAAGATAGGTTAGAATTTCAACATAAAATGATTAGAAGACAGTAGACCGCTACTAGTGAATGGAGTGGTTTGGGCCAACCGCAAAAACCACAAGCTCCTCCTCATCGTCGGTAGAATTCTCTTTCTCCTTCTTCAAAAATCCGTGCGATTTCTTAGTGTACATCTTGTAGAGGTGGTAAACGGCGAAGATGACCGACATAAATCCAAAAAAGACGATAGCGACCAAGAGCTTCCAGAAAAGAAAGTCTTCATCGTATTGAAGTGGAACCGATTTGAGACGGGTGTTTGGGAAGAATGGCATCATTTCTGGAAAGATTGTGATTGCTTGACGGTTTTTGATAGATGATTCATAGTTATACAAAAGTAATCAGTAAGATTTCTGAGTCAGACAAGATTTTAAAATAAATGGGAGAGTGAGAAAATGAGAAGAAAGGTAAGTTTCCTAACTGAAAGGTGTTTCTTATGAAAGTTTTTAGTTGATAATTATAATTTAGGCAATATGTGAAATTTATCTTTCAGAGCGTTTATTTGCACAGGTTATAGTTCTTAGAGGATGTAAAGAACACCCAAAGTGTTAAATACTGTGTTATGTTGTAGACTGATAGTTCTCATAATAAAAAACACAGTGAAACGTCGGGATACCCGAAAAAAAAGAGAGAGAGAGTCGTCGTCTATAACGAAGACGTGAGGAAGAATGATATGATTTGCATTGTTGGGGGAGGGGAGAGGGTGGTGCTGGAAAAAAATGGGCGGGACTGTCTGGTCATTTCGAAACAGGACACTGAATCATATTTCACCGAGTCATTTTTTAAACAAATCGATAGTATTGAAAATTGAGAGAATTAGGAAGAATGCCGACGTTTCTGTTTGCATTCGTTCTCTTGTGGGCCACAACTTGTGGTATGGACTAATCTAGCTTAACCTAGTGAATTTTTAACCCCAAGGTCACACGTAACAAGTAAATCTGATTAATTCGGAAAAGATAACTCTTATTTGCTGGTTTTCATCATGAAACTATCACACCTATAAACATGGCAATCAGGATCTGAAGAACTTGCCAAAACTCCATTGATTGAGATTTCAAACGGAACAGTTGGTCGGTGTGCATGGAGAAGAAAGAGATAGAGAGATCTCCAAGATGAGACAGACATGAACGAAGGAGTTAGAGAGCGAGTAATAAATGATTTGATAGGAGGACCAGATTGAAAAAACTGCAAAACAACCCGCAGCGAGTAACTATGGTTTTGTCTAATATCCACTACTCATAGTTTGGTTTTCAGTTAAGATTGACCAACTGAGATCGGTCGTGGACAACAAGCTGTTCTTTCAAATTTCTTCACTGAAAATGTATATAAATTTGATCCAAACAGTAAAAAGGGAGTATTTCTGATTTCAGTTGATAGGAAATGAAGAAGCAAGCGAAAAACACACGAAGCGTGAAAACAATGGTAACAACTCGTAATCAAGCTGGTAAATGCAGCAAAACGAAAGAAGGCAGAGTGTTGATGTTTGATTCTTTCATGTCAGAAACAGTAAAAAATAAGCAGGAAAACAACAATTCTTTGGGCAAATTTCGAAACAGAAAAATGACTAATATCATGTTCTAGAAAAATCGGACATTATACATATCTGAAATATGTTTCAAAGAAATGGATCAGCAGAAGACATCAGTAGCTATTTCAGAGTTGGCTTATTTTGCAGAAAATTTTCCCAAACTATCAGTGACTTTCGAAGCTTTTCACCTCAAATGAGAAAATGGGTCAATGTTCAGTTCTCAGAAAACTCGAAAAAACACACAAGAATCAATAAAAAACTTGTTTGGAAAATGAAATCAAAGACACAAAGTGATAGAATTAGAATAGTAATGACCAATACGTACAAAACACAACATTTTTGAATTGCAGAATATTTAATAAGACCGAAGCAAAACATCCGCATCGAAAGAACGATTTCGATTGTGTTCTTGAAAAAGTCGTTGTCCATAGCTTCTCACCCAAATAGTGGAAATCACTTTCTGCCCTTCGTAAACCGGACATCCTCCGTGCTCAACGTTCATATCCTAAAAATACATCAATAAAAATTTCTACACATACACGGTACTGACCATCTCTCCATTCTCTTTGCTATCAAACCAAAGAAAAGCGTCACCAGCATCAGCTCTGACAACGGTACCAAAAGATGGGAACAGAGTGCCACCACCGGATGTTGCTTTTTGAAAGATCATTATAAAGGTCGCCATTTTATTTCCAAATTCGTTCATAAATTCATCATCACTCTCCTCCTCGTATTCCAAATAGTCATAATGTACAGCGTAGTGTCCACCTGGGTTGTAAGAGAGAGCCTGAGAAAGGGAGTACCAGTGAAATAAAGAGTGGGAGTTGTGGTAAACTCACAGAAATGTCTTCAGAAATCAAAAAGTCGATTGCTGGAATCAGTCTGGATGCTGTATTCAGAAGACTTTCTGCTTCGGGGTGTTGATCGAATGGAGTCACAGTTCCATTAGCTACACGGACTTTCGAAATGAAAGGTTTTCCTTTTTCGTCCACAACTTCCTGCGAAATATGTTCTTTAAGGCGAGGTATTGACGTGATATATGTACCTGTTCCTCCAAACTTGGTATTTTTAGCAGTTGAAGATAATTATCCACTTGTTTTTTGGTGAAAAAGTTGCGATAGATGACGAGAGGAGGGGACCATGACAAAACTTCAATGCGGACTTCTTCAAAGTTTTGAAACTTTCGAAAACACAAGGAATCTGAAAATGAATTGGCTCACTTTTATATCTCCTAAAAATCTTCTCACCCCAATATCTCCAAGTCTCATCCTTATCTGGATTATCACACATATCTCTTTCCCAATCCTCCCAATACTCGTCTCCAGCGAATTTCATCTCATTTCTTCTCCACACCAACTTGATAATAGCATGGTACTTTCCATAGTAATAGAAATTAATCAAGATAATTATCACCAGTTGAGAGAAGACAAATGACAACAAGGTTCTCATTTTCTGAAAAAATACCTGAAAATTACAATAACCAAAACACAAAATGTTGTAGAATAGAAAGAAAGACGGAAAAAGAAAAAAAACATCTAACGGAGAAGACACCGATTTTATTGTGCACCGCCAATAAAAAGGACAAACCTGAGGACACAAAATGGGAATAAAACGGAAAATATATGCTATTGTTTCAGGATGCCGTTATTTTGAATGTGGCAAAAAAAGCGTTCGGGGGGAATAAATTTGCATGTGTTGCATAAACACATGTGGAACAAATCTATGATAACAATCAGAAGGTTACATTTTTTTCTGATTAGATTGAGTGTTTCAAACACATAATGTTTATTTCTAAATAAGAAAATCTCTCAAATTATCCTATTTGATAGTCTCCAAGTTTTCAGTTAGCCATTTTTACAAATTTTAAATAAGAAAAACTTTCAAATTGTTCTATCTAATATTTTTCACGGTTTCAGTGAGTCATTTTTGGTGAAATAAAACGGGATACAATGTTGCAGTGGTAAATGACCAGGTGATGACATCTCACTTATTTTCATTTTATTTTTTCTTTTCATCGTACACCATTTTTTTGCTTAACAACATGTTAACAGCTGGGTGACCTGACCTCGTCTGGTAAAAACAGTTTTTGTCATATATCAAGTTTTCCACATGCATCTGTTATCCGTATCATCCACAACGAAGAACACGCATGTTGCATGACGTGCAGTATGAAAATAAGCAATAGAAATTTTCACAATAAACAATTTTTTTCTTGTTGGCATAGGCTCATGTACCGTACGAGTTAGAAGTCAGTAACTTCAGTTTTTTTTTTCAGAAAATGAGACTAATTTCTTTGATAAGACAAGAAAGACGTCCCATCAGGGTAGAAAAAAGCGGAAGTAGCAGTTTTTCATAAGTTACACTGAATAAATACCTGTTTTCTACTTTCCGAGCCAACTGCAGCAGATTTTCCATTATGAGTAATTTATTATTGCACTCAAAATGTAAGTATTATATCTTATAATTTGTATTATATTTTCCTCGTATGTTGGCTCGTGGCCTCCTAAGACATGTCTCTTCTATAAATTTGACCCTTTCATGGAAATATTGTCTTTGTGGGATGTTCCACATATCGTAATTCAGAGAGGCTGATCGAACATCATTTTTTGCTTATCAGCTCAAAGTAGACACACCGATAACAGCTGCGTGACCTTATGCTGTCGGAAAAAATGATTTTCCATCATCCATTGAATTTTGTACATGCAGCTGTTCTTCGTACCATGCTACATTCTGAACACCACATGTTGCATGACCTCTAATGCGATAGAAATTGAAAAAACAACTCTAGATATCGGAGGAAAGTATTGTTCGCCCAGCTGTCGCTGGTACCTGCTCATCGAAAAATGAAAGGCGGAGCTAATAACGGATATAAAAGTGATAGAGAGGAAGGGTTCCAATTAATACATTCTACATATTCTAAAAAAAACTCGACTGTCTGCCTGAGTCGTCGTCCAGTGATACAGAGTCATCAAAATGTATCACTGGTCTACTACTCAACCAGATTGAATGAGTCACTACTTATTCTGAAAAAATAAAAGATCATGTTTTCAAAGTACGGTAAATTCTATGAATTGAATTCAATAGAAATTGATCAAACTTGAGAAACTATCGTCAGTGATTGAAAATACAAGCTAAACACAAAACACACAATGGTATGAAGCGGATTTCCTTATAACAGACACTTCGAATGCTTACCGTATTATTGCTGCAAAAACCGAAAAACAGAAGCAGGGATTTGAGTTAAGATTAACTGAGATTATGACGGCAAAAAGGCAGGGATCTCCTTCAAATTGAGGAAGCGAATTTTTGAATATAACATTTGCACGCATGTACGAAATTCAATGGATGATGGAAAATTATTTTCGGACAACATAAAGTCACGCAGCTTTTATCGTTGTGTCTTTTTTGAACTTTTAAGCAAAAAATGATGTTCGATCAGTCTTTCCGAATTCCGACATGTGGAACATCTCACATTGACAATATTTTCATGAAAGGGTCAAATTTATAGAAGAGGCATGGGGAGTCGTAGGAGGCCATGAGCCAACATACAAGGAAAAGATAATAATAATTATATGATATCTTGAGTGCAATTATAAATTGCTCATAATGGAAAATCTGCTGCAGTTTGCTCGAGAAGTAGAATAAAGGTATTCATTCAGTGTAACTGATGAAAAACTGTCACATGATACGGATAACAGCTGCATGTACAAAACTTGATTTTTGACAAAAACTGTTCTTTTCCACACGAGGTCAGGTCACCCAGCTGTTAACATGTTGTTAAGCAAAAAATGGTGTACGATGAAAAGAAAAAATAAAATGAAAATAAGTGAGATGTCATCACCTGGTCATTTACCACTGCAACATTGTATCCCGTTTTTATTTCACTAAAAATTACTCACTGAAACCGTGAAAAATATTAGATAGAACAATTTGAAAGTTTTTCTTATTTAGAAATAAGTACTCATTGTTTGAAACACTAAATATAAACAAAAAGGAATTCAAAATTTTGATTATGATTATAGATTTAGTTCCACATATATTTATGCAATACATGCAAATTTATTTCTTTTATCTCTATCTGTCTTTTTTTCATGTTTTCCACCAAACGCTTTTTTGTCACATTCAAAATAATGTCATCCTGAAATAACACCCTATATTTTCCGTTTTATTCCCATTTTCTGTCCTCAGGTTTGTCCTTTTTTATTGGCGGTGCACAATAAAATCGGTGTCTTCTCCGTTAGATGTTTCTTTTCTTTTTCCGTCTTTCTTTCTATTCTACAACATTTTGTGTTTGGTTATTGTAATTTTCAGGTATTTTTTCAGAAAATGAGAACCTTGTTGTCATTTGTCTTCTCTCAACTGGTGGTAATTATCTTGATTTATTTTTATTACTATGGAAACTCCGGTTCTATTAAAAAATCGGTGTGGAGAAGAAATGAGATGACATTCACTGGAGACGAGTATTGGGAGGATTGGGAAAGAGATATGTGTGATAATCCAGATAAGGATGAAACTTGGAGATGTTGGGGTAAGAAGATTTCAAAAAAGTTATAATACAGTTGGAGAAAATTTTTCTAGAGTAAACTTTCATTGTGTGTAGAATAGCTAAATTTGTTTCATGCCAATTGAAAAGTAAATTATAATCGGTCAAACATTGCTATAAAACAGCAAATACAGTGACCAACTTTGACAGTGTGTTTTGGTGTCACCTGATTGTCCGACATATTTTATTCTATATGGGTAGGACAGAGAAAAAGTAGCACATCATTTTTGTAGTTGACCATTTTTTTGTAGAGACATTGCCTCAAAAGCGACAGGTTGTTAAAGCGTGTTACCCTGAAACCGACTGATATTAGTGCACATTAGCGAAATTTTGGAACTTTTCACTTTGACAACCTGCAACTTTCGAGAAAATGTCCCTACAAAAATATAGTTAACTACAAAAATGATGATCTGCTTTTTCTCTGTTCAGCCCATACAAAATTGAGTTTATCGGACGTACAGGTGACATTAAAGAACACTATCAAACTTTTGAGCGATAAACCTCATGTAGTTCCGTTTGAACACTTTTCAATCAATCATAATTTCACTATGTTTCTCATTAGCGTATGTGACCAACTTCTCGAAAAAAGAAGTACAAGAACACAATCGAAATTGTTCTTTCGATGCGGATGTTCTGCTTCGATCTTATTAAATTTTCTGCAATTGAATAGTTTTGTGTTTTATATGTATTGGTCATTACTATTCTAATTCTATCACATTGTGCCTTTAATTTCATTCTCCAAACAAGTTTTTATTGATTCTTGTGTGTTTTTTCGAGTTTTCTGAGAACTGAACATTGACCCATTTTCTCATTTGAGGTGAAAAGCTTCGAAAGTCATTCATAACCAGTCTGGGAAGATTATCTGCAAAATGAGCCAACTCTGAAATAGATACTGATGTCTTCTGCTGATCCATTTCTTTGAAACATATTTCAGATATGTATAATGTCCGATTTTTCTAGAACATGATATTAGTCATTTTTCTGTTTCGGAATTCGCCCAAAGATTTGTTGTTTTCCTGCTTATTTTCTACTATTTCTGACATGAAAGAATAAAAAATCAACACTCTGCCTCCTTTCAATTTGCTGCATTTACCAGCTTGATTACGAATTGTTACCATTGTTTTCACGCGTGATGTGTTTTGCTGGTCTCTTTATTTCCACCAACTGAAATCAGAGATGATCCCTGTTTACTGTTTGAATCAAAGTTATATAAATTTTTGGTGAAGAAATTGGAAAAAACAGCTTGTTGTCCACAACCAATCTCAGTAGGTCAATCTTAACTGAAAACCAAAATATGAGTAGTAGATATTAGACAAAACCATATTTACTCGCTGCAAGTTGTTTTGCAATTTTTTCAATCTGGTCCTCCTATCAAATCATTTCCTACTCGCTCTCTAACTCCTTCGTTCATGTCTGTCACATCTTGGAGATCTCTCTATCTCTTTCTTCTCCATGCACACCGACCAACTGTTCCGTTTGAAATCTCAATTAACGGAGTTTTGGAAAGTTCTTCAGATCCTGATTGCCATGTTATATAGTTGAGGTAGTTTCATGATAAAAATCAGCAAATAAGATTGATCTTTTCCGGATTAATTAGATTTACTTGTTACGTGTGACTTTCGGGGTTAGAAATTCACTAGGTTAAGCTAGATTAGTCCATACCACAAGTTGTGGCCCACAAGAGAACGAATGCAAACAGAAACGTCGGCATTCTTCCTAATTCTCACAATTTTTAACACTATCGATTTGTTTATAAAAAATGACTCGGTGAAATATGATTCATTATCCTGTTTCGAAATGTCCAGAAAGTCCCGCCGATTTTTTTCCAGCACCACCCTCTCCTCTCCCCCAAAAATGCAGATCATATTCTTCCACACGTCTTCGTGATAAACGACGACTCTCTCTCTCATTTTTTCGGGTATCCCGACGTTTCACTGCGTTTTTTGTCATACGGGTGATTATTCTACACCCTAGTTTAGTATTTCATATTCTGGGAGGTTTTTATAAACGTTAAGAACTATAACCGTATGAAAATTGAACGCTCTAGAAGATACATACCGTTAAAACTGTATTTGAGGTGCATGCAACTCTATTGTTCAAAGGGTCCGTCGGAGTGCAACTCTATTAGAGGGGCATTTCAAATTAAGGGGCACCTCAAATACAGTTTTTACGGTTATTCAAACCAACTAGAAAACTGATCTTAGAGAACTTTGTCAGGATACTTATCTCTTCTTTCTTTTTTTTTTGTCTAACTCAGAAATCTAACTGATTACTCTCGTATGACTATGACTCATCAATCGAAAACCGTCAAGCAATCACAATCTTTCCAGAAATGATGCCATTCTTCCCAAACACCCGTCTCGAATCGGTTCCACTCCCGAAGACTTGTTGTGCTACTGCTTATTTTCTACTGTTCCTGACGTGAAAGAATCAAACATCAACACTCCCCCCTATTTCATTTTTCTGCATTTACCAGCTCGAATATGAATTATTATTACTGTTCTCACGCTGTGTGTCTTTTTTGTTTGTTTCTTCATTTCCTATCAACTGAAATCAGAGATAATCCTTTTTTACTGTTTGGATCAAAATTATATGAATTTTCGGTGAAGAAATTGAAAAAAAAACATCTTGCCGTCAACAACCGAACCGCTCAGTAGGTCAATCTTAATTGAAAACCAAAATGTGAAATGTGGATATTTGACATCTAATTTTTTCCATCTGGTCTTCCCATCATTTTTTCGCTACTCCCTCTCTAACTCCTCGGTTCATATCAGTCTCATCTCGGGGATCTCTTTATCTCTTTCTTCTCCGTGCACACCGACCAACTATTCTTTTTGAAGTCTCAATCAACGGACTTTCGGCAAGTTCTTCAGATCCTGATTGCCATGTTATATAGGTGAGATAGTTTCATGATAAAAATCAGCAAAGAAAGTTAAACTAGAAAACTAATCTAAGAGAACTTTGCAGTCAGGAAGCTTATCTATTCTTTCTATTTTTCTTCTCTAACTTAGAAATCTTACTGATTACTCTTGTATAACTATGACTAATCTATCAAAAACCGTCAAGCAATCACAATCCTTCCAGAAATAATGCCATTCTTCCCAAACGCCCGTCTCAAACCAGTTCCACTCCAATACGATGAGGACTTTCTCTTCTGGAAACTCCTGATCGCTATCGTCTTTTTTGGATTTATGGCGGTCATCTTTGCCGTTCACCACCTCTACAAGATGTACAGTAATAAATTGCACGGATTTTTGAAGAAGGAGAACGAGAACTCTACCGACGATGAGGAGGAGCTTGTGGTCCAAAGGCAATGTCTACACATTCTACAATGGGAAAGGAAATGGAGAGCTTCAATGGTGTCTAGCGAAACAGATGAAATTTCATTTAAATGTTCGAATATAATAAAAAATATTGTTAAACCGTGTTTGCAATTTTGTATTCTACAGAATGTAGTTTTTCAGACTCCTTCCAGATTCACGTCGTCTTTTACGTACTCAGCTGCTTTCCATTTCAAAGTGTTCTCATCTTCATCAATTTCAAACTTCAAACTTAACTATTTAAATATATTTTTACTTAGCACATACCTGTTTGTCTTTTTTACGTCTCAGAAACATCAGAAGAAACCTTGATTACTATGAATTTCAGGTTCAATAAGTTTCGTAAAATTACTACGAAACAAAAATCGACAAGCTTGAGTTGGAGGCATTCACAACATCTCATCAATATTTAAAATACGATAGAAGGAACATACATCATAATTTCAGAAGAAGCAAATTTTCATGTGGTTCAAAAAAATGTATATCATGTGTCATATGAAAACAAACTAGCTCAGAGCATTTGATTAGTGCTTGTGCCAGAAAGATAATCCGATTCAGGAAAAAAAATAGAAAGAGAAAGATTAAGAGACGCAGAAAATGTATATATAAGATGAAGAGATCAACATAAACTTCATTCCACAAGATGAGTTACTGAATACTCTGTCGTCAGCTTTTGATTTTTATTAAATTCTAATATTTGTTTTGTTTTTTGAATTGTCGGAGGATGTTGGTAAGTTGGTTTAGAAAATTTGAAAAAGAGGTTTTCTTTAATCAAAGATGATTTCTGAATTGTGATGTTATTTCATTTCAGTTCGTGGAATTACGACCACCGGTTCATGCTCCGTCCATGATGTTGATCCAAATGTTGCCCAAACAAGAACTGGGTTATTTATAAAAAATGTATCTGCCTTGCCTGATGCTGTAACAAAATGTGCCCATTGTGAATTTGTAATTGTTTTTTTACCGTTATTTTTGAAATAAATAATTATTTAGCACATACCGATAGTTCTCTGATTTTTTTTTCAAATGAATACAACATCATTTTGATGAATTTCAATTTCATCGTTACGAAAAACATAGGAAAATTCAAGGTTAAAGAGTTAAAAAAACACATCAGATGGATTTTGGGTCACACTGAAACTACATAGCTTTTCATTCTACAGCTATCAGTTATCCGATTTCACCAATTTCTTACCACTGGAGACTAACATAATCAACATAAGTATTTTCTGCTCATAATTATTCATATTATACGGATTTGTGGCTAAAAATCTAACAGCTTTTTCATATTTATATTCTTCTTGTAGCATGTTTCAAGAATCCAGGTTTTTCTTATGGTCATAATTTTACTTTTTCCAACGTTCAACTCCATTCCACTTTATAATCAAATTGTTCCAACATAGAATATAGACGGATTATTCCGGAAATTAGCTTTGTGGAAAATTCGAAATTGCTTATTTCCGAGAATATGGAGGGACACGATCGAATCTGAATAATGAATTTGTTTACCTCGAAATGCTATTCTTTCATCTATATTTTGTGTAGTTTGTTCCCTCCCCCTTCTTAGGCAGTGAATAAACACGGAGTAGGCAGATTACGTGGAGTCGCTGAGAAAGGGGAGGGACACACAGCAGAAAGCATAATCTTAATCCGTGTAGTATGGAGCGAAAGTCACGAGAAAAGGAAAAGAGACGCAGACATGGAATATGAATTTGTATAGCGGATTGAAAACGCTCATTCTCACACTCAAGATGAATTACTGAATATTCGTCGCAGAAACATATAACTATTTTTATTGAATTCTAAATGTATCATGTTATTGGAAGACCATTGGTAAGTTAATATGGAATTACTTTTTTATAACCTATTCAAACGTTTCAATCGATTTTTTCCTCTAACATTAGGTTATCAAATAAAATGTATAAACCAGATGATTGAAAAATGACTTTTATTTTCAGGAAAGAAGCCAACCCAAAAGTGGTGTCGGGGCGGTAAAAGAATTGACGAAGAAGAAGATGAAGGAATTTCAGACGAAGAGAAAAGAAGACTGGAAGAAGAAGGAATGAATAAAGCAGTTGAAAAAATTCTACCAAGACCGGAAGATAAGAAAGAAATAGGAGAACACGAGTAAGAAGATTATGAGAAAGAAGAAGAATTTGGAGATAAAAGTGAAAAATAGCAAGAAAAGCGCTATGAAGAAGGAGCGGAAGAAATTGAAAAAAGAGAAGAAGAATTCAAGAAAGAACAAGAAGAAGAAGGTTCAGAGGACAAAGTACTGCAAGTGGATCAAATGGATTATCTCAACTTCCCAATTACGAACCCCGTGGAAATTCCTCAGCCAATACCTCATATAGACTACTCTGGAAGTAATCAACATCTTCATCATTAGGCCAACATACCCATTGGTGCGGCCGGAGTAGAACAGAGTGAGTTAATGAATCATTTGTTTACGACTTGAAATTTGATGTTCATTTTACAGACATGGATGGGTTGAACATCTCGGCCCTTTATGCTCTATTATCAAACTATTATAATCAACTTCCACTTCAAGCCGTGGGGCCTCCATCTGTACAATACATTTTCCCACCGATGAACATGAATCTTTGTGAGTAAATGAACACTCAATAATCTCGGAATGTAGATTATAGGTTTTTGAAAACCAGAAATTAATGACTTCGGTTATTTTTATGTCCAGTTGAGGTTTCGCTAATGATTCAAATTTCAGTCCACCTTCCTGTTGCCCCGCTCAATGCACCCACATGGCTACCAATCAATCACCAAAACTATTTCATTCAGCCAGTAAGTGCATTCAAAAAATTTATAAGTAGCTTATAAAATCAGCTGAAATGAGACAAGCTTCATAGTTTTACCAGTTATTTGTTCGCTATCGCATTAGTTTTATAGAAAATCGGTTGCAAGCGTTGATGACGGACTCAATCCAGTTTGGGGTTTTTACGAGCGTTACATGAATAGAAAACTATATTTTCCCTTCTCAAACCTGAATATTTTCAGATTCCAATCGCAAATAATGAGCCGATGTGCAACTTGCAACGAGAACCTATAATTGAAGACCAACCTGTCCATTCAGATCCATTCATAGCTGAATTCAACCGTATTTATTACAATAATAGAAACTAGTACCTTATCTGTTGATTTTCTTCCCTTCCGTGTTTTCTTTCTGTTTTCTTGATTTTATTGTTCTGTTATTATTCAACAAATATTATTTCGTTCTTGTTTTATAAAGGAGCTGGTTACAATGAATTATGCTGGTCACAATAAATGTGTGTTTTTCATTTTGTGTTTCGAGAAAACTGATCTGTAACTTTACCTGATCAATTGGTGCAAAGAGTTGAAGTGCAATTCCATGATGTATGTTGTACACTCATTTTCACTATTTCATTCCTACTGATTTTTTCTTTCGCTTGTTTTTTTTAATTGTGTGGGACGTTAATGTATGCGTAAATCATCTCGGCGAGAAAGTTTTTTATCTCCCCATCTAGATTTGAGAAACTTAATCAACGCGTTTAATAATAGATTATTACTAACTTTCCAACGCAACCTCATTTGGACAACATATGGCAAGCGAGAATGTAAGAGAAAAGACAAAGACCTTCCCGCTACAGTGTAGACCTCCACGTCTACACCCACTCAAAGAGGTCACGCGACAGTCTGCCCTCATCCTCACTCACACTCAAAGAGGTCACGCGACAGTCTCCCCTCACCCACACTCGCTCATTCTCCATTTCTCTCTCTGCGCGTATCGATTGACCTCTTCTGCCAACTACTCCGACCGTTGTAGCGCACCATTCCAGTTCAGTTCTGTTCTGAATAACAGTTAGATTTCAGAACAATGCCCGTTCGCAAAGAGTGAGTTGTTTTTATTTTTTACGTGGGGTGGCCTTAATAATAAAAGCTATTCAATCACTTATTGTTGGTTTTTTTGTTATCCGACAGCCACGTGAGAATTCCTTACTTTCATTGTGAAAAAAATAGAATCCGAGTACAGTCAGAGACTCAAAGAGACTAACTTTTCAGGAACGCTGCTCCACAGCCAACCACAACTGGTCCCACGATCGTCCCCCTATCCGGCATGCCTGCACCAACTGTTCAGGGATCTTCCGCTCACGTGTCCAACGCGTAAGTCCTATATAGATTTCTACTTCCTGGAAATTGAATCAGTTTATACAAAAAGGATTTCAAAACAGCGGAAAACTGAAGAACATTTATTTCTCCTGGAAACTGCATTTCTTTTAGGACACAAATTGACATTTTCTTTTATTTTCCAATCTTCCGTCACTTCTAATAATACTTTAGCTACCTACTTTGATTTCTTATGGCTTTTCAGTTCAAATCTCATTATAATTGATTTGCATCGGAAAACGTTGGGTCTCTTTATTAGGGTTCCACCTTACACTAAACAATGAAAACTATTATTCCTTATAATACATCTTAAAGAACTGTAGTACTAGATTTTTTAAAAATATTTTCTTTGCAGGCCCGCTCCTCCGATGCGTCCACCGACCGGCAGACTCCGAGTTTATTCGATTGACAGAATTGCAACACAGAACGCAAAGGCGTTATTTTACACGTAAGTCAATACTTTTTTGCCTTCTTCCGTAAATAATTTCCATATTACCTATCATTATGACTTACCATACCTCTCTGCATTTTTATTTTTTCAGAATCAACCTGGCTGCCTCATCGAATGATCAGAAAGAGTCTGTTCTTTCCCTTCAACTTCGACTCCAACGACTTCAAGTGTTGTTTGGAAAGGACGCGCGAAACTCGAAATTCTTGAATCTGATGCTCACAGCTGAGAATGGAACGCCCATCCATTGCACTTTTGACTGGCCACTGGACCAGGATCATTTGTCAAAGCTGGAGTCACCATGCGTTATGGAGATAATGTTCTCGGGAATCAGCAATAAGTTCGCCTTCGGATACTCTGTCCGGAAATACATGGACTTTTTACTCGAAATTTTCCACCACAAAGAACTCGAATTGGTTTTCAAAGATTAGCCAGGACGAAGAACAATACATCCGTCAATTATCGAACGTGATGGAAGGATTGGATGTTACATCTGTATGTTTGAGCACGTCAACCTGTTCCAATCTTCGGAAAATCGCCGAACACTTCTTCCCTGTGAAGAATCTACTTCTTGATCATATTCCAATGACCGGTGTCCAGTTGCGTCCAATGTTCAACACGGAATATGCATTCGATACTGTAGTTTTTGAGTCTCGCAAAGGCGGTTGGCCAAGCGTAACCATCCATTGTGTTGTCACCATGAACAAAGTTCGGCGAATCGTTGTGAACGGAGGGACATTTCTGGAGGAGGACCTCAATTGGCTCCTGCATCAATTCAACCAAGGAATGACCGGTGATTTGGATCAATGCGTGTTCTTTTTTGACATTCACAGAAGTGTCAAATATACCAAAATTAGCACCAAGTTCGAATCTGGTATCCCGGAAGTTGAGAATAAGGAACGTCAAATTAATGAGTACTCGATCAACGGAAAAATGGCCTCTTTGTCCATCACACCACTGGCTGGACTCAATACGGACTGTATTAATTACAAAATGAGTTTCCGCATTATTCAGTAGATGTATTTCTTGAGGTGTATTTGTCTAATGATTGTTTAATTGAATATTTATAGGTTTAAATTGTCATATGAATGTGAGATCTCTGAGTACTAGTTTTCTAATTTAATACGATAAATAAAAGGTGAATTGTTTTAATGTTTGAAATCTGAGAAATGCAAATTAACCGTTTCAAAACCTATGTTACGATACAATCCTCTTTTATAGGATGTTCCGGTTCCCGCAATTGGAAAGAAGGCTTTTAAGACACGTTTTCGGTCTCTGACACCTCTTCCTCAAAAAAAGTATCTTGTGAACTCCGCAGCTCTGGTGTTTTTGACCCATGATTCATAATTCTAGAATAATTCGAATCATGACCACCACCACAAAAGTTTCATCTGTTTTGGGTAGGTACTCTGGTTATCTACCGTCTATTTACTAGACTGATTTGTCAGTTCTCAGAAAACTGTCGTGCTTGAAAACAAGGGCCGATAATGAACTTTGAGATTTATCTACTTTTTGAACTATGAGTCATATAATGCAGCAAAAGATGACACCGGTAAACAGTTTCGAAGTTGGCTTTTTGAGGAGGTGAATATCGCTAACTTATTGATTCTTTTATGTACACTAATTTCACTGAAATGAATTATTTCTGAATATCATTTCTAATCATTTCTAAGCTAGGGCGTCCAAAACAAATTCAAGACTCGAATTGATAATTAAAGAGAAACCAAATCAGTTACCCTGTTTCAACTGTAACGTTGTGGTTATTGATGATTAATTGGTTTTTTCTCCAAAATGAATTTCCTGAAAACTCGATTACTCTATTTGTCTTTCCTGGTAGATTTTCGTTCCACAGCAATAATCCCCAGCTTTATTGGATGTTGCTCCGACTAATAGGATTTTCAATAACTCATGAGCGCTCTTCTTTCTATCTTCTTTTAGTTAATCCAGTAGAAAGCACTTGACGTCACACATTCTTTTTTATAGAAATGTATTTTTTCACGCATACATAGTTCCCCACATAGATTTTTTTACTTGTGGGGGAGCTAGCACAAAGAAAAATAAGTAAAAATGAAGCAAATTTTCAGCATACGTCATAGATTAACCCTTCACCGTTTTGTAGCGAAGGCTGCGACAGAAAGAACAGATCAGTTTTTTCATAAAAACATAAATTATAAAAAAACATTTATTAAACCAGTATAAACAATTGAAATACTCGTGATGAACTCGAAGTGACGATCGGAATCTGAAAATAGGATTATTAAGATTGGATCTCATATTTTTAATGGAATTAATGACAAGAAAGTATTTTTGAAGCTTACTTTCTAACCAGTGTTTACAGGATACATAACTAAATGAAGAAACCCGAAACGAAGACCAATTTATTTTCATTTTCTGAAACAATAGCCAGTTTCGGTTAAAAATTAGATTTCAAAGAAACTAACCCGTACTGCACGTTTTTCCGCAGACCGCGATGACGTACATCACATTTTTCCGGCCACAAGATTTTTGGGGTGAGGTTGGCGGTTTTGTGGACGCAGAAACTGTAACGAAGAGAGATGACACAAGGACGAGAAGTAAAACGATAGTAAAAATTTTTAGCATGTTTTCTCTCATCAGAGCACTGATGTGAATAAGTAAATTTCATCATAAACGTCTAGACTCTTTTTTATATAAAAAGTAATGTCAGTTTCTACCTACATAGGTACAAACCAAAAAATATCTCTTCAAACTCACATTTGCATGGATGATTGCATCCGACCAGTGTTACATCCTAAACCCGAGATAGATACCACATTTTCTGAAAGAAAATTGTTTTTGTTGTAGTTTTGTGAACCAAAATATGGAACCACAACATAATTTTCCAATTACCACAAGCATCTACTACTCACCTCATCTTATAAAAGCTGACCCGCAAAAATACCGGAACAGACCCAATAATGAAACAACATAATAACTAGATATAAGAATTCAAAGAAAATCAGAGGGATGCTTGTCGGCGGCCATCCAGTAGGCCACCTAAAAGGATGAGTGAAGAGAATCCGCGAAGCTCGATGAGCTTTTCCTGGCACCGCCTACATTCCTGCGTCTGGTGATATTGCTTTATGTTTTATTGAGGTCTTCTTTTTCTATTCACGCCTTTTTCTTTTCTGTCATATTTGTCGGAGGTCGTCACTGCTCCTATTCTGACATGCACGCGCCTCCTGGCACAACGCGAAATTATCTCTCTCCTCGTCTCTCTACTAAGACCACATTGTAGTGTTTCAGTAGTTTCCCTTTTTTATAGTGTGGAGATCAGATGATGGGCTTCTTCTACTCAACTTCTTCTTCATGCAAGCATAAAAAATTTTCATCTTCAGAATTATATTTTTTTGCGGAAAGATATAAGGGAAAAAGGAATTCACAAAATGAAAAACATGATGAACGTTCGTCTCAGGCAAGACATGTGAGAACTTTGAAAACAAACCAGCTCAGAACTCTGAATTGGTATTTATGTCAGGAAAATAATCCGATTTAGGAAAAGAGAAATGGAAAGAGAAAAAATAAAATACGCAAAACACGTATATATGAGGAGAAGAGCTTAACATAAACTTCATTCCCAAAGATGAGTTACTAAATACTCTGTAGTCGACTTTTGATTTTTATAAAATTCTGATGTGTATTATATTTTTTATATTGTGGAGGCTGTTAGTAAGTTGGTTTCAAAAATTTAAGAAGTTGTTTAACTTATTTTATTTCAGTTCATGAAATAAGGACCACCGGGTCTAGCTCATTGCCGCCGCAACAGCATGGACCGGATAGTTTCAAATATGTATTTCTCCAGCTCGCTGCTGCAACCAATATTGCCCATTATGAACTTGTTGATGTTTTATATTTTTCAAATAAATGTTTATTAGGCACATTCCGGTAGTACCCTGGTTTTTCTGAAATGAGTATTGAACTACTTTGATGATTTGAGCTGCGCACAATTTCAGCTTAAATAGGGAGAGTCGATGTCGCCCGTTTATACAGTTGAAAAATAACACAAGATATGAATTTAAAGTCACACTGAAACTATATAGTTCACTTTCCTACAACGAACACTCATCAGATGTCTCCAACTTTTTACTGAAGATGAATATTCAACACAATAATATTTTTGCAGGAGCAATTCTTCATGTTATCCTGGTTTGTGTCTAAAAATCGAACAGTTTTTTAAATATATTTTTTATTCTTCTTGTAGCATGTTTCTAGCCAATTTCTTCTTCTGGTCATAGTTTTCTTTTTCACAGCATTCCCCTCCATTCTTGTTTTTATTTAAGTTGTTCCAACCTAGAACATAGACATAAAGGGAAGACTGCTCAACACGAAAAACGATCTTGAGCCAGAAATACACAGAAGAAGAAGGGCTGCATGGGCGGCATTCAACAACATCAAGAACACCACAGATGCCTTGTCATGCCCAAAGATCCGAGCC
The DNA here is from genome assembly GCA_002259235.3 of Caenorhabditis latens. Lineage (NCBI taxonomy): Eukaryota > Metazoa > Nematoda > Chromadorea > Rhabditida > Rhabditidae > Caenorhabditis > Caenorhabditis latens. Next base: position 21,887,870 of record CM056097.1, on the reverse strand, counting down.
CAACTCTTCGACACCACTGTCCTCCCTGTGATGTCGAAGAGTCGGAATCACCCTCACGGAACAACGAGAGAAGAATCTTCACAGAGAAGACGTAAGAAAACTATCCCAAGTGAAAGACCCTCTCGTCTTCATAACATATGAGAAGAAACGATAATCGGTGGACAACGTTGCTACAAGAATGGATACCCAGAAATGAGAAAAGACCAGTAGGGAGACCGCCAATGAGATGGACCGACTCCTTGAGAAAAGAAATCTCAGTGCGACAAGGAAATCAAACGATAGAACCTTGGAGCACAATCGCAAAAGATCGAAACAAATGGATAGCTGTGATCCGCGCCCACACCCAATGAGCGAAGAACGGATCGACTAAGTAACTAAGTAACTAAGTAAGTAAGGTCATAGTTTTCTTTTTCACAGCATTCCCCTCCATTCTTGTTTTTATTTAAGTTGTTCCAACCTAGAACATAGACAGAAAACATAGACATAGACGGATTATTCCGGAAATAAGCTTCGTGGAAATGTCGAAATTGCTTATTTCCGAGAATTTGTCGGACAACAGCAAATCTGAATTATGAATTCGTTCACTCTCCAATGCTATTCATTCCTCTATATTTCATTCCCCCCTTCTGAGGCAATTCATAAACAAGGGGTAGGCAGATTACGAGGAGTCGCCGAGAGAGGGGACGGGCACACAGCAGGATACATAATCTTAATTCGATTATGTGAAAAGGAAAAGAGACGCAGACATGAAATATGTATTCGTATAGCGGAGTGAAAACGCTCATTCTCATACTCAAGATAAATTACTGAATATTTGTCGCAGAAACTTATAACTATTTTTATTGAATTCTAAATGTATTATATTATTGCAAAATCATTGGTGAGTCAATTTAGAAACTGTGTTGTTCAGTCTACACATTCCGACCGTTTATGCGGTTTTTTTCATTTTAAATTGTCAAGTCAGATGTATAAACAAGAAAATAAGAAAATAGTTTTTAGGTAAAAAAGGAATGGTAATGGTGGCGGTGGTTGATCTTCTCAGCTGCAGCAACGCCGCGATTCACCCTCAACAGGCAGTCAGAAAAGCGAATTTCCTGTAAGGAAACTCGTCAGAAGTATGGTAACTAGTCATTTTTTCTGATATATTCGTTAATTTTCAGAAGGAGCTGACCTCAACTCCTCCGATCTGACGGGGAACACTGTATTGAGCGTTGCCGTGCTGAATAGGCAATATGACAAGTTAGAGGCCTTTCTCAAGTGAGTTCAATTTTCTTCCTCTGAAGATGTTCAAAAATGAGAAAAAGATTTTGAAACTGGAATTTTTCTCTGAATCAAAATCTAAAAAGTTTAGTTTCTCAAACATTTATAACTATCTTTCAGAACAGGAGCTAACCCAGAAGTGGAGTCGGGCGGGAAAAAAATAGAATGATCCATGATATTCTTCACATGGCATTCGAAAGTCCCCGCCTCGACTCCGTTGTCCATCAACGGTTCCAATTTGGGACACTTGCCATGTTCAAGATGACACTGGATTGTGGAGTCGATATGAAGGCGAGGAATGAAAAAGGAAAACAGGAATCAGTTTATTGAATAAATCAGATAAACTGAAAGATGACGACAGATACATGGTGAGTCGTTTGTTCGATTTCAAGTAAAGAATTCAATTTTTAAGGTGGACGAAATGAAAAAATATTATGAAGAGAAGATGAAGGAATCAAATAAAAGGAGAATAGAAGTGAGTTTTCTTTTTCTGATTCGACCAGTCCGTTTAACTCAAAAAATGCATTTTCAGAAATTGAATGATGACAAGGACGTGGGACCTTCTCCGAAAGTTGTCGAGCAGGTGGGTAATAACGCAGACAGGTTATAATATAGTTACATGTTTCAGAATGAAGTGGCAGTAGAAGCAGATGGAGCAGGATCAATAGATGTTAGCGGAGAAGTGATGGATGAATTATTTGTATCGTACGAAGTAGAAGTACAGAATCTTATGGCAAATGGAGACAGAAAAGAAGAAAAAGGAATTGCGGATAAAGAGAAAAAAGACTTTAAAAATAACTTTTTGATTTTTTTTGTTCTGTTATTATTCAAGCGGGTATATTGTATATTTCTTAACATTGATTTATTTCTTTATAATATAACGGAGTTATTTTTTGTTGATATTTACAGGTATTCAATGATGTGATTTTAATATAACTGATATGAAATAATTTTTTTGCTCTTTGGACGTTTTAAAAAGTTATGACACAAACGGAAAGCGAGTTTTAATTAAAATCAAGGCACGATACAGCAAAACTTACAACAAAAAGTGGTGTACGAGGAAATTGGAAAATGAGTTCAAATAGGATGTTGTATCTCCATTGTCAGTTTCAAAAAGGTCTTGCCACGATTGCCGAAAAAAAGATTTTTTGACCGAATTTTGTGAAAAAAACGTGTTTTTGAACTTCTTTTCTCTTCTAGAAGTAACAAATTGAATTGACTTGACAATTATTTAAATGTCTACCGCTTTGAAATTTGGAGAAGGTTGCTGCCCCGAACAATGAAGAAGTGAGAATGGGAATTCCACTAACATATGCTGTGAAATCCAACTCTTTTATTTTCTTGAATATCTCGAATCGCTCAGTTTCTACAAGGAAAGTCGTAAAAAACTACAAGGAAAGTCGTGAAAAATGTGTCGATTCCGCCAAAAGAGAGAAGAATACTGGTGAACGGAAGACTGGATACGAGTATTCAATTGATGTTATCAACTACAAACCTGGACTTTAAGTTGGATTAGGAATCAAAAATGTGTACAAGAACGTCTTTGTATTCAGTAAAAAAGAGATTTCAAATTACTTTCGACATTTTCAGTAATGAAAAACCTACAGCAAACAGTATCCGACCCGATGTTACCAATTTCTCACATCTGGTGACTAATATACTACAAAACAGCAGTTTTCTCATAAGTAGGTGTTCATGGCATACTGGGTTGTGTCTAAAAATCGAACAGTACTTTTATTTTCACCATTGCCGATTCAAAAAACCAATTTTCTTTTTCTGGTCATAATGTCTCTCTTCACAACATTCTTCTTCACTTTACAATGAAATTGTTCTAGCATCACAATTTTGGATTATTTCGGAAATGATCTTTGTGGGAAATGTCGAAATTGCTGATTTCCGAGATTTTGGTTTTGAAGACCAAAATCTATAGTTTGCTCAATCCCCTTCTCAAATGTGTAGCATTGAGCAGGCAGATTCCGTGGAGTTGGTGAGAAAGGGGAGGGGCACACATCAGTAAATATGTTATCAAGTTTGAAGCGGAAATCACAAGAAAAAGAAAAGAAACGCAGACATGGGATATGAATTCGTATAGCGGAGGGAAATGTTCATTCCATTACGCAAGATGAATTACTGAATAATCGTCGCAGAAACTTATATTGATTTTTATTGAATTCTATTTATATTATACTATTATTAGCCTATCTTTGCTACAGTACCCCATATACTGTACCTACAGTACGAGGTTTGTACTTTACATTGTCTTCAGTATCTACAGTAATCTCCTAAAACAAGCATTCCAGATGAATTTCGCTCTCGACTCCACCCTGTTGATAATCTCTACCATCATCTTCGTGGTGGTCTCCATCAATACCTTCGTCTACATGTCGATTGCAAAGAAAGGTGCCCCACCACACATGTCAAAACGGACCGTCTTCTGGACCACTACGGTTTCAAATATCCTCTCGCTAGGATACGTGGTGGCTGGTCAAACCGGTGAGTAGGAATTCGGAAGCTAGCGGGAATCGGGAATCGGGTATTGATATCGGGTATCGAGTATCGGGTGCCGATCTCAACCGATTTTAAACAATCTTAGGCAATTTCGGCCAATCTTAGCCGATCTTAGGCGATTCAAAACGATTTTAGGCTACCATAGGTAATCTTTGACAATCTTAGCAAGTGTTGAGCAATTTAAAGACAATTTTGGTCAATTTTAGACAATTTCAAGCAATTGAAAGCTATCTCAGTCAATCATAGATGATCTTAGGCTAACTTAGGCTGTCTTAACCAATCTCATCCAATTTAGAGCAATTTTAGACGATTTTAATCAGTCTTTAGCTATTTTTGACAACTTTAGGCTATATGAGGTGATCTTTGATCTCAACAAATTTTGACTGATCCCAACCGATCTTAGACAATCTTGTTCAATGTTGAGAAGTTTCAGTCAATCTCAACCGATCTTAGACAATTTTGGACAGTCTTAAACGACCGTAAGCCCTCTTAGGTAATCTTTCACAATCTCAGCTATTTTTGGCCAGTTCGATCTTCAGCAATCTAAGCCGATTTTAAGCAACCTAAGTCCATCTTAAGCACTTTCAGCCAATCTCAACCGATTTTATGCAATCTTAGTCAGTTTTGGCTGATTTTAGGCAATCTTATATGATTTTAAACAATTTTTAGCAATCTTAGACGAACTTAGGATATCATACAAGGGAAGGGTTCCGAGTCAGTTGACCAACCGTTTATCCGGACGATTTATTTGGCTAAAAACCGGAATCACACATTTGTTCTTCTGGTCACAATTTCACTCTTCACAACGTTCTACTCAATTCCACTTTATTATCAAATTGTTTCAAAATTTCGGCATATTCCGGAATTGAGCTCCTTAGAAATGTCGAAATTGCTTATCTCCGAGATATTGGTTGCGCAAGACCAAGTCCGAATTATCAATTCGTTTACCATTTAATGCTATTCATTCATCTATATTTCCTATAGTTTGCTCAATCCCCTTCTCAAGTATGTAAAGCAGGCAGATGCCGTAAAGTTGCTGAGAAAGGGGAGGGGCACACATCAGGAAATATGTTATTAAGTTTGGAGCGGAAATCACGAGAAAAAGAAAAGAGACGCAGACATGGGATATGAATTCGTATAGTGGAAGGAAAATTTTCATTCTATTACGCAAGATGAATTACTGAATAATCGTCGCAGAAACTTATAGTGCTTTTTATTGAATTCTAATTATATTATCCTATTGGAAGACCATTGGTGAGTTAATCCAGAAATTCTATTGTACAGTCAATGTGTTCCCCAGCGGTTTACCTGTGCTCGTACGTCGCAAAAATGAGAATATACGTGTTTATTTGGAATTCCACGTAAAAACGCTCATCCATATGAAACGTATGAGACTCTAAATTGGATGATATTGGTTAAGATAGCCTAAGTTAGCATAAGATCATCTATGATTGAGATCTGTCTGTCTGTGTGTCCGAATGGTTTAATGTCCTTAAACTTCACACGATTAGAAAGCTGAAAACGTAAAGATTCTGAATCTGTGCTCAGAATTTGAAAAATATCAATACTGACCGATTTGCAGCGATTTTCACCTCAAAATCCCAACATGCTCATTCATCACCTAGGCAGCCATCACTCTACTTATCTTCATCGGACTCACCATTTTCCTCTATTTCCAAAAACACTACACCCGCGAGCACATTCTCTCCACTATCCTCACATCCTACTCTGTAGTGTTTTGGGCGTTGTCATTCGGACTCGCCTGTCCGGTAAGTCAGGACAAAACGTGGTTGGGTTATCGTAGGTACATATTCCAGAGCTTCTACTTCTCCGAGATATCCTCTCAAATAACAATAATTATTAATAACCCGTGGCCAGGGCTAACAGGATATGAGGATATCATCGAAAATGGATTCTTGGCGTATATCATGAGCAATACCGTTGCTCAATATATAAAGATCCAGGACCATGTGCTATTTCTCAAGAATCACTGGCTATATAAGTATATCGGAGTTAAAATAGTTATTGGCGCCGGTCCATTTTTCGCATTCTTTGTTTTCTACAACTTCGGCAATTATATTATTTTTGAGGCTGTCTCAGTTATCCAGCTAGCATTGGTCGCAATATATTGATTAGAAAGTAAGTTTCTTGGCTATATTCTTTCCATCAATTTCATTAAAAAATGAAAACTCATTTTTTACATATCCTATTTTCAGATTTCGATCTTCACTTCGGGTTTTGGCTGTTCATCACGAGTACAATAACTGTTTATGCTGGTTTCAATAAATGTTTTTTTAAAAATTTATGTGTTTTAAAACAAAACTGATCTGTAACTTTACCTGAGCCTTTGATGCAAAGGGTTGAAGTGTAATTCCATTATGTATGCTGAAATTCATTTACGCGGCTTCACACACGCACACACACACACACACACAATGTCGAAATTGCTTATCTCCGAGATATTGGTTGCGCAACACCAAGTCTGAATTATCAATTCGTTCACCTTTCAATGCTATTCATTAATCTATATTTTCTATAGTTTGCTCAATCCACTTCTTAAATATGTGAAGCAGGCAGATGCCGTCAAGTTGCTGAGAAAGGGGAGGGGCACACGGCAGAAGACATTATCTTAAGCCAACTTGTTTGGAAACCACAAGAAAAAGAAAAGTGACGCAGACATGGGATATGTATTCGTATAGCGGAGGAAAATGTTCATTCTATTACGCAAGATGAATTACTGAATAATCGTCGCAGAAACTTATTATGCTTTTTATTGAATTCTAATTATATTAGCTTATTGGAAGACCATTGGTAAGTTAATCCAGAAATTCTATTGTACAGTCTATTCCTAATGTTCAATCAACTTTAAAGTTATCGAATAAGATTTTTGAACGACAAAATTGAAAAAAAAATTTCAGGTAAAAAATGGAATTACCTTCTAAAAGTACGAAATTCAAGTTGGGATACTGCAACCATTTCATTTTCAACGGGATGGCCTACCTGTTCCATTTGAACGTTGGAAATTGTCGCCATCCAGTCAACGTTGATTACATCGGAGAATGGAGAAATGTATGTATGTTATGAAGGATTTCAGCCAAGCCATATAAATTTGAATCGCAGATCTATGACCATTCCAACAAAATATGGTTCATATCTCAATGTGTCAAAGAAAGAAGTTGAGTCTTCTTACAACGAACACCCATATGATACAATTTTCGAAGTGGTGCCCAAGGAGTCAGATTTGCCAGTCGTCTAATCATTTTTATCCTCTTGTTTCTTTTATCAATCCCCAACTCATATATTTATATACTCATGCTTAATCCCATACAATTTTTTTTGTTTTTCGAAATTCTCATACTCATGTGATAATCTTCCACACGAATAAACCAAAATGATGGATTCAATTTTCGAATTGAAAAATCAAAGGGTATTTAAATAAGCTTCTTCACAGACGCTGTTTCAACCGTAACATTATGGTTAAAGTTGATGATTTTTTAGTTTTTTCTCCAAATTCTATTTCCTGAATACCCGATTGATCAGGTTTTTTTTCCAAACGGATGCTCGTTTCTTCAATTAGCCGCAGCTTCATCGGCTGTTGTTCTGAGTGAAAGGCATTTCAAAAAAATTATGGGTATCTCTTTATATCTTCTTTTTGTTAATCCAGAAGAAAGCTCCGGACGTCACATTTTTCATTATGAAAGTGTTTTTTCACGCATACAAACACACTCTTTTTTTTTTGACTAGTGGGAATGAAAATCAGTGCGAGCAAAGGAGAAGAAATAAATTTCAGCGTGCATCATGGAATTACATTTCAACCCTTTGCAGCTAAGACCTCGATCGAAATTACAGAGTGTTTTCTATCGCAAAGAACAAAAATTAAAAAAAAAAACATTTATTGAAACCAGAATATACAATTAATGTACTCGTGATGAACAGCAAGAAACCCGAAGTGAAGATTGGAATCTGAAAATTAAGTTTTTAAAGCATAAGTTCTCAGTTTTTATCAAATTAATAACTAGAAAACTTTTTCAACTTACTTTCGAACCAGTGATTGCACGCCACATAGCTGAATGAATTAACCCGGAATGGTGACCAATTTTTTCCCATTTTCGAGATGACTTCGCTGTAAAAAAACTATTCAAATCAAACGAACCAAATTGCTTTGTTGATTCTACAGGTAAACCCAATCACAAAACAGTAAAAATAACACAACAATAATTTGCTAAAATGCAAACAAACTTACTCTTGATTCAGTTGCTGTTGTTGTTTTTGTTATCATATCACTTTTTCAAAAAACCCGAAATGATGATTGATACCTGAAAATAAGACAATAAGCGTATATGTTCTTGAATTTGTGAGAAAATTCATGGCTAGAAAATAATTCAAAAACTTACTTTCTTATCAGTGATTACATCCAACATATGAGTAGGAAGAAACCCGAGGCCACAAACTCTGTCGATTCCTGAAAAATTCTCAAGTTGACCAAGACACATACTTTTTTAAAACTAGAAATGAAGTTACTTTTTAGCTATAATGCTATGAACTGAAAAAAAACTCACTATTGTATTGATGATTGCAGCAGCCAACGTAGGAAAATACCAGAACTCAAGGAAGATATCACAGCTTGTGAAAGACAATTATTTTTCTAGTTTTATAAACCAAATTAAAAAATCAACATTGTTAGTCCAAGTACCACAAGACACTATTACTCACTTCAACCCATGAAAGTTCACCCGCAAGAAACCAGTTTAGACCCAATAATATAATAACATAATAACTACATACGAGAATTCAATGAGAATCAGGGAGTTGTTTGCCGGCGGCCATCCAGTAGGCCACCTAAAAAGTTGAGTGAAGAGAATCCGGGGGGCTCGATGAGCAATTTTCCGGAACCGCCAACTTTTCTGCGTCTGATGACATCGCTATATATTTTATTAAGTTCTGTTTTTCTATTCACGTCTTCTCCTTTTCCCATTTTGTCGGAGGCCGTCATTGCTCCTTTTCTAACGTGCGCGCACCTCCTGGCACAATGCCAAGTCCTTTTTCTCCTCGTCTCTCTACTTTTTTAGTAGTTTCCGTTTCTTCCAGTGTAAAGATTAGGTCATGCGCTTCTTCTCATCTTCTTCTTCATGCAAGCACAAAATATTTTTATTCCGAATTATTCATTTTGATGAGAGAAAAAAATAGAGTTAAGAAAATGAAAAAATAAATAATGTACGTCCTTTTCAAGCAACACTCAACACATTTGAAGATCTTTGTGCCACTGTGGTTCTTGCATCCATATCAACTCGATGCATTGCACTGACTTGGGATGGTTTGAAACATGGACAACAAACTACTTTTACTACGTTTCTGGCTGCCAACGTGTTGAATAACGTCTTCACGTTTCTGCTGTTGCAATTCAAATAAGATATTTGAATAATCAGAGGAGAAGTTATCAGGTCGTATATTTTTATGAAAAGTACGAGGAAAACTAAGGATTTCTGTTTGAAAAAAATACAAATAGAAGGAAGATAAGCCTGAAACAGTTATGACGCTCTTATAAAATTAGATCTGCAAGAAACTTACAATTTTGAACACGACTATTGTCATAAGCTGCCAGAAAACATACTTTTGTAGTTTAAATTGCTTCGCTGAAGCCAAATGAGACATTCCCCGTATACTGATTATCATTGGTATATATAGAGTTGCTGTCAGCAACACAAAAACGTTCAGTAAAATGTATACTATCTGAATAAACAGTAAATGAGAAATCAACAACCAGTGACACTTACCGAATAATAAAAAACTGTCTTCGTGAGCCAAAACCATAAAGGGGTGAAACCATTCTCAATATAAATTCCTGTGAATAGAAGTACTGTTTCAGACACAGATAATGTATAAGCAGCCATTAATATACGCTTCATTCTAGTTTGAGAGAAATTGAGATATGTTTCTGTACTTGGGAAAAAGTAGAGAAAAAATCTTTGAATGGATAGCAAAGACACAAGTATATGATTGACTTCAGTAACAGTTAAAAACATATAAACTAGAATAGCAGCGATAAATGCGGCAAGGTACTGGAATCCCAGGAAATAAGGTTGTAAAGTTGCGGTATAGCTGATCACCAGCAGAAGTAACAAAAAGTAGAAAATTTTTGTAACTTTATAAAAATGACTCATAATTTGAAATATGGCAATCTGAACTAACACATAAGCTCGACTCAATGATGATTTGGTTTACTTACGTGTTTGTCTCGTTCTCTGTTCATTTTGAAAACATGCACATAGAATGGGAAGACAATCAACATGGCGACTGTGCATATTCCAAGAAGTAATCCATTGACTTTTTTCGCATAGTACACAAACTCATCAGTAGTATCAACACTATCGAAAAAAACAGATTGTGAAAGTACGGAAAGATTTAAAAGGTGGAATATAATAGAGGTGATAAATTCTGTGAAGACGTTACGAACAACGGAATTCAATTTAGTGACGTTGGCGATAATCAGCAATAACTTCATTTCTGCCATTTTTGAGTTTATCGAGAGATTTCACGCGGAAAGCTCCATCCTTCGGATACTCATGATGTTGCCAAGAGATGTCAGTCCGTGGAACAACAGTCACCACAACTGTAACTTGGTCGAGCTGTTTTTCAGCAGATAGACCTGCCCGATAACGTTCTACACTCTGAAAATGAAACTTGTATTTTCAAAACGCCACGAACAATCGAATACAATTTTCAAAAAATGTTGAATTCTATCAACTCACCTGAACAATTTCAAGTGCTTCTTTTCCTTTTATCTCAACTTTCCCAACGAACTCGTTCCAAAACTCCGAGGTCTCATTCATTCCTTGATACCTGTCGCTCCAGTGGCTCAACTTGCTGTTCTCCTTCGATTCAAAATTGATATCGTCGTATTTGAATTGAACTCGAACCTGAAAACTCAAACGATGAAAAACTGAAACAATGAAAAGCACTCACTCTGACTTGACCATCGACAACCATAGTTGGAACAGGTGGTCTCACATTAATGAATTTCGTTGCCATGATAGTCTGATATGATGACGATTTCGGTTCCTTATCCCTTTTTGGTTTAGCCGAATCGGTCAACAAATGCTGATACCATTGTCCAACCTGAAAATATAAAAAGTTACACCGAAAAGAAGAAAAGTTGAAAGGTTTTATGTAAAATTCGAAAATTATAAATTTCTAACCTTCACATGTGCACTTCCTAGAGATCTGCATACTCCTCCGTTCAAACTAAACAGATTATTGCATCTTTTCTCCGATCCTCTATGTTTTTGATTGTACGCAGGATTCCGTTTATCTACTTCAATACACAGCCCATAAAAACAGAGGGTATTGTTCAAGTGAGGGCTTTTGTTTCGATGCACCTGGAAATCGAAATTTTATTTGAACATCCAATTTTGGAGTCTTCGATAAACTTACCAACTCCGATGGATGTTTTTGAAAAGAGTGCGGCTTTTGTCCATTGTTTTCAAGCATCCATGGCTGAAAAATTAAAAATGGAACTATAAAAAATGTCTAATACAAGTTTTCTCACCACATTATCAATTTGGAGTTCTATCTGTCCGTCACAACTGAATACCTCAAAATTCGTGTTTCCATCAGGAGAATATTTGACATGAATCTGTAAATACTTGGTTTAACGATTGCCTATTTGAGAATCTAGAAGCATACCAAAGCCTCAGCTCCTTCAAAACATTTCTCAAAAATCAGTCCATTTGGATCTCTGATGTATCCCAGATATGGCGACCAGATTTGTTTTTGGTATTTGTTGTAGACGTCTGCCCTGAGCCCCTTGGATGGTGTGTAACCAACTACATGAGCGCAAACAACATAAGAATTAAAAAAAGAGAATGGTGGTAAATATACTTTCATGTTCTCAGATTTTCCCTTAATGTCAAATGGTTCGATTTTCTGGAAATATGTACGATGAATAGAGAGAACTATACAAAATTCAAAACTCACATTATGCTTAAACCGATACCAGTTACCGAGTTGCAGATCATTTCGGTCGGTTGCAGTATCAGCCATTTTCACTACTCTTTGACCTCTCACATTGAAAAACTGAAAAGGTTCACAGTGGTATGTTATTCAAAAGCATTCAGTCTTACCTCGACGTATTTTTCATTGAAAGATAGCAGGAATCCATCGAGAATCATATTTGGAGTGACTTCGGGTGTGACTGAAACAGTGTGATGTAAATTAGGTTGATAGGAATTTGAAAAAGATCGATAAATCAGGAAAAAGGTTTGGAGTAGGGCAACGGCTTTGGTTTTGAGGTAGGTAGAAGAAAAAAATGCAGTTGCTGAATGATGTTTTTGATGATGGCGCAAGTAGGAAGGAACTAGGGGTAAACTACTATAGTCGTGATGTTGGCCATAAAATAATGGGAAATCAGGTCAGACAGACAAGTTTTGTATATTGGATATTGGATACTGTATACTCTATACTCTGAAACGTTTTGAAGCACTGTTCCCATCAAACACCAGCAAACCCCAATAAAAAATGTTGGGTGTGCTTTTAGGCAACAATTTATCCGGAAATAATGTGACTTATGAAAAATATGTACTTTCGGTACTTTGGAATGGAATCGAAAGGTTGAGTAGTGGCGTTACACAGATATTAAAACCGAAAAGTCATTTTATGAACAAAAAATCTATCTGCAGTACTCAATGAAGAGAACGACTCTGAAAGCGGGTGAACGAAAGTAAAAAAGAAATGCATTTTTCGATCAAGGTTTTCAAAAATATAGGAATCGAACCAAACGAGAAATCAGAAAAAAGATTTTGGGGTGGGGAACGGTTTTGGTATTGAGGTAGTTATAAGAAAAAAAGGAGTTGTTGAATGATGTTTTCAATAATGGGGCAAGTAGGAAGAACTAGGGGTAACTACAGTAGTCGTGACGTTGTCCATAAAATAATGGGAAATCAGGTCAGAGAGATGAGATTTGTGTACTGGATACTGTATACTGGGTATTCTTAATACTTTGCTGTTGGGGGTGGGAAAACAAATTTGAGGCAGTTGAAAGAAAAAAAGCAAGTGTTCTTGAGCAATGATCTTAATAGTATTAGGTTGGCAAGAAAGTTTTTGACCATAACTCGAGTTATTCGTACTCAGACAGAAAACGTGCCCAATGGTATATATAGTAACTATCTTAATACACAACAGTCTGCGGTTTACTGGGTACGTTCCCAATACCCTCCGGCCAAAACTCCGGCTGTTTCAAGCCAAAATAAACTTTGACCGATTTCTCGACTTGTCCTCAAGTTTAGAAGTCCTGTTCAACGGTAGCGCACTCAATTACCCCGAACATATGAAAATCTGTTAGAGGATGGTTAGAGCTGTACTTTTGTGTGAACAAGAACGGTTTTGCAAAATTAGGTGAGAATATACGTCGTCGCTTATGCAACATGCTGATGAGCAATATCATGGAGGTGGTGGAGTTTTTGACCGCGCGGAGTTGAGGACTTGCGTATAGATTCCATTTTTTGCATATTGAAAGACCAGTAGTTTAAGAATATGTTTTTGGACTTTTCAAAAAGATTCCAATTGTATGCGTTGTGTAGGGAAGGCATGACTTTCATCTGGCATCGTTCTCGTTCTACGATGTCTGCTGGGGCTTGATCAACGCTGAGTCACTGGACTTTTCTGTGGTGGTTACTGTACAAGACCCTCTTCCTATTGAAGTTAACCAAATAATTTATTCAAATAAAATTTGGTGGACAACAGAGAAATTGAAGCAGCAGGACTACCCTTCACTAAAGGTAAAACTCGATCAAAAGATGGCGAACCGGTGTCTCATTTCTTCTTCTTGCCGACACTTTTGAAAAAATTTCCAATTGTGGATTAAATAGTGTGGATTGTTATTAATAATTTACAAGAAGACTGGGGTGGACATTCTCCCTCTACAGCTAACAGCGTGTACAAATTCTGTTCCTATGGTATTTTAGTATATGACTCTTCGACTATAGAAAATTTATGTTTTCCAAAATTATAAAGCCAATCACTTATAGTGAAACAAAAGTGAAGTTCATTCTTGTAAACTTTTACTATTTGTTAATTGACACTGTCAAACTTGGTTGTAGTTTGAGCGAAGAATGAAAAACCTTGTTGAATGGGTGAATGGTTACGAATGAAAACGGACATGGTGCTTGGACAGGAGAAGCCGCAAGAGAAAATTCCAACTACTCATAAACTTACAGAGAGTTTGTATAACTGAGAGTGTGTGTATGTTTTTCTGATTCTCGTTCCTCGTCCATTAGCATTCAAAACAAATCATGGTCAAAAACTTTCTTGCCAACCTAATAGAATTGAATCGAACGAGAGAACAGAAAAATGCAGGAGGGGGAAAGGATCTTAAGGTAGTCAAAAAAAATGCAGTTGTTGAATAATGTTCTCAATAATGGAGGAAAGAAGGAAGGAACTAGTGGTAACTACAGCAGTCGTGACGTTGGCCATAAAATAATGGGAAATCAGGTCAGACAGATGAGTTTTGTATACCGGATACTGTGTAATATACACTTGAAACGGATAATGTATACTAGATACTTGAAAAGGAAACCTCAAATAATAATGTTGGAAATGGGGAAAAAGGGAAAGAAGCTGTGATACCAAGCTTCTGGTGAAGAGTGGTTGGAAGGAATGAAACAATCTTGCTAACGTCCCCAAGGGGCGTGGCCAGCCTGTCTAATGAAAGATTGAAAGAGAAAAGAAGGTACAGAAGGAGGGAGAGAGTTAGCCAGAAGCTAAGAAGGTTCTCTCTTCTTCAACATTGGAATGTGAAGGACTCTCTGAGAGTCACGAGGTAAAGGTCATTCATAGAGGGGGGAGAGAGTGTCCCTTATCTGTTGGGATCGTCTCTTCCTCTTTCACTAAATGAAATGACGGATTAGAAGAAAAAGTACTCAGATGCCTGAGTACTCATGGACAAAGTTACACCCAGGTACGGAGTAATCAGGGAAATGGACAAAGTTGTACTTTTGGTATTTTGATGATGAATTGAGCAATTGATAAGTGGACTAACAAAGATTTCAAAACCGAAATGTCCTTCTATGGAAAGGAAACCTATCTGCAGCACTTTATACAGAGAACGGTTTTAGAGGTAAGTAAACGAGAGTAAAAGGAAGTATGAGCAATTTTCTCGAGCGATGTTCTCAGTATTAATGGAATTGAATCAAACGAGAAATCAGAAAAAATGCAGGATGTGGAAAGGATCTTGAGGCTGTTAGAAGAAAAATTGAATGATGTTCTCAATAATAGGGCAGCAGGAGGGAACTAATATAAGGGTAACTACAGTAGTCGTGACGTTGGCCAAAAATAATAACAGGTCAGAAAGATGAGTTTTGTCAAATAAATTGTTCGACCGAATAATGTTTGAGTGTTTTTTCAAACACTCATATAATTTCAAAAAATAATTTGATTTCTGTCAGACGTAACTTACATGGAATAGGAAAAGCGCTAAAAAAACTCGGATTCAGTCTTATTATGTATGTCCTATAGGTTTTCTATTTCAAAGGACTCAAGAATTGGACTCTTGTTACATTCGTGTGTGTAGGTTCCGAAACTGAAATAAAATTATGCTAAATCCTTACTCGACTTCAGTTATGACTCGTCAAACCTTTCCAATTGTTGAGCTTAATCCGCGTGACCCGCTGTCTGTCGTCCACCTGTTGACTGGAAAATCGGACACCGCACGTTTTGCTTTACCTTAGGAAATGTTCGACATGTCGTAACTCGGCTCACGAAAGAATTTGGGGATTCTGAAGTAGAGTTTCCACAATTTAGATTGACTGCATCTAGTTTTTTTAAATTGAACGTTTCCCAATAAAAATAACAATATTACTGTCCAGTTTGCTCCCCGGGAAAAATCGGATTCTATTTGTTATCTGAAACCACACCCATTGCCAAAAAACACACATAGGTAGGTTAAAAAATGATTGAAACATTCGCGATATTTTCGTCAAGCGATAAAACGTCACTTTATCTAACGTTATCTCCCACTAACGCTCCGCTCTCCAAACCAGGACCTCGCGGACGGAACTGAAATCGGAGATTTTGAAATATCAGACTTTCTTCGAAACTCTTTTCCGTTGGAAAATTTTTGAACTTTATTTTCGGAACTTTCGGAAACTTCCGATTTCCAAGAGATTTTCCGGAACAACTTTTCTCAAAATTTTCGAGTTCCTATATTTCCGAAAATAAAATTCGGAAAGTTTCAATTTTCGAAATTTCCGAACTTTTTATTTCCGCACATCCCTGCTCCAAATCGCCGCCCTTTTTCAAATTATTGGATCACGTGCACAGTACGGACATTGACCCCAGCTTACATCTTCTTTCCATTTGTTTATGCCAGTTAGCTGCGGTCATACATGTAGCTTCTCGTTCGCCCCTATCTGTCTCTCTATCCGAGGTCAACCGGGGGGAGAGGGTAACAGACGGCATGTATAATGTTTCACTCTAACTTTTCTTCTCACCTCCTCTCGAGCTTGTCCCCTTTCGAAAAGTGACCCTCTTGCGATGACCGTTTCTGTCTGTATCTCTGTACTCTCTCAATCATCTTTAACTCTTTGACTTCTCTCCAATCACAATTCTCTCTCACAATGGCGCGAACGGGTCTCTATTGAACAACCTTTTCTGCTCGTCTTCTTCTTTTACCATTTATCCTTTAACACTTATTATATTTCTTCTCATTTCATTTCAAAACATTTGAATTTCGTGTAAAAAATGGAAAAAAACGCTCATTGCTTCTCGTTCATTCCCACGTTTTGCTTCGTTGTTGGTCAATTTCTCAACTTCTTGCTGTGTTCAAGGGTTCATTTCATTGATTTTTCAGTGTCTACACTAAATCAAACAATTCGAGCAAATTCTTGAGCTGACAATGGAGCCACCTGCCAAGGTATGTTAAGTTTTCGAAATACTCAAAATTTGCCATTTATACCTTGTTTGTCTTGGCTCGGCTTTACCCGGCCTAGTCTGTTGATTGAAGTTCTAAAAAAATATTGATTGAGTTTAGATTTAATTCAGCAGTATAGTCGAAAATTTTTTATTTTTCGGGAAAAAACCAATATTTTGTTTAAAAAATGTTAGATGTTCAAAAACTGGCTAAGAAAAGTTTTGATTTCTGTCTGACGTAACTTATATGAGTGCTTTTGAAATAAATGATTTACCCTCATTGTTTATGCTTTCAAAGAGGGTGCCACTTTCAGTAATTTCCTAACTTTGCCTAATTTTTTTTTTTTTTCCAACCTGAAGGTATAGTTAAAATTGGATTAACCATGCACCTGTTTCAAATTTAGGATAGTTTTTATTCTTATAATATGTCCTACATGCTTTCTATTTCAAAGGACTCAAGAATTGGACTCTTGTTACTTTCGAGACTGTCGGTTCCAAATCTGAAATAAATTTATGCTAATCCTTACTCGACTTCAGTTATGACTCGTCATACCTTTCCCGTGGCTGAGCTTAATCCGCGTGACCCGCGGTCTGCCGTCCACCGGTTAACTGCAAAATCGGATACCGCACGTTTTGTTTTACCTTAGGAAATGTTTGACATGTCATAGCTCGGCTCACGAAAGAATTTGGGGATTCTAAAGTAGAGAGGGTCAATTTCTTGATCCGTTTGAAAAGCGCATTTTGAGAATTCAGTTTGTTTAACAATCCAACAGTTTATAAACAATTTTTTTTATCAGAAGACATGTTTGAATAAAGGAAACATTTAGAAACATCAAAAATGAGACCACCTCATCAAATCAAGCAAACATTTCTTACAGAAACCAAAAATTGATTGTCAAAAAAGAAGTGGTTCTCGAACTACACCGATTCAAGCACCACAGATGCAAACTCCACCGATTCGAAACAACCCATCCAATGCAACGACTGTCTCCCTCGATTCTAGACTGAAGGAACATGATCAGGAAATCAAGAAACTCCGTCAAGAGAATGAGCGTCTCAAAAAAAAGAAGTACGAGGAAAAAAAGAAATACAAGGAGAGAGTGGATCAATATTCGGAGCTTCTGTTGGCAAGGGAGCTGAGAATCAAGGAGCTGGAAGAGCAATTGAACCCCAAAGAAAAGTTATCAGAGGAATCCGTCGGTGATGAGAACGGAACTGCAAACTTCAATGTTTTGACGGATGGTGGAGCAGCGAGAACTAAAAATGCTTTTGAAATGGATTCGAGTGCTGTTCGACCGGATGGAAATGTTCCAGAAGAAGAGGAAATTGAGGAATTTGTGGAGAATGGAAGTGATGAAGAACACGATGAAATGGACGACGAGCGAGAAGAAGGAGAACTTTCGGACGAATCGGATGACGAAGAAGAGCAGCAAATTGAAATACTGGATCAAAGAAAATTCGTGAGTGTTGTCTTAATTTAAGTTAATAATAATAAAGTATAGGATTACGCTTTTTCTTGTTAAAATGGTCCAATGGATGTTCACTTGTCCCCAGAAGTAAAATTGGTTTTGACGAATTTTTTGTATGGATTGGAGAGCAAAAGTAGCAGATCATTTTTTCATCTGACCATTTATTTGTAGGGATACTATTTTAAAAGTTACAGATTGTCCAAGTAATTTTTCCGCGAAATTGACAAATTTTAATTTGCAGTTTTCATTTTGACAACTTGGCACATATAATATCCCTACAAGATAGTATCCCTACAAAAAAAATGGTCAACTACAAAAATCATGTACTATTTTTGCTCTGTTTAACCCATGTAAGATAAAATTTTTCGGACAATCAGGTGACACCGAGTTACACTCTCAAGCATAATCATTTTCCTCTGGAAACCGCCAAAGTTAACCCTTTGAGCTGTACTATATATTAAAATTTTCTCGAATCATCGTTATCAATTTTGTGCTCCAGAATAATTATGGCTATTGTTTCCTTATTCAAAGCATTCTAAAAACACCAGATATTTGTCTCACATTGAGTTAATAAGTAGTGTTATAATGTGGTCCACATGTATTCGGCACAATGCAAACTTAGAACGATCAAAAGTGATAAATCTTTAAAAAACAATTGACAACCTGAGATCATTTCAAACTTCATAGGATCAGTCTAATTATTTTGTTTTGAGACTAGTGAAGTTTTCATGAGACCGTCGTTTTTCTGATGGGGCTGATTTTTATTTTCTGAGGACCTAATGTTCTGCTTTCTGACCAGTTCTTCCTTCATTGAACTATTAGAACCAGAAAAAAGCACAAAAAGTTTTGAAAAATCAAGATCATAAACACTGTTTTCAGAAGTCCCTCACGAGAGTCCGCGACCCATATAAACCAGTAAGCCGCAAACTCTGGATTATGGGTATCGTACTCGAAAAATGTCTCGTCACAAAAAACGGAGACAAAAGGGAAAAACGGACAGGTCCAGGAACAAGATTGTATTCGAAATTGATTGGGATTGTTGAAGGCTTGGATAAGGAAAACGAAGAAAATATGCAGGTAAGCAACCAGAATTTACGTACTTAATATATTCGAAATTTCAGCTGGGAGAAGTCTACAATTTCCAAGTCTCCGACAAGCGGTGTAAAGGTCGAACCAAAAATATAGTGAGTTTGGTATTTAAAAGAATTGCAAGTTTATCAAAATATTCACATTTAGAGACTTGAAACCTTGAAAGCAGTGAGTCCTGCCGATTGGCATCCATCCGTTGTCGACGGGATCAAATCAATGGACAGGGATGCCTTCCAAGTGAGTTTTCTTTTCTTATTCAAAAGATAAAAGTTTTTATAATTTTCATTATTTTTCAGATCACAACCTCATTCCATCTAGCGGAAGTAAAAATGATTAATGACGTCCACTTTTTCTTGGATAAGTTTTTAACAAAAGTTAAAATCCATGAAGACGACGCCGAAAGACTCAAAATAGTGAGTTTTAATTTGATCTTTGCAAATTTTTGAAAATTGGAATTTTCAGTACAAACAAAACAATCCAAGAGAAAAAATTCGTGTCACTTCTTCCGTGAAGACGTACCAAAACTATATGGAGGCGTATAGTCGAAATCCAACCAATTTCATTTTTGTCATGACCCGCATACTGAAAGTTGAAAAATGCAAAACAGGGGAAGTTTTGTATGAGGAAAACTACAATGTTGTCAATGGATAATCTACGTATGCCTATCACCCATCATGTTGTCACTTTTCCCAATCACAGTATATGTTTTCGATGTTTACTATATCTCAAGTTTTGTCCTCTTCCATCTCAATGTTCCAGTTCTCTTCTCAAAAATTCCTATGTCTCTTCATTCCCATGTTCAATTGCATTTTCAATGTGCATTTTTCTGTATCCTTATAATTTTCCCAGTAGCTGATTGAACTCCTCTTCCCAGTTTCCAGATTGAACCCCTGATTCTCTCTTCTAAGAGAAACACTATAATTGACCCAAAAAATCTTATTCTGAAGTTAATGTTGCTCAAATCCTGTTGAGAGTTTATGACCTTCCCCTTCCTGTATTCAATAGTTTATGTTACTCAATGTCAACTTGCTCCAGCTTTTCGATTCTTTATTGGCCGTCTCCATACTCAAAAAATTTGCATTTATCCAAGTTATTTTTTCTTCAATATTTCTCAATAAATTTTAAATCATATTAGTTTTCAATGTATTTGGATGCGATTAGTCAGCCAAGAAAAATATGCACAAAATTTCCTATAATATTGATTATAGTTGAACACCAGGAGTGCTGACAGTGTTTTTGACGTGGTTGAAGCATTTAGAAGCATTAGCGCTTGAAATGACCGTTTTTCCCGATTGTTTTGGAAAACTGTCGATTTTTGTGAAAGAGTACTTTCACAGAGATTTCAGACATAGCTGGAGACGCAGTTTCCAAAGTTTAGGTTCATTTTTAGCCGTTTTGTGACAATTTGGGACGCGCGAAACAAGAACGCGAGACGTCTCAATTTGTTCCATTTTGAACGTCAGAGTCTATACTTTTTATGATTGATATTTTGTTAAACATTAATTCTTGAATACATGAACCAAACATTTGTGGAGCAGCTGAAACAACCCAGGTGAAAAAATTTTCTTAATTTTCTTTCGATTTTGCAATTTTCGCTAGGCATTTTGCTTTTCCTTCATTTCTATATACTGCGAATTCTTAAAATGTCAACCCGCGAGAATTTAGAAGCAACAACTTTCTCCAATTTGCCAAACTTGAATTTAGAAGATCTCAACAACTTAGTTAAACAACTTCTCGCGTCAGTTTTTTTCGTGAAGCATCTTTAATTGACATTTTGGATATTCAGGACCCCACGACCACCGACAGTTTTTGAAAAGATTGAAGGAATTGCAGAGTGGAATGATTTCATGTCGATTTGTTCCTTCTCTTTTTTTCTACTATTGGGATGGTCACTTTTTATTTACCCATTTTACCTCCATACTTACAGGAAAAATCTAGAAGCAAATGAGAAGGTAAATCTACATCATAAAATAAAAACAACTTTGAAAAAACCATTTCAGATACCAAGTTTTAGATTTATCCATCATTTCCACAAAATGTACAGAATAGTAATAATTATATACTTTCTCTCACTACCAACTCTTCTTCTGAGCTTCCTTCAGAACAGGGAGGGTAATTTTTCAAGAAAAAGCATTCTTCAGCTTTTTTCCTTTCTTTTATGCTTTTCTACAGTCACAGTAGAGTCTCACCATTTTATTTTATGTCTTCTAGCTTGGAAAACATTTATGGTATCTATTTTTCCGGGATTTTTTCCTGCAACAAACTTATTAAAAGTTGTGAAATGGGGTATTATTCTCACATACGTATTTTTCATTTCTATCTCAATTTGGATTGTTTATATGGTGTATTTCGAAGCAGCATGTTATGGATCGTTTGGTGAAGTGACAAAAAATGCTGCTGCAGAATCCTGTGTCAAAATCTTCAATGGTACAAGTAGCGCAAATGTTCGACTATATTATCCGGTAAGTTACTATTTACTCATTTTTGTAATTTTAGACCATTATTTACAGAAAATTTATATTTCCCAAAGCGGAATTCTTGTTATATCGACTATTCTTGTTTTTGCACAAAATCCGAATTATTTCAAGTTTTTCTCCCAGAAAACAGATAAAGTATACGCATACATATTTTCCCAGTTATTATGCATTGCAGTTGTGAAATCTGTAGGTTATTAGTTCTAGACGTGTTATTTCTCATATCAGATTTTAGGTGTGTTTTTTCTCAGCACCGTATCTCATTGGAGAGCTATTATTAACAGAAGTCAGTAAAAAACTACTAATCCAGAACAAAATGAACTTATTTTTGCAGAGATGCTACTTTTGCAAGCACGTTGATACTTTCTCCAGTCCACTGATCGCATCTATCACATTTCTTGTCGGTTATAATAATGATTTGAAGATTCTGTTCACAGGCATGAAAATCCGAAAAATGTTGAGTATAATTTACTTTCCATGTTTACGTTCAAGCCAAATTGAATGTGTCGGCCCCTCTTCTTAAATCGCGTAAGTATGAGCGTGCCGATTTGGAGTGGGCGGAGTTTGTTCAAAAAAAATGTCCATAAAAACGTCCGCACTCATTTTTCTTAATAACTCTCTTTGTTCTCAACTTTTTCAAAAAATTCTTTTTGATGGTGATACAGAAACTTGGGGCGCCGGTGGCGACTTGCAAAGGGTGGGTTTGGAGCATTAGCAAAAAAGTTATGAGCACAAAAGTAAGAGCAACTTTTTTCACTCAAAAAAATGGCTTGAGAAATTCACGATTTTTGCCTTTTCCTGCTTCGTACGGCGCCAGTTTTGAACAGTTCGGGGGATATTCTGGACTTAAGATCTTTGAAGATCTGGCTATCGAGACATGTAAAAATTATCTGAAAATCTGGAAAATATGATTTATGGCCATAAAAGAAAGGGAACTACTTTTTTCCCGAATTTTTACTTTCCTCTCGATATCTCGAGTTGTACTGAATCGAGAGCTTTGAAATTTGGTACAGTCATGTAACTTGGCATGGAGAAGATGACTAAAAAAACAGATTTCAAATTGGAAATGATGCATTTGAGTTATACTCAAAAAACAGTCGAAAAATGAGCAAATATCGATCCATCCCCTTTTTCCGCCCAAAACTTTGACCGGCTGTAACTCGCTCTGCTTTGAGAAATTTGAGGATCCGAAAAAAGGAAATGCTTAGAAAAAAATCTCTATCGAACCATGTAAAATTCAATATACTTTTAGTTGGTAAAGCTTTCAGGAAACCGGATTTTGTGGTTTTCGGGGATTTTCGGTCATTGAGGATTTCTTCCATTCGCTGTTCTGGGCACTGGATTCACTGAATCGCTCTGAATTTTTGGCACCGATCTAAACTTTTCGAGATCTAATGGAACCAAAAAGTCCGATCAAAAAATATTGAATCCGGACGATTCTGTGGAGAAACCTGAATCTCCACTGACATTTCTTTCGAATACACTGACCATTTTGTCACTGTACTTGTCACTGTACAGCTGCGAGATGCCTCCTTTTTCTTTTCCTCCATATCCACGTTTCTCTGTCTATCAGTGGCGCAGTGGTTGTGTGCGGGGGTGAGAATCGATGGGGTGGGGGTTCGGAACCAACTGGTAATTTTATCTTTTTCTTTTTCGTATGAACTTCCTATTAACACGGCACGCTTCTTACAATCGCGCTCTACCGAAACTAAAGGAAATAGTGTGCGAAGTTGGGAGAGTCAGAATAAAAAGACATTTTTCAAGGGCATTTAGGTGGAACGCTGTTGTAAAAACTGTGCCGAGCTGATAAAAGATTTTAATTTCGGATCGAAGACGGGAAAAAGAGGGTCAGGCGGTGTCATTATTTTGAACTCAGAAGCTGGATATTCTTATATTCCTTAGAGTCGGGCAAGCAAACTTATGAATACAAAACTTGCTAAGCACCGCGCACGAGGCGCAGCCGAGTACTGCGGAGCCCGCCGGGAGGCGGGGGACGCTAGTCTATCATGTCAAAACTGGTAATGTCTTGTTATAAATGTTCTCTAACTTTTGTCTTCCTTCTTCTTTCTTTTACTTTGTTTCAATCTGCTACAAGTCAGAAAACAGAGGAACAACAGGGCTTCAAAAAAGTGAGTATACAAGTGAGACGTTAGAGATTTTTCAGTAAGCCGACGAGCTGCAACCACGGTCTCCATGACAACCGGCAGCTGCTATGCTTGGGCTCCAAAACAACCGAGTCTTTTTGGTGGTGGAGACGTGAGCCATGTGCCCGTACCAGCCGGCACTGGCTGGCACCGGCTAGAGGGAAGACATGTTGAAAATGCTACACTCAGAGATTGAAAGAAAGCAAAGGAAGAGGGGAAAAGAGACGTCAGCGAGATTTTTGATTGGCTAGATGGAGATTTATCATTAAAGAAGCAGAAAGAAAAGTGACGAACAAAAAAAAGAGCAAACTATGTGTGTGACCGGAAGGTGATTAAACACGAACCATGCATCATCAATCGAAGTGTTCACTATAGGAGTTCATACTGGAATATTTGCAGGTGTATTTTTCGAAAATCGAAAGTGTAAGGAATATGAACACCAAATCGATATATTGGGATTTGTAATAAACTTTAAATGTGAGTCACTCGTGTCAAGTAAAAGACCGAATAGAACTCATTATTTTTTAACCCGTGTACATTAGTTCTCGCTAATTCAAAAAAAACAAAAGGAAAACGTACGAAACTACAAAATAAATGTTTTAAAGATGATACTTTTTGAATGACGGTTCATGGGACGGATGGGACGGGAAGAGCAGATGATCAAAATCCTACTGTAAATTTCTATGTTGTTTGGAGATCCGTCTTCGCGAGTTAATTTCTCGTGTTTCTGAATTTTATCTTCTAGCAATTTGTTCTGAATTATTACCGACAGTTTTATTCAACGAAATTTTACTGTATTCTTTCTATTCGAGCTTGTCCGTTCTTTCTAGGATGTTGCTGTCTGGTTTTAAAAACTTTATTCCAGTGTTCCGTGATTGATTTTCAAGATGAGAGAAAGTTGGAAAAGCTGCTCTTGATCACCTCCTACTGAGATGAGAGAATGTTTAAAATTGAGGCCGACAATGTGTTAATTAGTTGACATGACATTGGATGATGACATTTGCTGTTTGTTTAATCCACCGCGAATCAAAAACAAAAAGGGAAGGGGACAAGAAAAATTTAGGAGAATGAATGGAAACAGATCTAAGAATATCAATTACTGTGAAAACTGAAGTGAAAGCGTCCTTTTCTAAGATGGGCACTTTAATATAGGTTCACAATAAAAACGTTTTGAATAATAAAGGCGCACACACCCCTGTGAAAGAGACGCACTTTCAAAAGGGGTTCGAAAAACAGAGGCACATGAGACTATCTTACAATTTTTACTATGCCATCTTTAGTGGCCAACACGCAATGTTTCAAGTCGCACCTTCATCCATTTACACGTTCCACGACCCCACTTAAAATTTAGTATAATCAATATTTGTAGCCAGGGTTACCCCCTGAGTTGGCTACCAAAGGCAATCCGACGGTCCCCTCAGGTTTCCCCGCAAAACTAGGGCCATCGGAGCCGTTAATTACCTCTCATTAGATATGTTTGTTACAATTATCATCGTTATTTTCAGTTATCTGGTTTATTTTGAATTATATTAAGTTATTATGAACTATTCTATTTTAAATTTCCCTCCAAAAGACTCTAAACGCAGCAAAAGCGCTTTGATGAACCCAACACTCTCTCATTTCTCACACTATCTCGCCGCCGTCACTCGCGCGCGGTCGCGTCGCGTGTCCGCGACGTTGCTTGCTCAGTCCTATCTTTTTATGCCTGAGTAGTTCGTCTCGTTTGTTCGGTTGACGACGGTCGGTTCTCCGACCGTCTCCGTACAGTTTTATCTTGTACGTCCCGCCGAGAGAGTAGTTGAGGGGGTCAGAAGCCATCACTATTCATTTTTCGCCTTCTGTACCGAGCGCAGGTTAGAGTCTGGGCTTTTATCGTTTTTTTGCGGTTTTTGGGACTAAAAGTCTCTTTTCCCGCCGCGTTCGTCCTCTACTGCTCCTCTGCTCTCCAAATTACCTTAAATTACCCCTTTCTATCTATTTTGTTGTGCTTCGAGGATATTTCTGAGAAGAAAAGGTCAATAAATGGGTCACTGATAACTTGCGTTCTTTCGTTACACCGCTTATCCGCTTACACCCACTTTTAATGCCTATTTTTGATTTCTTAAGCGGTAGATTAAACAAACAGCAGATGTCATCATCCAATGTAGACATATCAACTAATTCACACATTGTCTTTGTCGGTCATCTGTCTTCTTCACATACCCCATATCTCCATGGGAAATCTGACCTGACCCAGTCATTAGTCACCTACATTTCCAACTCAGTCATTCATTCCATTCGGAAATTCATTCATTGACTTTTATTATCATCTCTTTTATTCGAATATTTTCTTTATTTTAAATTGACCAGTTTTCAGCCACAACCATCAACAACAAGTCAACTACCTGATGGGCCAGATGCACGAATATGGAACGAGGCGGCTAGGAATGGAACTCTTGCGAAAACAGGTCAGTATGTGTAGGGATTTCAATAACAATAATCACAGTAGTCTTTTTAAGAGTTCATTTTTCCTTAAACCCGATTTATTGACTCCCGGTAGATTAAACAAACAACAGATGTCATCATTCAATGATGACGTGTCAACTAGTTCACACATTGTCTTTTTCGGTCACTTGTCTTCTACACCTACCCCATATCTCCATGGGAAATCTGACCTGACCCAGTCACTGGGCCCCGCCCATAACGACTAGTGGGCAGATCACAGTCATATTTAGTCATGTCTCATCTCGGCCTAGAAGGAGGTCGTTTCAATTTGTCTCTCATTTGGTCCCTTTCTTGTCTTGACTACATACAATCAGTCATTCGTTTCATGACTGTTTCTCTTATATTACTTACATCCCTACTTCATCTATTATTCGAAATAATTTCTGTGTTTATATTTGACAAGTTTTCAGCCACGACCAGCTCCAACCATCTACAGCAAGTCCTGACAGCAGTCGATCAGCCACAATACCAGAGGGATTGACGACGACATGGCACAAGGTGGCAACAAATTAGGGTCTCGTGATAGGTGAGTTCTCTAACCCCTTCTTCTTATATTAATGATTTCAATTACAGTCTTATTTCAATTTTAGTCTTGTTAGTAATTTTAGTCCTGACCCAGTCATTAGGCCCCGCCCCTTCCGTATAACAGCAAGTAGATCAGTATTTAGACATACTTCCCTCATCCCAGTGGTTCTAGTTTGTCTTTCATTTGCTCTAGAAATGTTTGACCCTTGTATTGTTCCCATACACTCCTAATTCAGTGATTCTACCAAAAATTTTACTTTTTACATTTGACTATTCCTCTTATTATCAACTCTTTTATTTGAAATCACTTCTGAATATAAAATTGACTAGTTTCCAGCTACGACCAACTCTACCCAGCCAACAACAACAATCAATCAACCAGATGAACGACACCAAAGAGAACGAGATACGATGTCGAGAAGCAGGAATCCTGTCGAATCCCTTCATTTTTTGGCTCAAATCAAGTGCGGAGTGTGTGTGTGTTAGTTGTTCTAGTTCTTGCTGTGTTTTAACACGGATTTATCCGTTTGCAGAACACGGAGCTTCTGACGCTCACTATACCACGATGGCGGCTGCTGATGTTCCATCGACTACTTGAGCCTATGAGACCACCACCATCCCAGAGGAGACCACCACAACGGCAGCTGATGACCCATCGACCACCACCGATGCCTACACAACCACCATTGTTCCAGTTGAGTCAATCACAGAACAAGTCTACCAGACCACAACCGGTAAGAAATTTTAGTCTTTATTTATTACCATTCTCTCTTTATTTCTGTTTCCTCTCATCTCACTCGGAGATGATCGAGCTCTCAATTATTCTTATTCTCTCTTTATTTCTGTTGTCTCTCATCTCACTCTGAGATGATCGAGCTCTTAATTATTCTTTTTCTCTCTTTATTTCTGTTGTCTCTCATCTCACTCTGAGATGATCGAGCTCTTAATTATTCTTTTTCTCTCTTTATTTCTGTTGTCTCTCATCTCACTCTGAGATGATCGAGCTCTTAATTATTCTTATTCTCTCTTTATTTCTGTTGTCTCTCATCTCACTCTGAGATGATCGAGCTCTTAATTATTCTTTTTCTCTCTTTATTTCTGTTGTCTCTCATCTCACTCTGAGATGATCGAGCTCTCAATTATTCTTTTTCTCTCTTTATTTCTGTTGTCTCTCATCTCACTCTGAGATGATCGAGCTCTCAATTATTCTTATTCTCTCTTTATTTCTGTTGTCTCTCATCTCACTCTGAGATGATCGAGCTCTCAATTATTCTTTTTCTCTCTTTATTTCTGTTGTCTCTCATCTCACTCTGAGATGATCGAGCTCTCAATTATTCTTTTTCTCTCTTTATTTCTGTTGTCTCTCATCTCACTCTGAGATGATCGAGCTCTTAATTATTCTTATTCTCTCTTTATTTCTGTTGTCTCTCATCTCACTCTGAGATGATCGAGCTCTCAATTATTCTTTTTCTCTCTTTATTTCTGTTGTCTCTCATCTCACTCTGAGATGATCGAGCTCTTAATTATTCTTATTCTCTCTTTATTTCTGTTGTCTCTCATCTCACTCTGAGATGATCGAGCTCTCAATTATTCTTTTTCTCTCTTTATTTCTGTTGTCTCTCATCTCACTCTGAGATGATCGAGCTCTTAATTATTCTTATTCTCTCTTTATTTCTGTTGTCTCTCATCTCACTCTGAGATGATCGAGCTCTCAATTATTCTTTTTCTCTCTTTATTTCTGTTGTCTCTCATCTCACTCTGAGATGATCGAGCTCTTAATTATTCTTTTTCTCTCTTTATTTCTGTTGTCTCTCATCTCACTCTGAGATGATCGAGCTCTCAATTATTCTTTTTCTCTCTTTATTTCTGTTGTCTCTCATCTCACTCTGAGATGATCGAGCTCTCAATTATTCTTTTTCTCTCTTTATTTCTGTTGTCTCTCATCTCACTCTGAGATGATCGAGCTCTTAATTATTCTTATTCTCTCTTTATTTCTGTTGTCTCTCATCTCACTCTGAGATGATCGAGCTCTTAATTATTCTTTTTCTCTCTTTATTTCTGTTGTCTCTCATCTCACTCTGAGATGATCGAGCTCTTAATTATTCTTATTCTCTCTTTATTTCTGTTGTCTCTCATCTCACTCTGAGATGATCGAGCTCTTAATTATTCTTTTTCTCTCTTTATTTCTGTTGTCTCTCATCTCACTCTGAGATGATCGAGCTCTCAATTATTCTTTTTCTCTCTTTATTTCTGTTGTCTCTCATCTCACTCTGAGATGATCGAGCTCTTAATTATTCTTTTTCTCTCTTTATTTCTGTTGTCTCTCATCTCACTCTGAGATGATCGAGCTCTTAATTATTCTTATTCTCTCTTTATTTCTGTTGTCTCTCATCTCACTCTGAGATGATCGAGCTCTTAATTATTCTTATTCTCTCTTTATTTCTGTTGTCTCTCATCTCACTCTGAGATGATCGAGCTCTTAATTATTCTTATTCTCTCTTTATTTCTGTTGTCTCTCATCTCACTCTGAGATGATCGAGCTCTCAATTATTCTTTTTCTCTCTTTATTTCTGTTGTCTCTCATCTCACTCTGAGATGATCGAGCTCTCAATTATTCTTATTCTCTCTTTATTTCTGTTGTCTCTCATCTCACTCTGAGATGATCGAGCTCTCAATTATTCTTATTCTCTCTTTATTTCTGTTGTCTCTCATCTCACTCTGAGATGATCGAGCTCTCAATTATTCTTATTCTCTCTTTATTTCTGTTGTCTCTCATCTCACTCTGAGATGATCGAGCTCTTAATTATTCTTATTCTCTCTTTATTTCTGTTGTCTCTCATCTCACTCTGAGATGATCGAGCTCTCAATTATTCTTATTCTCTCTTTATTTCTGTTGTCTCTCATCTCACTCTGAGATGATCGAGCTCTTAATTATTCTTATTCTCTCTTTATTTCTGTTGTCTCTCATCTCACTCTGAGATGATCGAGCTCTCAATTATTCTTTTTCTCTCTTTATTTCTGTTGTCTCTCATCTCACTCTGAGATGATCGAGCTCTCAATTATTCTTTTTCTCTCTTTATTTCTGTTGTCTCTCATCTCACTCTGAGATGATCGAGCTCTCAATTATTCTTTTTCTCTCTTTATTTCTGTTGTCTCTCATCTCACTCTGAGATGATCGAGCTCTCAATTATTCTTTTTCTCTCTTTATTTCTGTTGTCTCTCATCTCACTCTGAGATGATCGAGCTCTCAATTATTCTTTTTCTCTCTTTATTTCTGTTGTCTCTCATCTCACTCTGAGATGATCGAGCTCTCAATTATTCTTTTTCTCTCTTTATTTCTGTTGTCTCTCATCTCACTCTGAGATGATCGAGCTCTTAATTATTCTTTTTCTCTCTTTATTTCTGTTGTCTCTCATCTCACTCTGAGATGATCGAGCTCTTAATTATTCTTTTTCTCTCTTTATTTCTGTTGTCTCTCATCTCACTCTGAGATGATCGAGCTCTTAATTATTCTTTTTCTCTCTTTATTTCTGTTGTCTCTCATCTCACTCTGAGATGATCGAGCTCTTAATTATTCTTTTTCTCTCTTTATTTCTGTTGTCTCTCATCTCACTCTGAGATGATCGAGCTCTCAATTATTCTTTTTCTCTCTTTATTTCTGTTGTCTCTCATCTCACTCTGAGATGATCGAGCTCTTAATTATTCTTTTTCTCTCTTTATTTCTGTTGTCTCTCATCTCACTCTGAGATGATCGAGCTCTTAATTATTCTTATTCTCTCTTTATTTCTGTTGTCTCTCATCTCACTCTGAGATGATCGAGCTCTTAATTATTCTTATTCTCTCTTTATTTCTGTTGTCTCTCATCTCACTCTGAGATGATCGAGCTCTTAATTATTCTTATTCTCTCTTTATTTCTGTTGTCTCTCATCTCACTCTGAGATGATCGAGCTCTCAATTATTCTTTTTCTCTCTTTATTTCTGTTGTCTCTCATCTCACTCTGAGATGATCGAGCTCTCAATTATTCTTATTCTCTCTTTATTTCTGTTGTCTCTCATCTCACTCTGAGATGATCGAGCTCTCAATTATTCTTATTCTTTCTTTATTTCTGTTGTCTCTCATCTCACTCTGAGATGATCGAGCTCTCAATTATTCTTATTCTTTCTTTATTTCTGTTGTCTCTCATCTCACTCTGAGATGATCGAGCTCTTAATTATTCTTATTCTCTCTTTATTTCTGTTGTCTCTCATCTCACTCTGAGATGATCGAGCTCTCAATTATTCTTATTCTCTCTTTATTTCTGTTGTCTCTCATCTCACTCTGAGATGATCGAGCTCTTAATTATTCTTATTCTTTCTTTATTTCTGTTGTCTCTCATCTCACTCTGAGATGATCGAGCTCTCAATTATTCTTTTTCTCTCTTTATTTCTGTTGTCTCTCATCTCACTCTGAGATGATCGAGCTCTCAATTATTCTTTTTCTCTCTTTATTTCTGTTGTCTCTCATCTCACTCTGAGATGATCGAGCTCTTAATTATTCTTTTTCTCTCTTTATTTCTGTTGTCTCTCATCTCACTCTGAGATGATCGAGCTCTTAATTATTCTTATTCTCTCTTTATTTCTGTTGTCTCTCATCTCACTCTGAGATGATCGAGCTCTCAATTATTCTTTTTCTCTCTTTATTTCTGTTGTCTCTCATCTCACTCTGAGATGATCGAGCTCTCAATTATTCTTTTTCTCTCTTTATTTCTGTTGTCTCTCATCTCACTCTGAGATGATCGAGCTCTCAATTATTCTTTTTCTCTCTTTATTTCTGTTGTCTCTCATCTCACTCTGAGATGATCGAGCTCTCAATTATTCTTATTCTCTCTTTATTTCTGTTGTCTCTCATCTCACTCTGAGATGATCGAGCTCTCAATTATTCTTATTCTCTCTTTATTTCTGTTGTCTCTCATCTCACTCTGAGATGATCGAGCTCTCAATTATTCTTATTCTCTCTTTATTTCTGTTGTCTCTCATCTCACTCTGAGATGATCGAGCTCTCAATTATTCTTATTCTCTCTTTATTTCTGTTGTCTCTCATCTCACTCTGAGATGATCGAGCTCTTAATTATTCTTATTCTCTCTTTATTTCTGTTTTCTCTCATCTCACTCAGAGTGAGATGAGAGACAGAGTGAGATGAGAGACAGAGTGAGATGAGAGACAACAGAAATAAATGATCGAGTCTTTATTTATTACCATTCTCTCTTTATTTCTGTTTCCTCTCATCTCACTCGGAGTCCGTATCTGAATAAAAAAACGTATTTGTCATACTTTTTCTTGCAGAAAACGGATATGTATATAACATTGTAACTTACTTCACTAAAACTCTAGTCAGAAATGAAAAAAGTATTAAAATGAAATGAAAAAAGTATTAAAATGAAATGAAAAAAAGTATTAAAATTCAATAAAAATCAAGTATTTCCAAAAGGAAAATCCAAAGAAGGCAGTAGACCAGCGATCAGCCGCTGAAATGAAAGAATGAATAAAAAATTGTTTTTGAAAGTTTCTTTCTCTGAAGGATTTGCTCGATTTCTCTTGATGGCTCTCTTCTCTAGTAGGCGTGTCCAGCTTGCGTCAAAAAAAAGTGAGTCATGGAAAAAGCCGTTTCGATGAGACGATGGGCGTTACCTGAAGAAGAGGGAATGAGGAAGAGTTGTGCGTAATACATAACAAGTTTTTTATAGTACTTCAAGTTGTTCTGGTATTAAAGTCTGTTAGTCCGCAAAACATTTATATTCAAAATAATCATTTGTCACATATAAATATTGGACCAATCTGATGAGAATGTGAGGGAACCTAAGATAAATAAGATCGGAGAATGGAAATATGATATGAGTTGAGTGGAGAGTCGGGTGGGGCAAAAACTGTTTTAGAAGATGAGCAGGGACATATTTGAATTCGAATTGGGGAAACAAAGACGAGAGATATAATGAATAGGTCCCCCGGATGAAGGACTCACGAAAATCAATTTAAAAAATAGTAGAAGTGTGTAGAGGAAACGTCAGAATCAGCAAAAATCGATAAGAACAACAATAAGTTAGGATAACATCCAGCAATCATTTACGAAAGATACTCCACAGCCATAATCTTCTGACTTCTTGTTCCTCTATCCATAAACCACTCCTCTTCAATAATTCCGTTACGAGGAGCGTTATTCCACGTGACAAAAACACGATCACCGAAGTTGCAATCGAATTGAAATGGTTTTGTTTTGACCTTGATATAGGTGAACTCTCCTTGCTTCACCGTTCCAAAAAGAGGATAGAATTCAATACGATCAGGGCAATTGGACATCATTTTGAATGCTACGCGACGATCGGAGAGATTTTGAATCTTCATGATGTGCGTTTGACTTATGTCAAATGACACATTGAATGTTATTATGTTTTCTGGTGTCGTTTGGATTTGGCCAGGCATTGTATCTCTCGGATCAGAGAATTTGAGTGCAGATAGTGTTCCATTCTCGTGTTTCGGAGTTTGGGCCATGAGTAGATTTCTAGCAGTTTGTTGTTCCACTGAAATGAAGAATTATAGTTTGCACAAACAGTCACAGGCCGGACAGGGCCGAAATGGGAATTTTTCCTAGCCCGGGGTTTCGAAATTTGAAATGTTTTGAACGAAATTTTGAAATTCTTCTCCGAAAGTGTCGAATTTTCGACTAAACTTCAGAATTCTATCAGAAGGTGGCTATGCATCAAGAAATTGAACTTTTTCATTCAAAAATAGGTGGTTTTTACAGAATTTACAACGACCGGGCCGAAACTTGATTTGTTTTTTTGTAATTCTGTAGTTTAGTTTTCAAATGCAAGTTATCGTACGACCTGTAATTGTAGGACGTTTTTATACTCAAACCATATCTAAGAGTGCCGCTCTAATACAGGGGTCCTTCTAATTATTGAAAAACTAACCGCCACCATCATTGTTTGGAGTGTGAACAACCTCTTGCAGTTCCTCACGTTTAACTTAATTATTAGGGTGAAACTAGAAACTCAAACTAGAAATCGACGGTTTACCTAAATGCGAATAAGCTTACCTGTATTATTTCCTTGGTCCTGTTCAACTGAATCCATGTTTAATGACGGAGAAGCGAGAATCATGTCGCTCGGCTTTTGTTCAGCATCCTCTCTTGGATCTTGCACCATGAGTTGATCTCCAGCGCCTTGTTGTCTTTCTGAAATGAAAATTATGACTTGTTCGAAAATTCTATGTTAAAACCGTTTACGATTCTACGACAATAATATATTCTTTCTGAGGGTGCCTTTTTTAATGAAGGGACTTTTCTAATAATTGGCAAACTAACCGACATTTCCATTGTTCGGATTGTGAGCCGCCTCCTCCTGTTGAGCATTTTGTTGCGGTTCGGCGCGAGCTGAAATTGAATCATTAGCGTGAAACTAATATCTCAAATTAAAATTTGACGGTTTTTTCATCTCCAGATACGCTCATAATATCATGGTCCGGTAAAGTCTCCTACTATCTATCTTGTTGAACTTTTTTATCACAATTCGATTTTTTCGGTGATTCTCTACATATTTTTGTAGCAGGATAAAAAAATACCTGCAACATTTTCTTGAATTTGGGCTTGAACCTCCTCAGCGGCTCCTCCGGCACCTCCACCATGGATTGGCTGATTGATGGGCACAACGACGACACCTTCATCATTTTGTTGAGGTTCTGGCGCATCCATTTGGACGTCTTCTAAAAGAAAAATTGATTAAAGCCAGTCATCTTTAATAATATCCCTTACCAATATCAGCTGAGCAACGATTCAGCCTTCCTAAACGAGCGGCACGCGCCAAAATGCAATTCTGAGCTCTTATCTTTTGGAGTTGTGAATTTCCTGAAAAACAGAAAAACATTGATTGATATCACAATCTGAAAATGAAACTTACCATTCTTTCTCTTAGTTCCACGATATTTTGCCATTTCCAGTGTGCTGAAAAATGCGAAGTTGATCAACAATTAATTATAAATCAATAACGGAGGGCAGAGAAAAAAGAGTGGAGTGTTTTAGGAGGTACAATAAGACTCATGTGGCGTACTTAGATGTGTAGGAGCTGCGTCGCGTGCAGCGTAGCGGTCAAATTTTTTAAATGTGGCGGCTGATAGAAAAGGAGAAAAGAAGAGAAAGAGACAGAAGGTGAAAAAGCGAGAGAGTCAGACGCAGAGAGAAAATGTGGGTCTCCTGAACCTCTATGATATTTTCTAATGATAAGGGTGCTTGTACGTGAATATAGAAATGGGGAGTAGCTTCATGAGATAAAAGTTGTGTAGACGTCCGGAAGGTAGTAGAGCTGATGGAAAACACCCGCGTTTAAAAAAAAAACAGCATTTTTCGATACTACAAGTTTTATTTTAATCAGAAAAATGGTAATGGGATTCATGGGAATGGGACAATGGGAATGGGGTAATTTTAATGGGA
The DNA here is from genome assembly GCA_002259235.3 of Caenorhabditis latens. NCBI lineage: Eukaryota > Metazoa > Nematoda > Chromadorea > Rhabditida > Rhabditidae > Caenorhabditis > Caenorhabditis latens. The sequence continues at coordinate 21,852,555 of CM056097.1, read as the reverse complement.
TGATGGGAATGGGATAATTATGGGAATGAGGCAGTCGGAATGGGTTTCATATGAATGGGATTCATGGGGAATGGAACAATGGAAATGCGACAATGAGAATGGGATCATCAAAATGGGATTTATCTATTGTACTCCACGGTCAACGGCTTCGATTTCTTTGTTGCTTTTTCCATGAAGTAGTTCGGCTCCACATCTCCATCACGAGGCCCATTCATCCACTCGATAACGATCCAATCCGCGATTCCTTCTCGGAATTGGAAGGCTTTCGTCTCGATTTCGACGTAGGCACGTCCTCCTTGCTCCTCCACGATTCCAACAGGTGGATGGAATTCGAGGCGATTCGAGTTGGAGATAAATTTGAAAGCAATCCTTCGGTTCGACGGATTCCATATTTTGATGTTGACGGCTTGGCTTATTTCGAATGGAGCATTGAATTTGACGAACTCTTCCGGATCCGTTCTGAGCTCTCCTGGCATTGCCCTTTTTGGATCCTGGAGCTGAGCATCAGTCAACTTTCGGTCAGCTGACACTGCAGCCATCGTCGTAGGAGCGCTCTGAAACTTGAAAAGAATAAATGAAAATTCCCAATTAGAGACACTCAAATGCGCGTTGTGCAGCTTTGAGCGTAGTAAGAAAATCAATTATCCTATTATTCCGACTAATGTTTTCACTCTGACGGATCTAGACTTCTAATAAAAATGTGAAAACATTTAAAAGAAAACTTAGGTTTTCAGATTTTCGCGATAAAAACCATTTCTCGGCTTCGAGACAACGTGCAACGAGACGTTTTGCAGCCGAGACATTCCGTGGCCGTACATTTCGCAGCTATGCGTTCTACAGCCTCAATTTCGTTGTTTTTTCAGTGATAACTTCACTTTTTTGGGTGATTAATAGTTCGAGATGTCAAAAAATAATTTATTTTTGTAGTTTTCATAAAGGAGACCTAAAGGTTGTCCAAAATACCAAACAAAATGTTTTTTTTTGAAAAAAAAGAAAACTGTTTTTATGGTAGAAGTAGTAGTACAACCAGAATTTTAAATATCTGTAAATGACAAAAACCGCTACTTCTTGGAAAAAACTGTTTTCCACTTTTTTCGAAATGCTTTTTTTTTGGTTTTTTTGGGCAAAATTTCTTGTTTCCCCTTTACAAAAACTAAAAATAAAAGTGTTTCTTTTTTTTTTTGACGTCTCGATCTATTAATTAACCTAAACAGTCAAGTTATCACTGAAAAAACGACAAAACTGAGGCTGTAGAACGCATAGCTGGGAAATGTCCGGCTGCGAAACGTTCGGTTGCGAAATTTCTCGCTGCAAAATGACTGGCTGCGAAACGTCTCGGCTGCGAAATGTCTTGTTGCAATTTGTCCCAAATCCGATTTTTCTATTCTACGAGATTAGTTTTTAAACCACGCTTAACATCGTGCAATTAAAAAAAACATACTCACCGTTACAAACTTCCAAAACCACCACCAGCGACAGAAGTCGAGTAAATAAATAAATAATAAATCAGAATTCAATAAAAATCAAAATATATAATAATCACGGCTGTCATTCAGTAGGCTGCCTTGGAGAGGAAGATAAAGTTTCATAATAAGGAAGTCTCTCTTTTCTCATGAACAAAGCTCCGAAATCCCGCGTTTGGGCTAAACAAAACGCCACTCCGACAAAAGAGTACACAACAGATGTTTTCTCCCATGGGAATGCGTCTACTAATTGAAATATAAACAATTAAAGTACTGATGAACAAAAAGGACAGATGAGACAACATTTTATTTTAGATTAGTAGTTTTTAGTGACTTTTATCATCATCGGCTTTCCGATGAGGTGCTGAGAAAAAACACACATAAATTCTGACATTTAAAGATACATCTGAAAAAAAAACCTTTTTCATACCGTATTCGATCAACACCAGTCATCGAAATTCTTAAATCCATTAACAAGAACTCCAATATTAGAGGGCCCGAAGGCCCGGCTTCCAAAAAAGGTACCTATTTTTACCACATTTTTCGAAATTTTACATCAAAAACCCAAAGTTTTTTGATAATTAGATTTTGAATAAATTTTGAAGTGTATTCAAAAATTAGACGTTTTTGGAAACAATTCAAAACATTTCAAAACACACACACAATGTAAAGCTCCTGACGATAGCAGATTAGATGTAAGAGATCGAAAAATTTTCAAATTTTGCACGTTTTCGGATTTAGTTGGAACAGTTCACTGAGTCCCCACTAAGGAAGCTCAAGAAAACGTAAAGTTTTGGAGGTCAAAAATTTGCTCTGTTTTTAAAAAGAATTTGCAAGCTCTCTCGTAAAAGACGTCAATTTTCCGGTCAAGAAGTATCCAATCGTTGAGCAGGTCTGCTCTCTATACAAAAAATAAAAATATATATAAGACGTTAGCTTGCAGAAAGAAAGGGGTTAGCTCGCAGAAAGAAAGATACAAGCTCTCCTATGTCGACCCGTTCCAGCACCATTTGCAAGTATGATAAAAATTGGTTCAATAAAGAAGCTCATTCACTGAAAAAATCGCAACCCACATCACCAGAAGCAGACGACGAGAGGCAGAATTCACAAGGTTTCCTTGCAACACCGAAACACGGGCTTTGTTAACAGGCTTTATTCAAGCGGTGAGGTTATATGACAGAGAGAGGTTAGATGAGAGAGGTTAGATGAGAGAGGTTAGATGATGAGTTGATTGCTTGCACACATTGAGACGAGAGATCATGACGGGAGACGAGAGAGGGCGATTGGGTCCAGGAGAGCGAGAAGTTAGTGGTGTCCGGGAGCATCCTCAGCAGGCATGACAGATGGGACGAAGGATGGGCGGATAGTGTGACCGCGACGGACGAACTCCTCGTAGCTGAACGGGAAGTTGCAGTTGGATTCATAGCAAACGCATGCCCAAATCGATGTGGTCTCTCCGGAATTGTCCATTATTGGAATGCCGGTCTGAAAAAGGAAATTATAGCAATGTTTTGGTATCTTTTATGGTTCAACTTACTTGTAGTTGGCAGTCATCGGCCTCGTTCAAGAAATCGTATCGGAACGTGGTGAGGTCTTTCGGGTGAGCCTTGGAGCCTCCGAACGATGCGTGTCCGGCTCCGGTCTCGAAGTAGGCGGTGCAGAATTTGCGATCATGCACGACCGACGTTTCCCAGTCAGTCACCAAGTAGCAGGACAGTCCGAAGACTGAGACGGCAAGATTGTGAGCGAGAAAGAAAGCGAAGAGGGTTCGAGGAGAGCACATCGTTGAGAGTTCGAGGGGTTCCAGGGGAAGTCCGAGGGTTTCCAAGGGGTTTCAAGAGAGGAAGTGAAGCAGATGGATGATCTGGTGAGGAATCTGTCGGCTGATTCGCCTTTTTATACCGGTAATCTCCGCCCTTTTTCTCCTACTCTGAAACTCCTCCCAGATTTCAGATAGAAGATGTCGAGGAAATAGCTCCTCCCATTTTCCGGTACAAATGTTGTTCTCATTATGCCACACCCATTTTAAGATCAAGTCCAAAACTGAGAAGATCAAAAAACGCTCAGAATTCAAAAAAGAGAAGAAGAAGGCGTGAGAGTTTCAGTGAGTAATATGAGTTGTTTACTACGATTGGAATGGGTGATGAAGGACAAGGAAATATTTGAATAGAACAAACTGAACTACAGAAATTATGGAGCGAACACTCTGACGTCATCACCTGAAAAGTCGTGGGAATTTCGAAAATCAGAACTACTCCGTAGTTTACATTTTTGCAAAGATATGATGTCAGTCATTCCATCTAATCTGGATGCGCATATAATTCAACCGCTATTTGAAATACAGTTATGGTCTGTGTATATCAATAAAATGCTCAGAACACAAAAAAAAACAGAAATGGCGAAAGTGCTCAAAAGAAGAAATGTCTGTTAATAGTCATTATATAAAATACCGCTAAACGTTTTGTCGTTTTAGTTGAAAATGGCCTACTTTAAGAGTGGGTCATACTAAAACTAATTGTCCCACAAAATAACTTTTTATGAGATCGAACAGAGTAGAACTCCATTTTTGTAGTTGACAACTTTTTTGTACAAACACTTCCTGGAGAGTGATAGTAATTTTGAGTTAACAGCTCAAAATTCGCTTAATTTTGCACTGAAATTGGTCGATTTGAGGGGGAAAATACTTTTGTAAAGTGTGACTCCACTGAAAGTGTCTGTACAAAAAAGTTGCCAACTACAAAAACGGAGTTCTACTCTTGGTCTATTTGATCCTATGAAATCTACTTGATGGAACAATCAGCATTACCATGACACCCTCTCAAAGTTTTATGAATTTTCAACGGAAAAAAGCAAAACTTGAAACACTTTTGAGCGGTACTGTATGTGTGGATTCAGAATTTCGAAACAATGAAAAACGTCTCTTAAAAATATTAACGTTACTTTCAAGGATGTTATATCCAGTCAAAGTATTTGGTTGAACCTTCCACGTCATTATTTCCAGCAGGAAAACTAACTTTCTCCAATTTTGATTTAAAAAAAAACTTTCTGTATATTTTTACCGTTTCTACCTGTAAATTAATCTTGAAAACTTTTTTTTCGTTTCAAAATTTTGAGTAGGATGCTCTGGAAAAATGAGAATGCAGTTCATTATTTTCATTATCTCAGTTTTCAATGAGTTAAAGCTTTTGTTCTGATTTTATTTGCAACAATTATCGCATTTCAATCTGTATGAAACGTCGTCATTTTGTAAGTTCACATATAAATACTCTTGCAGGAAATTAGAAAATCTCGGAAAGCATATTATTGCCAACTGTTTCGCATTCATATTCATTGTTATTTAACTAATCTCGTTATCCAATTTCGAGAAGATTTTGTGAATTGGAATTGGGATAAGTATTAGTGACACATGTTGTAAAGTTCATAACGGAATCCAATGAGCAAACCAAAAAACAGTGTCAATGATGTTTATATCTAATTAGGAAAAATTGGTGACTGTAAAGCACGTGGGATTGTTGGGAATTTGTGAATCATTGACGCAAAATACACATCATAATCAATGAATAAAAATGATTAGAATTTCGTAAAATTCTCTAATCAAACTGCATCAGAAATCTTCTAGTGGTTTCATCGATTATTAAAGCCAGTGATATCTTTTTCCAACGAAATGTGGTCTTATGAAAATTTTCAATCTCCGACGCACTTACGGCGCTCTGTTTCATCTACAAACATATTAATTTAGAACCCCTACAGATGTTTTGACACAGTGAGAATCAGAAGTAGAGTCAGAAGATTCTAGCAAATCTGAGAACTACCCGGAAGAAAAACATCATCGGCTTGAAAAAGCAGGATTTCTGAAAGAACTGAAATGATAACTGTGAGAACTGTAGTGGTATGAACCCAGAGGATGACACCAAAACACACTGTCGAAGTTGGTCATTTTTCACTAAAAACAGCTAACTTTTTTGAGCAAATAAAATTGACCGTTCATTTTCAAACCTCTTTTCACGAATATCGGTTTTAATGGACCCTGCGTTTCGTAAGGGCACCATTACCACTCAATCTTTCTTCGATATTTAAAATCTGAAAATCCCAAAAATGCTCTAGTTGAGATTCATCGACAATTAGTACACCAACACCTGGAAATCTAAAACATCTGTAACATTTTCTTCTTGATGTAACTTTGTTTCGAGCCTGGACTCAAAGTAAACAATTTTTCTGTACGCAAATTTGCCTACACTCTTGTTTCAGAAAAAACCTTGTGACGTGGACACGGTGAGTAGGCTTCTTTTTTCAAATTTTCATGTTCTATGGATCAAGAAGCACCGAGATGGATGTGATCTCTTCTGCTCCTAACAATTCTATTTTTGTTACAGAGAATTGAGATAATGACGAGCACAAAGGGTTGGATTAAAGTATTGAAGTACTTCATTTTTTCTGGAATATTTCGTGACATTCTTGAGAATTTATAAATTGTTTTGACTCATGAGTCAGTTCAAACATCAACATCAAGAGATCAAGGAAACAGTCATCCAGATTACAGAAGATTTTGCGAAGATCAAAGAATTCTGAGCTTGTAATACTATAAGAAGTTGAGAATGCCATGTGGATTTTGTTTTGAAATCTTTGTTGGATTATCATGATCCCAGACTACTGTAACGTTCTTTTACGAGTCATCTGGTATTTGTCCTAGAGAAATCACTCTAAAACAAAAACTGGCCGTAATGAAACAGGAATTCGGATTTATGCGAAATAGTGTTACTGGACGGACTTTATTCTGGTGCGATGAAAAATACAATTTTCGATATGGATCTACCTAGAATTGCTGGTAAAATCCTCTAGTAGGTGAGCCTGACAATCGGTGAAGGTTTCAAGAAGGGAGTTTGGTCGTGCGCATTTCACGGAAATAAATTCTCGTCGTGTACGTTAAAAAATGAATTTTGTAAAGAACCCTGGCAATATAGTATCACGTGCACAACCTTTGAAAGGAATTCCGTCTCCCGCCTTCCGCTTTCAGCCCAAAAAAGGTTTGATCCGCTTTCCGCTCTCCTCTTTCCGCCATATCAAACATTCCGCTTAACTCTGTGCATAACGATCATTTTCCACCTCAAAAAACTTTTGGGTATCAAAACTCACGTGGCGTATCAATGAGTGTTATTTTCTTAAATAGAAATTCCACCTGAATCAATTTCATTTCTGACTTAATACTGGTAACATCTGTGATGATATGGGTCGAACGATTTTCAGTCAGATGATGACAGAGTATTTCACATCTCTACGATCTCTGTTTGTTGGATACGGTAGTTTTCCGGAAACCTAACTGTTATCTGGAAACATTTATAATTGACAGTTGAAGTGGATACTGTTTTCAAACGGTTTCATTTTCTGCAGCATAGAATTCATATTCTACTGTTTTCACTTCTGATTATTTTTTGCTGGATAGCAAGGGCATTATTTGGAAAATAGAAATGTAGTTGCGTCTTTTTATCCTTCTTTCATATCGAACACAAGAATCGAAATTGTATCATAGAACGCTCAGATTACCATATTCCCATTTTTTGTTTACCCGTGTCCTAAAGGTTTTTTTCATTCAAAACTTCCCTAAAGTCATGTGATTGGTGAAATCATTATTTGCAAAAACCTTTCGAGCCACATTCCGGCTACATTTTTGTGGTCTCAAAATTTCTTGGAAAAGGTTTTGAATCACATCGAGTGAGAAAGTAGTAAACAAACTGAAAATTGTAGGGTGATCAGTGAAAATGCAGTTAGATAGAATGAAATCACTTTTGATTGATTGGGAATAAGTTGGAACTGACGTATTGAGATTTGAAAGGTTTTTGAAACAGAAAACAAGCAGAATGAACTCAAAAGCTATTGTTTCTGAAAACACGTGTAAGTAGGAAGAGTCACTGGGTCATGTGCACTTTCAATAGAGAGAGGATAGAGTATTTCTGAAGGTTTATAAGCGCGGATTGCATTACATCATTCCTTTAAAGAGACACTACGTGCGATTGAATTTTCGAAAAATATGTTTCAGAAACTCGATTCGGTGAAGACTTGTGCATTTGTATTTCTAATGTCTGAGAAACTTTTGCCTTCAAAACAGCATCTCTCTAATTCCTCTGTCAGGAATTAGAGCCAGACAATAATCTCTTTTTCACATATTCCAAAAACTGTATGTAGAATGTCATGAATATTCCGATATTCAATTTTTCGTAAATCTGATTTTATCACATCATTTTTTCGGGTTTCTTCGATCAAACTTCCAGTCCAAAAAATGTAAGATCTTATGACATTGCTCTTTCACTTTTCCAATTTCTCACATAAACATACCAAAAATTATAGGCTGAAGATGATCGAAGAAGAACAGAATTTTTGGTTCAGTGAACACTCAAAATTTTTCCACCAAGAAAATCAAACATCCCAGTTTCAAATTCACGATTGGAAACAGAAAAACTTAGGGGGTGTTAAAATGTAGGTATGACATACAAGATGTATGTAATAGTGTAGTGAAGATAATCGTTTGTTGAAACTTACGCTATTTTGTAAAAAACCGGAAACACGGTATCCAATATCTTACACTCGGCTGGCTATCCATTTGTGTTATCATCTAGAATAGAAAATCTATTTGAATCACATTTGTTTCTAAATATAGCTGTAAGCCAACAATTAGATACTGAATGTGAGTTTAAAAAGAATTGACGAAATGGATTTTTCAAATCTGATTGGTTTCTGGATCTGAAATTCTGAGCTTGTAATTAACAGAAAGACTCCCGCTGTCATTTCAGCACAAATTGCGAAAAGAAGAAAAACAGAAGCAAGAGATTTGAGATTATCTCGTAGTGATGGGTAGAATCATTCATGTGTTTGATTTAAAATCTTATTTTTGATAGTTTAGTACTCCGTGAAAGTTTTTTGGTTTTGAGTTGTTTTGTTTCAAAAAAAACGCGTTCCACTGTTACCGAAAACTAGTGAACGCGTGTCAGAAAAAATTAGTTACTTTTTGGTTTTCTACTTGAAACTAACGTCCCAAAATCAAAAAGACATTATTACGGATCTTGAAATAATGATTTGGTGTTCATATTCCTAATCTTTCATACATTTCAGTTTCAAGAAATACATCCGAAAATACTTCAGTATGAGATTCTAAGGTGAACAGATCAATTGATAGTCCATTCCTTGTATTCAATTAATTTCCGATCACTTGTACTTATTCATAATTTGTTCCTTTTCTTGTTCGTCACTTTTCCTTCCATTTCTGCAATGAGTAATCTCTATCTCGCAATTCAAAAATCTCACTGACGTCTCTTATCTTCCTTTCTCTGCTTTCTTTGAATCTCTGAGTGTGACATTCTCAGCGTGTCTCGCATCTAGTCGGTGCTAACCAGTGCCTTCTGGCACGGGCTTAGTGGCTCACTGCTCACGTCTCCGCCACCCAAATGAGTCAACTGACTCGTTCCAAGTATAGAAGTTGGAGGTTGTCATGGAGACTGGGGTTGCACTAATCCTGCGGATTTGGCTCTCGTCGGCTTACTAATAGAACAAGGAACATGCAGACATACGGTACATTGCTCGTTTGAAAAGAGTTATTAAAATGCGATAAATTGATTTACAATTCCTCATTCTGCAAGACATCGGATAATGAAAGGCATCAAAGGGGCTTGTCAAAATAATCATCACAATTGGGTTATGTTTTTCTTCGAGCAATCAATTGAAACAGTTGGAAAACACGAAGAATTGTACTTTAAGATTTCTTGATGGCATTAAAGCGGAAGAATGACTAGAAGAACGATTCTCAGTCGGAAGATAACAAAGTTTTCAATATTTCTAAAATCTCTGTTTTAGAGATATGAAACAAAGGAGTAATAAGTTGGATGCGCTAGGTTTCAGAAAACTTAAGTGTTAGCTGAAAAGTTATTATTTTAGAGTTCGGGAAGAATTGAAGAGCGGTAATATCTGTAGACCGATAGAATTCCTATTTTACTGTTTCCACTTCTAATTACTTCTCGTTGGATAGCAAGGTCATTATTCTGAAAACAGAAATGTAGGTGCGACTTTTATTCCTCATTTTATATCGAACTCCTATCATTATTATCTCGAACCTGTACCAGCCACGAAAACTCAAAACCCAAGTCAAGTTACCAATTTTTTCATTTTACCGGTGTGATGGAAAATTGAAACCGTATTGAGCATGTTGGACTGTTTTACTCCGATCATTGTTTTCCAACTTAATACCATGTCCAGTCTACAGTAGTCATCAAAACTGTTACATCCAATAACAATAATTCCATTTTTAGAGATTAACGAAAGATTTGAGACTTCTGTCCCGACGAAATAGGGTTGTTACCCTCGTCAGAATGTGGAAGCAAGAACAGAACAGTAGAAAGGGAAATAATAGTTTATTCGATAAGAAATACTGACCAACGGTAGGCACCACAGGCTTTATCTTCTTCTCAGCAGCCTTCGCGGAGTTGACGGCAGACGACGAGGCAACTGGAGGCGGAGCAGGAGTCGGTGGAGCCGGGTCCAAGTCCATTGGATCTTCGTGGTTCGACATTCGATAGGGGAGACGGAGAGCTTGCTGTATGCAAGAGAGAGTGAGTTTTCCGTTGATTCCATTTCCTTATATGCACCACAAAGTAGGGCAGATTGTTATCGGAAGGTCAGATCGTTATCAGGAGTGAAACCAAGGTCACGTCTATTCGGGAGTAAGCTCGAAGTTGAAGGAGTCCAAAGGAAAGGTTGAAGGGTCACGTGGAATTGGTCAGTATTCTTATTGAATGATGTAGTCTAGTGGAGGCTGTTGTGTTCTGAGAGAGCTGGAGTGTAGTGGCTTTGGTGATTTGGTAAGGTCGTGAATTGGTGTTCAACTAATTCCGCGACACTGGGGGCCGGCGAGAAGTGCTCTGAGCACTGGTAGGAGAACCCAAAGCCACATGTGGCAGCTGCGCGGGTGTTTTGGCAATTGGCTTTGTTAGTTCAAGCGGTATGAGCTGGTTTACTGTGCGTTCAATGAGTTTGTTTTTGCATTTTACGATAACGGATCGTATCTTGCCATCCTTGGATGGGATTAGTTTCACGATTCGTGCCAATGGCCATCGGTATCGTGGAATGTTGGGAGTTTGTACGAGAACGACGTGGTCGGGTTCCGGATTGATAGAGCAATGTGCTCTGCCTTTGTAAGTTGGAGCGTGGTTCCCTGTGTACATCGAATTGTAGAATTGATCCCATAATTCGAGACGGATGTTGTCTAAGTGTTTGAGATATTCGCGAGTTTGTTTTTCGGTTATCCCCATGTGGGTTCCTGGTGTTTGTCCCGGGTAGTTGGGGAATGACAGTTGTGCTCGTGGGCTGATGAAGTCTACTGGACGGACTGCTTCCGAGTCTGAGATGCTGATGGGATTTGATGTTATTGGCCGGCTATTTATTATCCCTTCGCATTCAATGAGAAGTGTTTCCACTTCGAGAAACGACAGTTGAAGTCGTCCGATGGATTTATAGAACATGTTCTTGACAATGGCTACAATTCTCTCGTACACCCCTCCTTGCCAGGGAGCAAATGGCGTAATTTGTTTGATCTCGATCTCTTTTGATGCGAGGAAACAAGTGAGAGTTTGGCTTGAGTTAACCAATGTGGTGATGTCGGCATTGATCATTGTGTATCCCAGCGTGAACGCTGGCGCATTGTCTGATATTATTGTGCTGGGGGACCCTCTGCGTCCGACGAATCTTCTCATTGCAAGGAGAAAGCTAGCTGTCGTGTTGTCTGGTACGACTTCGAGGTGAACTCCTCTTGTTACGAGGCAAGTTGTAATCATGCACCACAACTTTCCCGCTTGACCAGATTCTGTTCTGTATCCAATTGGACCGCAATAGTCCAAACCTACGTTCTGGAATGGCCTGTATGCTTGTGTTCTTACGGACGGTAATGACGTGGCAAATGGATATGTGTACGGGTTGCCGTGGCGACGTTTGCATATTGTGCATCCTTTCCGTACTGAACGGGTTAAGGACGTGATACGTTTAATCCAATACTTTTGCTGGATATCAGTTGCCATGTCTTTGGGACCCTGATGGAGTAGGCTTCTGTGGGAGTCTAGAGCAATGAGTTTTGCTAGACGGTGTTTATGTATGATGTAAATTAGTGATTTAGGCATGTTGGGATGTTGTTTGTTGACGTATGTGTTATGATAGAGGTACACGCCTTCCTCAGTTTCCTGTATTTGTCGAGATTTTGGTATCTCTATGTTGAGTTTACTTTTGGCGTCGTTGTAGTGGTCTTGGATGATATATCTCTGGGCAATTGTTCGTTGCTGAACTTCATTCTTGTCCATTCGTGCTAACGCAAAGTTTTTCATTGTTGGAGATCTCCACGAATACGAGTTTTGTGGATATCGTTCATTTCGTTTCTGAATGACTATGTGTATCCATCTCATGACTTTTTGTACAATTGTTACTAGTTTCAGCAAACTGTTGGTGTTTTCGTATGGTACGATGGACTCATATTGGCATGTTGGGTGTTCACACGGTAGTCCGATGTGAGGTGGGAATTCCGGTGGTGTTGTATCAAGAGTGAAGAAATGGAACTCTTTGGGATCCTCTGGAGATTGTTCCAGGGATTTGGGCCAGGTCATTTGATCCTGCGTAAGGAAGTCTGGACCGTGATTCCAGAGTTTGCTTTCCTTGATTTGTTGTAGCGTAGCACCACGCGATGCCATGTCCGCTGGATTTTGATCCGTTGGAACGTGTCGAAATGTTGTGGGAAGGTCTTTCTTTGTTAACTCTTGTTCGAGTTCTGTGATGGCTTTGACTCTGTTAGTCACCCATTTGTCTGATGAGTTCTTGTGAGTTACCCAATTGAGGACTGCTGTGTTGTCGCAGAAAAATGTTATTGACGACAGTGGGATATTTATTTCTGAATGTATTGTGGACGCAGCATGGACTGCAGTGAGTACTCCTAAGAGCTCCATTCGCGGAATGGTGAGGTGCTCATTGTTTATTGGTCTGATCCGGGTTTTTGAAAAAATCAACTGTACCTTTGTAATGTTGTCTGGACATTCGAATCGGAGGTATGCGCATGCTGCGTAGTGATCTTTGGATGCATCCGAAAACATGATAAGAGATGCTGTAGTGAATCCCTGAGTTGGGGTGATTCTTCTTGGAATTGTGTAGGAGGTGTCTGTGATTGAAGCTTTGATCTTCTCCCATTCAGGTAACAGGTTGGCTGGTAATGGATCTTTCCATCGCGATTTTCCTTTCCATACTTTCGCCATTAAGGATTTGTTTGGCACTCCCATTGGGGAGAGTAGTCCTTGTGGATCATAGGTGGAAGCGATGAACGACGCGAGTTGACGTTTCGTTGGAATACCTTCTGGTGGTTGAGCGATTTTGAGTGTGAGAGTGTCGTTTTCGGCATCCCAATGATGTCCTAAGAGCTTGCAGATCGTGCTTTTGGCTTTGTCCTGTTCCGGTATTGCGTCCATGACTGTTTTGTTATTGCATAAGAAATCTCTTAATCGCATATGCATGGATGAGAACGTGGCTGTAGAATCTCTGTAATTCTCCAGGAGTTCTTCTGTGGAGTCTGGTGTAAACATGACATTGTCGACATAGAGATTCTGTGTGATTTTGTCGTGAATTGGATGTGGGTTCAATTCCATGTACCGGAGAATCGTGACGGCCAACAGAAAAGGTGATGCCGTGATGCCAAAGGGTAGGCGGGTGAATCTGTAAGTGACCAGATTGTCTGGAGTGGGCGGTTTGGTATGGTCTTTCAGCCACAAGAACATTGTGCAGTTTCTGTGTTGTGGTTGAAGTCTGACCTGGTGAAAGGCCTTTTCCAGGTCTGCAATCATCAGATAAGGTTTTGTTCGTGCTCTGAGTAGGATACCTATAATTGATCTCAGGATCGATGGGCCTGGGTGAATACAGTCGTTGAGCGATTGCTCATTTTTCATGTGCGACGACGCGTCGAGTACGATGCGAAGTTTTGTATTTTGAGCATCTGGTTTGATAATCACCCGGTGTGGGATGTAATAGTGGGGGCCGATGTGTTTCTCACTTTCTGGTACGAGTTCAATTATTCCGGACTGTAATTGTTGTTGTATGATGTCGTTGTAGGTGGATAGATCGGTGATAGAAGTTAACTGGTTCTCTAACAGTGATATGAGTCGTTTGACTGCTACCAAATAGTTGTCGTTGAGACTTGCTTCTTTTCCGTTGAATGGAAATTGGACGTAAATCTTGTTGTCATTGTCTAAGATGGCTGTTGTTTTGTATCTAGTGATCAGATCTTGGTTTAATTGTTCTTTCTGTAAGATAGCCGTTGGAGGTTCAATACCGAGTACCTCTAGCTTCCAAGATCGTTCGAGTAACCATTCCAAACGTGCGTTGGTCACTTGCGGTAATTGACTGACGGCTAGGTTCTGGTCTGTACTACTGTGATAGTCATAGTCGCAAACGTCTACCGTGTGTATGTATTGTTCGTTGTAGTCCTCGATTGGATCTACGAGATCCTCTTGTGTAGTCCTCGTTCGTTGTAGTGCGTCTGGCACCGGACTTGGGTGAGTTATGAATCCTAATTGTGTATCTTCCACTATCCTACCACTTGGTAGTACGTGTCGGATGCTTGTGGAAAGTAAGCTGGGTAGGACGTTGTTTCCTATTATGAGATCAATCGGTTTCCCGTTGAATCTTTTGAGACTCATGAGTTGTTGAGGGTCAAAATTCTGTTGGATCAGAAATGACAAATCTTTTGGTGAGAAGCTCGGCGCTCTCACTACTGTAGGGAGTTGAGGGTGTTCTGGCAGGATAGTGCTCCATACCTTACCCGTTTTGTCGAGAACGTGCAATTTGTAGAACTTAACTTGTTGTGGACCTGAGGATGACATGAATCCTCGGAAGTTTACTAGTTTTTGATAGAGCACCGGACAATGAAGTCGTAGTACTGCTGTTTTTGATATGAGCGAGGTTGTTGCTCCGCTGTCAATCAATGCGTTGATTCTTGCTCCAGATGGTGTTAGTAACTGGAGGAATGGTAATGTGTAGTTAGGATCAGACACAACTGAAAGATTGATTGTGATGGTGTCACATGGTTCTTGTGATTCGGGTTGCTGGGTACTAAGTTTAGCAGTTTGTGAGGTAACTGGTGTGGATAGCGCTGTGTGTGTTGTACGGTTATTGGTGACTTGTGTAGTTCTGATGGAGTGTTTAGATTGTATTGGTGCGGAGGGAGCCTGTTTAGACGTCACCTCCTTTGGAACGAAAAAACTTCTGGTTAGAAGTATTGGTGTTGTCGGCTACTGAGTCGACTTTTTCCTTATTTGGGCAGATGACAGAATGATGTTTGTTTCCACAAGTGTTACAAACGTATCTTGACCAACAACGTTCGGCTTTGTGGGTGGATGAAAGGCAATTCTCGCACAATCCTTGTTGCTTGACCGAATTCCTCTTGTCCGCGATAGGAATGGTACAGCCGCTCGATGGGTGATCCTCGTGACAGAATGTGCACGGTGACGACCGCCAAGGAGATAAGTTAGAAGGTGTGGACTTAGCAGGTGTATTGTTGTTATTGCGGTTATTGTTATTTCTTTGTTGGTTAGAGGTGTTGTGCCGAGGTGGATTAGCTGAGTGATGCCGAGGAGGGTTGTTCTGTACCGACATCTTATTGACTTCTGCTGTGCAGATTTCGCTGATGTGTGTTCGGTTTTTCTTCCTTTGTTCGGCGTCTTCGACTGCTTTGTTTTCAGAGATAAGTGTCTGTACGATGGTGGCCGCTTCCAAAAAGGTTGGTGTGGAATGGCGGGTTTGTTTTATGAAAGATCTTAAGATCATTGTTGGTAACTTGTCGGCGAAAGTACCGATCAAGTATGGGTCGTTTACTGCGACTTGGCATTTCTGGAGTGAGTTTGTCAGACATATGTGCTTGAGCACGTCCTTCTCCATCTGCTCGTGGTCCGTCTGATGGAATGGCAGGTTACGGTAATTCTCCATGAGCTGTTTACGCCGATCTGTACGTCTATTGTAAACTCGTTCCAGATTTGACCTGAGGTCCTCATATGCTCCTTCTGATAACTCATCTGAAGTTATGAGATCTTTTGAATCTCCTTCGAGGAGACTGATCAGAATGTTCTGTTTCATGATGGTATCGATAGCTGGATTAGAGTGAACCAACGAATTGAACCGTGTCATAAACAGAGAGTACTTGTCAGTGTCTCCTGAGAATGGTTTCAGTGTGTTAAGGATCGTATTGATATCGGCGGGGTAGTTGCCCATGGCGGTTGTTGGTGAGCAACGGAGAGGGCTTATACTTTGAATCACCGGACTTGGAGTTTCTGGTGACTTTATGGTTGGCGACCCTTTGGAGATCTCGTTGCCGGTTTTGTTGTTGTTTGATTCCCAAATACCAAGTTGCTTGGGATTGTGTGTTGACTGAGCATCCAGACTCTGTAGGGAAGGTTCGTAACGTGAGTGCTGTTGCTGCTGTTCCAGTTGATCTTGGATAATCTCCAGATTTGTTTTCATAGCTTGGATGGTCTGGTGGAGTAAACCTTGTGCTTCGATAGTTTCATTTACTCTCATGTTAACTTGATGTACTGTTTTGTTTACAGAATTCATGATTTCGTGTTTTAAGTTTTCACCGAAGCGACTTAGTATCGCTTCCATTGCGCTGGGTGTCAACGCTACGTGTGTCGTGGTGTTTTCCGCTGGTTTGGGTTTCACAATGTTGATGTCCCTGTGTTCAGTCGCAAGGACGTGTTGTTGAGGTGGCTTGGTGCCACTCAGGATTGGACCGTTTGGTTCGGCCGAAAAGGGAAATGTTTTGTATCCCCTATTTTTGGAAGATGAGCGTTGGTACTCTTCTCTAGAATTCTGACCGTCGTCAGAACTCTGACTGCTGTCAGAATTCTGACTGCTGCCAGGATTGGAGGCAGAAGAGTGCTCCTGCTCGACTTGTTTCGACGGATTATTCTCGTTATTGAGTTCGTGAGTATCCGCGGACTTGCTGGTGGAAGGGAGAGCTTGGAGAGCATCTCGAACTTCTGGTTTGACAACCACGTTGCTGGTTGACGATCTTTTTGTCGCTAACGGTTGAGTGTCGACTAGTTGTTTGAGCATGACTTCGATGTTTAGAAGTGTTGTCTTGCACTGTTCGATTAGAGCCGGATATTGTCGTTCTTTGAGGTGATCACAAAGTACGAGGACGTTGTTTATACGGGTCTCCGAGTTGGAACAAAGCGCTGGGTGTTTCAAGACTAGCGCCAATGCCTCGCTGTCCGATTTGTCGAGCTTGTTGAGCTGATCGGACAGCCTATTGTAGCTAGCTTGTAGGATTGAAACTATTTCTGGTTGTTGCGGTTCAGAGAGAATTAGTTGTATTCCCTCAAGCATGAGAACCGTGTTTTTGGCTCGCTTGGTGAAAATGGTTTTGGCATGTCCAAGATGGGTCCATTCAGTTTCGGACTTGTTGGACAAAGAGGTGGAGGACCTCTTGTGGGTGGATTTCTTCTTGTTTTTCCCGGGGTTGGTCTTCGAAGGTTTGCCACGACGAGAAGGCTTTCCACGACGGGTCACACGAGAAGAATCCTTTGATTGGCCTGAAATGTCAGACAGTTAATGATGATAATTATGCAGTGATTTTCAGAGAATGGGGTCGTACGGGCACCCACTAGTTTTCGAATTGTTGATTCGAGCCCATGAATGTTTATTAACGTCTCTAAGAGGTTACTCTCTTGGAATGGGTCGGAGACGTGTCGGAGTCTTCAGAAGGAATATAGTTGGATTCCAGAGTACAAGAAGACCGATATTTTAGATAAGCGTTCCGGACGGCTTATTGACAAGACCTGGGTTTGTTTTGAGCATTAGTTTGTTTTGAGAATTGGTTTGTTTTGAGAGTAGTTTGTTGTAAGAAGTAGTTTGTTTTGAGCATTAGTTTGAGATGCTATGGTTAGGTTAGGTATGAGGTTCTTGTCATGGGTAAAAATATCGAATTACTAGACACTATTGTATACTCATCAGGCTGACTTTTGGGCCCTAGGCAGAGTGATGAAGACACAATAACTCTATGTAACTTCCAACAAGTGATAATGGACGGTTCGCGTCAGAATGGTATCCTCATGTTCCAGAGGTGGATACTTGTTATATCGTCGTTTTAGATCAGTACGATACGAGTTTGTTATGTGCTGTTGGGGTTCAGTGGTAGGTTTGTTAGGAGATATGATCTCTATTTGTAAATGAAATATAAAAGAATGTGGTTTCAAATAAAATCGTTTATTGGACAGACAAAAGGCATTGATCTCTCGCTCGGGGTATTCGTTGTGTGTTGTTGGATGTTTCTCAGGGGCTGGATGTTGTAGGCTGGTTGGCGTCTGTCGGTTGGGCATTTTCTATGACACAGAAAGCAGACAAATGCGAATCAGAGCAGCCAAGGCATCGACGGAATCTTTTTGCACAACCAGTTGCACTGTGGCCGGGACGGCCACAGTGCTTGCATAGACTTTGCTTCGCAGCTCTATTCCAACGTGTGTCTGACGATGGATAAGTAGTGCACTGCGTTGCTGCGTGATTTGCACTGCAGAATATGCAAATTGGTGTCCGTTGTTTGTTGGGGATTGGAGATGACTGACCAGTCAATTTGTGCTTGTTGAGGTTAGCAGTTCCCGAGAATGTGTCTATCTTTTGTGCAACCATGTCCAGTTTGTTACACAAACGTTCGACCAGAGTGGATGACAATCTGCTACTGAGCTTTGGTGCCTTGGGTGGAGAGCCTGTAACGATATTGTATGTGAGTGTTTGTGAATGTTTGTGAGGGAGGTGACTCTTGTTTCTCTTGTCTCTACTATTCTGGTAGTAGTGGTTCGTGAAGTTTCTGTCTTGTTCGTACGATACCTGTTCCCCCTAGAACTGTTCTTGCCACCTATGGGTTGTGTCCACAGGTCGATGCACCATGTCCCGACGAAATAGGGTTGTTACCCTCGTCAGAATGTGGAAGCAAGAACAGAACAGTAGAAAGGGAAATAATAGTTTATTCGATAAGAAATACTGACCAACGGTAGGCACCACAGGCTTTATCTTCTTCTCAGCAGCCTTCGCGGAGTTGACGGCAGACGACGAGGCAACTGGAGGCGGAGCAGGAGTCGGTGGAGCCGGGTCCAAGTCCATTGGATCTTCGTGGTTCGACATTCGATAGGGGAGACGGAGAGCTTGCTGTATGCAAGAGAGAGTGAGTTTTCCGTTGATTCCATTTCCTTATATGCACCACAAAGTAGGGCAGATTGTTATCGGAAGGTCAGATCGTTATCAGGAGTGAAACCAAGGTCACGTCTATTCGGGAGTAAGCTCGAAGTTGAAGGAGTCCAAAGGAAAGGTTGAAGGGTCACGTGGAATTGGTCAGTATTCTTATTGAATGATGTAGTCTAGTGGAGGCTGTTGTGTTCTGAGAGAGCTGGAGTGTAGTGGCTTTGGTGATTTGGTAAGGTCGTGAATTGGTGTTCAACTAATTCCGCGACAACTTCATCTACATGTTTTTCACAAGTGTTTCCCATAGTTTAAATATTTTATAATCTCATTTTCTATTGTGTTAATTTCTATGGAAATGGGTTAATCTGTGACATATATGATGATAAGTTCTTGACAAGAGCAGAATAGCTATGGGAGATCGAACGATTTCAACGTGTTGTGACGTTCTCGGATCGATAGAACACGATGGGAAATTTTCAGAAATGAATGATCGAAGAACTTCTGGGATTGTCCTTATTTTCAGACTAGAAATCTATTATATTTGGTGCTGAGATGAGATTCTTCTGCCAGCTTTGGAAGTTTTAGAAAACTACCGTTTACAGAAATGAACGATCGGTACCAAACTTCGTAGTCATAACCTCACCAAAGAACAACCAATTTACGCTCAGCTTAACGCGAATTGTCTTCCGATTTTCATTTTTCATCATTGTTCTTCTTTTCAATCAACAACTATGAGCTTCCTGGGTTTTTGTTCACATTTCGAGAAAAAGTCACGTGCATTTTTGCAAAATGCTTCAAACTACATTCTGGCGGCTACATTTTTTGTTACTTCAGAACCCATTGAATTGTTTTTGAGTTAGAAGGTATGAGAAAGTGATAAACAAACCAAATGGCACGTTGACCAGTGAAATTTTCGGGGAAAATTACAGGATGAGAATGAAAAGAAGTGATGGCAAACATTTGAGTAATCCAAAGATGAGAAAAACTGGAAAAGGGGAATGGTATTGCTAGAAAAAACATTTGAATTACAATTTCAGAAAAAATATGTCATCGAGACCCGAAATTATATGATGGTCTGGCGGCCCTGGAGGTTTTTCGATTCCCGAAATAATTTTTGAATTAACAGCCCTAATTTTTAATGGGCCCTACTTAAACGGACGGCTGCGGTTTTGGAAAACCTTGGATCGGGGAGAGCCTAAGAACGCATTCAATTAAGTCTGAAAAGTGAATATGGATGTATCTTGCGTTGAGGTTTTTCTGTTCCGAAACGTGAAAAATTATTTGGAATAAATATGTAAATATGTAATTCGCTTACTCATTTTATAAGAACATTTGTTTTCAATTCAATTAGGAAATCTGTCCTAAAGCATTATAATGAATTTCTCGGACAAGACCGAAGTTAGTGCAATCTAAAGTCTGAATGGCATAACATTATAATTACTCTGTTGGATAATTAAAGCCAGGCAGTAATCTTTTTTCACATTATCCAGAAACTGTATATAGAATGTCATGATTATTCCAATGTTCAGTTTTTCGTAAATCCGATTATATCACATCATATTTTGCTTTTTTCGGGGTTCTTCAATCAAACATCCAGTCCAAAAAATGTAAGATCTCGTGCCATTTGCATGTTTTGATTTGTTTATCCCATGAATTTTGTTCTTTCACTTTTCCAATTTCTCACATAAACATACCAAAAATTATAGACTGGAGATGATCGAAGAATTACAAAATTTTTGGTTCAGTAAACACTCAAAAGTTCTTCCACCAAGGAAATCAAACATCCCAGTTTCAGATTCACGGGTTGAAACAGAAAACATATTGGGGATGTTCGCGGTATCTATTGAGAAGAATACTAATCTTTGTTAAACAAAATCGAGGAAACGGTTAAACCTTGAAATGCGCATGACGAAACGCTTTGGCCCCGCATGACAGAACTCTTTTTTAATGACACTACATGCGATTTAGTTTTCGAATAAAATGTTTTAGAAACCCGATTTGGTGAAGACTTGAATATTTGAATTTCTAATGTCTCATAAACTCTAGCCCACAAAACAACATCTCAGCAAATGGACAAGGCCAAAGTTAGTGCAATCTAAAAGCTGACTGGCATGACATCATCATTACTCTGTTAATCTCTTTTCTCACATGTTCCAAAGAACTGTATGTATAATGTCATGAATATTCCGATGCTCAGCGATTTGATCACATCATATTTCGCTCTTTTCGGGTTTCTTCGATCAAACTTCCAGTCTAAGAAATTGTAAGATCTCATGCCATTTTCCAGTTCTGGTTTGTTTCATCCACTAATATTACTCTTTCATTTTTCCAATTTCTCACATAAACATACCGAAAATTATAGGCTGAAAATGATGGAAGAATAACAAAATTTTTGTTCTGTTCACTCGAAAGTTTTTCCACCAAGAAAATCAAACATCTCAGTTACAGATTCACGATTAGAAATAGAAAAAACCGGGCCGTCCAGCTAGTCTGAGATAGAAAACTATTGAAATACAGTCTTGCAAACGGCAGTCACCAAAAAACAACAAACACTCAGAAACATCGAACAACGTATTCACAGTCTCAAAATGTTCAAAAATAACGTTTGTTTTAATCGTTTTGACTGTGATCTCGGATACAGTTTTCAGTAGTCACATTAATGAATTCAGACCTGCGTCATTTTTTCATTAATGAGAGCAAAAAGTTCAAAAAGTGTTGATCGAAGTCCATCTTCGGGCTACTTTTATACTTTAGAAGATCACGTGTTTTGTCATGAGCACACCGAGCCATGTGTACTTTCTATGGATATGTGGAGAGGATAAAATACTCTTTTTATTGAAAAACAAACTTCCGAGTCCGGTTGGAGTGACATCATTTGTTATTTTAGTCGGAGTACTTTATCTAGTTTTTTTAGAATCATCCTAGTACTTGGAACCAGTCAGTTTTGTATTTTTCCCAGAAACTGTATATTTTTGAGCTCTACTCTAATTAATGATTGATGAATTGCATTTTGATAAGTCAAAACCAAACATTTTTCGAACCAACTCAAACGTCAGAACTATTTATAAATACTCAAGATTCTCACAAAATTTTCCTGAAAGAATGAAGTACTTCAATACACTAATCCAATCCTTTGTACTCGTCATGATCTCTATTTTCTGTAACAAAAATAGAATTGTTGAAATCAAAAGAGACCACATCTATTTCGGTGCTTCCTGATCCATAAAACACGAAGTTTGGAAAACA
Organism: Caenorhabditis latens; assembly: GCA_002259235.3. Lineage (NCBI taxonomy): Eukaryota > Metazoa > Nematoda > Chromadorea > Rhabditida > Rhabditidae > Caenorhabditis > Caenorhabditis latens. The sequence goes on along the minus strand of CM056097.1, from coordinate 21,830,611 downwards.
GACCCACGCATCGTGCCCACGAGGTTTATTACTGAAACAAGAGTGTATGCAATATTTCATGCGAAACAAACTTGTTTACTACGAGTCCAGGCTAGAAATAAATATTCAAACAAAAGAAAATGTTACAGATGTTTCCAGATGTTGGTGTACTAATTGTTGATGAATCATGACTAGAGAATTTTAGGGATTTTCAGATTTCATATAGCTAAGTTGTTCACTACTACAGTACAACAAAAGTCCTAGAACTATAATCAAAAAACGATTGAGGGGTAATGTTGCGATAACAAAATGCGGGGTTCATTGAAAACATAATTTCATGAGGAGGGCTTTGAAAAAAAAACGATAAATCTTATCGATAATTTATACATTTCCATGTTAAAAAAACAAACTTTTTTCTACATATAATTGTAAACCTGACCCGAAGCTCGATTTACGGGGGCGCTCTTTCATATTTTATTCATAAAACGGTGTGAAAATACAGTAGTCGCACCGAGACCAAAACCTCGTTCACGGACGAAACTGTTTGCAAGCGGTCAGCCACCGGCGACTGGGTAATAAATTTGATTTGACATCAATTCATCATTGGACATAGTGAAGTAAATTACCAGCCGTTCGATAACCGTAGCAAGTCCTGATACACAAACTGTTTAAGATCTGTATCTCAATTCACAAATGATACTTCGTGTTTCAATTCCTTCTACAAAGTTAGCTCATTCCTTATGGTTCCAAGGATATTCTTCAGATTCAAACGTTAGAGAAATTGTTGTCCTTTGTACTACACAGTCCAAGCAGAACATAAATTGTTTGTTTCAAACCTCTCCCAACGTTACTCTCGTTTGCTGTTTAAGAAATCCCCCTTTATCATGTCTAATATGGTAATGTCTGTTTCGATTATATTCTCATTTTCTTCCTTCTTATTTTTTCCTTCGTTTTGATTTTCTACAAATCAGAGACAAAAAAAAAAGAAGAACAACATGACTTCAAGAAAGAGTGTAGAAGACGGAGAGACACTAGAGATGTCGTAGTATGCCGGCCAAATCCGCTGGAGTAGTTGCAACCACAGTCTCCATGACAACCGGCAGCTGCTATACTTGGAGCGAGTCAGTTGACTCATTTGGGTGGCGGAGACGTGAGCCGTGAGCCCCCAAGCCCGTGCCAGCCGGCACTGGCTGTCACTGGCTAGAGCCCAGAAAAATTTTACACTCAGAGATTCTGAGAAAGCAGAGAAAGGGGGATAAGAGACGTCAGCAAAATTTTTGATATGCTAGATGGAGATTAGTCATTGCAGAAGTAGAAAAAAAAGTGACAAACAAAAAAAGGAACAAATTATGTATTAGTACAAGTGATCGGAAATTAATTGAATACAAGCGATAGTCCATCAATCGATGTATTCATAATAGAAATTCATACTGGAGTGTTTGAAGGTGTATTACTGGAAACTCAGATATATTTTTTTTTTAATTAGGATTATGAGCATCAAATCCCTATTGAATTTGGTTCACTAGTTGCAAGCAGAAGACCGAATTGAACTCATTATTACTAACACGCGTACACCAAATCTCGCTAACACTGGAACGCGGTTTTGAAGCCGCATAACTCAAAAACTAAAGAAATTTCTAGGGAGTACTAACTCAAATTAGAAAACCTTTGAATTAAAAACATGAAAGAGTCTACCCATCTCTACAAGATAATTTCAGATCTCGTGCTTCTGATCTTGGTCTTCTTGCAATTTGTGCTGAAATGGCAATGGGAGTCTCAATTATTGAAGTTTCGATGTATTATCACCATTAACACGACTAGTTTTAATGACTAGTTCAGAGTTTCTGATCCAGAAAACAATCAGATTTTGAAAAGTCATTCTGCCAATACTTTTAAAATCCAAAATTGTATACAGTTGTTGGCTCACAGCTTTTGTTTCTCGTACAATACCGCTCAAAATTATATTAAGTTTTGGTTTTTCAAGTTGGAATGGTCTAACTTCGAGAATGTGTCATGGTAATACCGATTGTTCCATCATGTAGGTTTTCAATGCACCTTACAGATCACAAGCAGAGCTCCACTTTTGTAGTTGACAACTTTTTTGTACCGACACTCTCTAGAGAGTTGTTGTCATTTTATGAAAACAGCTCGCACTACTTTGCACCGGAATGGAACTATTTGAGAGAGAGAAATTACTTTGTCGATATGTAACTTGCTAAGGAGCGTCCGTACAGAAAAGTTGCCAACTCCAGAAATGGAGCTCTACTCTTGATCTGTGTAATCCCAATGATAGTTAGTTTTACTATGATACTCTCAATGTCGGCCCGTTTTCAACGGCAAAAAAGCTAAAGTTAATATTCTTTTCAGCGGTACTGTATCATTGATTGTATCCCCTGTTTCAATGGATTCAATCGATAGGAAAACAATTTTCCCTACCTACCTTCCTACCTTATCAAGAACTTTGGAATCCTCGTCCAATTGTCATAAACGCTTTGACAAGCCCATTATTGATGCGTCAACCAATATCCGATGTCCTGTTCAATGCGGAAGTGTTAATTAACTATTCACATTTATTAACTTTTGTCAAACGTATAATTTACAGTATGCTTGTTTGTTTTTTGTTTACTGATGTCTCACAGAATGATTTTTTGACCAGTTCAACAAATCTGAAAACAAACTGTTGGTGCAAAAAATACTAGTTGTTCGAACTGTGGGAGTTTCTCAGAAGTCATTAAGTCGCTAACATACAAGTTATTTGTATTCAACAAGAAATTTCACACCTACAGAATCCACTGTTCAATAGTACAAGAAGCGTGAGATTTTGCGATTTTTCATGTAAACAGAGTAGTATTTGTTTTCCGTATATGTTCGTGTTACAGATTCTGCATACTTCCCCAAAGTCTATTTCTCTGCCCTCATCTGTTAACTGCGTTTTGTATCTTCCTTATCAGTAGTGACTAATCGTTTTGACAGATCTCCCAACATTTTTGCATACCATTGATGATCTTAGGTATGTTTCTTGTTTTCGTCAAGAGCTCCGCCCAAAAACTACCATCTTCTTTTCTTTATATTCAGTGAACCGTTTAACTAAAAACTTCTCATTCATCATTATCTTCTTTCCTTTCTGCCCTTCCGTTTCAATGCACTGATTAGTCTTAAAAACACAAACACAACCCTTGGTCGAACGTATTCAGTGTTTTTTTTTTCTTTCAGTACCCAAAAACTGATTAGTCACACTGTGAGAATCTCCCACCATTTGTAGATACGCATACGATGTTTGTTTGAAAAACTACGTATGTTTTCCGCTTTGTTGTTATGACAAACTTTTTTCTTTAGTGTGTTCGGTTTCTGGTTGAGTGGTTTTCTGTTATTTTAATTTGAAAATTCTGCTAGTCATGTTTTCCCTGACGTTCGAATGAGTCTACTCTCTTAACAAGATAAATTTCAGACAATGTCTAATCTCAGTTGTGCCCCTCCGACCGATGTGGATCGTCTCAGGCGTCTAGATTTCCAATTGTCTCTACTCGCTGGGTTTATTATAACTGGTGCAACTTTCTACTACGCTTTTTTAGCTTTACGTCTGATTTGGAAGACACCAATTTATGAAATGACTGCCAAATTATTGATGTCCCAGTTAATGGTGTTTTGTGTCATGTATGAGATATTCTATTGCTGGGAAGAATTTCTTTCATCCTACAAAATTATTTTTGAAAAAGACCATCCATGTATCCAATTACAATCCTCACTGGATTGTGCTTTTCGTTTCAAATGTTCAATGGGCTTTACTAGTGGCATGATATATAATCAGACTGGACTTATAATAGAAAGAATGATTGCAACACGCTTGGAAAACTACACGAACAAAATAAAAGTTAATATTCGAATTATTATCTTCTTCGCTGTTCCTTCATCTAGTATACTAACTGCCTATCTGATTGTGTTGGATGATCCTTTGGAAGGATATGTATTTGCCTGTTATGTGATCCCAAAGCAAAGTATTTTACGGACCAAAATTTTCCTTGTGACGTGTTTTGTTTTAACTTTATTGGTTTTGATAATGGCGCTGCTTATCAAAAAATACATAAAGAAATATGAATACTCGTGAGTTTTTCTTCATTTGCCTCTAAAAAAATCTATTTTTGCAGAACCCGATTCAGAGTGAGTTCCCGTTTTCAAAACCGGCAAGCCATTGAAACGACGAATACTATATGCATTTTGAGTCTATTTTCAAGTATTTTCTTGTTTATCTACACTGTTGGTATCTTTGTCTTGTTGGCAGTGAGACCTTCTATCTCACCATTTGTCTTCAATTCGTTTGTCACCTATGTCTATGTAAGTTGTTAGAAACTCAAAACTCAAACAAAAATTTGATTTTTAGACTATTCCGTTTGTTGCATTCATGATTCCCCGTGTGATTCTCTACCGCATCCGAGCAACACGTCGCAGCCGGGTGCATGCATTGAATGAATTTGCTCATGCGAAACAGACACAAGACGAACATATTAACGAATTGAAAATAATGTGGTCTTGAATGATATCATCTTCCTATGCGATGATCTTGTTTTATCAGTTATACATATGAAAACTTGAATAAAAATATAAAAGAGTAAAATGTTCATTTCACAAAAATGACGTCAATTTGATTTACAAGGCGAAAGTCTTTGGAGCCGCAAATTTCAAACGATCTCGAAATTTGGTTATAGGAACTTTCGACTACGGAGAGACTTATTCTCCCATCAAAACTGGCTAAATGCTTCTGCGAGCCGAGTTATGAACAGTGAAACTTTTCAAAATTCCGAATTGACCAATAGAATCCGTAAAGATCCCCGTAGTCAAAAGTACCTGCACCAAAATTTATAGAGAGTTTGAAAGCCGCGTCTTCAAAGACTTCCCTTGCCAGCCGAGATGAGTGCTACCGTAATATTAGGGGTTGGCATGTTCTAGGCCAGGACTGCTTTTTATTTTGACAATCACGATGCTAAGTTTGAAAAATAGTTAACAACTTCAAAGACTAGCTTTCAGGTCTCGCAAATTAGAAAAGCAATCCTGGCTATCCAATTATTTGGATTCAAGCTTTATAGTGACACAAAAAACGTTGAAAATGTAGCCACACACCTGGAACCACAAATCAAAAAAAATTTGACTGCACTGGCAAGCTGATTTTTGGCATAAGGACCGAACCCACAGATTTTCTACTACACAAACATCTTTCTGTCGCTCCATCTAAGCTCACATGAAGACGGGAGACCTTCTCCGTTTTTCTAAAAACAACTGGACCATCCTTGAAACTCAAGAACTCATTGCTCTATTTTCGGAAAAAAAGTTACAAGTTTCATTACATAAATGAGGGCGTCTTAGCCAAATCTATCTGTGACCAAATTTGTCATAATTTCATATAGCAAAACGTCATATGATGTGTCGTATTTTTTTCAGTTGGGAAGCCTCACCAACCTAATATGTTTTTCACACCTTTATGCATTTTTGATTCATCGTTGTTTATGCTATTTGAGACATCTGCCCAGTTGACCTATTCTGAACATTTTCCCGTCGTTTTATTTATGTGATATATCAGTCCCTTCTCTTTATTTCGTGTTGCTCCCTTCGAAAATCTTTCTTTTCGCCCCGTGCCTTCTGCTCATTTTTTTTTCTTCTTGGCAGCTGGCACGGAATTAAGAGAAATAATGTTTTTTGCAAAAATAAAGAAGGGGAAGATGTTGGTTACAGATGGATGAATGGGAAATCGAGTCGAGTAGAGACTTTTGAAATTGTGGGAAAAAAACCATGTAGGATTATAGGAATCAGGAGTGTAGAACACTATTTTTGTAGTTGACAACTTTTTTGTAGAATATTCAATTAAATGTAAATTAATTGGGTATAAAACTATAAACTATAAAACTGATTACGACTTACAAATCTCATGGTCAGTTTTTTTTTCATAAAAGAGTCAGTAATCTCCTGTGAAGCAGAAAAATGAATTTTCATCACTCGTGATTTCTGCCATGTTGTTTTCTATTAAAAAGCTGTTTGAATTTCAAAAATCGTTCATTATTAATTGAGTGTATATAAAAAACATATTCAACACCTCAACAATGTTCACTCCTGTAAAAATGTCACTGTCTTCGCATTCACATATCTACAGGATTGTCTGACGTTTTGACTTTGCGCATCATTGTCTATTTGTCTTTGCAAAGGATTTCTTCTCTCCGCACTTTCATTACTACATGTCGCTTTCTCCAAATTTTTGAAATTTGTAATTTTGCACTTTGGAAGTAATCGAAAAGTGGCCCTTCACAATCATTCTTCTCGATACAACCGATCCCCGATTCTTGTTCTCCGCCGACAAGTTTCCTTCCTCCTTGGCTAGGCGGCCCTGAGCGACGAAGAAGAAGAAAAGAGTATAAACAACGGCGCGGCGGGTCGGGGTGGTCGATATATAATGACATTCACTCTTCATCTCTCTCAGCGCGTTCGTGGTGTAATGGTCAGCATGGATGCCTTCCAAGCATTCGACGGGGGTTCGATTCCCCCCGAACGCAGATATGTTTTTGGGTGGTTTTTGAATTATTTTTTGATGGAATTGGGTTCGTATCATCACAGCAAATGGGAAAACTATAATTTTTAGAGTTTCAAAGTTGGAAATACATCAATGGCGATGTAATTGAAATAAAGTCCTCGTGTAGAGAACGCCAATCGTGATATTTCACCACAGAAATGACTTGATACCACTGAAAGAAGTGCGACCGTAAAACTTTGATAGACGATTTGAACTTGTTTGAAGTTTTTGATTTTCAAAGAACATTCATTATTAATTTTTATTTTATTATCAACCGGTTTTGATTAGTTTTTTCTCAGAAAATCCAAGTGAGTTAACTAATCAATTTTCGTGCTTTTCCGTCATTTTCGTGGTTTTACCGAGTTAACAGATCCTATTTCAGGACTTTATTTGGTTCAGATTACTGTAATAATTTCAAAAACTTTAGTCTGTTCTCAGGTTCGCTGGTTTTCAATTATAAATGTTTTATCGTACATTTCTCTAAGACAAACTATATCTATTTTTTGAAGATTCTGGACAATTAAAAAGAAGACAAACGCACTCGACCAAAGAATGAGAGAGCAATCTCTCAGCATGCTTTCTTTCTTTTAACAAGCTTGCTGGTAGAATTACACACTGATACTCCCGTCTACTTTTTTCTATCCCTTCAGAGCAAAACAGCATAGTAAGAGATAGAAGACAACAACGATGTAAACATTATTGATTTGAAGCGGCGGCCTTTTTCGTTTCTGAATTTTTTCTTTCAAGATTTTTTTTCTAATCTGAACCAATTTTCAGTATGTCATCGTCTTCAATCATCATTTTCGTCATTCTTCTTGGATCAGTGACACCATCTACTCGATTCCATGTGAATGGCATTCTATCTTGCTCTCTGGAGCAATTCTGGTGTTTTTTAATTGAACTCCGGGAGATTGACACGTTGTAAGTGAGATATACTACCCCCAGCTCATCATTTATCTGGAAAAATTGTGTTTACAGACGGGTAACTGATGACAGAATTGACACTTTCGGAGGAAAGTGCACATATCAGCCGTCCTACGATTATGAATTGAAAGGAGTGCAAGATGGAGACGGGTTTAAGAATGTGAGTTGTCTCCAAATGTGATTTCCTACTATTTAATTTATTTTTCTCAGAAGGAATATGAAATTGGCGTGACAATAAAACATAACTGCACTCTTATAAAAGGTCATATCCGGAAAGTGTCATTACCTGTTTTTTATGAGTCCGTTGACGCTGAGTGAGTTTTTAATACTTGAACTTTCGAAAAATAAAACTTCAATTCCAGAACGTTTGTATTCACCTGGAACTTGAAGTTAGCTCAAAATGGAGCTCTCGTTGAAGATTATTGGAGTTAAAAGTATTTTTGGGCCTTCGAATGTTATTCTAAAACTTTTTTGTATGTTTCAAAACTGATTGTCTCATTTAATTGTACTACTGGTCCCCACCAAAATTATTTTTTTTTTCTGTAATTTATCAGTTTTTCATTTTTGCTTTTGAACCAACTCTGTTTAACACAATTTTTTTTGCACATATGAAATATAAACAGCAGCAATGAGACGTCGAATATGAAGAGATTAACACATATAGAAATATATAATTATAGAAAGTGTAGTTGGCGATGGGGCGCTAGAGGAAGTAGTCGAGGACAGAGTCACCTTTGTCGGTAAGGTCAACGTTCCATTCGATGGAGATTTCACTGAATTCACATTATTAGTTAAAAAAATTTTCAAAGCTACTATAACTTACTATTCAAAAACCGAGGCATATGTGATGTTGCGGTTGATTTTCTTGACACTTCCAGGCTCCTGGGTGCAGTTGTGACTAACACTCATTGCGATTTCATAGAAATACTAAAATTAGTTGGAATTATGATTATTCCTCTTAAATAGTTGTACTTACATTGTCAAGTCCGTCACCCTGCTGACTACCCATGATACTGTACCCCACATTGTCGGAGTCCACGCATTGAAAGCCTGTATCACCGATCTGGTCGTCGAACGCGACCCTGTAAAAGTATTATAATTAAATTTCTCACGATATCAACAAAACAACTCACAAGGTGTCCTTCTCTACCATCTCCACCAGATAACACCATTTTTGAGGTAAGGAACAGGAAAGAGTCCCGTCAGCTCGGAAATTGGTGGTTTGTACTACAGTCAGAACGGCTAATAGCCAAAGAGTGGGATTCACCACATTCATTTTTTCCAGCGGAGAGCGGATGAATGAAGTTAGTATCTACTGTTTATTTCAAAATAGTGGCTTCGAAATGGGCGGAGCCAAAACTCGATTTCCATTTATATGAGAAGATTCATCTTTTGAGTTAGTGGGAGCAGATGGAAATTGGAAATTTTCGTATGCGGCAAGTTGATTAATGAGTAATACGGGTGAAGATTGGCTTTTTGAATAAGAAAATTGGCTTTTTTGGAAAAAAATTGAGTGACCGAGACACACTACTATCTTGCGTAATTAGAAAGTGGCAGTTCATTTGGGAAAAAAAGAAGGATCCATTAAACGAATAAACGATCAGAAAAACGGAATGCTACTAGGAATTGCGAAATTTGGAAAAGGATCATAGGTGATATGTGATCAGTTGAATTGGAAATCTGAAAAAATATTGTTCAGAAGTTTAGTGTCAAAAGTTTGATCCTGAAAACTCGGAGATCACCGAAATGTTTTTCCCGGATTCCCTATGAATTACAAATACATTCGATGCCGGACCGGTGAACTTAAAAATTTTACATTCGGTGGATAATGATGTGAACAAAAACTAAGATTTACCAGATTTATTGTAAAAATTCTAATATAATTCTTTCTGCGTATCTCATACAATCGAATTTAGTAAGTTCTGAGAAGATTCTGTATTTCTGAAGCCACGTGGAGTTTGCAAAGGATAGTCCAAATTGAGCTTTTATTCTAAAAATTTGAATTTTTTGAATTCAGGTTGCACAATGCTATTCTTGTTATTATCTCATATTAATAAATTCCTTTCCAATTATTTCATCATCAAATGACCTCATCTACCAATCATGAGTAAATCACTATTGAATAACTAACATCCCACCTATGATTGATTTGACTAGGAACAAAATGAAAATCTTGCACTTTTAAATATAATTAAGCAAAAAATGTGCGAAAAGAATGCTGTAAAATCTCAAATAGAAAGTCCATTCAACTCGGTAAGTCTTTCGTTTTATAGGACATATCACACTCTCCCTCTCTGCAATTTTCCGAAATTCCATAAATACCGAAGGGAGAAATAAGTCTTTAGTGTGTGTGTACTCATCAACCAAGTCAACAACAAAGAAAGGAGGTGACCTCGATGCGTGCCGCTGTCTCCTCTCCCCCTTTCTTCTCTCCCTCTTCCTTTCTCCTAGTCATTGACTCTAGAGGAGTAGTACAATGTGGCCGCGTGGCCTAATGGATAAGGCACCAGACTTCGAATCTGGGGATTGCAGGTTCGAGTCCTGCCGTGGTCGAAATCTTTTTGCTTTTTTGTTTTAGACTGGAACGTATTTTAAAAACAAAATTAGTTGATTTCGGATTATTTTTAAATGTTTTTTTGAAAAAAAACCTACATTTAAATGTAAGAGGTTTTTATGATAAAAATCGAACAAAAAAAGTTTTATTTGTTTTGGAGACTCGGGAAAGGTGAAACAGGGGGTGAAAAAACAACACAAGAATAGAAACAAGGATAGATTTCCTTTTGAAATTCAAATACACTAGGAGGAATTACCTCGGAAAGATGATACCTAGTTAAACATTTTCACACGAATTATAAACTTTTGTGCAGAAACAGTGTACACTGTGTCGTTGTAACAAGAATTCATAAAAAAATCTGCATTCATTTAAAAAAAAGTAGTTTTGGAACCAAACAATCCTTATTTTAAGTATGTTCTTTTATTGAACGTATCCGCAAGTTGTCTGGCGTCAAATTATTTGTATTACTCTGAATACAGCAGTATGTGTATTGTATTCAATCAAATATAAACAACTTTGTACTTTCAGTCTTTACATCTTTTGGTCAGTGGTCAGACTCAACGTTAAACATCAAAACTCAAATATAGTTTACTGATAAGGAGTCGCTAACCCGGGGATTACTTGTTTTATAAAAAGACACGTGTGGTGATTATCAGGAACAAAAATCTTTGAAAGTTGTCTTCATTTCGATGTATTTTCTTTTTTAATTTTCCATATTTTTTAGTTTTTGAAATTTACGTTTTCTTCAAATAGTTTCAGATATGATGTGGTGGACACTCGCACTATTCGCGGCAGCTGTATTCTTAGGCAGTAAGTGGGGTAATCAAAACTTAAACATATGAGTATTTCTCCAGGAACAGAAGCGTCAACATGTTCTTGCTATGAAGCTGGTAACTACACTGGTCGTTCTGCTCCAATTAGCAATCCCTTTAACCCTGATGGCTACTCACCTTGCTACACATCACCATGCTCATATGTTGCGTACAGTGGAGATGAGAATCATATCTGGACTGTAAGTTGTCTTTTTTACTTTGAAAATTTGGATAATTTCAGCGCCTCACATTTCACTGGGGAACTACTACCAATTCAGGCGGTTTGGTGAAAATCTTTGATGGTACTGATACTTCTGGAGCACCAATCATTCAGTGAGTTGTTTTCAAGGCGATATATTAATCTAGTTTTGATTTAAAGGTTGAACGAAGGAGAGAATGTGCTCAGTGGATCCACCAAAAGTCTCATCAAGAGTACGTCATCCAGAATTACTATTACGTACACACAAACAGGAACTGACTCTAGTAAGTGTAATATAAAGCGAGAGCACTATTGGATTCTACACTCAATCAAAAACGTTTCCCTCAAAATTTATTTTTCAGATGTGTTCTACGGAGTCATCAAGGCTATACCACCACAATGAAGTGGTGTTCCAGATGTAATTACTATTTGTTTTAATAAGTATTTGCTTTTCTAAATAAAATTTTCAATTTTTATTCAATGCTCTTTCAAACTGATAAGAACTCACGTGTCAACTTATGTATTGGAAACAATTTTCATTTCCGAGACATATAGAAAATTGATGATTGTGTTTGTTCTGATTACCAATTGTTAAAAATTCAATTTCTCTAGTAACGAAAATGCTCATTCAGAATCATTGTTTGTCAGGGTTTTCTTACTTTATTCAAATTCTTTTTCGTTTTTTTTTTGTACCTGATCTGGAATGGAATTTCATACCAAATATGGCAGTAAACAAGAACGATTCCACTGATAAGAACTAAATACGTCAACAAAAGTTACCCACTGCTAATTAGATGAATTTCATTTCTTTTGAAGTTTTAACTTTATTTGTGGCAGAATGAGATGGATTTCAACAGCTATGCTATTATTGTTCTCCATAAGTGGTGAGTTCTACTGATTGGTCCAAATATTGAACGGAGTCTTTTTTTAGGAACTCGAACATCAAGTTGTGTTTGCTTTGAAACTAGAAATTATACTGGTCACTCGTAATCAGCAATTCGTATGACACAGACAATTTTGCTCCTTGCTACACATCACCATGCTCGTTTGTTGCTTATAGTGGGAATGACAACTATATATGGACGGTATGCATTTCCATCTTAATAAGTCGCAGTCTACTAGATATTTTCAGAATCTCTTTTTCAACTGGGGGACCACTACTAATTCTGGTGGTTTGGTACAAATCTTTGATGGTCCTGATATCATTGGAACCCCAATTATTGAGTAAGTCGTTTTTTGAGAGGTAATTTCATTTTTTGACTTTTAGGGTGAATGAAAATGTGACCATGGGATCTGCTAAAAGTCTTATCAGAAGTAAAACACCCAGAATCGCCATTTTGATCTCACAAACAGGAACAAATGCTGGTAAGTTGGTGATGTTACGACAAAAAGTTTAATTTTTTTGCAGATGGATTCTACGGTGCCTTTAAAGCCATTCCGAACTAATGGCATTGCTATTTTGACTATTAGTATATCTATAGATAATTGAGCACATTCATACTTGAACTGTTTTTTTATGTCAACACCACTACTGATAACTGAATAAATATTTTTATAGATAGTTGAAAAATCTTTCCAATTAGTAGGTAAGTCAAATTTTAACTGTTTCGACCTCAACACTGGACAGTATCATGTAAAATTCTGTTATGACGAAATGTGGGCTTTGGTCTCATCAGCAGTGTGAGCCCTTGCATATAATCAAGTTTTTGAACTAATTTCTAAGAACTTGACTATTCTGATCGGTTTGAAAGCTATGTATTCTGGTCATACTCACCACACATCATGCGTTCAGTCCGATATAGTTGATGACAACATTTCGAAGAGTTCCTCTATTCGTCTGACATCTCATGTTTTCTGTTCATAGGTGCGTCCATAGGTGCCGAGCATCAACGGAAAACGTGTCTGGCCAGTTATGCAAGAAACCGTGGAATGTAGAATGCAGACTTTCGAGCAAGACATCTAATGAAAGTTATGGAGGGGTTGTGAATGGAGCAGTCAGAGATCTGAAAATAATTCAATTGATAAATAATTTCACAGCGAATTCCTTACATTAATAAAATAGAACGTTTTGATGAAGACGGGTCTTTGGAGTGGTTGGTGAAGTATCCATTAGCATTGCAGTCTTCTCCAAGAACTTTGCAGCAACTGTTCCGATAGTAGAGTTGTTATGTGCCACATGGGTATTTTTCGGTTTTAGGCACATCCAAACCAAGTGGAGCAATCAACCAATACTTGTTAATGTCAGAGAAGCGGAAACCATTAAAGGTCTTCAACGTTGTCATTCTGATATTGCCCTTGCACGCAGTTAGAAACTTGTCACGACAAGATTTTCTTATTTCTGACCTTGATCATGATCTTCAAAGCAAACAGTGTTGCCGAGGAGTTCCAAATATTTATAAACGATAACATCTTATTGACAAGAAGTTTTGTATGTTGCCTTTATCAGTATCCTCAAAGTCTGTTGCCACTCACTGAAACCAGGTCAAAGAGCTTCCAGGGATTAGAAATTTGTCCAAGTGTTCGGGACATAGCATTATCCATTTCAAACCAGTGAAAGAGATGGAGATCGGCAGTATTCTTGAAACTTCTTTTTCTTTTCAATTCCAAGATAGTGAGCAGCCGGTTCGAATGGTATCCCTGCAGAACATAGTCCAGCAATGATTAGAAGACAAATACGCACTCATGGTTCAGCATCTGGTTTCGAGACTCCGTGGTTTTGGATGTGATTTTCCGTCTGACATCTTGTGTTTCGAATGCAGAATGCAGACTTTCGAGCAAAGACAACTAATGCATGTCGTAGAGAAATAGTGAGTGGAGCAGTCAGAGATCTGAAATTATTTCAAAAACTCACCTCAATATACTGTCCCATTTCCTTGAACAGCAAGGTGCCGTGACAACTTAAGCAACATTATTTTTTGATGGTTCTTCTCCGACAGCAGTGGATCGTTTGTGATCACATTTCCAAGTTTTATCGTAGGGCAGCACCTTTCAGCATCAATTTGTAGACCGCAAACTCCTAATTCATATAATTGACATTCATATGAAGTTGCTGAGTATTGGGGATAGTCTCCAGAAATAGTGGTGTTCAGAATCAAAGGGTTCCGTTTGAAGTCCGGCAGCGGTTATTGCTTTTCTCGCGTGTAATGCGAAAATTGCAATAATTCGTTCCCAACAAATGATCAAATAGTCGTCCGCTCGATCTTCAATTAGATGAAAAAATTGGTTGACAATACCACAAGCTTTTGGATGCAACAAGAATCTTTGACAGTTCTTCATGAAGAACGAAACAAAGTTGAATCCAGTTTCTGTGTAGTACATGTCCGGAAAAAGATCCATACGTACTCAAGCAATTATTTCGTCGACAGATTTCAGGAATAGAATTGGTTTCTCAGTCGCCATAAGGCTGAAGAAAATATCCATTGACTGCCATCCGCCGGTTGCGTTCTCAGAACCTTGATCTGCTGTGGATATCCACTCGGATTCTGATAGGAACTTCTTCCATCTCAAGACGAATGCGATTCTCACGACCAGGGTTAGGTGTTGCGAATATCGGTTGTTTGTATGCTGAAACAATGTTTGTAAAATAAGAATTGATAATGTAAGAACTCACTTGGCATAGTAACGTCGTTGACGTTTTGCTCCTTGTAGGAGATTCTCGCGTTCACGCTCATGTGTTGCTCTTCTGCTTTATGACGTTCTCGTTCTTCAGTTTTCAGCGTCTCATTTCTTCTTGTTATCTGCTGTAGAAAAACTTGACGAGCTTCTTCTTGAAATCAAAATTTGTTCTTGTCTGATTCTTTGCACTTTTTGAGATTTTTAGCAGAAATACTTTCCAAAGCACGATTAGTCATAGGATTCAATGAGCCAGGGTTTGGTATTGCGAACAGAGGTTGTCCGCATGCTGAAACAATCTTCATAAAAAAAGAATTGATAATGAAAGAACTCACTTGGAATGTTAAGCCGGTTCAAGCTATTTGTACTAAGGTGGCCGTTGTTGGTGCATTGGCAGATTAATTCCTTGTTGGAGATTGTTGTCGTTGTCTTATTCAATTTGGCATGTTGAATGCGCTCATACCCGGAAGTTGCTGAGTCTGGGAAACAGGTGACGTTCTGGCAAGATCCGCTGGAAGCAGATGATGAAGATGTTGAAGCATCATTAGACGGGGCGGCGGAAACTGCATAAGCACTAGCAACATCGGTAAGCGTGGCTCGTGATGAACGTGCAACAGGGGCTGCTGAAAGTAATGATTTTATTTTAGAAATCTCAGAAAATTTGAAGCAAATTGTAAAATTTCCAAATAATGAACTTTGCAAATAACCGAATGCAGGCGCGCGTCGCCCAACAGGAAATAACAAGATTTCAAGAAAACTTACATTTAGAAGTTAAGGTATCAGCTTCTTTTTCCCTTGTTGCAGAAGTAGAGGTAGATTCAGCTTCCGCAGTTATCGTTTTTTAAGCTTCAGGTGACATGACTTCTTCACTTTCAGTTGCACCTTCTGCAGTCTTCTCTTGCTCTTTGTTTTTTCTCCTTGTCTCTGTCAGTTTCACCTTCTTCAGCCGGTTTCTTGCCTTCTTTCTTGTCTTCTTTTTCTCTTCATCACAATTTCGAATTAAAAACGTCGGTGGATGGTTTTCACTTCTTCGTCGGGGTCTTGACATCAATAAAGTGGCAACGTATTGAGGTCTCTTCTCGATAATGTCATCAGTGATTGCTCTTGCTTGTGTGGCTGATCCAGTGACAGTGTAATCAACAGAGTTCACCTGGACCTCGCTTCCATTCTATAATCCAGACTTCTAGGATGTGACCGCTCTGACAGACTTCAAAGTTGGCTAGGAATATTATTTTCAGGGCCTTCTCGCTAGCAAGCAACGTGACATGAGTCAGAAACGTCGTATTGGCACCTCCGAGCTGATTACGATTCTTGTCTTCCACCGAAATCAGATTACGTGCGCCAAACATCGCATTTCTGCTCACTTTCATAATCGACAGCTCTATACAATCGTGATGAAGATGCTGTAAAGGTTAATTTTCAGGATTTGACATGGAAGAAGGTGTGATAGTACTAACCCTTCTGCTTTTTTGGCCATTTAGTTATCGTCCAGACAATAGAAAGTTGCTTTTCCTTCTAAAACATCTGAAGACGTAGGTGAGGATTCTGCTGTAAAAGATATTTGTTAAAAATGGAGGAAAACAAAGCATAGACGCATCCAAAGAGACGAGAAAAGGGAAAAATCGATAAATTTCGGATAAAATATGAATAAACTCTTTTTTTTCAATTGTTTCACTAAATAACCAAATCATCAGACACGGTTTATCAATTTTATTTTGCAAAATGAAGGTAAAAATCAATGCAAGTATTTTTAAATTCAGTTTTTGTTTGATTTTTCTCAAAAATCATTACTAAACTATTTGCAGACCGATTTCACAAATTTTTTAATTAAGCAGTCGAAATAATTTTTTTATTCTTCGCAATAAGTCAAACATTTTGAAAATCTTTTAATTTTTGGTGAGACGCATGCGAAAAAAAAGAAAGAAATCGCAGTTGGCACAGAGCCAAGTCTTTTCTTCTCGTTGTGTGCGCATTTGCGTCAACGGTGTTTGCGGACTTGTCGACCGTATGTAGAAAAAAATAATAGAAGAGTTCGCAGATGACATCGGATTTTTCTATCAATTTATCGGAAAATCGACGAAAAAGAATGAATTCAGGAAGATTTTCAAAGGAAACAATAAAAATGCAACATTTAGCGAATCACAAACAGAAAGTTATCGATTTTGGGATTGTCAATGAATGGAGTAACGAAAAACGCACGGTTTACTAGTGTGGTGTATATTTACAGGTTGCCGGTTGCAGTCCCGGAGCTCAGTTGGTGAAAAATGTCATATAATGTCTATTGAAACACAAAATACGAGATATTGGCAGGCTGGAAAAGCAACGGAAGCGAAAAATATGTTGAACTTCACAATTAGAAGACTTCTTCGTGGGGAAAAATACAGAAATTACTAAATATTCACAGAAAAATGTATTCAAATGGGAACAAACAGTGAGAATAACAAAAAACAAGCAAAACATTTCATTTTTTAACCACGATCCACTTTTAAAAAACGAAGAAGCTGGGAAAGCTTGTGTTTGTGAACGTTTCAATAAAAATCTTGCGATTTCCGAATTTCGTATGCAACTTTCGGAGTTTTTTGTACTTTTTCTGGGTTTAAAACGTGATTTTCAGATGAATGATTGAAATTTTCGCAACTGTTGTTTAGTTATGTTGCAAAAAATGAAGAAGACCTGTTTTCTTCAATCAAAACTGTATGAAAGTGGTCAAAAAGTATTAAATTAACGAAAATAATGGACAATTCATTTATTTTTCAAGTGGCAGATACTTTTCTGAACAAAATAATCGAGTAATCAGATTTTGTTCACGCATCACAGAAGAATTCTAGTTCAATTTTTCATGCGGTTTCTGGCTGTTTTTGATAAACTTTTAGTTTCATAGTGTGAAATGTTTCAGCTACTGTAAATCCGATTGGAGACTGGGAGTAATAAATTTTTATGGCATGTATTACAAAATGTAAGGTTCGTGAAAAATTCTGACCGGAAACATCTCCGGCACAACGTATAAACTCCCTTCAGGTGGATTTCTAAACCTCTAAACGCACAGTCTCACAGGAAAGACACTGGTTCATTTGTATTGCTCTGCTTTGCTACACAACTCTTTGCTTTTGTGCTTTCAGCTGATTTTTTTCTCTGTGTCTCTCGACTAAAAATCTACTATAAAAGGCAACTGCTGGCCTAAAAATGTCATTCTGCATATTACTCTGTCTTTCTCCTGCTGACGCAATGAACGCGTCGCCTCTCATGTTAACCACTGATTATTTTTGAATTCTAAATGTTTTTATTATTGTATCTTTAATCTTTATATTACTATCATTACTGTGGGTTTTGTCCCGATTGAAAAAGTAAGTTGAAATCCATCTTGCCCCGAACACATAGAAAATCGATAAATGAATGCGGCTTTTCCCAAAAAAAACATGTTTGAATGCATACAATTTTCTTTTAGAGACTTTTAACGAAAATTTATGTTTCAGTTCGGCAAACCCGGCGAGTGGAGAAAAAATTATTCAATAATCCCGATCGTGCCCAATCGTTGGCGATGCATTGGACGAATTGAAGGAAACTACTGATCAAACTGCGTTGACTACTGGATGGGCTCTTCAAAAAAAGCAAGTACGAAAACCATTTGAACCTCATGTCAAACAATTGTTGGTAGAACACCTCAATAAAGGACTCCAGGGTAAACGACTGGATCCAAGAACAATTGAAAAACGAATGATGGCTCTACGCAGACGGCTCACTGATATTTCTACTGCTTGAAATAGAAGAAAACAGCCAAATCGCAGACTTTTCATCAAGAGGAGCACAAAAAACTAGAAAACCTGTGCAAGAGAGACACCGGAGGTACACAAGTAGACTTTGGCGGGACAGAGGAAGAACACGAAGATGCTAGGTGGATCCGTTTTATAAAAGATGAATCGTTCTGGACTGAAAAGGACGAACTTTTGATGCTATCCATGAACAGGCAGATTCCCTCTTCGATTCATCTGAACAATATTGGCTCTAAAACATCATAAATGTATCATAAAATAAATAAATTATAAAATCTATCTTACAGTCGGAAAAAAACTTTGGACCACAGTACATCGTCTGATTGAAAACTGTAAAAAACAGTGACACAATTTTGCCGTATTTCGGAGCCATTAGCTCTAAGAATGCAACTTTTTTGTTGAGTCTTTCCCCATTTCGAGACTCTTCACGAAATTCGTTACGTTGTCTAATTTCATTCACCCGGAAGGAACTTTCAGGTTATTCAAATTCATAAAACTTGTAAAATTTTCACACATCTTTACTTGGAAACCATATTGTAAAACCAAAAGCTAGAAGATCTTCTCACAGACCTTCAAAATATACTATGTTTTTACAAAAATTGAGAGTCCTTCCAAATGCATGCGGAAGTCGTGTCTAACATCAGATATGTACATTGTAAAAGTGTTTCAACTACTGTGACTGGAGACTGGAGTAATACATTTCATTGTCACATGTATTCCCGCTTAACGTATGAAACTCCTTCTACTTAATTTAGGTAGATTTTTGAACTTCCAAAAGCACTATCTCACATGAAACACGCGGCTTCATTTGTATTGCTTGCTTTGCTACCAAACTCTTTCCTCTTGCAAAGAATTCTTATTTTCTCTGAATGCAGATTGTAATTATACAGAGTTCAGTTTCAACTAAAAAACTCAAACAAACGGAACTCCCACTAATCATTTGAAATGGCTTTATTCTTAGTCGCCCTTTTAAAATCATGACTAAAATATTCAACTAGCTGGAAACCAAATTAAAAGAAAAAACTCGGAGGCGAACTGGAGCGGATAACAGATTGGGAATCAGTACAGCAGATTAGTCTGATACTCTTCACATCACGTGCTCTATATTTCAATGTTTCTTCATGCATAGTGGGCGTCATTCTTATCTTCAGAATTTCAGCTGGTTTCTTTCTCTATGTCGCTCAACTAGGTATCCAGTATAAAAAGTAGCTCTTTGCTCAAGAAATTCATTTTGCATTTTACTCCTTCTTCCCCTGGCGACGCAATGAGCGCGTCGCCTCCCATGTTAAAACTTGATTATTTCTGGATTCTAATTGTTTTTATAATGCACTTTCATATTTTATTCACGGGTTCTTGCCCCGGAAGATAAAGTAAGTTCATTTCATCCAGAACCGACCAAATAGAAATAATTTCCTCATTCAAACCGGATCTTTCCAATAATACTTATTTGATAGTCAATGTCTACAATTTTCGTGTAGATACTTTCATTGAAATACTTCTCAACTTCAAGCTCTCTTTATATCACCACTAATTTCTGTTTCCAGGACATCTGCTATCCAGTCGCTGCTCAGCCAGTCACTGATGCTTCTTCGCCTGAAGGTAAATAGTTGTAACTTTTGTAGGCCTAATCATATCACTTTTTCAGTCATCGCCGATGACTGTAACTCCGGCCGCAATTTCACGGAAACTTATCTCCAGAACATCTCCTGTGAGAACGATCAGCATAAGTTGTATTTTTTTCAATTAAGGTTTACATAAATATTATAAATATGTTATTATTTCAGAGCTCCTCTTTGAGACCTGCCTCAACTACCACCCACTCAAGGATAAATCAAAAAATGTGCTGCCCTCTCTACACCTAAGTTTTTTTTTTTGATCCCGCCCAATTAAATTGAATAAAATGCTTAATAGAACCGCTCGTCTAATTATTTTCAGGTTATTTGAAAAAATTGAATAAAAGTTATGGGGACAGTAACACTGCTTTTGAAACATGGAAAAAAATCTCGAATACCTGTAACCAGAACTCACAACGAGAAGATAGCTGATTGTTTATATTTAAAATATGTAAAGCATGTGGTTTTCATTTTGCCGTGTATCTTTCAGCTTAAATTTTTTCGTTCAGAGAGGCAGTGAAAAGGGAGGAATGATTCTGAGAATATCATATATCGACAAGTTTTCTTCCATTAGTCACAACCTTGGACTTCAGATCACAAATTACAGATTTCAGATTTTAGATATCAGATTCATTGTCCAACTATTGAAAATCCGAATTTTCATGAAACATTCAATCTAAATATTTTCCTTATTTGGATTGGTTGAGAAGTGAAAAACAGTGCTTATAATATAAAAAACTATTCGAAGGAATTTTTCCTACTACGCACATTGACGATGGATGACACATCGAGAAGTTGGTACACTACATTTGTATTATTGAATATTTGAGTTTGTTTTATAATATCCTTTCCTGTTACTTTTGTTGCATAATATCAATGTTTTTATTTCACTTTTTCACTCCATATAAAAATTTCTCTGTGTCTCTCGACTGAATATCTAGTATAAAAGGCAGCTGCTGGCTTTAAAAAACTCATTATGCATAATACTCCCCTTCCCTTCTTTAGACACAATGAACGCGTCGCCTCTTATGTTAACCCCTGATTATTTTTGAATTCTTAATGTTTTTATTATTGTTCTTTTTTGGCTTAAAAAGTACCATTTGGTTTGAAATAGTCTCGATTTCTTTTGAATCAAACTATCCCAACACAACTGGACACCTACCATCGTCCAATTGTCAAGGAAATAGCAACTTCCTTATAAGTGGATAACATCACTGACTCAACTCAATGTCGACGATGTCGTCAACGACGTCGATACAGAAGGAGGATGTTTGTACCAATGACACATCATCATTTTTCTTAGTTATGTTCATATTTCTTTTCGTATATATGCAAATTTTCATATTAAAATGACATTTATGTTTTTATTTGAGTAGTATAAAAGAGAACACGCTTTTTCTTATGTATACTGATTTTATTCTATTGTTTCCACTCCTGATAATAAATCTACTGGAATAAATCTTCAAGAATTCGACATGGCGACCACCACCAGCTCAGGAAAACTCAGACGAGCCATTGGGCAAATTCGAAGACGGATTACTGAAAAACTCGCAGAGGAACACGTAAGCGAATCAGACTTGTCTTCATTCACCAAGGAAGAAGTCTACGAAGCCGTACTCGATCTACTTGATTTCCGCGAACAACTCGAACACCAACTACAAAAACTCCAAAAACGCCGCTTCGAATAGTCGGAGTTGGAAGAGAAAGATCCAAACGAGAAGAAAGTGAGACGTGACTACATTGAAAAATATGATGACCATCTTCCTTTACTCCAATCAATACCATTGAAGTTGAACGAAATTGCTCAGTTATACTCCTTCGGAAAAACCGTTTATCGAAGATCGATCCGAAACAAGCTAAAACCCTCAAAGAAGCGGATGAACTCATCGACACCATCATCAGTTCTACAACACCAAAACAGGAGACCAGCAGTTTTACTTTCTCTCGGAACCATCTTCAGATGCTACAGCTCCTCAACCAGAACGTTTATCTGCTCAACATAATAGAAAATCTGAAAAAAACCCCTAGTGGGAAGATAGTCTCTCGATGAAGAAGAAACGAGGAACAAACTGGAATCTTTTTCCGCACAATCAATTGATTACGAGGAAGTAGAAGATTCAGTTGTCTACGTATCGGATCTAAAACTTAAGTCCACGGGCATGATAGCCCCTTCGAAGAAACATCCCAAGAAATCAGTCTTTTCAACCAACACAACGGACAAACACTTGCATCTTTTGCACACAATTCCACTATTCGGACATTGGTCCAAGTGTCATAAAAAACTTTATCAACCATCTGGATGGGCGTCACCATCATGACAGAGTCCAACTCCATTATACCTTCTCAGCCACTTCCTGCTCCGAGAAACTTAACGGAATGTGCGCGAAATATCTTGACCGATTTCTTCACTCTCTGTGATGAACCCTGCCAACACCCTGAAGGTAAGTTGTTGTAACTTAAAGGTGGACTAAACTCAACTCCGATATTTTCATGGAATAATGTATGAGTACCTGTGAGTTTATTTTCATATAGAAAAAATTTTAAAAATCGGTCTGGAACCCGCTGAGAGCGATCGCCGGTCAATTTGGGCATTTCGGTGGCCGGTGAAAAGTGGTGTTACGGCCCAGAAATTTGACTTCGACCGTATGTTAATTTCTTCCTTTCCGTGAGTTCATTCTCATATCGAAAAAATTTTTCGATTCGGTCCATTCCCCGCTGAGAACGAGCGGCAAAACAGTTTGAGCATTTCAGTGGCCATGGAGCATTCTAGAACTTTTTCGAAAATGTTGTTTTTTTCGAGTTTTCTTCGTTTTTTCTACCATTTTTGTAATAATTCTATCAATTTTTGCCATTTACTTTCGAAATTATTAAAAGAAAACAAAAAAATGAGCGAAAATACCGACAAAATTTGAAAAAATCAACATGGCCGAAGTCGAATTTCTAGGCCACCGAAATGCCCAAACTGACCGGCGATCGCTCACAGCGGGTTCCAGACCGATTTTTGAAATTTTTTCGGTATGAAAATGAACTCACAGCTACTCATACATTATTCTATAAGAATATCAGAGTTGACCTTAGTCCACCTTTAACTAGCCCTAACTCAACTACATTTTCAGTTCATCAACGACTGCAACTCTGGCCGCAACTTCACCGATTCCTATCTCCAGAACATCTGCTGCACAGTCACCGCTCAGTCAGTCACTGATTCCACTTCCGTCTCGCAGCGGATAATTGTCATAGAGTTCATTGCAGTTTGCGGACATGGGTGTGAGAAGGGCAGTGAGCAAAAAATTCTGATTTTTAATGTTTTTCCTCAAGTAATGTTGTTCGAAATGCGGAAACCAGAACATTTTTAGTAATAAAATATTAATTTCTACTGACGTATCTGATAAACATAGTTCACATCTATAATAATGGGAGCGAAGTGTTATTCTATTTTGCAGCTGATGCAAACAAATTGAAGATTTTATAAAAAATTCTGCTTATTTTATACCCTTCACTAATATTGATGATGACGATGACCAAAAGTAGAAAATATGAAAATGAAGGGATGGATATTGAAGAAAATAAATAAGAATTTCAGATTTGGCAAATAATCTTTATTCCAAATGCTCTCAACGTCATTAAATTGTTATTTTTCTCTGGCTTTCAGATTATCTATTTCTGCGCGTCTCATAAAAAAATATCCAGTATAAAACGTAAATCCTTCCTCAAAAAAATTATCCAGCAAACTAGAAATCGAATGAAAATAAAAGGAAACTGGAGCGCATAACAAATCGGGAATTAGTAGAGCAGATTAGCCTGATACTCTTAACTTCACGTGCTCTATACTTCAATGTTTTCTTCATGCATAGTAGACGTCATCATCATTTTATGCTGATTTTTTTCTCTGCGTCTCTGGACTAGATATCCAGTATAAAAGGCAACTTCTGGCTTGAGAAAATCATTTTGCATCTTACCCCCTCTTCCCCTCCCGACGCAATGAGCGCGTCGCCTTCTATGTTAACACCTGATTATTTCTGAATTCTAATTATTTGCATTATATTTATTATGGGTTTTTGTTCCGGTTGAAAAAGTAAGTTGGAATTCTACCAAACACATCAAAACTTCATCGAAATTTTTTGTAACCTAATGAAACCGGCGCAGTCTATGAATACATGTCAATGCCTACAATTTCGTAAAGAAACTTTTAGCGAAAAAAGCATTTTTCAGTGTCCGGGAACCGGGTTCTCCCGTGGAAATTTAGAAGAAGAAAATGTTAAATGAGAATAAACGAAAAACACTACAGTTATTCACGCAATCATGTGTTTTTCAGGTAATTACAAAACATTCTCAAAATGTTCAATTTTCCTGCGGAAGTGCAACATGACAAAACAGTGAGTAGAAAATATATGTCTATTCATTCACGCAATCATTTTTTTTAGTAATCATCAATGCATGCCTCTCACAGCAAACCTACATGGAGGGAGCAGTTCCCAAATGAAGATGATTTGAGAGGGTGAGTTGCTTTATTAAAAATGAAATGAAGGTATAAACTCGTGAAAACCGACGCCACTTAGCTAGAATCGACCCCAGTTCTTTTCCGAGTATTGAAGTTTTTGCTTTGTTGTCAGAACTAGCTACAACTTTTACAAAATAACTAAATAGATTCTAAACTGAATTCATTTCGCCTAATTATCATACATTTTTTCATAGTTAGAATTAGTGATTAACATAAACATGTTATGAAACTTATTGAAACCGTCACTTTTCAGGTCCATCCATGTTCGTCCCTGAGTTTTGAAGACGTCTAACAATAACATATAAGGAAAATGTGAAGTTCCTTGCAAACACTCAGTAAGTAAAAAAAACTCTTCTGCATTTTTCACTCAAATGTTTTCCAGTCTGGTCAAGATGCGTCTCCTTCTCAAAATCTGGTACTCGCCGCCCTCACAAAAAATGTTTTATTTGATTTCAATTTTTTTTAAAATAAACTAGATTTGTATTAAACCAGGTGTGTTTTTTGACTTCATAGATTTTCAAAGAGATTTTTTTCACATTTCATCGACTGATATGGAAAAATGGAAATTTTAAGTAAACAATTTCGCAAAGGCGTAAACATACTCAAAAACAGCTAATCTTCAAGGATTTGGGTTTTCATCAGTATTGGGTCGACTGGTTTCAGAAAGGCTTTGCGGGAAAAATGTCCTCTAAAAACTGGAAATTGAAATTTATCTTTTTTAAAATATTCAGTTTGCTGTAATGTTAGGTCAACTGTCATCAATAAATCGCACGATGTTTGTCATCAGAACTTTATTTGTTTTGAAATAATCTGTAGTTGTCAAAAAAAAACAAAAGACGGGTTTAATTACGAAATGAATGAATAAAAAAACAAGCAACAATTGAGAAGATGAAAAAGCAACTGCTTAGGTTTTTTTTCGCAGCTAGTGATCAAAAAAAATATGTAGCGAAGGGGATAAGAAGGATTATATCTCAAAGTGCTAGAACTGAATCACATGTTATGATGTGGCGATGGGAAAAGTATAGGAAAAAAAGGGAAAAAAAGGAGGGGGGGGAACACATAAAGAAGTTATTGACGTTGGGGACGGCCACGAGTTTCCAAGTGTGCTCTGTAGATCGCCATAAGCTGGTTGCAGTGTTCACAATTTTCTGAGTGATCCGAAGTGATGAAACTTTGAATTATGTCGATTGAGAATGGGCGCGTTCCTCGTGGAATCGCATGAACAAATAAGTTGAAGAAGTGCTCCTCCACGGTCAGTTGAACCATAATCGTGTTGTTGCACATTTTGTCTTCAATCACATAATTGCTGGTACGGCATGGAATCATTTTGAAAGTCTTCCGATTTTTGTTATTCAATCCAAAACATTTTCGAACATGAGTCGGAGTTGGATTGTTTTTAGGTTGTTGTACTTCGCCAAATCTCTGCTCACCAATCTTAATCGCAGCGGAGAATACCACCTGTTCTTTTGGTTCTGGACAATCCGGGAACATTTGTACCCATATTTTCATATCGGTTGGCTTGTGCAATAAAATTGCTTTGCAGAGGTAGAAGTTAGGTGAAACCATGTTTTGCACATGTCCAAATCCCCTTGGAAACATGATTGTCATCGCCTTGGTGGGAAACATCTTCAACACGTTGGGAATCAAGTTTCTGTGAAAATCATGGCGAACAAAATCATCAATGAAATTTCCAGCAAATGTGAGATCCACAGTTACATGTTCGAACATCTGATTAC
This sequence comes from Caenorhabditis latens, assembly GCA_002259235.3. Taxonomy (NCBI): domain Eukaryota; kingdom Metazoa; phylum Nematoda; class Chromadorea; order Rhabditida; family Rhabditidae; genus Caenorhabditis; species Caenorhabditis latens. Next base: position 21,804,358 of record CM056097.1, on the reverse strand, counting down.
GGTTTTGCTGAATACTATCAGAAGAACTCCTAAACATAGTATTTTCGAATCTTTCTTGGTACTTGTAAGAGGAAAACCATCTGGTTGGTCTTGATGCGTGGGCTTCGAGTGTTATTCTCTTCGGTTTCCATTTCTTCAAGACCTCATTTAGAACGACAAGAGAGATTCCTTGAGCAAGAGTAGAAACGTCGCCATCGAATAGATTCTCGAGATCAAAATCAGGAGAGTCATCGGTAACCACAAAAATCAAATTAGTGCATAGAAGTGGTGGGATAATTTTGTCAATGTGTGGGAGCACATTTTCATTTGGTGGCGTTCGCATAACGGCATCTTCAACAATGAGGGTGAGTACGCTAAAAATGAATGTTTCAGGTGGTAACTATTAATTGAAAAATTCTTACTTGTCTGAGACAATGAGAGTGTCATATTTCTCATTTTGCTTGAGTCTTGTCAAGGCATGCCATTGGATTGGGCCGCAAACGTTGCAGTTCTTGATGAGTGACGTGCAGTCATCGCATCCCGACATACAGACATCTTCCATCCCAGTAACCTCCACGAGATGCTCACCTAGATAATTTTAAAATAAAGCCAGTTGTAATGCAGAAAAATTTGAGAGAATGAATACTTACGGTTATTTGGGGCAATCAGAACATTTATGAAAGCATCATGAATTACTTTCTGAAGTTTTCCGCCAATTCTGTACACGTTCTTCAGATTTAATTTGTGAACTTTGACCTGCACGGTTTCATTCAGAAATCTAAAATAAGAAATTGAGATTTCTGTAATAAAACCAAAAACTTACTTCAAGTATTTCTTGAATTCATCTTTTTCCTCATCCTCAGATATAATGAGATCCACGTCATTTATCAAAATGTGATCTGACATGTTATATGTCCGATTCATATCTTCATCGGCGAACACGTGGTGATTGACTTCAAAGATTATCTCCTTGTGGAGCATTCGAAGCTTACGAAGGCATTCGGCATTAAAGAGTTTGTTGACAAGCTGAAATATGAGGAGCTAATGGGATATGAACTCTAAAATGAATTGTAGTAACTTACTCGAAGTTTCAGGAGTGTTCCAACATCATTCGTTTCTCCTGTCAGCTTGTCAAAACATGCTCGGAATGCTTTTTCTATATTGGTTTGAGCAACCGTATCCAAAGAGGGAGCAACTTTGCTCATGATCTCAACGAACTGAAAAATATGAACTGACATTTTTGTACCCAATGAAATAGCATAAGAACAAACATATCAAGAACAATGGAAGTAGTACAGGTTCGGGAACAAATAGACGTTTTGATATGGAAATTTTTGATCAGAAACAGATTGTCTTAGTTCTTGTCGAACAATAGAGGAAACGGAAATTAGATTCAAAACTGTGATGAAAACTGCTGAGAAAAAGAGAAGAGAGAATGTCTCAAGAGTCAAGAGACAGCCATGTGGGAATACTGTACTGGTTTCTTTGAGCTAGGCTAATACTCAGTAACGTCCGTAGTCAAGGTAGCTAGACAAGAGTGCGAACTGAGAGTCGTATGCACAGTGCCAACGCTCAATAATGTAGTGGATGCCAAAAATCGATTTGCACTTAATCTGTGATAGAATATTTTTGTGTTTTTCAATGGAAAACAGACTATAGCACAAATTTGAGTTACAAAGCTGATTTTTTTAATGCTTGAAAAGTTATGTTTGAAGCCGATAGAACGAGTCAGTTTTGATTGGTTCGGGAAAAAATTCAAAAATAGCCGGTGTTAATCAGAATGTATAAAATATTGAGTAAAAAAAGATCACAAGGATTGCAAGTCGGCCACTATTTACTAGGTCTAGCATAAGAAGATGAAAAGAGCAGGAAACGTTTCTTAAAACAAAAATCTAGGAAGATGGTATATGTGAAGTAAAGATTTTTTGTGACAGGAAATATCCCCAGAATCTATCCTCAGATAAGTAGACTGAATGCACAGCATTCAATCAATATGAGAAATTCTATCACCATCTCTCACCCCTTACGCAGATCTTGGACGGGGAGAATACCCAGGGGAAGGTATCCCTTGTCGAGGCTAAACATGAATCGCTGCGTCATCTGGCAGTGAGAAACAGATAAAAACTACTGCAATCAATAATTGGAAGGCAACGCGGAAGTAGTTATTATGAATATCAAATTTAGCTTATACATATACAGTGCCGACCAAAAAATTTATCACACTTTGCCTGTTTCAATTGAAAATTTCCTACTTCGAGAGTGTGTCATAGTAAAACTAGCTGTAACACAAAAGAAATTTATATAGGATCAAACATCAAAAGTAGAACACAATTTTTGTAGTTGACAACTTTTTTGTACGGGCCGTTCTTAATTAGTTATGGTCATTCTAACTGGACAGCTTAAAAATCTTCCATATTTCGCACACAACGTCTATCGTTTATGAGATACTACACTTTAGAACCAGATTTTGCAGAAAGCATTGAGTAAGAAAAGCTTGATGACTACTTTTTCTATTTTCGAAAAGTGGCTGTTACTTTAAAAAGAAAAAATGAGAACATTGTTCATTTTTCTCGTCAATCCAGGCTTTTATAACCATTATTTTTAGACATTTTCTACTTGAAAATCAGTTCTTTATTATTTTTTAACTAAAAAACTATAGAAAGAAAGAATACTAGAATTTATTCACCCAAAACTCAAATTACAAGACCAAAAATCTATCAGAAACAGCCAGAAACCGCTTAAAGAATGAAAATCTTCAACTGGTTGAAAAATCAATTTTCTCAATTGTTTTGTATTGAATAGTATCCGAGATTCAAAAAATGAAAAATTGTTTTTTTTTTGCGCTGATTCAATCATTTTCAAACAATTTTCGAACAGTTTCAATTGAAAAACCAGGTATTTTTTTCACAACAATTGGCTGATAACAAATACCGTAAAAACTGTATTAGAGCGACATGTCGCTTTATTTTTCGAACAGGATTTTGTTGTCGTTCTATTAGAGGCTGTCGTTCTACTAGAGGCTGTCGTTTCATTTTTCGAACGAAGTTTTCAAAAAATTTTCATAAACTTTATTGTCAAGAAACTTTTTTCTTTTTTTGCATTTTCCGTGGTGCGTCGCAAGATCATCAAACTGATTCCTCATTCAAAAAATCAGTCACGTTCAATTTATGCGACTAAAAGGGAAATCAGTAGAAAACACATAAAAAATTAATGAAAAATCAACAAAAATACCCAAAAAAAACAGAGAAACAGTCAAAAATACACACCACGGCCGCTTCTGTCTGCGGAACTACAGCAGTTTGAGAAGGGTGTGGGTCTTTCAGAGGCTGTCGGTTTATTAGAGGCTGTCGGTATATTAGAGGCTGTCGGTCTATTTTTCGAGCCTAATTTTGCTGTCGTTCTATATGAGGTGTCGTTCTATTAAAGGTGTCGCTCTAATACAGTTTTTACGGTATGTTATTTTAGATGCAACTTCTCTTCTTAATGTCAGATGATAAAAATCAACAAAGCGATATGGCACCTCTGATTTCAGACACTCCTCGATATATAGATATCCTAAACTTGAGGTTGTACACCTAAAAATGCGTCGTACATCCAAATTGAAAGCCATAATATGTACAAAAGTTTATTCAAGTTGAAGCCAAATATTTGCAACTTATTAATATAATAACAGAATTTATGGTATCAAGTTTTTAAATGACTATAAATAATTGTACTGTACTCCGTGGGTAATTAGGCAGTGTGAGATTACGGAGATTTCATCAAAAGTAGATTTAGAAATTCAATTGGAAACTGCTGAGAGTTAATAGAAAAAGTTCGGAGAAAAAAATCACTCGTCATCCTCATCCTCATCACCATAATCTTCATTAGAGTAGCGACGAGTTGGACGGGACTTGCGGCGACCGGAAGTGGGTTCCTGTAAATAAAAAAGTAAGTGAATGTCTCAAAAATTTAGAATCCGTTACCTTCTTCTTTCCAATAATCACTTCTTCTTCCTCATCTTCCTCCATTGGTTCAGCAGCAGTAGAAGTAGATGGCTCTTCCTCCTTTTTAACTGGAGTCTCCTCTTTCTTTGCTTCTTCTTTTTTTGCTTCTTCCTTCTTCGCTTCCTTCTTTGGTGTCCCTTGTGTCGCTGCCATTGCAGCAAGTTGTTGCATCTGCATCATTGTCTGCATTTGCATCATAATTTGTTGCTGAGCAGCAACAGCAGCTCCACCGGTTTGTTGTTGTTGAGCTGCTAACATTTGCATCGCAATGAACTGTTGTTGCTGAGCCATTGGGAGTTTGGCGATTTGAGCAAGGAATACTTGTTGCTGTGCTTGCTGAGCTTGTTGTTGAAGACGTTGACGGTCTGTGACACTTGGAGTTCCACTGGTCGATGGGGTCTCCTTTTTGACAGGTGACGGTGGAGGGGTATCTGGTTTCGGTGGAGCGTTGAACTGGAATATATCAAATTAAATAGTTTCAGATTTGATTTTATCAAAAAATTCATTTACCTTTTCATATTGCTCCTTCCACATCTTCTCAATAATCTTCGAATTTTGCACAATGATACTGTCTTCTTCATTGAAAACTTGTGCATTATTAACAAGAAGAACCATATCATCATTCAACTCGGACATCTCAGTGTATCTTCCAGTTTCAATCTTCTTATTAATTCTATCGAAATCCATTGGTTTAGAGATAACTTGATAGTATTCTGGAAGCTCTTTTCGCGTTGGGAGGGTTTGGAAAGGTTCGCAGATAGGGTCTCCATCTTCATCCTTGATATCCAAAATCAAAGCAAGTATCTCATTGATCTTCTCGAGTAGTTCTGGATCAGTCTTCTTTTTTTTGTGTTGAAGAACAACGTCATCCATAGTATCGTCGTTTTCATCCAATCCGGCCATCTTACGCTTTCTTTGTTTCTTCTTTTCAGCTACCAATTTCTCATTTTCATCTTCAACTTCTTCGACTTGCTTCATAAATTGCTCATCTGACATTAAGTCAGAAGAGTAATCAACTTCCTTTCTACGTCTTCTCTGGTTTGGATTCTGTTCCACAATCTCGCGTCCTTCTTCCTTGGCTCTCTCGATTTCTTCGAAATCAAATGACAATTTCACGATGTCCTCTGGAATCTCTTGCTCCTCCAAAAGACGTGGCTTACGGTGAAGTTGATTCGCCTCTTCACGACGGCGATCAATATCCATAGATTGGAACTGATTGAACTCATCCTCAGAACGAGCAACCATTTGATTGACAGTCTCATCATCTGGAACAACTTCCTCCTCATCTTCCTCTTCATCAGCCTGGATAATCTTCTCGAGCATCAACTTTCTCTCCGCTCCTGTCGATCTTTGATCGAATTTTCCTGCTTGGATAACCTTCTCGTCGACGTTCAACTTGTAACGGGCGACAGCCAACATCTTCTCTTCAACCGAATTGGCAGTGATAAGACGGAGCACACGCACTTCCTTCTTCTGTCCGATACGATGAGCACGATCCTGGGCTTGCATATCTTGATGAGGGTTCCAGTCAGAGTCAAAAATGATTACAGTGTCAGCAGTTTGAAGATTCAATCCAAGACCTCCGGCTCTTGTCGAGAGCATGAAAAGGAAGTATTCACTGTCTGGAGCATTGTAAAGTGAGAGGAGATCTCCACGCTCATCTGGTTTCGTGGATCCATCCAACCGGAGGTAAGTGTAGTTTCTATAATGTAAGAAGTCTTCAAAAATATCCATCATCTTTGTCATCTGGAAGAACATCAGAACACGATGGCCAGTTGCCTTCAATTTTGGGAGGATTCTATCGAGAAGTTCCAACTTTCCAGCCACACGCATCAAATCCTTTCCGCTAACCTCGGGAACCTTCCAGTGAGCACGGCAAGAGTCCTCAATATTCTCGAAGAGGAATGGATGGTTGCAAAGTTTGCGGAGATGAACAATAGTGTTGGAGAGTGAGCGAGCTCCGGATGACATCTTGGCATCGAGAAGCAATCCCTTCTTCATATGACGATAGATCACTTTTTGGAGAGCAGACATGTCACACTTGATGACATATTCGGTCTTGTCTGGCAACTCAGACTCGACTTCTTTCTTGAGACGTCTCAAAAGGAATGGACGGAGCACTTTGTGCAATCTTCTGATGATAAGCATAGTCTCTTCTTGATTTAGTTCTACTTTCTCCCCGGCAGTGGAGAATGGAGCATTGAACCATTCCTCGAACGTCTGACAAGACGAGAAGATGGACGGGAGCAAGAAGTTGAGAAGAGCCCACAACTCTGGAAGCTTATTCTGGAGTGGAGTTCCAGTGAGGAGGAGACGATGTTGAGCCTTGAAGTATTTATTAAGATCAGAAGTCAGTTTACTTTCGCTATTCTTCAAACGATGCCCTTCATCAATAATCATAAACTTCCAACGAATCTTTCCAAGCAACCCCTTTTCCTTCATAACGTATTCATAAGTGGTCATGAGCACATTGAAGTCGACTCTCTTGATTTGCGCCTCAACACGACGACGTGCATCCTTGGTTCCTTTGTATACGACGGATTTCACGTTTGGAGCCCACTTGGCAAACTCGGATTGCCAGTTGGAGAGGGTGGAAAGTGGAACGATAACCAGGTATGGACCATTGTTCTGCTTCACTTCCATAAGATATGTGAGCAGGGAGATTGTCTGGAAATGAATTCAATTTTGGAAATGTTTAAATTTATCATGATTTTATAACTCACCTGAATAGTCTTTCCAAGGCCCATTTCATCGGCCAAAATTCCGTTCAAATTGTTGTTATACAACGAGACCATCCACTCCAATCCCTTCAATTGATATGGTTTCAGTTTAAGATTTGGGTCTCCACCACCCATTGTCTCATGCTGCTTGACAACCCTTTCCTTAACTTTGTGAGCAATTGCATAGTAATCAGCCTCTTGTTTCTTCGACTTTTGATCATACTCATCCTCCTCATTTCTCGCTTTTTCAATGATCATCTTTGCCTTCATCTCGTCATCCATCCCAGCGTATTCATCCTCTTTCTCCTCTGGTGATGGCTCCACAACTTCATCCTCATCGTCCTCATCATCACTGAGTTGATCTCGTGGAACCAGTTCGTATTCCGGATGAGTCTCCAACCATAACTCGATCTCTTCAGTCTTTGGAGCCATATCTCCCGTAAGAATCTTTCCAGTACTAATCTCTCTGACACGAACTCTCGCATCATCCAGAGTTCCTTTCTCAAACTTCTTATCTTCTCGCTTCTTCTTCTTCTCAGTAGTTTGATGTTGACGAAGAAGTGAACAAAGTGAATCCACGTATTCATCAGTTTGTTGAAGGAGATGCACAAGACGTTGATCTTTCTTCTCATCAAGAAGTGCACGATATCCCTCTTCATCTTCTTGCATAAGTCTCTGCATACGAAGTTTCTCGTTACGCTGCTCATCCTTCTTTCGTTTATTTTCATTGTTTATATGGTAGTTATCAACAGCCCTTCTGTACTTTGATGTCTTGATTAAGTTGTTTCTGAAAATTAACAGTGCAAACCCGATTCTTTAATTTCCACTAACCTATGGAACTCCTTAAAGTCCTTTCCATGTTGAATAATCGCTTGCATCAGATCAGTATGTTTTTGTCTCTTTTTTCTTTCTTGTTCTATCTTCTGCTGCTTCTCCAATGTCTCAGTAACACGTGCTTCACGAAGAGATTGTTTCTTGACACGACGGTATGCATATGGGTTCAGGGCAGTCTCCAGAGTAGTATCTCTTCTGATACATGACATAACTTCACTGCGAACCAGAATCTGCAAGTTGGCAACTCGCAATGCTCTCAATTCAATTTCAGCTTTCAGTTTCAAATGATCCGGGAGGTCGGCTGGAAGATTGCTGAGTAGTTTCATACGGAGACCGATGCGATTCTGAATTGCGTTTTCTCGTTGTTTCAACATTCCAACAGGATCGATTCCGTTTGGAGGAGGGACAGTGGATAAGCGGTTGCAACGGTTTTGGTGGAGGTTGAAGATCTGAAAAATCAAAAGTTTACAACCGATATTCATAAATAATTTGTTCCAACTACCTTCATCAAATCATAGGGCAGCTTCTCGCCATTTTCTCCTTCTCCTGCATATTCATAAGGGTCTGGCAACAAGGTGGTCACCTTCGGGCGGAGCATGACAGCCTCGGAAATCAGAGACTCAGGAACTTGTACGTTTCTTGCTAAAAGACGATAAGCGGAGACCTGAGCCTTCAATTGGTTCAGCTGAGCAGTTGTTATCTGTTGATTTGCTCCATTTTCTCCTAAAGGTTCTGCTTGCGGAACACCTTCTTGTAGTTTCTGCTTCAGAAGAATAGCTTTGGCATGTCGATGATCGTTTTGAAGTCCTTGGTCTTCCATCGAAGTAATCGCATTTTCCAACTTTGAGATGGTGAGTTCCTGTCCTTGAGCACCATCTCCTGCCTGTTGGGACACCACTTCTCCAGCTGGTTGAGGGGGTTCAGCAGTGAATTGCTCGAAAACCGGTCGAGCACTCATTGCGTTGGTGGAAGATTCCTATCAGTTGATTGTGGTTTTTGGAAATTTCTGGAATGATGAAATTATAAAGAAATCAGATGAAAAAAACGGGGCGGATAACGAGAAAAGAGAGAAGCAAAATAACGAAGGAGAGGAGATGAAGTAAGATGCAAGTTCTGGCAGTAGGAAATTTAATAACTGCTGATAATTGATGACAATGCAACTAAATTTTGAAATTTCAATTTTTGGAAATCCTAACTTTTAATTTCATGAAGACAAATTCTAATTACACAGCACACGGACCGTTGCACTGATCCACTCCATACTGTTCAAACAAAGACAGTGAACAATTAATTGGATTTTCCTCACATCTCCTGGGAAAGAATGGTGAAAAATCTTCTAGAATAAACTAAAGAATCAATAATTGAATTTAGCATTCCAGAGCCAGGATTCTAACAAATTTGTTTTTGAATTGCTTTTTCTAAAACTTTAGTTTCACCTTTTTCAAATACCGTATAAAACCCTGTAATTGAGGCGCACCTATAGGTAACTGTTCCCAGTGGTAGATCTCGGTTCCCAATGGAAATATCTAAAAATTGCTAACAGACAAAATATAGCTCAATATTCATAGAATATTTCTTCAGTTGAAAAAAATTTATATCGTTAAAGAGAACCGAGATAGGATGCTTCAAACTTTTGTTAGCGGGGTGCGCCTCTATCACAAGTTTTCAGATATTCCAGATTCATCCGAACATGAAAATTATCAGTGGCAACCACTTCAACTTTTTAAAGACTTTTTAGAATAGAGACATCTATTTTCAGCTCTTCCATTCAATTCATTTTTCAGAAAGCCCTCTAAAACCTAAAAGAGAAACAGAAAGAGAGAAACACGGAGAATCAAGAAATAGTGTGAGGAATGAAGAGAGTGGCAAAATAAAGGAAATGTCATTTTTTTGGCGCGAGTTTGAAATTTACAGCGGGCGTTTCAGATTGAAGACCCTCTAGATACGGCCAGGAACACATATAAAATAAAAAAATTCGAAAAAATTTTCGAATTAGCGAGAAACTATACAAAACACAAAAATCGATATGAACCTACGGCATTCTTCTTGTTTATTCAGGCAATTTGATGTGTTTAGACACGTTCAAATGAATTAATCATTGAAAATTTCAAACTTTCAAGTCCGGAAACCTACAGATCGGTCCAACTGCCTCGGGTTACGGTGGAATCCGATGAGAATAAGACTCTAGACCTAAATGATGTACGGAGTGTTGTTTGAATGGCTGGGGGCAACAGGCAGGCCTTCGCTCGGTCGGACAGAGACCCCTAGTGGAAATGAAAAGGGGAGGCAGATGGAAATAGAATGTGGCGGCGAGAGATTCAGAGCATTTTCTCTTTCTCTGCGTCTAAAAAACGGGCAAATACGAGGCCGATGCGAGCGAGGAGGCCAAAGAAGATAGAAGAAGGAGGGAAGGGGGAAACGACGGGTGGTGGTTGACGGCCGGGGGAAAAGAGAGGAAAAAAGGAAAATGTGTTGAGAATACGAGTGGGGAGATGGAAAGAGTACGGTAACTAGTGTGCAGATTTTCAGAAAATTTCAGAGCATAATGGAAATGAGGAAACTGGAAGACACAATGGACACATAGAGAACTTGACGTGGACATTGGAACTGACTTTATATTTTATATCGATATATTGATTAAGTGTTCAAATGCATATTTCTCGTCGGGGTATAGCTTGGTTTGGGTAAACTATGCGGACTTCGGTTTCTATTTTTGAAGAGAGAATGAGAAGATTCAGATTTCGGTGCTGAAATTGTTTTACGCATATTGATGGCTGTCGCATTGTACATACGTACTTGAGGATAATTGTAAATTAGATTTCAATGAAAAATCGTACAACTTCTCTATTTTCCCATTGTCTCTTCCAGTTTCCTCATTTCCATTATACTCTGAAATTCTCTGAAAATCTGCTCATGAGTTACCGTAATCCTTCCATCTCCCCACTCGTATTCTCAACACATTTTCCCTTCTTCGTCTCCCCCTTCTTCTTCTTTTTCCTATTTACTCCCTCCGTCAACCACAACACCCGTCTTTCCCCCCTTCTTCTATCTTCTTTCACGGCCGATTTCGTATTTGCCCGTTTTTTAGACGCAGAGAAAGAGAGAAATTGCTCTGAATCTCTCGCCGCCACATTCTATTTCTATCTGCCTCCCCTTTTCATTTCCACAAGGGGTCTCTGCCCAAACGAGCGAAGGCCTGCCTGCTACCCCCAGCCATTCAAACAACACTCCGTACATGATTCAGGTCTAGAGTCTTATTCTCATCGGATTCTATCGTAATCTGAGGCACTTGGAGCGATCTGAAGGTTTCTTTCTCTCATCCATCTTCTCGTCTTGTGAAACTCTTGAGCAATGGTTCAATGCTCCATTCTCTACTACCGGGAAGCAAATAAGGCTACTGAAGGGGATACACGGAAAAGGAAACAAGACTGAAAAGCTCGTATTAAAAAAAAACTTTTCACAAAAAGGCACAAAAAAAGAAAAAGGGGAAATTTGTAGAAAATAATCATTGTTTTCTCAATCCATTTCGAGTCATGGAAGGATAAGTTCTATTCAGACAGAAAAAAAGTTTTTCGGATTCTGGGAGATCCTTTGAGAAGCATGATATGACACGTTTCTCAAATTTAAGAGGGTTGAAAGAAGTGATTCATCGATGGAGCTGCAACAGTTGGGAGACAAAAAAGTAACAAGGGAAAAAAGAAAAATCTAGAACAAATAGATGATCTAGAAATCCGTGTCGAATAAAATAAAATTGAATATATAATGAGTGGAGACAGAGAGATACGTCGTTCAATCATATTCTACTTCAGCTGTATAAATATCGTGTTTGTAGTGTCTGAAAAGTCTGGGCATGAGTTGAAACTGAACATATCACAACGCGACCTGTGATATTTCGAACGTTGTCTGCGGCAGGCTTTTCTAGTGTATGCTCTACAATGAGGCTACCATGAGATACTGACCGTTGTTGTAATTCACAACCAGAAACCAAATTGCCCGGAATCTTTTCTTGTTGGAATTATTTGTGAGATGTTGCTCTTTACAAATACCACTATTGATCACAGCTATTTCGAAAAAGGCAGTAACGTCCCGGTGTCAGCGAGGGCTTTTTGCAATCCTCAATGTACTCGAGGAATTTTAGAAATATGAGGTACCATATCGCTTTGTTGAATTCAACCATCTGACAAGGGAATTCTTTGGAGAAAACCGTTTTCAAACGATCTGTAAATTTGTTCATGGGCACTTTCGACTAAGGGGAGTCCAGTTTTGCAGTCAAAAGCTATTGAATGTCCCTGCGAGCCAAGTTATGAACATTCAAACTTTTCATCTCGTCAAGCTTTTCCACATGGATTTCTAAATTGACAAGTAGTATACGCAAGACTTTCCCATTTTTGCAGTTGTAAAAGATCAGTAATTAACATATTTTTCACGTAAACCCGAAACTTTGTAACCATTTTTACACATTTTCTTGTAAAACTCAGTTTTTTATTATATTTCGCAATACAAACTAAGGAAAACTATGGAACAAATAAGATTATTTCAATACCACACTTAAAAATCGCATTATAAGGCCAAAAATCGAATAAAAACAGCCAAAAACCGCTTGAAAAATTGAAAACCTCAAGAGTTCTGCTGGGATTGAAAAATCAGTTTTCTCAATTGTTTGGTTTAAAAAAGTTTCTGCGTATTAAAAAATGGCGAAATGGTTCATTTTTCACACTGATTCAATTTATTTCAACCGTTTTCTTTTTTTCGATTAAAAAATCAATTATTCTTCTAAAAACAATGTTGAAAATCTCCAAAAACCGCTTGGAAAATTTGAAAAGGTCAAAAAATGTCGTTAAAACGTTCACGAATATCAATTTTTCCGGTTATTTTGTTTTCAAAAAGCAAACAGCGTTTGAAAAATGTTTCTCGCAACGTTTGCATCCATTTCCAGTCATTTCTGTGTTTTTCACAACGAGAAAATGTTCTAATTGTGAAGTTCAACATATTTTCTGTATTTTTCTGCTTGTCCAATCGGTATACAACTCGTATTTTGTGTTCCCAAATTCATTATATAACATTTTCCAGCAAATAAGCTCAGGACCTGCAATAAGCAACGTGTATATTCTCATCACATTCATTAATCGTGCATTTTTTCTTTTCTCCGTGTTTTCTCATTCCCAAGGCGACATTTTTTCTGAAATTCATTTGCTAAATGTTGCATTATACTCAATTCCATCCAAAAACTTGCTGACTTCAGTCTTCTTCGTCGATATTTCGCTGAATTGTTAGAACACCTCAATTTCACCAGCGAGATCGGGTATTTTTTTCTGCCTACGGTCAACATGTCCGCAAACACCGACTGGACAAACATGTACCAAAAGAATTAAACACTACACTGTGTCAACTGCAATTCTTTTTTTTCACTGTTTCGCACGAATTAAATTAAGATTTTTAGTATATTTCAACTAACTTGAAGATTACAACTTTTTCTATCCCTTTTTTGTTAAAAACCTCGTTATATCTGACGGCGAATAGTCCAGTAATGAATATTGAGAAAAATTAAACAAAAACTGAAATTAAAAATACTTCCAGTAATTTTCTCATCTTTTTTGTGAAGTAAAACAGTTAAACTGTGTTCGATAGTTTGGTATATTTTTTACAACTGTAAAAAAAGTGTTTTTATTTAATTGTTGTCCGGAATTTATCGATTTCTCCTTTTTCTCGTCTCTTTTGATGTGCCTATGCTTTGCTTTCGAACATTCTCAACAAATATTTTTTGCAGGGCAATCCTCAATTGTGGCTTCCAATGTTTGAAAAAGGAAAACCAGTTTTCAATAGTCTGGACGATAACGGAATTGTCAAATGAGCACAGTATGGCCGACGTTCACGATGGGTAAGTACTATCACATCTTTTTCCAAAGTGATTCAATCAGAAAGTTTGTTATTTTAGATTCGACGATGAGCAGAAAGGAGCGATCGAGGATACAAACAAAATATTGGCGGATCTTAATGAAGAAGTGCAGATTACTCCGATTGTTGTCAAGTTAGCAGGAGCAATTTGTCCCACAATGACACTTTTCAGTGGGGAGGAAAAACTGATTCTATCTGGATGTATGAGAGACTTTCTACACTGCGATTGAGGTTTGACAATTGGCGGAAGACCGGAAACACACGCCGACGTTGGGGACTTGTGGTCAGGCACCAGTGAATGGACGCATGATTTGCATCGATAAAAACAGTGTACTCAAAAATTCGGATACAGTCAAGATCATATCAAATGGTGGGTATTCTGAAAAAAACATGTTGGATCAGTTTAAGTTATGATATCAATTAACTTTTCCTAAAATCTCAATCAGTCTTGCTGTTGTAGGAGCCATCTGGTCCACATTTCCATCAGAATCAATGACCTCTGATATCACCTCAGCGCCTTGACTTGGAAGTCGTTGACGCCCACTGTCCCACACAAACAATGGTCCAAATTGGATCCACGAGTTCATCAGATTCTCGCTGTACTTTTTGGGTTTCTTCCCACGGAGGTCACCCAATGCACCGTACTTTTGTGTCCAACCATGGTTAGTGAGTATCCAGTTTTACAAGGATCACCACATGACACTTGGAGAGTTTCTCGTTGAATACTGCTCCAATCGTAGTTATGAAAGTCCTCTGTCCAACTGTGAAGAGCCACTGTTGAATCACTCAAGGAACTTGGTCTATGGAAGAGTGTTTGATGAGCCTGTCGCGTTATGTTCAATTTTCAGTAATGGTGAGTATTACCTTTATCTATCTGTTTTTTATTGTATCCCAATTTTGAGAACCACGACAACTGAACGGACAAATCAGGGAGAGAAGATAATACGACTCTAGAATAGTTGCACGACGTTTCTGAATAATGTCAATATGCCTGAAGACCCGGAAAATGAATCTTGCTAGCCAAACTTGGAGTTTGTCGGAGCGGTCGCAGTCGAGATGTCTGAATAATAAAAATAAAGCGAGAAAGAAACCCGAAAACGTTGGCACTCATTGAGAGAATATGTTGGGAACACCACAAAAATGTTGAAAACCATCCGCCGATGTTTTCATCACTGCATTCAACGTCCCACGACTTCTCGATGAACTGGCTGAATACGTTTTCCGTCGATGATCAGCACTCATGGACGTCTTACATCACAGAAATCACAAGATGTCAGACAAAAGATCACTTACAAAAACATGGAGTCTCGAAATCTACTGCCGACAAGCCATCTCTTCTCTTGGTTTGAAAGGGATAATGCTATGTTCCGACACATTTCTCAATTGCGGGAAGCTCTTCAACCACATTTGCGGGACGTTAAGTGAGTGATTCAATGTATATTTGAGATAGAAATAATTTTGAATTTTCAGTTTGATTCTCCCATTGGTATTTCATATCAAAAATCCACAGAAGTTTCTATCGGACTCTCACTGACGGACTAGTGAGAAAAGGCTCCTTATTGCCCACAGCCCCTGTTCAATTTTTTCAAGATCAACTGCAACTGGGATAAGCTGGAGCAAAACTCGGTCAATGACTCAAGGACCGTTTTCGTCAATGTTCATCTTTGTTGTGAGAAATTTCATTTCACAATATTCTTCTGAATTAAGGCTGAAAAAGAGATTGCTACTTTGTGATGTCAAAGATCTATGAAGCAGATATGACCTGAAAAAGAAGAAAACTCATTTCAAGTATGCTGGAGAGCAGCCATTCGACTGGTCCACGTCACTCAAGGAGAAGGCTAGCCACAAAACTGCGTGAGACCTGGTCTGCATGAAATTGACACGCCCCGTTAGGATCTCCATAATGATCTTGTTGAATTTACGAGGGACACACAGTGGATCATAGATGCTGTTAAAATTGCTTCGCATTGTACAAAAAAATTAGAAGATACCTCGAGCAAATGTAGAAAAAGTTTAGAAAGAAAATGTGCTTGTGGTTTTGAAAACCGGACCTCCCATGACTACGCTTTCATTTTGTGCTGAAATAAGGTAATCACGTTTTTTCAATGTTTCAACTAAATTTTTTGTATTCAGAACCAATCAATGAAGAAAAGTTCACTGACAAGACCACAGACAAGAGAATTCCTCCTAGCGATCAGTATCTACGACGATTTGAATGTATTCAAGATGCCTGCAGCAGACTAAAACAGAACATTGAGATGATCACCACTTTTCCAAATCCAAAATCCATGCGGCAGGTGTTTCTGAAAAAAACCAGCTAATCTCGAAAGCGGTTTGACTGGTCCACATTTCTCTGCAGAAGGTTAGCCAGCACATTGCTGTGTTAGGAGAGATCTGGTCTGCAGAAGAGAGATAGGATTCTTCGGACTCGTTCAACTAATTTGGAAGAGACAAGACACCTATGAGATGAATCACCACCTTGAAGTCCTGTCCAATGGGATTTCATGGAATCGAACACTAGAAAACTTGAGAAGAAAAAAGGTTTCAATGCAGTACTAACAATAAAACAACAGGACGCCTTGTTTTTCAATGAATAATGGTAGAACTCATCAAAATGTCGTCATCAACTATATCGGACTGAACTCATGATGTATGATGAGTACCTCCAAAAAAATAGCTTTGAAACCGCTTAGAATAGTCATACTGTTAAGAATTAGTCCAAAAACTTAATTATATGCAAGGGCTCACACTGCTGATGAGACCAAAGCCCGCCTTTTGTCATACCTAAGTATTACATGATGCTGTCCAGTGTTGAGGTCGAAACAGTAAAATTTTAGTGCTTGTTTATTGGAACTTTTCAATTATGAGCTCAAAATTTAGAATTTTTCCTAAAATCAGAAAAGATACGCGTCAAAGGCGCTCCAGACACCAACTGTTAAGTGAGGAATCGTCTCAACTGTGTCTGATTTTTTCAAACAAGGCCACGTAAGTTCATCAGATAGCCACTGTCTAATAAAATTGCGCTTAGGTGCGCCAGACAAAATCTTTGCTCAATTTCGATTATTTCCAGGTTCCTAATGATTTATTGTGGTATAGTAATTCAACAAGACTGTAATTCAGGATAAACATTTCGAACATACAAGAAAATGATTCAGACAGAAAACGTGAGACGAGTTATGTTTCCTGTGGTTGGTCTCCATCTCCATCCTGGACGTCCGAGGGATCCTGAGGAAGGACTGCTTCCTTTTCGGTTTTGACATCATAATCCTTGGTTGTCGCAATCACTGAAATACTGATAAGTCACAAAGAATATTTTAATTTGAGAATCACTTACAACAGAGAGTCAGAAGTGGGAAGATCTTGGTGAAGAGGATGTACTCAATCCCTCCATTCTCGCAAAACGTGTCACCATCGAATATAGTAATAAAAGCAAGAAAAACAGTAACATACCAACGCATTTTTGTTGGTTCTGATATTTTTGGCTTTCTCCTCTCTTTCAATCGTAGAATTTGCATATACAACGTTGCACTGAAGGAGGGCTTTTGTTATTGAACAATAGCATCACATGGTTTTTTAGTGGTGGGAACGGTTTGCTTTTGTTGATGCGTTGTGTTCGAGGTGTTTAAGAAATCAAAAATCACGTTGATGATTCATGATCGGTGCAACGTTTTCCTTTTTTACATTCGCACGTAGGCCTAATAATACCGTTAGAAAAGAACAATTTTTCAGTGGTATATTGTTGAAGCTGCCTAAAGGAAGAGTCATCGCTCGAAAAATGAAGGTGTGGTAATTGAATGAATAAGATGTGGGGAACATTTTGTGCAAAGATGTTTGAAAAAAGACAAGTGCCAGTATTTTGGCTCTTCAATCACTTAGAAAAACTGTGAGCTAGACTGGTCCGAACTGGAAATCAACACTATGTCGACTGATAAATGCTGTGGTGAATTTAAATATTCTTGTCTACCTGGAACCGTCTGATCTAGCACTTCGGGGATACCAAAATGATGTCAAGAATGGTGAAAAGTGTCTATATGAATAAAGTTTATTTTTTATTGCTTGTTTATCTGTTATTGTAGCCTTCAAGAAAATCTCGAGGGCATGCGTGTTCCTTGATTCTATATTTTCCTACGAATGAAGTTAAATTTGTGGGATTTTTGTTTTGATTGGGGTTGTCTACTATGTGATGACCTCCATTTCTTCCGTTTTTTCCACGCATACCTGAGCTCTTTCTCGTGTTATGTCTGGTTCTCAAAGTATCGGGATGTTATAACATTGATGGATAATTGAAGAATGATGTGCGAAGCTTCTCACAAGGGAGGCCTTTGAAGACGCAACTTTCAAACGACCTATAAATTTGGTTGTAGGTATTTTCAACCACGGTGAGTTCATCTCTTCAGTCAAAACTTGCTAAATGTCTCGGCGAACCAAGTTATGAGCTCTCAAACTTTTTGTATAGATAAGCTTTTTGACATACAATTCCAAATCGATAAGTAGTATGCGCAAGATATTTTCATTCTCGCAACGTACACGGACAGGTCTATCGCTGGGGAACAGAAATGAACCGTGGTGTATATGTGGCCAAAAAGTGCAACGCTTACGGCCCAATCCAATGGCATGCCTTGTCAAGACTCCAAAACGAGAAGTTTGACACTCTCATTATCTCAGACCAGTGAGAATTTTTAAATTAATGTTTAACACCTTGTATATTTATTTTCAGCATACTGACTTCCACTGCTGAAGACGAACGCCATCAAATGAAGACGTGCTGCCAAATATTGACAAAATCGTTCCACCACTACAGTGCATTCTTTTGGTTCTTGTGGTTACGGATGACTCTTCTGATCCTGATTTCAACCATATATTCAGTATCGACGTAACTACGACTCCTCAAGAAATCTCTTTCTTCATTCCAAATGAAGTCTTGAAGAAGTGGAAGCCGAAGAAAGTAACACTTGAAGCCCACGTATCCAGACCAACCGCATATTCTTCGTCTTACAAGTACCAAGAAGGATTCGATCATGCCCTGTTTACGAGTTCTTCTGATAGTATTCAGCAAAATCGAAACCAGATGTTCGAACATGTAACTGTGGAACTCACATTCGCTGGGGTATTCCTTAAAGACTTTTGTTGTGGAAACTGACGTTCCACAAGTTGAACAAGCACCGTTGACGAGAATCAAAGAGTAATAATGCTCGGTCTAGCTATCGGTCATAAACGAAACATAATAATATAAACCACCATTCATTAAGATAATATTTTATTTATTAATCTGTCCCAATCCATTCTTCTTCCCTCTTTCAGATCTTTCAGGTCGCGTCGTCACCCGTCCCTGCTGCCCGTTCTTCCTCTCGCCCCGTATATCGACATCAGGCTGTCTGCGTCTCTCTCTCAGAGGGCTGCTCTCGTTTGGTTCGTGGCGAGACCTGGCGTGTCGCGAGGAGGAGAACAGACGTTTTTCGCCTGTCTTTTTGTGGCTGAACTTTATTATAAAATGATCGTTATGTTGCTTGCTCCCCATCATTGTCTTTCTAATAATTAATATAATAATAAAGTGACCTCTTGAGCTGAATGTCACAAGTATAACTTCCTTTCTGTCTGTAATTTGTGCATAATATCCGGCAGCGAACCGGATCCCCCTTTAGGCCATCTCCTAGCCCGGTTAAGGAGTTTAAGTATTCTCCTGTCCCCTTTTACGTTTAATAAATCGGTTTAAACGTAGTTGTTCTTCTTGCCCATTTCAGATAAACTATTTTATTCACACACAGCACTTCGCCATCAAAGGAATCTTCATCCACTTCTTTTCTTCTTCGTCAAACTCTTCGTATTAGCTCGCCTCCTGAATCACTATTAACTCCACTAAGATTCTTCCTCGTAGTCGTTCGTCTATTGAACGTAGTCGTCAAGCTGATTCTCTCCGTGCTATCGCTAGTTCTTCTTGCACTCCTTTCGCGCACGTGTTAGCCCTTGGTGCGCTCTCTAATTTAATCAGCAGTAAGATAAATTTATCATGTATATCTTCTTCTTGTCCTTCTTATGAATGACAAAATGGTGCATCGACCGAATGTAATACCACTGAACCCAAGCTCGATGTTTCCAAGACTAGAGAATCAGCGGATATCTCGAAAGTCACGAAGCAAATCAAGCGGAATACGCGAACGGTTTAAAGTCCAGCAGGACAGAATAGAAGAAGTACTGCAGAAAGGCAGCAAGTAAACAACCAGGACTACTAATAAGCAATAGAAATCCTATATACTTATAAAATATACTTGTCATCAAGAAGTTATAAAAGCAAGAAGCTGGATATAGATATTATACTATTCATTACTATCCGATCGGTAAAAAATCAAAACTGTTGTTTCATCGTAATGTCGATCTTGCCCGCGATCTATCCATGATTAATAGAACTCAATTTCAGCAGTCGAGAGACGAACACAACATTCGCCTGCATCAATAAAGAGAAATTTGGAGTCGACGACAAGCAATATACGAGTCAAATCTCAAAGTAAGTGAACTATAATTAAAGATAGGAATAAAAGAAGTAAATAAGTAAAGAAGTAATATAACTAATATAACTAATAATATAGATAACATAATCAGCGATATAGTCAATAGTAATACAAGTAGATAAGAGTAATAATGGTAATAATTATAGTAGTTATAACTATATAATTATAGTAATATAGTTATATAAATGATATAATCGTCGTAAGTAATATGAGTAAAGGGAGATTGGTTGCTAAACAAGGAAATTCAGAGTGATTAATAACAGTGCGAAACAGCCGTTATTTCAGTTAATTAGGAGATCAACAGCGTCATCGTCTGCTCGACCCCCTGCAAGTCATCGAGAAGTAATAAGAAGTGTATCAACAAGAAAATGGACTACACTTCGAACAGAAACAAACTGGTCGCTCACATCGGCGAGTTCATCAGAATTATGGCAGAGAAGCTAGAAGACAGAAGTCAAGTGACCCCGGAGGAAACAGTGCTACGACTGACCATGCGCTATCGTCATTTGTACGCACCTTGGGATATTTCCCCACAACAAGCGGTAGAGGAAGAGCTATCTATCGATAGAGCTAAAAGAATGATGAGTAAAGTCAGCAGATGGATCGCGGAGTGGAACGCGTGGATATCTCAGAATGCGAACATGACGGTAGAAGCTCGATCGGTATTTAAACAAGTGATGGTGGAAATGAAGAAGGAGAAAGAATCACTAGAAATATCTATGAATCAGTTCCATTTACCTCCAGGAGGTCAAGAAGATTACTTGCAAGTAGCGAAAGACAGCATTCAAAGTGATATGAAGAGAGAGCAGGACAACAGAGCGATAAGTATCAGAACTCTATGCCAGATCAAAAGCTGTTGGGAAGAAATGAAAGCCGATTACGAGACAAACCATGAAAGAAACAGAATCGAAGCAGAGAGACGACAAGAAGAAGAAGCAGCTAAAAGGCGAAGAGAGAACAACAGAAAAGTGAACCACTTTGTCAGACCAGAGTTCGGAAACGGCTCAAACGTGATACATGTACGGCCCGTAGACGAGAGTAATTGGCAATACGTGGAAGCTCACTTAAGACACCTCGGTCCAGTTATCTCGACCAAAGCATACGGATCTTTTGCCTTTATAGAATACGCATCTCCGGAATCCGCAAAGAGTGTGAGAAACCTGAATCATATCGTCTGGAACCGAAAAAAGATCTACTTGAACTACGCGATTGAGTAAGTACTCAAACACTAAAAGAATAAGCAAAAGATATTCATATATAAATTACAGGAAATGGCATGATTACTGTGAAAGAACAAGACTAAACTGGCAGCCAATTGCGCCAATGGAAGCTGGCGTACGTGGTACGTCGACTCCCGCGCCATCGGTCTCACGTTCTGACGAGCAATGGATGCACAATCAAGATCAAGAACTCCTCCAAATACTATCACAAATAACAAATATGCCGTCAAGATTACCAATTAATATGTAATAGTCCAGTTAATTCACCCTAGAAATGACAATAGTTGTAGCTCCAACAATTCATTCCAGAATCATAACTTAATCCAGTAACATCTTATATAAGAGTGTTATAAACGATCAATCATCTTCATCTGCACTGACAGTCATTAGTTATTTTACCGTGAGCTAAGTAAACGTAATTATCAACTCAAACCTTCTCTATGTTCTTCCAAGTCCTCTATAAGAGTACACTTCTTTATGCTAGTGTTAATCAGATCAAATTGTTAAATTTTTTTTTGTTGTCATCCCTCCATCATTTATACCAGTATTACGAAGATATTCAATAAATATAAAGATAAATCTCGTTATGTCCATAGATGTCTGTATCCATGCGTGGAAGTCGCTTTGCCATACCTATCATCGAGACCGCCCGAGTTCGACAACGAAGCTCCGACATCTTAAAGGGACACGCACTCCGGAACCTTCCGCGTCGTCGTGTCGAGACCTTAGAATTTAGGCCACCAACTGATTATAAAGACTCTGAGTTTTTTTTTTTCTCATTCTTTATCTTTTATAGCAGGCGACGTGACTCGTTCATACGCCTTGCAACCCTCCCTCTACTCTTTCGTCAACTAGTCCTACGTCCTCGCATCCAAACGAACAAGATTGGAAATCAAAAGAGAATCAAAAGAGGAGCAACTAAGCCCTCTAAGAAGAACAAGAAGACGCAAAAAATGGCGGATCACATCGATCAACAGGAAATCAAGGATAATGGGCAACAACCATCCGACTTCGGTGTCCTCCCAGGCGATAAGCTGTAAGTATTAGTACATATTTAGACTGAAAGATGAAAGATGAATATCTCAAATTACGTTATATGAACGATAATTTATTCAGGCCAGTGAAGCCACTTGGAAGCAGCACTTCTGAAGACCCGTCAGCAGATGGCAATACGATCAAAGAGACCAATCCATCTGTCAACTCGAACGAGTCCCATAGCGAGAAGATCAAGACAATCCAGTAAGTGTTAGAATGAAGACTATAGATAGAGAGAGACTATTATTTCAGAGCGGCATACTATCTGGCCGCCGGGAAGATCGACAGTCTCGAAAGTGAGGCCGGAGCTCACAGAGATATTCTGAACCAGATCTCCGCAGATCAGTCAAGTCTAACAGAGAAAGTCGAACAACAAATGGCGTCAAAGGCGGATCTCCAGTGCTTCCAAATCATGATCGAAGATGAAGTTGGTCGCCTCAAAGAGACGGTCAAGGAACTGAAACACCGACTCCTGGGTGAACCGAAGGAGTCTCCACTGGATAGCTTTTCGCCCAGCCCATTCAAAATTCCAAAACTGTCGGAGAAGAAAGGATCGATTGATCAAAATGAGAAGAACCCACTAGCTATTCCACGAAAAGCTCTTGAAGACTGCCCGCTGTGCCGGGATAGTGCACATAGACTTGCCGACTGCCCTCAATTCCCTAGTAAACTAGAGAAACTCCAGCAGTTCAGAAGACGCCAGATATGCTGTACGTGCGGTACTCTTCAGTGTTCGCGGATCAATTGTCCAAAGGCAATGGAGCAGTGCCAAATATGCAAGGGAAAACAGGAATACGGGAAAACTTTGCATATATCAGAGATCTGCATCTTTGAGTCTCATGTCGCAAAGAGACCAAACGCGTCGGAGTACAGACGTCCACGATTCTCGGCGCAACGCCCTAGATCCAAGTCGCCAGCTAAGGAAACTCCAGTTCCAGCTCCAGCGCCAGTAGCTCAACCAACTCAAAATCAGCAGACTATGATGCCACAGCAACAGTATCATCAGCAACCGAGTAAGTAAATAACATCAGAGACCTGTCAAACTGAATACAAGACCAGATTAAAAATAAATAAATAAATATAATTATTTCAGTGTTGCCAGCTGGTCCAGCGTACGGGCCCAGTTACCAGATGAGTCAGATGGTTCCAGCTCAGCAGTTCCAATATCAACAGCCTCAACAGATGGTCCCGATGCAGATGCAACCGATGCCGCAACATCAATACGGCTATTACCAACAGCAGTCGGGTCCAGCTAACCCACCGAATCATCATCATCAGTAGTAATCCTTTATCTCCCATCTATTTATTATCCTTTATTGTAATAACTTTATCGTCCCTTCATCTTTACTCCAGTATAATATCTTCACACTCTAGTATAATTAAAAATTAAATATAGTAACTCGTAGTAACTTCTCAATTAAGTCCTCTTAAAGGACACACTTCCTTATCTATTCTTTCTTCATTTTTCCTTTACTTCCCTTTCATTGTTTCCAACTGTTAAAGAACATCCGTAGCGGAAAAAACCGCCTTGAGGATACTGTTTGTCTGTTGTCGGCCTAGACACCCGAAGTGTGTCTTTTCAAAATAAAGCACACATCTGTTGAACATTTCGTCAACTGGTCTTTGCAAGCATTTCAAAGAACAAGTCACACGTAACAAGTCAAACAAAACTCTGTAAAATGGATAAATTCTCTAATAGTCATGGTGGAGTAATGACACGGACAGAGACCATAAAGGTTCACTGTAGTAGGAAGGAGTAACCGTTGGGGTCGACACCAACGGGAGCTCTACCAAACTTCCGCACTATTAGCCTAGCGATCGATAGGATAAACCTTTCCGAGTCCAAGCGTACTTCGCGAGTACGGTCGTTACAAAACCAACTGACTTATGGTTATAAAAGGTTCTAAACAAGATTATATTAAACAAGATTATATTAAACAAGATGACATTAAACAAGATTGTATTAAACTAGATTTGGTTATGAACTCTGCCGTTACTCTCTCCTTCTCTTTCCTCTCTTACTTCCTATTCTCCTTTTCTCTACCCCTTCTCTCTCTAAACCTTTCTTCTCTCTCTTCCTCTCTCGGTCGTTCGACCCCTTCAAATATAATCAATTTTATTTCAGACTCTTTTTCTCTTCAACTGGTATCGTGCAACAATGGCTCCGACCCTCCGGATCCAGACCATGGCTCAACGAGCAGGACGCCTCAAGTCCTGCATCACGAGAGTAATAGACGGATCGAAACAAGTCCTGGAATACGTGGATCAGTGGGAAGCCGATAGAAAGGCAGCCTGTAGAGCCGCTGAACAGGAAAACAAAGGTCATCCCAACCCTGATCTAGCTGTAACAACTGATGCTCTTAATACGTTGTTATCAATGGAAACCCAGTTGGACGGGTTACCTCAAATCCTTCGGGACAAAGCAACCAAGTTGGTAAAGGAGGCAGAAGAAGACAATGAAGAGTGGGAGGAACTTGAAAATCTATGCAAAATCGCAGTCGAAGAACGAGAAGATCAACGAAAACATCTCCTCATCACGATAAGAGCAAAGATTGAAATGTTCCAAGACCTCCACGAGGCGAGCGAGGAACAAGTCCCGCCGCCACCTCTGTCTCCCCAACAAGTGCTCCATATCATGGCGGAGTCAATCGACGCTCCAAACCAGGAGCCGTTGGTAACCTCTCCCATGAAATTTCCTCTGTACCATGAACTCATTATGGCCAACTCAGCCGAAACAAATGGAACATCTGTTCTCTCGCCGGATGATCTCCAGTTACCAACCAGTATTCAAAACGTATACGTGGACGGTACACACGAGATGAACTCCAGGATTCCGGAGACTCCGATCCTCAATGGAACTATTCCTACTAACCCCGAGCTCGGAGGTAACACCAACCAGCAGGTTGACGGTAGACAAAGAATTCAGCAAAACAGAGTAGATACTCATAATTCAGCAGCGACTGACAGAAACCACTTAACCTTCCAAAGTCCAGCGGGACAAGTAAGAGTAGGAAACCGACTCATAAGTGAATTTAATAGAAGAAACTCGTCGGCAGAAATACCATCAACAAGACTCAATAACGGATACCCGAACTTTGAATATAATGAAGAGGACATTCAAAGACAATACCAGAGTAGAAACATAAACGGAAACTTCTACTCCGACTACAACCGTCATCAAAGACAAAGCCGTCTTGAAAATCAGTATAACCCAAACTACCAAGGTTATAGTAACCAGTATTATAACGAACATAGTCACGCATACACTTCACAAAGATCTGGGGATACCATGCCAGCCCCAGCAAATAAATGTGAAGTATGCAACGGGAACCACAAGATCTCGGTATGCACTGCAGACGAAGAAATGATCGCAAGAGTATGCATAGAGAATGGTAAATGTCCAAAATGCAGAGTAGGGAGACACTCGATACAAGAATGCCCCATATTCTATCTGTTGGATAAACAAACAAAAAACGACGAGAATGTTAACGCAGAAACGAGACAACAGAACCGTCACAGTAACCAAGAGTACCAAGAACATGACAGAACCTCATCTCAACAGCAAAGACAAAACACACAGACTCAATACTCTGAGAGAAGAAAGGAAATATCAGAGAGAGATTTAGCAAGACACGTAGCTACGATCAAACCATTCACAGGAATCGTCTCAGAATACGCCTCCTTCCGTAACATCATGACAGATTATCTGGAATCGGAAACTATATCCCTAGCCGTAAGACGAGACACATTAATGCAAAAAATTAGCGGGGATGCCGCGGTTCAAAAGTCTATTCTTAATGATCCTGGAAGAGCTATCGAAACGACAATGAGAAACCTCGATAGGACTTATAAAAGAAATGACTCAACCTCAGTCAGAAATCAGTTTGAAAAGATAATTGTGTCAGACGACAGCATCGACACGTTCATCAAGTCACTTGCTCTATCAAGAAGTCTCCACGACAAGGTCCTGGAAGAGGAGCCACATGGATTCGAGTATCACTCGACGAAAGCACTGCTAGGCCGAATGCCAGATGCAGTACGTGCCATGTGTAACAAGATGTTACGGAACGAAACACTTACCACAGAAAAGATTTACGAAAAGGCTGAAGAACATCTTGAGAATCAAATCGAAGACGCTGAGATCACAGGAAGATCGGCGAACCAGACTATAAAAAAATGGAAAACAGAATTGCATGTAACTCAGTCAGAAACCGACTCAAAAGAAGAAGAAGACAAAGAAAGCGATGATGAAAATTCAGCAGATGTATTTGCCTTTGGAGCAAGAAGGGAGAAATCAAAATCTCAAAACACAAAATCATCCCACTTCCAACAAGCCAAAGGTGATCAAGTCGGATCGGAAATCCATAATTCCCCAAAACTCAGTCAGACGACACAGTCGCAACTTCCAGCTCAATCTCAAAACCAACAATATATGGGCGCACAGACCCCATATCAGACAAATATGCTAACCCAGAATCAAATTCCTCAAACTCAACAAAATAATAATCAGTTGAACCCATACAGTCATCAACACATTCAGTATCCACTCCAGATGAACTTGAACCAGAATCACATCCCTAGTCAACCTCCAGCTCCAACAAGCACGAACTTCTGGAATCCGCAACCCAGTAACATAAATTACTATGCTAATCCACCACCGCATCAGCAATTCTTCCCAAACCAACAGTATAACGGATCAAACAGAAATATGAATCAGAGTCAAGATCCAAGAAATCATACTCAACAGACGGGATATAACCCAGTGCCTCAGAGCAACAATAGTCCTGCGTCGTTCGGGCAACGCCAGCAAAGATCGAACAACGCCGCGTGGTTCAAAGAAAACGGCTCACCACCATCGGTGGGACACTCAACTGGCACTCAACTGTCTATTCAAGAAGAAGCCATGAAACCATTGACGGATTGCCAAAATCCGGAACGTTATAATCTGGGACCAGGTCCTAATATTGCACTCATGCGATATACGTTTCCGAGAGAATACGAAGAAGAGTCATACTGTCAAATATGCGGAAAGGGACATAAATTGGTTCGATGCTTGCTAAGCAGCTCGAACGTCCGGAAATGGATCGATGAAAAGAAAGCTTGTAGCAACTGTGCCTCTCGAACTCACAACGTCACCGAGTGTATTTCACAAGTCAGTTGCTTCTACTGCTGCGGTAGACACCACACAGCAGCATGTAAACTAAAAGAAGCTTATAGAGACTACCGGAACTATCCTCCATCCGCAGCGACACCAAATGGAATCGAGTTTTTTCGTGACCAACAACACTAAAAATAAATCGATCCTCATAACCTCAAATCCAAAAGAAACAGGGCCAAAAAGGGCAACCAATTCATTAATCTTATTAAAAGATACACCAAAAATGGTGGATTCATCATCAGCGTATGAGAATAAAACGGAGTACCAGTCTAAAGACATAAAAAGCAATTCCAGCGATATCCTTGTTAGTACTTCGGATACCAAAAATAAAGAAAATATCTCAAAAGCATCCCAATTATATCCAGAGAGCACCACTATCACTCCCCTTGATAGTTCGGCGGGCAATGCCTCCAAAAAGAATATACAAATGAAACAGTCGAACAACCGCGTGACATTCTCCTCGTTAGTCCGTCGGAAAACACACTCTTTGATACTACTAGTTTATATGAGGATGCCACGTTGGTGGATAAGGAAACAAGAATCAATCAAATCACGCATACTTTACAAACAGAATCATTCGAACCAACTGAACTAGATACCAGCGAAGAAGACATCTCTCTCCCACTGACAACGCTACAAATGTCCAATAACGACCAAATTCTAACATTAGTAGATACTGGTGCTAGCATAACACTAATTGCTGATCAAGCAGCTCAAGAACTCGGACTGAAAGTAGCACAAGAGATCAAGTTAACAGTAAACGGCTACAGAAGCAAAAGCAGAAACTCCAGCAAAATCTACGAGATGACAATTAAAGGCGGAACACTCGAATATAAAACCTTCGTAGCTGGAGTACCAGATCTACCAGAAATAAGATACGAAACCCCTGTCTTCAGTGACGAAGATAACCAAGAACTAGGAATATATGGACTAAAAAATACAGACGTGATACCCAGTAAAAAGTTCGAAAAGAAGCGCATCGGAATGATCCTGGGAAATGACATTCTCCCGCATTTCATCAGAGGTTCGCAAAGAATCTGCTTACCCTCAGGGAGATATGTCGAACTGAGTCCATTTGCAAAAATGACATTCCCAAGAGCCAGACATTGCCCAGTGATGGAAACAACCACTGGAGATGTCACAGCCAGATCACAAAATAAAAGAAAAGAACAGTCCATCAATACACTCATGGCTCAGAAATACGGAAGAGCAGGCGAAGACGAACTAACCGATCTAATTCTCCAACTTTGGAAAAGCGAAAACTGTGGAGTAGAGTCAGCTACCCAGAGAGAGGAAGAATACCTCGACCAACGCCGACTCCTACTATGGTTCGAAGACACACTACAGATCACGGAAGATGGTCAAGTCGCTGTAGCACTTCCATGGAACGGAAAAGAGGCTCGCATGGGAACTAATAAAAACTTAGCGTATAAAAGACTGCTGTGTTTAATTGAGAAACTTAGAAACAATCCGAACCTATTAAGAGAATACAACAAGATCATTAATAACCAGTTGAAAGAAGGAATCATTGAACGCGTTACACCAGAGATGCAACAACAAGGAAGGAGTTATTACGCTCCACAAAATGCAGTCTTTAAAGCAAACTCGGCAAATACGAAAGTGAGAATCGTAGGAGACTCATCTTCACATCAGAAAGGACAGCTGTCCCTCAACGAGTGTGTGTTCGAAGGCCCAAACATGCTCCGAACGGCCCCGGGATTACATCTGAGACACCGAATCGATCAATTCCCAATCGTGGGCGACATCGCTCGCGCATTCCACCAAGTGAGACTACAAGAGAAAGATAGAAACGTCACCAAGTGGTTGTGGGTAGACGACATTGAGAAACCACCTACGGGAGACAATCTGGTGGAGTATAGGTTCACCAGGATCCCCTTCGGGATGCGTTGCTCTCCTTTCCTGTTGGCAGCGACTATCCGACACTATCTATTGATGGCAGCCAGCGTGCTGAGTATTGAAATCGACAAAAATCTATATGTCGACAATATCATGGTCTCAACAAATTATGCAGAAGAAGTACTTCCAAAAATCAAAGGTATCCAGCAAGAATTCAGTGTCATGAGCATGCCGGTGAGAGAGTTCGGAACAAATTACCACCCAGCTCTATTAGAAATACCCGAAGAAGACAGAGCCGAATCACACATTTCAAAATTCTTGGGATACAGCTGGAATACGACAGACGATACAATCACGGTAACAATCCCCGAGCCATCTGATAACAGACCAACAAAGCGTGAGATAGCTTCGTTTTTCGCACGGACATTCGATCCAATGGGATACTCATCTCCATTGCATGTAAAGATAAAGAGATTCGTCCAAAAGATCTGGCTGAACGGACTGGATTGGAAAGAACCCCTTACAGATAAGCTGAATAAAGAGTGGGAAATCATCAAAAAACAATACAAAGACACTGCACTCATTATTCCAAGAAAACTAAGACAACAGTTCTATCCAAACGAACGTCCAGAGATTGTAGTGTTCTGTGACGCCTCTCAATACACATACGCATGTGCAGTATACATGATATATCGTCACGAAGATGGGTCGGTAGAGTCTAACTTAGTCGGATCAAAATCAAAAGTCAGACCAACTAGTGGAGCTGACTGGACCATCCCAAGACTCGAATTACTAGCAATGGAAATCGGACTGAGATACAGTGAAAGCTTAATCAAGGAATTACCAGAAAAGGACAAACCATTATCCTTGGATGTATTCAGCGATTCCATTATTGCGTTGTATTGGATCCTCACAGAAGAACAAAAGAAACAGTGGGTCAACAACAGAGTGACCACAGTACATGAAGTAAATAAGACAATGAAAGAGATGGGATTGGAAGTATCATACCATCATGTAGCGACAGACAGAAATCCGGCGGATCTAGCAACAAGAGGAATGGACTCTACATCTCTACAAAACTGTAGTTTCTGGCTAAACGGCCCTAGTTTCCTTTACGACTCGAAAGAGAAGTGGGAAACCAAGCTGGAAGGAGAAATCCAGTGTCCCTTCGAAGACCAAGATGAGATACAGCACGAACTGAGAATCGCCAATAATCCCAAGAATAGGACGATTCGACAGAAAAAGAAGGCGTCAGCATTGGCTAACCTTGTAATGGTAGAAACTAGTGTAAACGTGACAGCGATAACATCAAAAAAGGAGAATACGCTCCTTGAGAAATACACATCGTTCGTACCGTTTGAATACACTAACTCGCTATCGTCACTGACTAGGATCACACACTTAGCCTTAAAGTTCATAAACTCAATAACAAGAAACAAAAGATTGAATAGCAAACGGTTGAGAGAATATCAAGAATGCAATAAAATTGTGAATACGGTGGAGCGTGAAATAAGACAACGCCGTCTAGCTAGACTTACAGTGTTCGCTGAGCACTATAAAGAAGCGGAAAGCCAGAAATGGACATTCAAGAAATCCCTCGAACCCTTCCAGTCAGAAGACGGATTGTGGAGAACAAAGAAGCACTATCAATCACCAAACATCCCACTGGAGACAAGCGAGCCAATTCTAGTTCACAGAGAACACAAACTAGCAGCCATGCTCATGGAGGAAATCCATAAAGAAAACGTCCATCTGCCAGCCAACTATCTAGTAACCGCCTTAAGAACCAAATATTGGATACAAACCGATGGGAGACTAGCTCGGACTACGATATCCAAATGTGTAGCATGCAGAAAAGTAAAAGCATTCCCGTACCACTACCCGTATATCAAGTGTCTAAAGAATAACAGGACAGTCCCGTCTACGCCATTCGCCAAAGTAGGCTTGGATTTTTTCGGCCCCATACAATACAAAACCAAAAACTACAATGAACTGGAAAAAGGATACGTATTGATCTACACTTGCCTATCCACGAGATGCACTCACTTGGAGATATGTGCAGACAGCTCAACTTCAAGTTATTTAAATGCATTGAAAGCAGTATTCGCCCAAAGAGGGGTCCCCAATTATATATTCTCGGACAATGCACAAACCTTCTTGCTAGGAGAAAGAATCCTAAAGGAGGATATCAAGAACTACGAACCAGAATCAAAACTAATCAACTTCCTGGCTCAGCACGAAATCAACTTCCGCCACATCACCCCACTAGCACCCTGGCAGGGCGGTGTATATGAAAGAATTGTCGGTATCGCAAAAAAGCAGTTTCGGAAAGAAATTGGAAGACAGATCTTCACCTTCCCTGAGCTGCACTCGATAATGAAAAGAGTTGAAGGAGCGATTAATTCAAGACCTCTAATCAAAAATCCAGCTGAAATCGACGACGTACCAGCGTTACGTCCGATCGACTTCCTACTACCAGCAGTACTTCTCGAAGTACCCAATGATAATGATACCTTGAAAGGCGACATCCTGTATGACCCGACAGTCAGCACAACTGAGAAAGAAACTCGAGAACACATAACTAAACTGGACAAAGTCTTGGAAAAACTCTGGAAATTATGGTCCACGTCCTACTTACTGTTGCTAAGGGAAAACGCAAAAAGAATAACCGATTTAGTAAGGGATCGCCAAAAGTTGGACAAATCGTGCTAATTCAAGAAGAGATGCTGCCAAGGCACACTTGGCCCATTGGGAAAATCACCAAATTATTAGGGACTCCCCCAAGCGTACAATCAGTTGAAGTACTGTATAAAGGATCCATCAAAGAAAGAGCGGTCAACCAGTTGATCCCTCTCGAAATCGAAGAGGACGACGAGATGTTACAAATCCCAGAAAAAACGACACACAGGTCCAAGAATCAAGAACAAGCTATAAAACCTACGAGAATACAGCCACCAAGAAAAGCCAAAGACCGGATACAGTATTCCCCAGATTCCGACTCGGAATAACTCAGTTATCCCGAGGTCGAACCTCCCCAGGGGGGGGAGTGTTGTGGAAACTGACGTTCCACAAGTTGAACAAGCACCGTTGACGAGAATCAAAGAGTAATAATGCTCGGTCTAGCTATCGGTCATAAACGAAACATAATAATATAAACCACCATTCATTAAGATAATATTTTATTTATTAATCTGTCCCAATCCATTCTTCTTCCCTCTTTCAGATCTTTCAGGTCGCGTCGTCACCCGTCCCTGCTGCCCGTTCTTCCTCTCGCCCCGTATATCGACATCAGGCTGTCTGCGTCTCTCTCTCAGAGGGCTGCTCTCGTTTGGTTCGTGGCGAGACCTGGCGTGTCGCGAGGAGGAGAACAGACGTTTTTCGCCTGTCTTTTTGTGGCTGAACTTTATTATAAAATGATCGTTATGTTGCTTGCTCCCCATCATTGTCTTTCTAATAATTAATATAATAATAAAGTGACCTCTTGAGCTGAATGTCACAAGTATAACTTCCTTTCTGTCTGTAATTTGTGCATAATATCCGGCAGCGAACCGGATCCCCCTTTAGGCCATCTCCTAGCCCGGTTAAGGAGTTTAAGTATTCTCCTGTCCCCTTTTACGTTTAATAAATCGGTTTAAACGTAGTTGTTCTTCTTGCCCATTTCAGATAAACTATTTTATTCACACACAGCACTTCGCCATCAAAGGAATCTTCATCCACTTCTTTTCTTCTTCGTCAAACTCTTCGTATTAGCTCGCCTCCTGAATCACTATTAACTCCACTAAGATTCTTCCTCGTAGTCGTTCGTCTATTGAACGTAGTCGTCAAGCTGATTCTCTCCGTGCTATCGCTAGTTCTTCTTGCACTCCTTTCGCGCACGTGTTAGCCCTTGGTGCGCTCTCTAATTTAATCAGCAGTAAGATAAATTTATCATGTATATCTTCTTCTTGTCCTTCTTATGAATGACAAAAACTTTTATCTGAAGAATCAGGAGAGAAATTTGATTCCCAACGTGTTGAAGATTTTTCCTACCAAGGAGTTGGCAATCATATTTCCAAGAGGATTAGGATAATTGCAAAACATGGTTTCACCTAACTTTTACCTCTGCAAAGCAATTTTATTGCACAAGCCAACCGATATGAGAATATGGGTTCAAATGTATCCGGATTGTCCAGAACCAAATAAAACGGTGGTGTGCTCCGCTGCGATCATGATTGATGAAGAGAGATTGGGCGTAGTACAACTACCTGAAAACAATCCAGCTCCGATTCTTGTTCGAAAATGTTTTGGATTGAATCACAAAAATCGGAAGATATTCAAAATGATTGCATGTCGCAGAAGCAAATATGTCATCGAGGACAAAACATGCAACAACACAATAAAGGTCCAGCTGACTGTGGTGGAGCACTTCTTTAATTTATTCGTCCATGCGATTCCACGAGGAACCTGCCCGTTCACAATTCACTTTATTCAAAGTTTGATCACTCGGAAACTTGGGAACATTGCAACCAACTTATGGCGATGTACAAAGAACGCTTGGAGACTAGTGACCTTCCCTAACGTTAATAATTCATTTATATGTTTCTCCCTATTTTCTGAAATCCTCCCACAGCCACATCACAACATGTGATTCAGTTCTAGCACTTTGCGATATAATCCCTCTAATCCCCCGCTACATATTTTTCCGAATACTAGCTTCAAAAAAGACATTACATTTTCTTTTTCTCAATTTCTGCCTATTATTCAATTTATTCATTTCATGATTATGTTTTGTCTTCTGCAAATTTTTTTGACAATCATCGATTTTTCCAAAACATATTAAGTTCTGATGACAGTCATTGTTTGGCTAATTGACAACATTCGATCTAACTTTGATGCAAACTGAATGATTTGAGAATGATACCGTTTTCCGGCTTACTGTTTTCAGAAAACATGTTTTCAATCAGAGCCTTTCTGAAACCAGGCCACCAAACTTTGATAGGAACTGAAATCCTCTTAGAAAATAATTTGTTTTTGAAAGTGAAATCAACTTTCAATTCAAAATTTTCACATTTTTCCACCTGAATCGATGAAATATGAATGAAAACTCATTTTAATGGAGAACCAATGAAGGCAAAAATCACACATGGTTCAATACATATATATTTTATTAAATTGAAATAAAAAACAAGTTTTTGAAAAGAGCGGCGAGCACCAAAATGTGACGGGAAGAGGTAGGAAGACACACTCTGGGACGAACACGGATGGGCCTGAAAATTTGGGTTTTTATAAAGTTTTTATAATGAGTGTACTGCTAAAAAAAGGCATAGTAATCCAACTATACTTCTAAGCAAAATTGATTCAGTTTTCACTAGTGTACACTATTCAAACACTTACGTTCTTAACATTTTCCTTATATGTTATTGTTAGACGTCTTCAAAACTCTGGGACGAACATGGATGGGCCTTGAAAATTGGTGTTTTCAATAAGTTTTTTATAAAGTTTCATGCTAATCAATAGTTCTAACTATGTAAAAAAAAATCTGATAAATTTTGATTTATTTCTGGTCAAAACTGATTTAGTCTTCACTAGTATACACTACAGTTTCAAACACTTACGTTTTTAGAATGGTTTTTTGGCCACTGATTTATACCACATCATCCACAACCATCATACTTCTTTTCTACTCACTGTCCTCGTGCTCACATGGAACCCGCTTGGGATCTGAACTTTTTTTTTCTTTATCACATATGTATTTTCAGGATGAATTTCAACTCACTTTTTCAACCCGGACAAAAACCCGTCAAAATAAAAATAAATATTAGAATTCAAAAATAATCAGGGGGTTAATATAAGAGGCGACGCGCTCATTGTGTCGCTAGGAGGGAAGGGGGGAGTAAGATGCAGACTGAATTTCTTGAGCCAAGAGCTGCTTTTTATACTGGATATCTAGTCGAGAGACGCAGAGAAAGAGATCAGATGCAAGTGTGAAAAATAATGATGACGTTCACGAGGCATGAAGGTGATATGAAGATATAGAGAATATGAAATGAGGAGTATAAAACTAATCTGTTGTTCTGATTTCCTATTTTTTATCCGCTCGAGATCCCATCTGTGAGATTTCTTGTTGTTGGATTTCCAGTTCTCTGAATATCATAATCCTTCCTCTCATTGAAGATTTTGAAAAGCTTTCGAAAGGCTGTCTAAAAAGCTTTACAAAATCAATGCTCAGGTCCAGATCAGATCCAGATTACAAACGTCTTTTTTCTCTATTTTTGAACGAGGTTGCCCATCCCGAGTTTTGTATTCTCACTGCTGAATATTTATTCGTCGTCAGAAACGGTAGTAGAGTGGGAACTAAACTCTTAGAACCTGTCAAGTTTTCGAAAAAAAACTCTCAAAAAGCTTTATGAGGAGTCAAGCAACCCCCAGTCTGAAAAATGAGTCTTGGGAGGAGGGTGTGAAATAAATTTTTTCTGCTGGTTCCATACGTAGAAACTAGATACAGATCTCCGAAAGTGTTTTCACGTGGGAATGTCTGATTACTTTGTTTTCTTGATTCATCATATGGACCTATGACGAAATGAATACAAAAACCTATATTTCAAATTACAATTTATTGTATCAAAAATAAAAATTAACAAGAGAGTAATATTTGTTGAGAAATGGGTAGAACTTCGGCACTGGTGGATTCTGAAAAAAAACATATGGTTACTCAAAATTTTAAACCGGTTCGAAAACGCAACGGTTTTGGTCTTCATGGTTTTTTGCTATAGGTACTCAAGGTATGATTTCCACAGGTATTTGGGTTGATTAATCAGGTTTGATAGGTGCACTCCCGAGTCAGGCGAGATCAAAGTCCGTTTTTGGAATTCGGAACTTGTAGAATCGGTACTAATGTTATGTAAACTTACTTGAGGAACATGCGGCACCGCAGACTTGAAACACGAGGATTGTGAAGCGCCTCCTACGGCATCCTGGTCGTTGATGGTCTCCGGCTTGAAGTGAGTCATGATGGTGGAGGTGGTGGCTGCTCCAAGTTGATTGGAAGTGGATGACGAGGACCTGAAGGAAGACCATTTCAACCATCTGTCTCTTATGATCGGCAAGATTTGAAACCTTATTTCGGTCCAGGAAGAGATTCAACTTACTTTTTCAACCCGGACAAGAACCCGTAAAAACAAAAAAAATATTAGAATTCAAAAATAATCAGGGGGTTAACATAGGAGACGACGCGCTCATTGCGTCGCGAGGAGGAAGGGGGGAGTGAAATGCAGAATGCTTTTCTAGAGCCAAGAGTTGTCTTTCATACTAAATGTCTAGTCGAGAGACGCAGAGAAACAGACCAGGTGGAAATCTGAAAACAATGATGACGTCCGTTATGCACAATAAAAACATTGAAGTGCACGTGAAATGAAAAGTTACCGACTAATCTGCTGTACGGATTCCCGATTTGTTATCCGCTCCAGTTTGCTTCCGCGCTTTTCTCTTATTTGGTTTCAGTGGCTGGTACTTTGTGCTCGTGGCACGGCCTCACTGATTGTCCCAACACAAAAAGCACAGTACCCTCTCTTCCAATTTGAAGGCTCATACCGTAGTTTTTGTGGGGATACCCAAAATGATCATGATTATACTAATTCGAAGCGTCTCAACAAGCGGAATTCAAAAATTTGAACGATCTCACAAAAAATGTTCAGTTATTATGAGTTTTAAATTCCATACTTTTAAAAAAGTGTTCCAGAACCTCAAATCCAACTCGAAACTGTCCAAACTCTCCATTCGAATTGTGAACGATAACCCCGGCACCACGGAGATCAAGCATCATCTCGGTGATGGTGTTATGAAAAACGTTACAACCTTGGTTTTCCAAAACTTTTCAATTTCAATCAAGACTGGCCGGATTGGGTTTACATTAATATGTACGGTTTCCACCGTGTGCTTTTCGAAACACTTCTTTAGATCTGGTAAAAGATAAAGAGGAGCATGAGGTTCAGGATACTTTACTTGAAAAATGGTCAATGCAGTTGCTCAAGCATATGCTTCTAGTAGAAATCGCGAAGCATGATTATAATGCAGGAAGTGTCAGTAGCATGGATTGTGATAGTTATGAGAATGAGGCGAAAAGAAAGAAAGTGGACCAGAAAGCTGAAGACACTATGACGTGTCCAGGTCCCTTACTGTATTAAAAAAGTAGCTTCTTCACTTCTGATCACACCAAACAGCAAAAGTTCTCAAGAAATGGCATAGAAAATGTTATGAAAAAGAACTATCTTTCTGATTTCAAAATTCCCAATCCCGGAAAACCCAGACTTAAAAAAATAGGGAGATGGCGCCTGTGGCGTTGTTTTTTAGATGAAAACCGAACGTCGAAAGCGTGAGGAACCCCGTCCTAGAACGGATCCACCCAATTTTTCGATAACGAAAAGCTTATTACCATAGTAATGACCATCGGGGCCAGAGGAATCATGACCAACCAGGTTTTGCTTATGTCCATTGTCAAAGTGCCCGTATTCAAATCCCAAAACCACCAAGATACACCTCCGTTGATGATGAGTACTAGCGTAGTGAGGAATCCAAAGAGCCCATAAACTGGATATCCTTTTGGCGTGATAGTGATGCAGATGGTTTGGGCAATGATCTTCAGCAAAAGAACCGTGAACTTGGTACTTAGGAGGGCCCAGTGGATTAAAAGGAAGTAGGTGGTACTCTCGTCTGGCAGGAGATGCTGTGGGGAGAAGAAGATGGCGAAGGAGTGGTGGTCGATGAGATAGAGCTGAAAATGATAGATGTAGTAACCCAGCATAAGATCGGGAAAAAAGCTCTGAAATGCTTTAAAGTTGTCTAAGATTGGGTAAAATCGGTTGGGATTGGCTGAGATTGTCAAAGATTAGCTAAGATAGGCTAAGATTGTCAAAGATTGTCAAAAATCGGCCAAAATTGACTAAGATTGCTCAAAATCGGTTGAGATCAACTGAAACTGCTTAAGATACAGTACTGGCTATAAAGAATGCGACACTTGCTGTTTTTAGTAGAAAATGGTCAACGTTGTGAGTGTGATACGGCCTCCCTGATAGTTTCATATTACCGATTCTTTAATGTAGAGTATAGATCACAAACAGAGCTTAATTTATTTTTGTGTATGTTTCAAAGTTTTATGTAATATTCATCGCTAAGAATCCCCACCCTTCTGTGTTTTAGGTTATTATTTCTTGAGTTTTAGATTCCCCATTAGGTTCTATCTTTCATCATTCTTACCCATTTCTCTCGTGATTTCTAGCCAAAACCTGCATCATCATATGAAAAGTTTGAGAGCTTATAACTCGGTTCACAGAGACATTTAGCAGGTTTTGACTGCAGAAATGGCCTCCCCGTAGTCGAAAATACCCATAACCCAATTTATAGGTCGTTTGAAAGAAGCGTCCCCAAAGACTTCTCTTGTCAGACACCCCCAAAACTCACTTCCCAACACAAAAACGATAGCGAAACTGACAGTGACCTCCACAATCGGAGACACCCCATTGATCACAGTGAAATAGAGCCCGAGCCAGTCACTCGACACACCATAAATAGTTGTCAGATAGAAACAAATGGAGATAGCGATGAGTATAACCATCAGGAGCAAGAAGGCTATGAACCAGGCCCCGGCTCCGGCTCCGAGCTGGTGGCTAGCACCTCCGAAAAGTACACCAGCAAGCACTGGGCAAGCCGGGTAGAGCGATCGAATGAACCAAGTATTCAAGTGCTTGTAGTTCGCCATCACATTTACATGTTCCGAAGTTTTCATGATGATAGCGATGGATCTGCCACCGATTAGAGACATCTCAATGATCGGGTGCGATTGGGGAAAGGGGATAGCGGCATCGGTGGCCAGGGAGACGGTGGAGTTGGTGGTGAAGTGGAAGGACTAAAACAGAGGTGACTACAGTACCCCATAGTACAGTATACTTACCGGTTGAAGCGTGGCGAGACTGAGTTTCAACTTACTTTTTCAACCGGAACAAGAACTCGTAAAAATAAAAAAATATATTAGAATTCAAAAACAATCAGGGGTTAACATGGGAGGCGACGTACTCATTGCGTCGCCTCCCATTTCAGGAGTAAAATGCAAAATGATTTTGTTAAGCCAGCAGCGGCCTTTTATACTGGGTACCAAGTCGAGATACGCAGAGAAACAGACCAGGTTGAAATTCGAAAACAATTATGAAGTCCACTATGCATGAAGAAAACATTGAAATATAGAGCATATGAAATGAAGAGTATCAGACTAATCCGCTGTACCGATTCCCGACTTGTTATCCGTTTCAGGTTTCTTGTTTACTGGACATTTTAGGGAAGGTTTCGAAAAGGTGACTAATATGCGAAATCGAAAGATCAGTAGGACCTTATTGAAATGATTTTCTGCTTTCAATAAAAGTAAAGACTTTCTGCGAGAGTTAACAGTTGCAAACTGAGCAAGCTTCCAGAGGTCCGAAAATCGATCTAAAGTCAGTAGTCGCAGTTTTATACATTGAGCCGGAGGTGTTTCCAATCAGAACTTGTTTATAATCCTATATATTTTGAGAAGGCATCTCATGTTGGTTTCTTGTTGTATTACCATTATTCTGGGATCTATCAAAAGATATTCTCAACTTTTAACTAACAAGGGAACTCCAAGACCATGCAAGTTTTTTTTCAGCTAAAACTTTCAGGATAGGTTGAGAGTAGTCTGAATAGATGATTCTGAAATTGTGAAGATTCCAAGAAAGTCCATTATATGAATTCTTTTGTTTTATTATCATTTTTTTAAATGAGATACAAGAAGAGAAGAGATAACGACAACGAAAGAAGGGCAGAGAGCGAGAGAAAAAAAGGAGGGAGAGAGGTAATTAGAAGGGGGGGTAATTAGAGGGTGTTGAATATTAAAAACTTGAAAAAATTGAAAAAATCCGTTGTAGATTCGTGCCAGTTGTTGCTCAGGGGGCGGAGTTCCGGTATCTGAAAACCAACCAATTAGTCTATGTTCTACAACCTGGCTCCTCCAAGTCCAGTGGAGCGAGATTGCTATACGTCATAGTTGTTCGGAATGCCATTTTCCGAAAAATCGGAATCCGGAATCCGGAACCGGAAAGGAAAAAAACCCGGAATTCCGGAATCCGGAATTTCCGGACAACTATGCTATACGTACCTCCAATGTCCTCCATCATCTCCTACAGCTCAGTTTCGATTCACCGGGACGCAGGAGTTGCCCACATTTGTGGACCCGCCTGGCTTAGTTTTTCTGCAAATTTCATTTTCTTATTGATGACTGTCTACCTTGTAACACTTACTCAAAAATCTCCAAATCACCAAAAATGATCCGATAGCCTCCAAGGCACCCATCATCACCATCCAAACTCCGAACCACTCTCCGATCTTGATCTCCATTCCAGAATACACGGCTAGTGATGCCATGATTATGAATGGAGTCAAGACGGTCATGCCATGGAAGACGATCTCGAAAATTCCACCGGCGATCAAAGCCTGGCGTGGTTTCGGATAATCCTTGTGGGTGGCCAACGAGTAAAGAGCTTTGGTGTACCCGAGGCTCAATACCAAGATCTCCACTCGCCATGAGCGAAACCAACGATCGAGAAGTTCTCGATGGGCTAGTTCCGTTCAGCCATTATGGAGAGTCGTTTGGCATCCAGGAGTTGGGGACCTGGGGATTGCCAGAAGGCTCCGAAGGAGGCAGTGATCAAGAAAGCACTTGAGATCAGGACCGTACCGATGAACACTTTTTCATTGTGGGTCCATTCATCAATAACTTGGTGGTGCTCTGCCATCCGCTAGAGGCAGATGAGTGGCTTGATGGCGGTATAGAGTAGGATGAGGAGGAGGGCTTGGGTGACACGGTGGTTGGTGATGGTGACTGGTGATAGGAGGAAAAACGAGCAGTTTTGGAGGTAGAGGATCTGGAAAATGGGGGACTTGCTGACTGAGATTGCTTAAAATTTGCTAAGATTGTCCGAGACTGTCTAAGGTTGGCTAAAATCAGCCAAAATTGACTCAGATTGCTCAAAATCGGTTGAGATCGGCTGAAATTGGCTGAGATTTTCAAAGATTTCCTAATATAGCCTTAGATCATTTAAGACTGTCTAAAATTGTCTAAGATCGGTTGAGATCAACTGTAACTGCTCAAGATCGCCCAAGATCGTCTAAGATCGGTTGAGATCGGCTGAAATTGGCTGAGATCGACAAAGATTGCCTAACAAGGGAAGGATCCCATGTCAAGATGAAGTTATTGGTCGAAACCTATATGACTGGGAAGGAAATTGTATGGGATTTCCAAAACTAGTTTTAAATTTTGCTGAACGCATCCAGGAATCAAAAAAATTGAGCTCAAAGTTCAGTTCTGATCTCGATTTTTTGTATTATAAATCGTCCGGATAAAGGGTTGGTCCAACCGCTGGGAATCGTGGGTTATCTGCGAAGTGAGGAAAGTAGATCCCGCTCACCGATTTCCTTTCCAACAGTACAGGTCTCAACCCGTAATTCTATCTTGACTCGGGATCCTTCCCTTTTAAGATAGCCTAAGATCGTCTAAGATCTCTTAAAGATCATATAAGATTGGCTAAAATCGGTTGAGATGGGTTGAGATTGGCTGAGATTGCTTAAGATGGGCTTAGATTGCTTAAGATCGTTTTAGGTCGCCAAAAATCAGAAGGGTCCGGCCGATATTGACTGAGATTGTCAAAGATTACCTGAGAAAGCCTAACAAGACGTTTAAGACTGTCTAAAAATGTCTAAGATCGGTTGAGATTGACTGGAACTGCTCATGGTCACCCAAGATTGCCCAAGATCGTCTAAGATTGGTTGGAATTGCCTGCGACGATCGTCAAAGATCACCTATGAAAGCCTAAAATTGCTCTAAACCGGTTGAGATCGGCTAAGATAGCCTAAGATTATCTATGATTGCCTGAGATAGCCTTAGATTGCCTGAAAGTGTCTAAAATTAGCCAGAATCGTCCAACATAGCCTAAGATCGCTCAAAATTTGCTAACATTGTCCAAAACTGCCTAAAGTAGCCTAAAATCGTTTTGAATCGCCTAAGATTGGCAAAAATCGGACAAAATGGACTAAGATTGCTTGAAATCGGTTGAGATCGTTTTAAATTGCTTAAAATTGTTTAAAATCGCCGATACAAATACCGATGTTTGATACCCAATACCCGATTCCCTATTCCCGCTAGCTTCCCAATTCCTACTCACCGGTTTGACCAGCCAAATCACCCCCACATATCCTAGCAAGAGGATATTTGAAATCGTGGTGTTCAAGAAGACGGTCCGTTTTGGCATGTGTGGGGAGGCACCTTTCTTCGCTGTCGTCAGATAGACAAAAGAGGAGATAGCGGCCACGATTTGTGTGATGGTGAAGACTAGCATGAGTATGAAGTCGAGAACCATGTTTATCTGGAATGCTTGTTCGTGGAGATTACTGTAGATACTGTAGCCGATAATTGTATGCAACTATTGACAGTGTAAAGTGCAAACCTTGTACTGTTGATACAGTATATGGAGATACTGTAGCAGAGGTAGGAACTTCTTGAGTTGGGGAATATGAAGATCAGTATGGAATTCCTATACAACTTGGAAAAGTATCAAAATATTGTTACAGATGGGTGCAAATGGTGATGCCACTTCAGTGTACACAGAGGATTCTTATCAGCTGCTGATAGGTCACTGGATGCCCTAATGTATCTTTTCGTTTCATCATTTCAAAGTTTTATCTAATATTCATCTCTAAAAATCCCTACCCTTCTGATTTTTAGGTTATTATTTATTGAGTTTTAGATTCCCCATTAGGTTCTATCTTTCATCATTCTTACCCATTTCTCTTGTGATTTTTAGCCAGAACCTGCATCTAATTCTTTCGGGAATTATTTGTACGTTTTACTGATGGAATTTCCATGTGTTTGATTCAGGATGAGTTTCAACTTACTTTTTCAACCGGGACAAGAACCCGTAAAAATAATATATAATATTAGAATTCAAAAATAATCAGGGGTTAACATGGGAGGCGACGTACTCATTGCGTCGCCTCCCATTTCAGGAGTAAAATGCAAAATGATTTTGTTCAGCCAGCAGCGGCCTTTTATACTGGGTACCAAGTCGAGAGACGCAGAGAAACAGACTAGGTAAAAGTTTGAAAACAATTATGAAGTCCACTATGCATGAAGAAAACATTGAAATATAGAGCATATGAAATGAAGAGTATCAGACTAATCTGCTGTACTGATTCCCGACTTGTTATTCGTTTCAGGTTTCTTGTTTACTGGACATTTTAGGGAAGGTTTCGAAAAGGTGACTAATAAGGTAAATCAAAAGATCAGTAAGACCTTATTGAAACAATTTTCTGCTTCCAATAAAAATAATAACTTTCTGAGATAACAGTTGCAAAACTGAGCAATACAAATGAAGCAGTATCTTTGATGTGACAACCTGCTTGAAGAGCTCCAAAAACCAATGTTAAGTCAGTAGCCGGAGTTTTATATTGAGTCGGAGGTGTTTCCAATCAGAACTTGTTTATGATCTCTACATGATGTAGTGCATGTGATAAAGAAGTGTATCACTCCAGC
Source organism: Caenorhabditis latens (assembly GCA_002259235.3). Lineage (NCBI taxonomy): Eukaryota > Metazoa > Nematoda > Chromadorea > Rhabditida > Rhabditidae > Caenorhabditis > Caenorhabditis latens. The sequence goes on along the minus strand of CM056097.1, from coordinate 21,760,599 downwards.
TTCCAACCGGACTTACAATTATGTGATTTATTTTCAGAATGTGTCTAATATTAGTTTCCTGAAGTATCACCATGACTTTAGGATGTACTAGAACATATGCTTAACTTTTAGCTAAAGTTAAGTTGTTCTGAAGACCTGTGAAAAGGATACGACGCGCTTGTTTTTCCCACATTTTTTAGTTTTCTGCTTTGTTGGTATGCTTTGCAAGTGTGAGGGCATCTTGAAATTTTTTCAGGTGTTATAAATCTGAAAAGTCTGCATGATCCTGCGTGATGGATGGAAGTAAACAACGCAGCGGAGTTTCGAATACGGGAAAGATTCTGAAAAAAACAACTTTCTGTTGAATCAAACTGAAATACCATGTCTATTGAACAACATATTTTATTTAGATAAAAATTTAATACATTCATTCTTTGCCCAGACGACACAGTAGGCGAGGACAGTCAGAAGAAGCTGCGAGCAGTGGGAGACCATCTTGAGAGAGGGCTCGAGGTCAGAAAAAAAATCCAAGAAGAGTTTGAAGTTGGAGGGGTATTGTGGATAAACATTTCAACACAAAAATTCTAGGCAGTGACTATCATTTGTGTATTTTTGAAAATAGCCGGGTTGAATTGTGGAATTTCCATTTGTTCGTCTTAGGAAAAAAAGCTTAATTTTTCAACCGGGACAAGAACCCGAAAAATAATAAAATATATATAATGGAAATAATTAGTATTCAGAAATAATCAGGGGTTACAATGAAGAGTCGACACGCTTATTGCGTCGCCAGGGAGAAGGGGGAGTAAAATGTAAAATGATTTTCTTAAGCCAGCAGCGGCCTTTTAAACTGGGTACCAAGTCGAGAGACGCGAAGAAAATAATCAACTGGAAATCTGAAAACAATGAAGACGTTCACTATGCATGAAGAAAACAATGAATTATAGAGCACATGAAGTGAAGAGTATTAGACTAATCTGATGAATCCCGATTTGTTATCCGCTCCAGTTCCCATTTCTTCTCATTTGCTTTCTAGTTCGCTGAATATTTTAGTGATGATCTCAAAAGGATGCTTAAAAATAAAGCCAAATCAAATGAACAGTATAAATCCGGTTCATTCGAATCTTTTTGAGTGAATGTTATCTTCTGTGAAGACTTTTGAAATACATTCGTTGCTATCCATGTAAATAAGAGTTTTAAGCAAATATCACGCAAAAGAAAACAATACAAATGAACCTGCGTCTCTCATGTGACATAGTGCTTTCAGAGGTCATAAAATCCTCCTAAAAGGAGTTGCATACATTGAGCCAGAAGTGTTTCCAATCAGACTTTGCTTACGACACTTTCATTTTGTCATACATTTGATACAAAAATATAATAAAACAGCCTCTAGCCGGATTTACAGTAGCTGAAACATTTTTAGAATCAATCTGCTATCAGTTTTTTGTAGTCCTGTCACGAGTTCAGCACGTATCAGAAAAGATTTCGAATCTTTTTGCCATAACTAAAAACGTTTTACGGTTCCTTGGAAGTTTTTGAAAAAACGCGCCTATCGTGTGATGGGTGAAAGTAGACAACGTAACGGATCACGTTGAGGGTCATGATATTAGAAGAGACTCTGAAATAAACTGCTTTCTGTAAAATCAAACTATATAAAGACGGTTTACCAACATGGTTTATTTTTATAAAACTTAATAAAGTTTTCATTCAAAAAATAAATCAACCGATGGAAGTGAGATTGAGGAAGGAGGTGGTACAGAGAAAAAGAGGAGACAGGCAACAAGTGGCTTGAATGAAGTCGTCCATAGAAGGGGGATTACAGCAATCCTTGATTTCAGTGCCTCCAACCCGTTTTCTGAAACAAAATCTATCATTGTTGGTGTTTTTTCGGTTGACTTGAACTCACCAAATTGGCAGGGGTTACTTTCTCAACCGAGACCAGAACCCGTGAAAATAAAATAAAGCATTAGAATTCAAAAATAATCAGAGGTTAACAAGAAAGCGACGCGCTCATTGCGTCGCTGGGGAAAAAGGGGAGTAAGATGCAGAATGAATTTCTTGAGCTAGTAGTTGCTTTATATACTAGATATCTAGTCGTGAGAAAGACAGGAGATCATCTAGAAGCTGGAGAGGAATATTAAATTGACTTAGAGAGCGTTTGGAATGAAGAGTCGGATAATCTTCAATCTTCTCCATGTGTACTCAAATTTCTATCTCTTCTTTATTTTCTTATAAGTAGTTTCCCATATATTTTGATCAAATGAAGTGTAGAGATTCAGAAAAAAGAAGAGGTTTTTTCAAAGCTTCAATTTATTTGCATCAGCTACAAAATGGAGCAACACTCTGCGCTTACTAGGTGAGAGATACGTTTGCCAGATACATTAGTTGAAACAAAAAATGTATTACTAAAACTGTTTTTCTGGTTTCCGTATTTTGACCAGCAAATTCAAAGAAAAAAACATAAACAAAAAACACAAGAAACGTCAATTTGTGAAGTTGTAAAGACCATAAAACGAACTATAGTATCAATTATTCTCGAGGCTGTTTTATTTGAGATCTGAGTAGCGACAACCAAACTAAGCCACGCAAAGGGAATTGAACCAATGGACTTTTAAATTGTCCGTTCATTTGATGAATTGAACAAAAGTACCTATGTTGGATGACAATATTTGGAGTTTTTTCTGCAGGGGTCTTAAAACTGAATTTTTCAAGCATCTTTGAGTGATTTTTACCCGAAAATTGGCTAAAAATTGCCTAGAAATGATAGTTTTGTGCTGAAATTCACTTTTCAGTTCCCAAATTTGAAGTTAGCTAATATACATTTTTTCAGAGTATCCGTGGCAGAAATGATAAGGGTTGTTGAAAAAGAAACTGGAAACCAATATGGAGGATGAGCTCATTTAAAATTAATTGTTACCTTTTCACTTTTTTTCAATTTTTCTCATGCCACTCATTCTTCAATTTCAATAAAATGTAGACCTATGTACAACTTGGAATGTGACATATGCATACTCAAAAAAACGCCCCCGCTTCTGCGCAGTGTCTCACGCGTTGCGGTCGCGGCGCGTCGCGTCGCGTGCGCGTACACAGTGTACAGTTTCATCGATTGTGTCACTCTTCCCATGTCACGTTTATTATTCATTGTTTTTTCTTCCTTATACATTTCTGGATTAAATAACGATAAAAATGTATAATTTATTGTTCCATTACTGTTTTTTTATGTGAAATAAATTTTTCTTTCAGCCATCATGCAATCCAGCAACAATAGAGTCATACTGAACGCAATTCCAACGGGATTCCAGCCAGAGGACCCGTCGACTGACATCTTCGAGACGATTGTCGCCAGAAATAGTATGGGAGAGGCCTTAAACGGTTATCATGTAAGTATTCGATTTAATTTTTACATTCATTTATTTAATTTCAGATAACGGCAGCTGAAGTCAACCGACGTTCGAATGGAGTGGAGAGGCTCAATAGTTCCAACTTGGCAACCACTTTGAGAAGGTAATAAGGATTATATTTATTTATATATTTTTTTTCATATTTTTGAAATTTAAGCCCGAAATAGTGAGCCCGGAAACCGATACTTGTCAAAGCCCGGCTTCGAAATTTTCAGACAACTTTTTTCCCAGATTTTTTCAAAACCAGTGTTTTATTCATCTTTTCCTACAACTTTCCAAATTACAAGTCCTTTATTGGCATATTTTGGCGCATTTTGAGACTCGTGGCCTAAAAATCCGAAAATTTGAATATCGAGGCCACCGAAAAAATTTCTTCGAAATAGGGCAGTATGGATCTCAAAACTTCGGAAATTTGATAGAGAATCTAAATTTTTCATTATTTTATAGATTTTATTTCCAGAACAAAACAAAAAAATTGTGGGGATACGATGCGGCGTCAGATGAAGGAGAAAAAGATCCCAGTGAACCACAACTGTAAACAAGAAGTGCTCCCCAACAAGATCATCGCGTTGTCCGAAGCAGAAGCCGTTCACATGGCGAGAGATTTGGATGAGATAGTGAATGATCACTATCCAGTGGCGGGAATCGTGCGGGAAATTGCAAATGAGGTGATGAAGGATATCTCGGTGGATTTTGAAAGCTTTTTCAATGCGGACGGATTCAAAGAATGCATGGAAACACTCTCAGGTGTACTGTCTTCAGTGGTGCCACCAATCACTGGAATTTGTGCGAAAGCGTCGAAAAATGAGGAGTTGAATCGTGGAATGGATCATCTGTCGCAGGCAACTCATGGATTTGGAATAGCGGTTCAACCGACATGGGTGCGAGCGTTGACAGAGATTGGAGAAGGAGTTTGTAAGATTGTCAAGGATGAGATGAACGTCAAAGAGGAGATGGAAGACACTAAAGCACCAAAAATTATTGCGGAGTCATCCGAGATCGCGGAGGAGGCAGAGGTCAAAGTGGAATCGGAGGAGATTGTGGTGGTGGTTGATTAGGGAAGGATTATCGTAATTATTGCATATTTTGGAAAATAAATGTTCATTGGTTTAAAATGGTTTTAATTTGTTTACATAGAAGAAAATTCAGCTCGAAGCAATTTTTCTGATTGGCACGGTGGTTACTACAATGACCAAAACTCCTATGTTTTTGAAAAAAATTTTCAAAATGAATGTATTTTCTACTCGAATTTCCCCACAGGAACAATTAGAAATGTGAGTTAAGAATTGATATCTGAAATGTGAAATCTGGAATTTGGGATCTAAATTCAAAATTCATGAGTTCCATTACTAACGAGAAAAAATCTGACAATTCATGCCACTACTACTTTTATACCGATTTCCATAATATGTATGAGAATTTCTGTCACGGTAGTAATTTGGTCAGTGTAAGAAGTTGGTCGTCGTTTGTCACTGTAATCGGTTGGTCAGTGTGATGGCCGAGTTAACGGATCCTAGGCCACGATTTCTTTGGACATAGTTTCGGTTACTGTACCTCTCGTAGTCAGATAATTCTTGATTTCTGAAAAACTGATACTGATATCTTTATCCTCTTGGTGTGCTGAGACCAAAGTTTTCAGCATATGCCGTTATTAATTTTGTTAGTATTCTATGAATTTTATAGTCCTTGTATCAACTAATCTACCTGATTTTCAGCCATGACATTCTTAAAATCCTTTTAGAACGAACTACTTTCTTTTTTATCGGTTTCATTTCTCCCTATTCCCTGCTTCACTGAGAAAAACCATTCTATTAACAAACAAAATAACTAAACTTCATATCTTCCCGTTATAAATCTGGGTTTCAGGTACTCGAGGGTTTCTGACGTTTTGCCATTTTTTGTTTCAATAGCAGTTCTACCGCTCCCATATGTAATTTCAACTCACTCTTTTGGTCTAAAATAATCAGACGAGCTGTGGATTAAAAATTTTATTGTCTGGGATCAACAAAAAAAAGAAAATTGGTTAGTTATCAAATAAGATCCGAAAAAAGCTAATCTCATCGATTTTTCTGCCGCATCTTGAAGTGGAATCACTTGGAGGTGGGGACCCGTTGATCAGATGGACACCATGTTTCCTGAAGGTAGGCGTCTGTGAAATTGCTTTCGGATACGCAATCTTCAGCGATGACTGAAAACAAGAATACAATTAGGTCTACTCAAGCTATAGTTGCTTACCATCGGCAGTTTTGCAAGGTGAGCCACAACGCGAGAAGATTTCCATCATGATGGTGTGGGCACGAAGGACAACAGATGTCCAAGTCGAGTCTTTGAGAGGGAAGTGTCTAAAAATATTATAGTCATTGACTCACACATTTGTGTTTTTGTAAACAGCTGATTTTAAATGAAAGAATTTCTATTTGTTTGGTTCAGGATGAATTTCAACTTACTTTTTCAACCGGAACAAGAAGCCGTGAAAATAAAACAAAATATTAGAATTCAAAAATAATCAGGGGTTAAAATAAAAGGCGACGCGCTCATTGCGTCGGAGGAAGGGGGGAGTGAAATGCAGACTGATTTTCTTGAGCCAGTAGTTGCCTTTTATACTGGATACTTAGTCGAGAGCAGTGTGTGCTTTCGAAATTTTTTTTTCGAAAAATTCAGATTTCGAAAGATTTTTCGAAAGATTTTTCGAAAGATCTTTCGGAAATCTTTCGAAATAATTTCGAAAGATTTCGAGTCTTTCGAAAATCTTTCGAAAGATCTTTCGAAAGATCTTTCGAAAGATTTTCCGAAAGCAACCGAAAGATGTTTCGAAAAAAAATTCCGCTAAAGAGAGCGCCGAACGGGATTTCGGAGCATCGTTGTTATTTTCAAATTCAATTTTTTTCTTTTTTTGTTGTTCGTATTTTCAATAAACCAGTCTTTTGGAGATTAAATATAAGTTCAGAGGAAACTTTGAAAATTTATTGCTATAAAACACCAAAACTTAACTGAATTCGGTAGAAGACGGCTGATTTAGTAATTTTTGTATACTGTATGAAAACTTTTTGCTATGCGCCTTTAAAGCTACAGTAATTATTTTCGAAAAATCTTTCGAAAGATCTTTCGAAAATCTTTCGAAGAATCTTTCGAAAGATCTTTCGAAAAAATTTCGAAGAAATTTCGAAAAATTTCTTTCGAAAAATTTCGAAAAAATTTCGAAAGATCTTTCGAAAGATTTTTCGAAAATTCTTTCGAAGTGGTTTCGAAGGCACACACTGGTCGAGAGACGCAGAAAGTCAGACCAGGTGGAAATCTGAAAACAATGATGACGTCCACTGTGCATGAAGAGAACAATGAAATATAGAGCACGTGAAGTGAAGAGTATCAGACTTATCTGATGAATCCCGATTTGTTATCCGCTCCAGTTCCCTTTTTTTCTTATTCGGTTTCTAGTTCACTGAATATTTTAGTGGTGATCTCAAAAGGTGACTAATAATAAAGCCATATCAAGATCAGTGTAAATCCGGCTCATCTCTCTTTTCAGTTGAATTTTATCTTCAGTGGAGACTTATGAAATACATTCTTTGCTTTCAACATTTCTTTGCTTTCAATGCAGAAGTCACGCAAAACAGAACAATACAAATAATCCAGCGTCTTTCATGTGACACAGTGCTTTCAGAGGCCAGAAAATCTACCTGAAAGGAGTTTTATACGTTGAGCCAGAAGTGTTTCCAATCAGAATTTGTTTACGATCCTTACATTTTGTGATACATTTGATACAGAAACATGTTAAATCAGTCTCCAACCGGATTTACAGTAGCTGAAACATTTTTAGAATCTATCTGCTTCAGACGTGTTTCCAATCAGAGTTTATATACAATCCTTAAATTTTGTGATACATTTCTTCTTTTGCTAAATTTTGAGCTAATACCGTTAAACGTAAAACGTAAAATCTAACCTAGAGACGCGCCTAGCTGTGCCTGTTTGCAGCCACGGCAGGATGCTCCACACTCTTGCCAACGGATGCGTCTCTATTACAGATTTCACCCTACTTTGAAAGTTTTTGAGAAGGATACAACGCGGAAAAAAATTGTTAAGCGCCGCCGGAGAGAGGGGGAGTAAGATACAGAATGAATTTCTCGAGTTGCCTTTCATCCTGGCTGATCTGGAAGCCAGTGAATAATAAAAATTCAATGACGTTGAGGGTGTTTGAAATAAAGATTATCCGACTAAGATGCATTACAAATTTATAAACTCCAATTGTCATCTCTTCCCTTTCATCACAAAAATTTTTTAAAGCTTCCATTCATTTGCATCAGATTCTGAGAAAGTACCAGATTTGAACTAGATGTCAGATACGCCAGTGGAAACAAATACTTTATCACTAAGACTGTTCTTCTGGTTGTCATATTTTGAACAAAACATTCAGAGAAAAAGCATTTAAAAGTTAGAGTTGTTTTGGGTGCACCATTATACTGTTTTAAATATTTTTGAAAAGGGTACGACGCGCCAATATTTTTTCCATTTCTACTAACTTTTTGCTTTAGTATTTCGAGAGTTATAAATTTGAAAAGTCTGAAAGATCTCGCTAAGTGGATGGAATAAAACGTAACGGATAAGAGGCATGCAATTGGGTGACACTCTGAAATAAACTTCTAAATGTAAGTAGTTTTCCTGTTATTTCAAGCATCGAATTCAGGGAAGTGTTCAAGAAAAAATACAGAGGTTTCTTTGAAGTACAACTTTGTTTAAAAAAGTGTATCAGGTGTTAGCTACGTGTATCACATACGCCAGCGGACACAAATAATTTATTACTAAAACTGTTCTTCCGGTTACCGTATTTTGAACAAAAATTTAAAAAAAAGCATAAACAAATTAGAATTGTTTCGGGCAGCATCTTTTCACAATCCTAATTGTTTGGTAATCCGCCGGAAGTTCCTGGAAAAAATAACGACTGATGTTGAATTACAATTTGAATATTTCTTTTTAAAACCAAGCTACCTAAAAGGAAATTTGAAGTTTTGGACAACGCTACGTTTTAAGAAAAGGGACAAGTTCCATTTAATATCGGTAAGAAAAAACAGGTGATTTCTAGTGTTATTGAAATTACTCTAATATGATTGGAACTGACTGAGATACACGTTATGACAGTTTGAGCTTAATATCCTTTAAAAAAAGAAAATGTCAGAAGTGAATGTTACAGTGTTTGTTTTTAAGTAAATTAATAGTTTTGTTTGTGAAAAAAATGCAACTTACATTTTCATAACATTGTCAAAAAAAAATAATTCTAAAACAAGCAGGGGAGTAAAATATGGTGGCGACGCATACACACTGCGTCTTGGAGGGAGTAAAATGCAAGATGATTATCTAGAGACGAAGGTTCTTTTTATACGTAGCAAAGAGATAGGTTAATTAACTACCTGATAAAATTGATAGCTCTAAAAAAGCGTGAAAACCCATCAAAATGGACACATTTACTTGAGATTGATAACGAAACCTGTCTGAAACCTGCCATCATGGTCACGGAAGTTTCATTTTATTAGTCGGTAGTCGCACTTTTTCTTTGAATCCAATTTTATGAGTTTATTCGATTTAGCGATATTTGTGTTTGCTGCATTCAACAAGGACTTGCCAGTGATTTATTTACTACAACGTTATAAAAACAATGGAATTGTTCCACAAAGAAATCATGTCAATTTGTCAAGTCGTAAAGTCCATAAAACGAACTGTACCGTCAAAGATCTCTCAAGGATGTTTCATTGATGATCTAAATAGCGGATAACGGAAATGAACCATCTAACCAGAATTAAGCCAATATTCTTCTAAACTTGCCGTTCACTTGGTGAATTGAAGGAAATACCTATGTCTGATGACGTTTTGTGAAGCTTTTGTGCAAATTTCTTTACTTGGCGCATAACCAGAAGCTGAGAATGAAACGGTAATGTGTGAAAACGCTTTATCAGTGAATTTAATACTTGAAAAGAATTTTTTGACTTTCTTGAATCATGTAGTGTTTGAATAGAGAAACAAATTTTTTCTTAGTATTCAACAAGAAATGATGTAAACCACTGTCTATTTCTCCGCCAGTTGGTGGATGGAATAGAAAACCCAAACCTTCTCAACAATCAGGAAAAATAAGACATTTTTGATGAGCCATTTTCGATAATTATTGAGCATGACATGAAATAAAAAACTGAAATTAAAATCTACCAAAAGTTCATTTTCAGACTGATCTCTCTACTTTTGTGAGATCTCTACTTTTGTGAGTTTTTCTGACTTCGCTCATGTTTCAATGCGAACTGAAAACAGAAACGTCTAGTCTCGCATTCTGCACCAATTCAACAAGGCCGTCAATATGAAGGTCATCTAAAAGTCTGCTAGGAAATCGACGACAATTGCACCTTCTGAGCCTAGCAATATTATAATCATTTTTTGTCATTTTTAGCCTATAAATATAGTATTTTCCTTCTTCATATCAGAAATACTATATTAGTTCAGTCATAATCATACAAGAGTGGTGAGAAACTTTGTTTCTAACCGTCTATTACTCTTTGAGAAAGACACAAAGACCAAGAGAACCACCCGTCCAAGGTGCATCAAGCGATTGATCTGAAGAGCGGCCAAGGCATTGAAGAGAGAGACAACGATGAGCGGGAGGTGAATGACTGCCTCCTCATGAACCTCGCTATGTGTTTCATGTCCTCCTTTCTTGTTTGCAAAATCGATAAGAGACGCGTCAAATACGCACCAGTTCTGTTCTTTTCCTCTGAAAGTTGAAATGCCTTTATTGAATTCAATATTCCACTCAACTTAAGATTAATAAACCGACAAAACTATGCGTCGGAGGCACCATGATTATGAAAAACCCACGAAGAAAGAAGAATATGGCTACATAGGAGAGTGGCCCTAATCTTTTCCCCTTCTTCTCCGATTCCTTTGTTGCCTAGAGAAAAGGCGGAGGAGGCGCACCAGTCTGTTCATTTTATGGTTTTTGAGGAGTAAGGAGACAATGTGTTTGCATAAACAGCACGGCGATCATTTGGTCACTTTATTCTCTATGTCTCTTCCAGGACCGGACTCTCTCTTTCTTTTTCCGATTCTCTCAGTGTCTTCTACTACATTTTGGCCACCAACTGTCAATCGCCGTTGCCCTTCTTTTTTGTGTAGTGTTTTGTATATAGTCAGTAAAATGACTAAGAATTAAAGTTAGATGTATTAGGTAGATTGATTCTTGTCTCTGGCTTATTAAGCGAATAAACTGTGGAAAATTCATTCGAACCAGATAATAATACATTTCTTTTTGGTTTTTTGTGAGTAGGAAGGGTAGGCCTTTTTAACAGCTGCCCAGTATCTCTGGCCGTTGTTCATTCTTACAACCTCTCTCTTTTCCTAACGAAAAACTTCATTTTCCAAAGTAAAATCTTTTTCTACCAAAGTGTTAGTTTCGATACTTCACCGAATTTTTTCTATTCATAACTGCCCCCACCGCAAGCAAAAACGAGTCGGAACTGCTTACACCATTTCTCGTCAGTTTTTGCATTTTTTGACTACTTTTTTGCAGAAAAAGTGTTTTTCTAGCTTTCATTTGTTTCTTTTAACCAAAATATTGCTAATTGGGAAAACCGGCTAGTCCTATAGGCCTACAACGGTTACCCCTTTGTATGTAGGCTGCAGTTGTTAGAATAGATGGGGTGCTAATGCTTTGTTTCAGTTTTATCTTCCCAGGAGCTTAGTTTTGCAAGATAAAAAAGAAATATAGAAGCGTTCTCCCCTTCTAAAGACAGAAAAACCGAGGGGCCATTGACAAACAATTAGATGAAGGAAGAGATCCCACGTATACATACCTTTTTTCGTTGCTATTCATTCTCACCCTGTTTTTGTTCAAGTTCCTCCCAACGATTTTGTATTTCAGGTCATATTTGTACAAGTGATTTAAATCCTTCAAATAGCTATTCAAGCAGCCAAAATGTCTCAACAACGAAACGTTTGCGATTCTTACGAATATCCTGAACCTCCAATGCCGGTAAGCATTTTCACACAGAAAATATTTTTTATAGTAGCTTTCAATTATAGAGCATTATAATCAATATAAATATTTTTCAAATAATAAAAAATTCAGAGAACTTCCTCTCGCCGTGACGCCCAATCGACCACTGGTCGTCCATCGACCGATAATGGTCTGCCAACGCACTCTTCGAATAATGGAGTGCACGTCTCGGTAAGTCCACATTTTGTAATTCGATAATGATATTTGTTTCTTGTTGACTACTACGTTTTCAATGAATTCATGAGTAATTTCAGAAAAACTCGACTCGCCGGAACTTACCATCCACTTCAAACCGCTTACCGGCATCATCTTCTGATTCGGATGCCTCACCGGAACCAAAACGGAGAAAAATTCAAGAATCTTCTGTAAGTCGGATTATTAGCTTGAAAACACAATTATTCTTTTCACAATACCACTGAATAAGAAATGCAATTTTGATATTTTCAGTTGAAATAGGGAATGAAAACTTTGAGAATGGGGTCTATCACTAATTGTCTCACAAAATTAGTTATTTATGATTTTAATTGACAATTTTCCTGAATAAGCACTCTTTTGCAAATTACACATGAAAAAAGAGATTTCAGACTTGAAATTTCATACTCAACTACAAAAATAGAGCAGAAACTGTAGCAGTCTTACTGCACTCTACTGTAAATAAAAAGAATAAAACACAAAAAAGCTATGGTAAACAAAATTCACAATATTGATGGAACTTTTGGTCCATTTGAAGAATAATTTTGTAGTTTACAACGTTTTTCGGCAAACTTATATGGGGCGAACCACAAAACCAAGAAAAATTTCAACAAGTCGAATTTTACATGGCGTTAAAGCTTTATTCAACGTTAAAACCAATGCATGTTGTTTTCAGGGCGATGAAGAGTTCGATATGGATAAGCTGAAAGTTCTTATGAAAAAATGTGAAGCCGCTCCCTCTTCCGAGTCGCCATCTGGTTCTGCTAAAAGTAACGCTAACAAGGTAAGTGTTTCGAATCATTTTTTCGGGAGAAACATGCATTTCTTGACTTCATTAAGAAATGTGAATACATTTTAGCCAAGACCTTTATAATTTGGAAAACTGCTGAAACCCAGTGAAATAGGCACCGTTACCATTTTGCTGCTAATGTACTGTTTTTGTTTCATGTTTCAAGAAATTTTGTCTGGCAATGAAAGAAAGAATTATACTCGCGTTATTTTTCTCCAACGACAACAAAACGATGGGGTAATTGACACAAAATTGAGATAATCTTGCGTATTTTAGATCTTTTCCTTTTTTTTCAATCCTTCCTGTAAGCTCCTTCTAACGATTGTGTATTTCAGATGGCTCGTCAGCGAAAAACTCGTGCATCTCCCGAATCTGGAAAGCCGGTAAGACTTTTCTACACAGAATACTTTTTTAAATCCATTTTTACAGCCCTATATCTAAATAGTTATTTTTCAAATAAAAAAATCCTTTTCAGGGACCCTCTTCTCGTCGCGACGTCCAATCATCTTCTCGTCGTCGTCGGGCACCAACGCCCGATTATGTTTTGCCGGCACACTATTCGGCCAAGGGAACCCATGTTCCAGTAAGTCAAATTATGAAGACGATATCCCACGTTTCTGTATCAGCGAGATAGGAGAGAAAATGCAACCAATAAACATCATGCATAATTTTGATCATGACCATTTTTTATTTTTTGTAACTAAATTTTCAATAAATTCATAAATAATTTCAGAGAAGCTCCACTCGCCGCCGAGTTGTGCCATTGTACCGTGTTTTGACACCACTTTCCGACTCTTCGGATGAATCACCACAGCCAATTCGTCGGAAGAATCCAAAGGCACCTGTGAGTCTTTTAAACAGTTTGAAAACACAACCCACGATCATCATAACCGCATAATTTTGATCATGATCATGTCTTTCTTTTTGATAACTAAATTTTCAATTATTTCATAAACTTCCAGAAGGGCTCGACTCGCAAAAGCAGAAATGATCCATCGCCCTCCTACTGCCCACCATCTTGTTCTGAGTCAGATGGTTCACCGGAACCAATACGGAGAAGAAATCAAGGAGACCATGTGAGTTGCATTATCAGCCTAAAAACACAGTTTAGGTAATTTGAGTTAAAACTGTGAACGGAAACTTCAGAAATGGGACTTGGTATCACTGATAGGCCCACAATATTAATTTTTTATAAGTCATTCGAATCAAAACTCGAGTTTGGATTTTGTAGTTGGCAACTTTGTTTATAGGCATTTCTTACAAGGGAAGTCTTTGGAGACGCCACTTTCAAACAACCTGTTAACTTGGTTACAGGTATTTTCTACTACGGGGAGTCCATTTCTGAAATCAAAATCTGCTAAATGTCTCTGTGAGCCGAGTTATGAGCTTTCAAACTTTTCATGTGGATAAGCTTTCTCACATGGAATTCAAAATTGGCGGTGAATACGCCACCGCACCCTTCCGTTTGTGTTCCCCAGCGGTTAACATGTGTTTTTACGATGCAAAAATGACAACATCTTGCGTATACTACTTGTCGATTTTGAATTCCATGTGAAAAAGCTTATCCACATGAAAAGTTTGAGAGCTAATAACTCGACTCACAGAGACATTCAGCAGATTTTGACAGCAGAAATGGACTCCCCGTGGTCGAAAATACCTATGACCAAGTTTACAGGTCGTTTGAAAGTGGCGTCTCCAAAGACTTCCCTTGTTAGCATTGCTTCAAATTGAAATCAAGTGACTATAACACTCTTAGGAGTGCTTGTTTAGAAAAAGTTGTCAACTACAAAAATAGAGCTATATTTTTGATGTCCAACTTTGAGCGTATAATAAAACCATTTTTCCCACAGAATGAATTTTCATGAATCATACAGATCGAAAATAGAGCTACGTTTTTGTAATTATCAACTTTACTGTACGGGCACTTCTAGGGAGTTATAGTTATTTTAAGTGGACAGCACAAAAATCGCACTATTTTGCGTTAGAATGGATTGATTTAAGGTTACTTTTCCAGAATGTAACTTTCTAGGGAGTGTCTGTACAAAACAGTTGCAAACTACAAAATTGGAATTCTACTCTTGATTCTACAGTTAGTTTTACTTAGTTTTACTATCAAAGTTAAACATTTCTAACTGAAAAAAGCAAAACATGATGGGTTTTTGGCCGGTACTGTATTAGATCGTACTGTAGATAATATAAGAAAGAAGTGAATAAATTTGTAGCTGAGGTAGTAGGTCTGCGCTACGTTGACTTCTAGTGTTAAGCTAAAAGTTTATTGGAAGATTTTCATCTGAATCAGTGGAAAAAACGCAGAGAAGGGCAATGTAAACAAAATTGCTGATCAATTTGATTATAAATTTTGAAGTTTATATATATATATATGCAACGTTATAACAAAAACATTGTTATTTTTCAGGAGGACCGAGAACTCTCTCGAGAAGAATTGATTCGAATTATGGACGAGTGCGCAGCCGCCCCCTCCTCCCCATCGCAATCTGATTCTGAAGAAAGTGGTGATGATTCCAGTGGATCAGAGTTCGAAGAACCCTTACCAAGGGTCAGTTATTTTATTTTTAATTTTGTCATTTCAATACGTTTTTACAGAAAAAGAAGGCGGACCCAAAGAAGAAAATTGCTCCAAAACGACGCAGAGAACGGTCTCCAATTATTGTGAGGACTGAACGCCAGAAAGCAATTGGGAGAAAAACACTGAAAGCAATTTTCAAGGAAACTCAGTATCCGTCGGTAGAAATGAGAGCGCAAATTGCAGAAGTGCTGTTAATGAATAGGAGCTCAGTGAGTGTAAAAAAGTTTATTTGAGTTAAAACTTTTATTTCAGGTGAATCGATTCTTTAGAAGGGAGAGAAAGAAGTCCGACATTCCAGACCGAGTGAAACGTATCACTCCTGAAATGCGACAGAAGCTGGAGGCAGAGTTTAAAACAAACCCCCATCCAACAACGGAACGAAAACTAGAGCTAGCCACGGAGTTCAATGTTTTGCTGGAAAGAGTGAGTTCCAGAAAATGATAACTTTTTATTAAAAATTATTATTTGAGGTAACGACGTGGTTCATTATTCGAAGACAGAAGGAGTATAAACCCGAAGCATTTGCCGCGGCCCAAGAAAGACGGCGAGTTTACAAAAATGAAAGAGATCATCAGATAAAAATTAAGGTGAGCATGGGAACTGAAAAGATGGGTTAAGTTGGTGCCACTGTTCCCAGTGAACATTAAACAATTCAGAAATTTCAACTTTGCATTTTCAGGAAAACAGACAACCGGCGTTCCGGTTCACAGAAGAGCAAAAAGAATTTATGAATAAGAAAATGAAAGAAGTGGAGGGCAAAAAGTTGGATGTGGAACAGCACAGAGTGTGGGGCGAAGAGATAGGGTTGGAGAGCTATCAGGTGAGAATGCAGGATGAAAACATATCTAATTATTGTTTTATAGGTGGGCCACTATATTCGGAACCACCTGCAAAGACAAAAAAACCCCGCCTACGACAAGAAGATCAGGATGGAGAAAAAAGAAGAGTCAATGAAGGTCTCGAAGAGGTAAAATTGATTTATAGCTTTGATCTCAATCTCTAACAATCTTATATTACAGTATAAAAAGGTGCCTCGACCAACTGGGCCCCCTCACGCTGCAGAAGAAGCCATCCCAATTATCAAAGCTTTTTTGGAGGCGAATCCGGACTACAAACTAAAGAAAGATGACGAGTTGGCCCGGAAACTCAACTGGTCGAAGTCGAGGGTATGTTTTGTCTTATTTTTAACTATTATTTGTTGGAAAACACTTAGTGTTAAAAACGCATGTAATATGTTCCGATGAGTTTCACAGTTGAACACATGAAAACCCGTACAAAATTTAACCTAGGAGACCAATACGCTATTTTATCTACACGTGTTATTTGTTTGCAAAACGCTGATAATAATTTGAACTTTCAGCTTATGCATTTCGTCCGGGACAAGGGCTTGGTCGGAAGAAGAAAAGCCCAGACTGGAAACAGTTCTGGATTAAAATCAAAAATTGAGCAGAAACCATTCGTTTCTAAAGCCGATGCTGAAGAGTGGGCCAAGCAGTTCAACTTGTCCGTAAATACAGTGAGTAAATATATTGAAATCTTACCAATTAATAAATTTGAACGTTTTCAGGTACTCTCATTGTCACATAAATATAGAGAGAGGGTTCTGAGAAAATATCTCTCGGGAGAGAACACCGTTGACTCCCTTCCCCCGGCGATGAGAGCACTGGAAGAAGACTACTCAAAAAGTGTATTTATCAAGAGTGTTGCTGATGCGATCGAAATAAAGACAAGAGTGGGAATTGAGCTAATTTCTGTAAGTGCTTATTTTTCAAGTTAATGATGTGTCTTTACTTGAAAAATCTGATTTCAGGTCAACGGATTCTTCTCAATGAGACGGAAACTGGATAGGGAACGAGGAGTTGATATTTTGAAAGAGGATGACGTTCCAAAATATTTGGCGAAGGATGTCAGGAGGTTCAAACAGACTCAGAAGAAAGCCAAAGCTGCGGTGAATCACGATGATTCATCTGGTCCGAACAATGGCGATTTGGATAAAAATGATGAGATGGGGGAAACGAGCCGGCCACAAACTCCAGAAGCGGAGAAGCACCAAGTTTTTGAAGACCGCGGAAATGACAATTTTGATGAAGATGATGAGATGGAGGAAACTGGCCGCCCACAAAGTTCTGAAGACGTGCACCGATATTCGGAAGTCTTGGGGAATGGCAATTTTGATGAAAGTGATGAGATGGAGGAAACGAACCGCCTACAAAGTCCTGAAGAGGACCAAGGAAATGCCAACGATCTCGATATTCCTGAGTTCGAAGTCCCGCAAAACTTCGCAAGAGCTGAAAGAGGAACTCCAGAGGAAGACAGCGCAGAAGAGGATGACATTTCTTCAATCGATTCGGAGGCATGGATCTACAACTCTGACTGGGAACATGAAGATCTCCTTGCGGGAGGACACAAAGATTATGACAACTACTTCGACGAGGAAGGTCCTGTTAGAGCCAACATCTTGATGGAACCCAAGGAAGAAGATCGATCTGGAGCGGACATGTTGCGAGAACCAGAAAACGAGCGTATGTAATTATTCATGTTTCTGGGACCATTTGTATCCTTATCGTCTAGCAAAATACTTTCCACCCACTTCTCTTTTGATCTTCGCGTCACAGTTCCAAAATATCTTTTGTTCCACAATCCTTACTTCTTGTGTTTCTCAATGTTCCCCAATCTTGTCTGCAACTTGTCATTCCTTCAATGCTTCTTTCTCACACAATTCGTTCAGCTTTCTGTCAAGTCTCCGCCCTTCACGACCTTCCATCAGCTTGATCTTCCATCAGCTCCTCCTGATCTTCCCTTCCCTTGTCTTCTCTGTTTTTCTGACCGCTCCTATCTACTTGAATGTCCAGCGAAATCCTCTCCACCCGTCTCTCTCTCGAAACTCGCCACCCACCACCAAAATTTTTCATGTTCCTCAGTCTTATTTGCAACTTTTTCTGACCTTTTTTTCCCCATCTACCTGAAAGTCCAGCAAAGCTCTTGTCTCTCTCTAAATACTCACCGCCCATTAACCTTCTTTGTTATACTGACACATAATTCTGCCCTTCTTCTGCTCATTCTCCGTCCTGCATGATCTTCCAACCAAATGGTTCAGCCTGATCCTCACTTATTTCTTAATATTTTCTCTTTTACTCTCCCACCTTTTTTTCACAACTTTCTCTGTTATTTTATCTCATCAATCTAGTCGACTTCAAATTCCCCACTTCTCGATTCTATTTATATGTTATCTCTGTCATAATTATTTTTTGAAATCATCTTTCAATTTTTCTCAGGTACTGCTTCTGGTCATTTGTTTTTTTGTCATATTCTAGCAATTTTTCAATATTTTAATGATTTTTGATTTTTATACCGTTTTTTGTTAATAAATTTTTTTAAACATAGCTTGTTTTCAGTTTTTCTCAACCGGCCTTTTCCTCCAAGTGGCAACAACTATTTTTTCAAGAAGTTATAAAATCAGAAAACCAAAATAACACTGTGTTCTGAATAGGAATCTAGTTATGAAAAGTTGGGAATGAGTCGGCAACAATTTCTCTGAGATTCTTGTAAAGAAACTTCTCCAGTTTAGGTTCCCTTGAAATAACAGAACAATTTTTTACTATTCAAACTTAAAACGCACAAAGGTGTTTCTTGACCGACAAACATGTTTCTGTGTGAACTGATAAGGTACTAAAGAGAAGTTCTTCACTGCTGTATTCACCAGAGAACCCGTTTTGATAACTGATAAAACAATAATTTTTTCCACTCATTGTCAAGTTTTCACAAATTTTCTCTCTAACAAGAAACGATCTTATCTCTGAAATACGCACCTAACCTTCGGAGTGGTCTTCTTTTTCTTCTTTTACCACAGTTCACACGCCTAGCTCGTCAATTGAAATCGCAAAAGGTAGCAGAGGGAGAGTGACCTCATTCCTCACAGAAAACTATGGAAAAAAAGACAGGTGCACCTTTGCCGCGTTTTCTGTAGGCAGCGAAGAAGAAAAAGGACAAAGAAAAGAACAACAGTGAGCGCGTTCGTTCTCCGTACCAGAAAAAAGAAGACGTGCAACGCACAGACTGGGGGTGTTTGGTAGACAGCCGATCATAACCCTCATCCATGTACTCCAAACGATCAATGTGTCTTTGTTTAATAGGTTGGTGAACCTTCAAGGAAAGAAAGGTAGAATACAGTGAAAGGGAAATAGAATACGTCTTTGTTCTCTACAAAATGACCATTCTATTATTGATTTATATTACTATTCAGTTTCTAACTTCATTTTTTCAATTATTTATTTATTTATTTGTTTATTTGAAATACGATTAAAAAATCGAGAAAAGGACAATCAAATACAACCGAGTATAGTTCAAAATATTTCGGATAAAAGTAATATCATGACAATGAATTCACAATTAAATATTAGAATTTACAATAATGTAGTAATGAACCTTCTACAATTGCGATACAATTGAGATTATCTTGAATTACCATTTTGAAAGTACTTCTCTTTACAAGATTTTAATTTTGATTTTTGTTCTTCCCTTCACTTTGTTCATACTATCAGTCGCCTCGCTCAATATTGTCACTATCCACAGCCCTGTTTCTCTATCTTCCCACTTACACATACACTTCCCCTCTCACATCTACTGGTCCGGTTAACTTTCACCAATTGAATTCACCCACAGATGCACGTATAAATCAAACAGAGGTGGCCGCACTGTCTCTCACGTTGCCTATTTCTCTCTTTTTTGCCTTTTGTCTCTTTTTTCTCTCTCTCTCTTTCTCTGAAATACTCTCACTTTTTATTTGTATTTATAGCAATCACTTCTGATTCGTCCTTTTTTCAGACAACTTCATTCCAATACTGTTCTCCAACAAGATGACTGGTTCAAGAAAAAATAAAAAACTATCTGGAACTCCGACCTTCGTAAGTATTTTTGATTCCATAGCATTAACATGAACTATTAGCCATAAAGAATGCGACCCTTTCAATTTTAGGTTAAAATGGCCAACTTCGTAAGTCTGAGACGACCTTTCTGATAGTGTCACAATATCGGTTATTTGAGAAATGAATAGATCACAAGTAGAACTTCATTTTTGTAGTTGACAATTTTTTTCACGGGAACATCCTAACAAGTTATCAATCATCAAAGTAATTTCTCGAAGCTGCTACCGTTTTTCAGTGCTAAAACAAGAAACTTTTGAGAGTTTCACATTGACTGCCAGTAACTTCGTAGAACCTGCCCAGAAAAAAATCGTTGTTAACTATAAAAATAAAGCTCTGACTGTGGTGTTTACACTTCATACATAATCAATATTCTGATAGCATCAGGAAGTCAGTATCACACTCTCAAAGTTGATAATTTTTCATTGAAAACCGCCAAATAATCTTCTGTGCAAGACTGTACGTATATTGTCAATTTTTGAAAGATACACATTTTCCAACATAAATGATTACAGAAAACCACTTCCCGCCGTCGCTCATCATCGTCTGGCTCGTCGGATTATCTTCCTGATCCGCATCATTTGAGAAAGGTACCAAACGAGGTGCGAACTCCCGTAAGTTAATTTATCAATTTCTTGTTTTTGACCAAAAGCTGATATTTCAAAACGTATCTAGTTATTTTCAGAGAAAATCTTCCCGACGTACCACCCAGGTTCGGTTTGACTACCCGGAGTCCTCTTCTGAGTTGTCGGACCAGGCACCAGTACCAAAACAGTCAAAAACCCAGGACAGGAGGAAAACTCAAGTGAGTTGTTTTTCAGAGTTTGTGTTAGCTGTGCTGATTTACAGTACCGGCCCAAAATTTACTTTCCTTTTTTCAGATTAAGATGACCACGTTTGAGAGTGCGTCGTAGTAAAAAAAATGTTCCCACAGAGTGTTTTTTTATGGACTAAACAGAACAAAGGTAGAACTTCGTATTTGTAGTTGACAACTTTTTTGTACGGATACTCCCTAGAAAGATATGGCGATTTTTAGAAAGAGATCTACCTATGATCTGTTCGATTCCATCAAAAGTTGTTTGGTAAGACAATTTGTTTTACTACGACACACTCTCAAAGTTAAGCGTTTTCAACTGAACAAGACAAAAAATGATATCTTTTTGGCAAGAACTGTAGCTACTAGAGCCGCTACTAGAGCCGCCCTTTTAAACCAAACTTTTCTTCACAAATCCTCATCAATTTCTTCCAGAGAGGCTCTCGGCACGGAAGCCCATCCTCTTCCGATTATTCGCCTTCACCACCAAGACAGTTTTCAAAAAATGTGTCAAAAGTGACGAGAGTAAAAGCTGAAAATGAAGCAAAAATTAAGGTAAGGAGAGCCTCGGGTCTGAATTATTATTGAAACTCTCACATTTCTAATTTTCAGAAGAGATATTTTTGTCAAGAACTCCCATCAACTTCCAATTGCCCCCCGCCACATTTTTCTGATTCTTCTGATGATGAGGCACTCTCGGAACAAAGTATTGCTGTCGATAATAAGGTGACAGATATAATGTATAAAATTATATAACAGTTTTGTTGAATTTCAGCCAATCAAGAAATCAAAACGAACAAAGGCGGACTCCTCGGAATATGAGTCAGAAAGCAATGAAGATGGAGACAATAAATCCAGTGATCCTGATCACGTGGAACCTTCATCAAAGGTATGTTTTTCTCAAAGAAAAAATGTATTCATTTAGAAATTTTTTTAGAAAAAGAAGGCAACACCACAAAATAACAAAGCAAAGGCTGTCCCCAGAAAACGAGTTAAAAAACAATCGCCAAAGATCAAGATTACCGAAGAACAACGTCAAACAGCTCTGAAAACGCTGTTACAAGTCTATGAAGAAAAAGGGATTCCAACTCCAGCAGAAAAAGCAGAACTGGCAAATAAGCTCCAGGTCTCCAGAAAAAATGTTGGTTTGAAAATATGAAGGAAATCAAAACATCTGTTTCTGTTTCAGGTTAATGCATTTTTCAATCATAGAAGGAAGAAGACAGAGGATGAGGGCAAATACTCTAACGTTTCCCAAGCAGCGAGAGAGTATTTTAATGAATTCTTCAAGACAGAAGAGAACCCCTCAACTGAGCAAAAACGAGAGCTTGCTGCAAAATTCAATCTAAATCTGCAAAAAGTGAGTTTAAAGACTACAGTTCTAATCGATAAAATAATATATTTTGTCTTTCCCGCTTGAAAATTTCCAACTTCAAAAGTGTGTTATCGTAAAACAATTTTTCTCACAAAGAAGTTTTTTTCATTAACACATCAAGGAGCGCTTCGTTGTTGTATTTATCAACTTTTCTGTACGAGCATTTCCTAGAGAGTAATAGTAATTTTGAATGGAGAGTTCAAAAATCACTCTATTTTGTATTGAAATGGGTAGATTGGAGAGAAAAATTGCTTTGTTGATATGCCACTCGCTACAGAGAGCACGTACAGAATAGTTGTCAACTACAAAAATAGAGTTCTATTCTTGATCTGTTTGATTCACCAACAGTTATTTTGTGGGAGGATCTATCAACTGTTAAATTTTGAAACAATTCAACACTCCAGCTTAGTTTTTGTAGTTGACATTTTTTGTTTAAGCCCTCTCTAGCACTCTCTTAACTCGATTAATTCCGGTGCAAAACAGGTGTGCTATTTTCAACCTGCCCATCTAAAATTACTAAAATTATTCTCTTCTGAGTGCTTGTACAAGAAAGAGTAGTCAACTACAAAAATAGAGTTGCACTCTTGGTCTGTTTGATCCATCAAAAATTATATTGTGGGACAGTTAGTTTTACTATGACACACTCTCAAAATCGGGAACTTCCAACTAAAAAGGAAAAACATGGTATCTGTTTGACAGGTATTGTGTGAAGAAGTTAACACGAATGAGCTTATTGCAGGTTTCAAAATGGTTCAAAAACAAGAGAGCTAGTAAGAAACCAAAACCGGAACGTTCTCTCGAAGCAGCTGAACGGTTGAGAGCGAGGAAAAGACAATGGGACAAAGAAAACCGGGAAAAAAAGAAACTGGAGGTATAAATTATTGAAACTAAAAGATTTTCTGATTTTTTTAAACATTTAGGCAAACAAACCACCACCGTTCGCATTTACTGAAGAGCAGAAAAACTTCATGAAATCAAAATACGAGGAGGTCAACTACCCAACGAAACAGCAATGCGAGATTTGGGGCAATGAAATCGGGTTGACCGCAAAACAGGTTTGCAATATTTGCCAAAAAAGTCTCCAAACACAACTAATCTTTCCAGGTGTTGAGTTTTATCGCGAAAGAAAGAACATTGAATAGAGTCCCCGGAGCCAGAGAAGAAGCCAATAAGAAGAGACGAGAAAGAAAGAAAGGAGGATTGAAAGTGAGCCCGTTCTAAGGTTATTCTCTGAAATGATTTTCATGTTTTGTTTTAGAAACAATACGAACTGAAACCAATCGGTCACCCACCACTTACTGAAGAAGAAGCTGCTCCCATCATCACAAAGTTTCTCGAGGAAAACCCAAATCATCGAGAGACAGGATATGGTGAATTGATGAGCCAGATTTATTGGCCAAAGTGCAAAGTAAGTCTAATTATATGTGTAAATGATCAATAGATCATTGCTTTTCAGATAATGGAGTTTATCAAGCCACCAAAGAAACGGCGAGGTTATAAAGTCAGTAGGCTTTCTGATGAAAATATAGAAAAGTTGAAGGAAGAATTCAAATGCAATCAATTTTTTTCGCTTGCGAAAGCTAAAGAAATGGCTCAATCAATGAATGTCCGCAGTTTTCGGACAGTAAGTAGATTTATTAGTATTTCACGCGTTTCACATTGGGTTTGTTTCAGCTGATTACGTGGGCGAACAGAGAAAGAAAAAGAGTATTGGAAAAATATCTTGATCACAAAGAAGGAGTGGACAGTTTGCCGCCAATGATGAAAGTTTTGGAAATGAAGTATTTGGAAAACTCAATGGGAACTTCGGAAGCTGCAAGGGAAGTGCATGAAAAAAGTGGAGTCAGCTTGTGGAAGGTAGGTTTTGAATCTCAAAATACTGAAAGTTGATTATACTAACAGACTATTTCAAATACTAACAAAAAATTGACTGTGGCCTTTTTCCGGACGAGAAAACGATTGGATCACGAAAGAGAAAAAATTGTGACTGACGAAAAGGATGTCCCAATGCAGAGAGGTGGCAAAAAACATGGAGAAAGTAAAACGCTTTCCACAAGAAAGCCCATCCAGAAAAAGGAACACTCACCTCAAGATTTTGACTTCGATCTGCCAAATCAGGACAACGAAGTGACAGTCAAACAAGAAATCGAATCAGACTACGATTCGTTTGTTTCGGACGAGTCCTGGGATTCGGACGACATGGTGTTAAGAGAAGAAGACGTCGAGTTTAATGACGAGTCCGATATGTCCAACGAGTTCAGCTTTTCTGACTCAGATGATTACTCTGACTCCGACGCAGACAAAAGACCGGCTGTAAAAGAAGAAGTTGAGGATCCGAACAACAGACCAACTGTAAAAGAAGAAGTTCAGGATCCGGACAACAGACCAGTTGTAAAAGCAGAAGTTGGGGATCCGAATAAGAGACCGACTGTAAAAGAAGAAGTTAAGGAACCGGGTAACAGACAAGTTGTAGAAGAAGAAGTTGAGGATTTGGATAAGAGACCGACTGTAAAAGAAGAAGTTGAGGATGCTGACAATAGACCAGTTGTGAAAGAAGAAGTTGACGATGGCAGCTATGCTGGGGCTCCGAAGCAGGAGCCAAGAGATGAGTGAAGTTTTTGTACTTTTGTGATACGATGGCCCAGTCTTCACACTCTCATCTCATCATTTCCTGTCACACCGTTCCCCGATTTTTCATTTTCCGCAGTATCCTCATCTGAAATTTTTTTTCGCCTTCTCTACAGATTCATTGCTCCTTTCACTTCTTTCTAACGACTCACCATTCAAGTTCCGTTCTTTCATCCTCTTTTTCTTTCTTGCTCTCATTTGAAATCTCCGATTTTTTCCGATTTCTCTTCCCAAATCACTTTTTTATCTGAAAATCTTTTTCTCCTTTCTTTTCCCCATTGATAGCTTTCACAGTTCACTCATTCTCAGAATACGAGACCTCAAATGATTCTAACTCATCTTTTCTCATCCAGCTATATTTGTTTCCTCTGACAACAATGTGTTTCTTTAAGTGTCCTGCCCCGTTTTTCTTTCAAATTATCCTTGTTCCAACACCCCTCCCCCTCAATCACCTGAGTCCAAACCATGATATCTTTCTTCTTCAGTCCAAACCATGAATATTTGCAGTGGAAGTTTCTTCTTTCGAGAACATTATGATTCTCTTCCCCTCTTACTTGTTTCTGATGTCTCATTAACTAATGTTTCCTGTTCTTTCTTCGCTCGTTTTCTTGGTTTCTTCGATAGTTTTGGTGTCTTCGATAGTTTTTTCGATTTTTCTTTTCAAATCATTCTATGATGTGAAAATCCCTTGTTCCTCTTTTTTGCTCACGGAGAGCTTTCATTGTTCACTCATTCTCCAGAAATGAGATCTCAAACGTTTCTTCCTTACTTTTCTAATATCCAGCTGGAATTTATTGTATCTAACTCTCCCCCATATTCAACTCAAGGTATTGCCTTTCCTCTTCAAATAGTTTCTCCTGTGTTTCTTTCCAATCATCTTTGTAACGACACCATTCCCCACTTGATCAACACCTGCCATTTTCCTCCCACTCTCTTTTTCCAATACCATGAAATTTTTATAAGATATGCCGTGGATGTCTGTGAAACTTTTCCTCACAAACCTGCCAATTACCAACGTGCCGTTTTTTTTCTATATCGAATAGTTTTTGTGATATGTTTCGTGTCTGTTACATTACCTTGAATTTTATTACGATTTGGTCTTTTATTCTACACTTTGTATGCTAATAAATTCAATAAAATAAACTACATACAACATTTAGTTAGTTTTATCTCCGGGGTTTCATTGAATCAGGGTAAATAAGAAGAATTTTCGGTAATCTTCACAGTACAGTAAAATTTTAGAAGAGTTATAGTCATTTTAAAACGAAAGAGGAAGAAAGATGTAACATCAAAAATCAAACAAAAAAAGGATTTTATTTTTGATTAAAGTCGATTCAGAATATGAATATCATTCAATTACCTACAACGGCACAACGGTTCGAGACGTACTTTGGCAGTGCACTTGGCTGTGTCTCCGTATTGATCCAACCTGACCACTTTCTCGAAATTCATTGTTTCGGTTTTCGGGTCGTATGCCATCATTGTCTGGAAATGGACCGCACTTGGTTCCTTCGTCTTCACATTGATTTCATACGTATTCCACGTGGCACTGTAGCCGTATTCGATGAGCGAGGGGACCTGAAAGAATAAATGTGTCCGCTGTTTTTTAAACATACCCACGAGCGCTCAATTACAGTAATGTTTACAGTACCAAAATGCAGATCTCGGCGAGTTCTATGTCTGTGAAGGCCGGGCTCGAATGACTTTTTGGACCACTTTTGGGTAACTTGGTGCTTTTTCACGACCCGCCCCACCAGAAACAAAACATTATCGGCGAGAAACGCAGAGATTTTTCTTTCGCTAACACAATTTTTCACAGTTTTTGACCTATGTTCGCTTTTTGAAAGTTTTTTTGTAAATTGTTATGAAAACAGGGCAATAGGTAAAATGGTAAAAACATATATCATCTCGAAAAAAACTGTGCGTCTCTCGTTGATATTCTTTCGTTTGCGGTGGGGCGCAGCTGTAAGAGCAAGTGGACTGATAACATTCAGTTTGAAAATAGTTACGCGCCCATCCGCTTGGCAAGTACTTCCAATTAGCATACCTCTTTGAGCTCATAACGATGACAGATGGAAGTGAAATTTGATTGATCCAATAACTCGTGCACATGATCGAGCACTTTTTGTCCAAAACGAGTCATTAGGGAGTCACTGCAATATTGATTTCATAATGAGAATAGAAACTTTTTACTCACTCCAAAACTTTGTACTTTTCCACTTGACAAATACAGTATTGTTTCGGTATGGGGAGTGTTCCACAAGTTCTCGGGGATGCCGGTTGTTTCCGTAGAAGAGAATGCCCTTTTTCATTGGGAATTGGTATCAGTTCACGATCCATAAAGTTGGTATAGGATTGGTACTGAAAACAGTTGTTGTAAGTTTGCTCTACTGCACACCACCTACCATAAGAATATCCAACATCGTTGCCCTCGTATCGAAATGAGTTTGTAATTGTTTGGAGTTTATTCTCATCATTTCCAACATCCCATTCTTGTCATCTCGATACTTCCTGGGAATCGATATTCCCAAATACGGATTATTTCGTTCAAATAACCCGATTTCCGACCATACACCCATTCGGAAGCCATGATCAGAAACGAAGAACACGAAGGAGTCGTCGAAAACTTGCCGATTCTTTATGAAATAATCGATTAGGTATTGATCCATTCGATAGGGGCCATTTGAGTAGTCATGACCGATATCAACAAGCCATGTCCATGAGAATAATGGGCGGTCTGTAAAGAGAAACTTCTTTTTGTTAAGCGTAAGAATTGTATGAGGCGTGAACTTTATTATTGGAAAGCAGAATTCGCGGTCATTACAAATTTTTTTGGATCTGGTGAACCTGACTATTTCGAATATTTTTTTTCCAACTCACCACTATAAGCAGTGATAGCTTGTTGTAGATGATCCATGACGGCATGATGATTCTCTCTACATAATTTTCCATTCAAATGTGTTTTTGTGATATTAGTTCCGTAGTTGGTACGAAACGCGGAAAATGGTAGAAATGTATGATCTGCTGGCCGCTCATAAAAACCGAGACAGCTAGGGGATGAGCCTATCATCGTTTGCGTCCAATCTTCCAGTTGGACGGTCTAGAAATTCAATTTGATAATATCATAACAAAATGAACTTACCGTATACCCGTACTGCTTGAATTGTTTGAATATATGTGTCTCGTTATCCAGATACCTATCACAAAACTCCGTCCTATTCCAATCAGGTACTATCTCATCCCATGACACTTTCGTGCCTCCGGATATTGACTTTCCGAACCACAGAGGGATTCCGTTGGGTTTGCTGTTCTCACCGACTTTATTCACGAATGGAAACTCGACTGCTTGGAATTCGGATTGGAAGTAGTTGAGAAAGTTGGGAAGTGACCGCTTGGCTGATCCGAAACTCATCGAATCAATGGTGAACACGAAGACGTTTGGAGGATTCGGAAAGAGGGACGGTGGTGAAGTCGTTGACCTGACAAAATCAGTGGTTGTCTTATTGTGAGCAATGGGATTCTCACTCACTTTGATTTAATCTGTGTATGAATGTATCCGTAGACTTCTTTTCCATTCTCCCAACAAACTGCTTCCAGGAATTCGCAATCCACGTTTCCAGGTTCCAACCACTCGCCGACAACCACTTTCGAACTGGCACGCACTCCTTTGACACATCTGGAATTTATGAGTTTGGTTAGTTTTCAGGTGGTCTTTTGTAGTCTACTCTATCACACCTTGCCGAGCAATTGGCTCCGTCCTTGATGATCCTCCACGCGCCATGCTCCAACTCAGTCCACGGTTTGAAGTTCTTATCACAATTGTCCGTTGGAAAGTGGCCGGGAAATCCCTTCATCACACTCGGATGAGAGAAATCATAAACTGGAAGAGCACACATGTTCTCAGCATCAGTCGTTGAGTGCAGGAATGGGGTCTCTGAAAAAATATGGATGTGGGAAGATGATCTCAGACTGAGACAAAAAAAACGAACCGATTTTCTGCCGAGTCATCTGAAATTTGAGATGTACTCGATTCTTGATACTGCTATACAGTAATTCATTAATACAGATGAAACAGAAGATGACTAGGAGGAGGATACACTGTTTTCTGGAAAGTGTTTGATTTCGTTTACTCTGAGAGGAAAAACTCACCGATTCATATTTTCCGATTTTCGATCTTTAACAGAAAACTGCTTTTGAACCGGAAGTAAAGGCTTTCAAATTTTCATCCCTTATCTAAAATAAGCAAGTTTTTTAAACGGTATGATGTGCAATAAATTTTCATTAAAAACCCTAGAATTATAAAATTACCGGGTCAATGACAATGTCAAATCCGATTCTTATGTTTTGACCAAAGTGAGAAAATTGTTTTATTTTCTGACCTAAGAAATCTCAGAAAGTGCGTCACTTTTTGACTGTTAATATGATTCTCGCTGATGTGAGTTGACACTTATTTGAACTTCTATGTCATTTTTAAGTACTGGCTGTATACAGTACCGGCCAAAAAGATATCATATTTTGCCTTTTTCAGTTCAACAGACCAAGAATAGAATTCCATTTTCGTAGTTGACAACTTTTTTGTACGGACTTTCCCTAGATAGTTACATTCTGACAAACTAATGTTTCTCTCATCTAGGAAGTGTTTGTACAGATAAGTTCTAAACAACAAAAATGGATCTCTACTCTTGATCTGTATGATCACTAACAATTATCTTCGTTCAAGAAATTGTTTCACTATCACACACTTTCAAATTTGGGTATCTCAACTGAAAGAGGCAAAATATGATCTAATGTTGGATACGTAGTCGTGTCGAAAAAAACTGTTTATCAATAAATATAGAAAGAGATCTAGCAGTTTTTTTGCATTTGACATTCCGCAGAACATATCCTTATTGATGAAAAGAAAATTTGAAAAATAAAGCGGATGTATACTTATGTCGAGCAGTGCATATTGTTTGAAATGTTATTGAAAAAAAGTGTTCAATCTAAACATGTACATTTATGTTGTTATTAAACGTCTTGTTTTGTTTAAACAAGAAAAAAGAAGATCTATTGAATTTTGCCTTTGATTTACATGGATCAACGCAGAATTCATGGGAAAATCGAAAAAAACCACTTTTTTCAGCGGTTCCGAGATGTTCCGGAGCCGATTTCCAAAGTATCACATTAATCGGTTTTCTAGTTTTCTGAAAGTATATTACTACACTTACAATATTAAAAATACTGTTTACAGGTTCTGGCCTACTTCGGAATGAGAAGAAATATGGATATAATGAGAGGTAAAACTGTGATGGACGAAAATGATGTCCCAATGCTGAAAAGTGGCAGAAAACGTGGTGAGGCTAAATCAACTTCCACCAAAAAGCGCGTCCAGAAAGAGGATTCATCACTTCAAGACGTCGATCAACGGAATCACGACAACGAAGTGGCTGTAAAACTGGAAATCGAATCAGACGACGATTTCTTTGATACGGACGCGTTCCCGGATTCGGACAATTTCACGGACTCGGACAGTACACCAGTTGTGAAAGAAGAAGTTGAAAATTTGGAAAAGGAGCCAGTTGTGAAAGAAAAAGTTGACGATGGCAGCTATGCTGGAGCAGTTACGTTGAGAGAACCAAAGGAAGAGCCGAGAGATGAGTGAAAGTTTTTGTTGCTATGTGATGCAACGCTCCAGTTTTCACACTCTGTCACCTCACCATTTCCATTCACACCCTTCTTTGACTTCTGGATTTCCATATTATCTTCGTCTGAAATCTGTTTTCACCTTATTTTTGGACTTTTAAAATTCATTTTTCCTCTTACTTGTTTCTGACGTGTCGACATTTCTTCAATTGTTTTCTGATTTCTCTTCCCAAATCATTGTGTGATCTGAAAATTTCTTTTTCCTCTCCTCTACCCACTGACAGCTTTCATTGTTTGCTCACTTTCAGACTATGGTATTGTCCATGTTTCAACCTTTTTTTTTCATCCACCTACCGTAAAAACTGTGTTTGAGGTGCATGCACTTCTATTGTTCACAGGGTCCGTCGGAGGGCACCACTATTAGAGGGCAATTCAAATTGAGGGCACCTCAAATACAGTTTTTACGGTATATTTGTTTTATCTAACAACAATGTCCTATTTTAAATGTCCTGCCCGTTTTTCTTTTGAATTGTCATTGCTCCAACACCCCTCCCCCTCAATCATCACCTGACAGCTTTTTTCATTCCAAACAATGATATCTTCAGAATTCAAGCCGTGGATGTTTCTTCTTTTGAGAATATCATGACTCTTTATTTCCTCTTACCAGTTACTGATGTCTTACTACCCAATGCTTCCTGTTCTTTCTTTTATTAATGGAAACCTTTGGTTATTTTTTCGATTTCTCTTCCAAATCATTTTTCGCTCGGGCTCTCTTCATTCCGCTTCTTTTATTACACTTCATATTCCAATAAACTCCATAAAAATCCATATGACATTTTATTAGTTTTATCAACGGGGTTTTATCAGGGTAAACATAAAAACGTTTCGGGAATCTTAAAATTACAGTAAAAGTTCAAAAGAAACACGACTGAAACGGGACTTTATAGTGAGAAAAAATGCAATGTAGAAAGAGAGATCAATTAATCATACAGGGTACTATCAGTACAATAGTTTGGGATAAGAGAAATGACTGGGGGGGGGAATACCCACCGTATTCCTTCTGATAAAAGCGAATCGGCTTTCTTTGAGAACAACCGGTTTTCTGGGTTAAAAACTAAAAAAAGGCTTTTAACTCAAAGGGAGGGCGATGCTTCTATAATTAAAAAACATGACATTAGAAATAACTATAAGTGGCAAATTTGGGGAGCGAAGACAAGTTTTGGCAGGGGAGTTAAGATTTACAACTAATTTTAATTATCTGACCTCCAAATCTTGATAGTGAGGTCTGGTTCCAGTGCAGCTGAGGCGATCACATTCTGGAGCGGGTGACAGTCGGTGCTCATCACTGGTGCTGAAATTTGAGACAATTATGTGGTTAAATTAGCAATTATTTCCTTTTTTATTCAAGAAAATTGAAATTAAACTTACTCGTATGACCTTCCAGGACTTGCACAACTTCTCTCGATTGTATACTCCAAATATACACTTTGTGGTCTTCGGATCCGCTCACAATCCATTTTCCTCCAGTGATCGAAAAGTTGGCAGCAATACAGTACTTCTCATTAAGATGGCCACTGTATTCCTTCAAACTTTTGCCTTTGTGGTAGTCCCAGAGCTTCAAGACACCGTCTAGACTCGCGGACAGAACGTATTTTCCGTTTGGTGAGAATTTGACATGGGACACTGGTGGCTTAATTTCATCGACAAGGGACTTGGAGCAAGTTCCGCGGGTCACATCCCAAATCCGAATGAAACCGTCATAGGATCCAGAGGCAATGATATTACCGTCTCTATTGAAGGACACAGCGACCACAGGATCCTGGTGGGCTGGTAGGGCCTTGATGCATGTCCCGTTTCGTGCACACCAAATCCTGATGGATTCGTCGAATGAGCCGGACACGATTAGCGTGTTTTGTGGATTGAAATTGCAACAAAACACATAACTGGTATGTCCTTTGAGATTCTTCACACAATGAGCTGTGAGAACGTCGTATACTTTTAGAATCTTGTCATCCGCGCAAGAGACAATCTGTTTTGAGTCGGAGCTCCAAGCAAAGTCATTGATTCCGAGTTTGTGTCCGAGAAGCTGAAGTTCGGAAAATTAATGAGTTTAAATCATAAAATCTAGCGAATGGTTCTTATTTTGACTCTAGAAAATGTAGTTTTTTTTTGTTTCGATAAACTGAATTCATTTGTTAAAAATGGAAATGCCTGCATCCACACAGTCAAATATGTGAATCTTCGAAGTATAAAAATTCTTCGAAAGTTGACTACTAGAGCCCAACGCACCGTCTATTTAAATACCTCAACGTTCTTTACACTAATTTCGATAAATTACCATTTTTACAAAATTAAAAAAAACGCTGCAAGGTCAAAATGTAGTATTTGCATACTCTCAGAAACAGATTATTTCAAATTACTTCCTAGTAACGAACATTCATGAAATTTACAAAAAATTTCATCCGATTTCGAAAATATAAACTCCTGTCTCATATTCTGGACAAAAAAAACGACTCACAATTTTCTCCAAAGTCACAGTGGTCATATTATACAGCTTGACGCTACCATCAGCTGATGAACTTCCAAGATATTTTCCATCCGGAGAGAACTTGAGAGCAGAAACACTTTTCGTGTGTGCTTTTTTCAGTTCAGCCATCAGCCGATAATGTGGAGCAGCTCCCACTGGTGCTCCCATAAACGGAGGTGGCATTGACTCCGAACTGCATCCTGCTCCTGGGGTCGATGACGAATATGGAGTAGCACTTGATGATGTCTTGAATGGTATTAAAATTGAGAATTGAAATCAGAAAGTGATTCTTTGAGCGCCTGCGCTACATTTCAGAGCAGTCATTTGGTAATTATTGCGTTGATAACCAGAACATGCACATCTACAGGCTTTAAAAAACCGGCTAAAAATATCATGGTTTGTCTTTTTCAGTTTAAAATGCCCAACTTTGAGAGTGCGTCTTGGTAAAACTAACTGCACCATAAAATAATTTATTGTGGAACCAAACAGACCAAGAGTAGAGCTTCATTTTTGTAGTTTCCAATTTTTTGTACGGACACACGCTAGAAAGTTATGGTTCTTTTAAGTGGACAGCTCAAAAATCACTCTCAAAGTTGGGTATTTCAACTGAAAATGGAAAAAACGTAATATTTTTGCGGCCAGTACTGTGTATTGAAGTATATCAAACTTTTTTATAAATGAATAAAAACTTACTGGGTAGCCTGGTGGCGAAAATTCATCAACAGTGACGTTCACAAATGAGTTGCTCAAGTTTGGGTACGTCGGTCGAGTGAGGTTTTGTTGTTGGTTTTGTTGACTCATTTGATTCAACAAGTGACTGAAATTTGTACGACCCGAGTAGTTCCCCTGACGTGGATGCATGACTGAAAATATCGATTGTATCGAACTGCCAAAACGCAATTTTGGAAGAGTAAAACCATAAAAGAGGGATAGGAGAACAGAGAAAAGACAAATAAAATAAAGAGACGGTGAACGGCGAAAGGAAAAGCATCGGAGGGGGACAACACGACAAACGCACGGCGGCGGGGCGAAGGCCGCGGCCCAGTGGCCAGCTGAGTGAGGGAAAAGAGGGGGGGGGGCGATTCTGCAAACAACATCAATCACTTTCCTTTTTCTCTACTGACAAGTTGAAGTCATTTATAGCGTCTCTCGAAAACTTTTCAGAATTTTAAACTACCCTCTCTTAATTTTTGATATTCCTTGCCCCCAAACCGATATTGAAAAGAAAAAAGGATGGCGTGAGACTCGTTGAAAAAGAGAGGGGGAGGAGAATGAAGAGAATTAGAGAAAACAGAGAGCAGTGCGGGAAATGAAGAGAAAGAAGAAAAATAGAGGGTAGGGGGGAGATAGGCTGTGTACGTTTGTGCAGACAAAAGTGTAACGAAACCAAGAGGGGGAATAGAGAAGGGGGGGAAATGTATTCGTTTTTCTGGGAGAAGAGAATGAAGAAGAAAAATGGACAGAAGAAATGGGAGAAAGAAGAAAATGAAGAACAGATATGAGTTCAGAAACCACGAAATGGAGAGGAGTGAAAAGGAAAAGATGGCGTTTCGAGAATTTATGAGTGCAATAATTGAGAACGTGAAAAAAAGAAATAGAAGGGTTTGGTTTGGAATGTATTGTAATAAAAATAGAAACGAAACGGAGACAATCACAATTTCTTTTCTTCTTCTTTTCCATTTCTTTTTTTTAAATTCAAAGAAAAAAGGAAACGATCAGAATAAAAAAGTGTTCGTGATGTCACTGTTTGTTGGTTTCACTGGACCATGACAAACTTTGACGGGTGCCAATTAATGGGGATATTCAGAAAAAATGTTTAAATCTAAAAGAAGTTCAATTTTGAAACTCCAATTTTGTAGTTGACGACTTTTTCAGAAGAGATGTATCCAAACCTGCATTTTTAAGTGTTGTTAAATTTCCAGATTACATACTTGAGCTTCCAAGTCTAGACAGGTTTATCGAAGTATAGAACAACAGTACTGCTGAATAATCTAATGAGTTTTGCCTTTTTCAGTTGAAAATGTCCAATTGTGAAAGTCTTTCATAGTAAAACTAACTGTTTTATAAAATAACATTTTATGGGATCGAACAGACCCAAAACTTTTCCATTTTTCATTCATTTATTGGAATAAGGGTACCGTACAATTAGAAGAAACATGACAAAATACGATAAACCACTCGGGTAAAATAATATACCATTTGACAAATAGAAATGACAGATAGAAACGGTCCAAAAGAGAGAATAATAAGGGTAACATGTTGACATGATTACAAAAAAAACAAATTTTAGCTAGTAAAACTTCAGAGAAACGTTAAAAGTTGTAAGCGTGGCTATCAAATACATCAATTGGGCAGGTGGGGAAGAAAAAGTACTAGCAGGGGGATTTTGGAAGGCCAAATAAACTGGAATTTGGAGAGAAGGTATTGGAAGATGAACATTGAGAGAATAGCAAAGAAAATGATCAGAAGACATATGGAAAAGGAGGACATGGGAAGAAAATTGGTCGTAAAGGAATTCAAGGGGCTCGGACCAAGTGGAAAGGGTGTGAGAAAAAGAGAGGAACGAGTTGAAGAGAAATAGAAGAACCATAAACACCACATTCAGAAAGAGAAAAAGAGCAGGAAGTGCTGATTTTCAGAGGGAGGAAGAGTTAAGGGAGGAAGAGACGGGGATATCGAACATAGAGAGAATAGTGAACACAGCGATCAGAATTGGAAAAGGAGGAGACGAAAAAAAAATGATAGGAAAGGAAATCGAGGAGGACTGGATCAAGAAGAAAAATTGTGGGAAGAAGAGAAGGCGGGTTGAAGAGAGCAAGAAGGTGTTGATTTCCGGGAGAAAGAAAAATTGAAATAATCAATGAAACCTGACATTTTTACTTTTTGGCTCCTTCATATCTCGATTCCGCCCAATTCATCCCTCTTTTCGGCGCCACCATTTTTTGCTTTCGACCTGGAAAATAATACAAGTAAGTTCCTTGTACAATTACAACTTTATAGCTTCTATGCAGATCAAATGTTTCGTTTTCTGAAGTTTTCAAAAAATGGTACTCACCTATTGATGAATTTTGCCGATTTACTCGGATTCCACCTGCATTCTGTGAGTCATACTCATATTGAGCGCGAGCTTCCTCAAATTGAGCACGGAGTAGAGACGGGGGCGCCCCATAGTGCTCGGCACCATTATGGTGGACTGTAAAAGTGAATGTTGCTGAGAGAGCATTAAGGAATCAAATTGTTTGTTAGTAGTAGGAACTATGATAGACAAAAATCACGTTCCGCGGGAAAATTCTCATTTTATTAAAAATGTTGATAATTTTCTGTTCAAACTAACAAGAAGTTCAACACTCCTGATCTTGAAATGGAAAAAAATACAGAATGCTTTTCGCTGGAACTTCATTTTCTAACTTTTTCCTATGATTTGAGAGCCAAACCACAATATTTCCATTAATTCAATTTAAAGTAATGTTCTTGTAAGTGGTAATCTTATAACATTCACCTTCTTCCCGGTCCGCTTGTTCTTCTTCTTGGCCTACTCGTCTCTGTTCTTGTTCCCGATCTTTCTCTGTAAAATTTCACTGTTCAAAGAGAAAAAAATCTGTGGATTCCATCCTTTTTCAAACACTAGGGAGATAATTGAACTAATAACGTCTAGTTCCCCATTTACAAATACCGGCACATCGGACCAGTGGTCAACTTTTGATACTGGTTTATTTTTTAAAAAAGTACGTTAAGCCTATTCTAGTTTTGAAAATGTCTTAAGCTACATATTGGAAAAACAACAAACCTAACAAGGAAATCAATTTTAATAGAATAACATACCATCACTTGGATCCGAGTATGTAGGAGACGTTG
Source organism: Caenorhabditis latens (assembly GCA_002259235.3). Taxonomy (NCBI): domain Eukaryota; kingdom Metazoa; phylum Nematoda; class Chromadorea; order Rhabditida; family Rhabditidae; genus Caenorhabditis; species Caenorhabditis latens. Next base: position 21,723,881 of record CM056097.1, on the reverse strand, counting down.
GCTCTGGCTCATATGGAGGTGGAGAAGGAGAGCCATCTTCTTCATCTCCAGATCGTGAAGGTCCAACATCTTCATCAAAGTATGTGGGAGATGTTGACTCCCATTGAGGGGAACGGTGTCGCTCCCTATCCTCCAACTGAGGATGGCGTTCCACCGCCTCATTTTTCGGAGATGGTGTTCTCTTAGGAGGATAGAGAGGCGAACCATGTCTGTCCACTGTAATAGGGACTATTGCTGAGAGTACATACAGAAATAAGATTGTTTGTTGGAATTAGCAACGAAGATTAACAAAAAGCACATTTCAAGGAAAAATACTTATCGCACAGTGAAAATGTATTCCCAGGAGAATTTTCCCATTTTTCTCTACTGAATTTTTACTTGAAATGTGCATTTGTCTTTTTTTACGCATCAAAATATGTTTGAAAACTTTTCGATCAGAAAATCTGTGTTTGACTCAGACTACTGTATTCTAAAAGTGAACAGCATGAGAATCAGAATAATATGAAAAACTTACCAACTGGTGGTGATGGAGACCGCGATGGAGACCCTTCGTAGTCTCCATCAATATGGGATCGTCCTGACATTTGGCCTGAAAGTAAAGGGTTATACCTTTAACGAAAATGTGAAAAGTGTTTGAGAACAGAAAGATATTTATAATTGTCATATATTTTCCTATCTTCCCAACTTACCAAATGTTTTCCGTCGAGGACGTTGTCGCGTCGAGTTTGTTGAGTGCGAACTTCTTCCTAAAAATTGAAAATAACCATTTGAATTACAAGAAAAAATATTAAGAAAGTAGCGTCATTTTAGAAAAAAATAATACGTAAGCCCTAAATTAGGTTTTTAGAAACCACTCAAATTAAATATTGGAAAAGCATATAATTTTACGGGGACAATCGGCTTCGATAGAATAACATACTATAATATGGATCCTTGTATTCAGAGGATGATGGACCATATCGAGGGGCGGGGCCATTCTCATATCGTGGACGGTGTTGCTCCACATGTTGAAGATGATGTTGCTCGGCGTGTCTATATTGAGAAGAGCCATATTCTTCTATAAATTATGTCAAAGTTGATCAGGGCAAAAATAAGCGGAACTGTTCAAAACTTTGGAAATCCCGGGAAATATTTTTCAAGATTAAAATGACGAATAGGGACGCTTATAGTACTTAAAGAGAAGGAACTAGAAAAAACTAGTAGGATTTATTCAAATTGCGAAAAGGCATGACGATCCTCATACTCAGAGAGATACCAGTTGTGAAAAAAACTGACCTGTTGCTCTCCGTTCCCTGTCGTAGACGCTGGGATCTTCCCCGGTTTGTCCTCCGGACAGCACTGAAATTTTGAAATTTGAAAAGGAATATGTTTCTTTTTTGGTGCATCGCTTGGTGACAAGAGATGTCCTCGGGAGTGATTTTTATAGACTGCGAAAAGTTGTCGCTATCAAGGACAAAATGCTCGAACACTAATCTCAAAAGCAGCTTCAATAAAACTTACTATTCCGATGAACTGGAGCTTCAAACTCTCTCGGTGGAGCTTCGAACGCTCTTGATGGAACGTCCAAAGCTCTCGGTGGAGCGCCGAACGCTCTTGATGGAGCTTGGACAGGCGGATCTTCTGAAAAGCGTACATTTTATGTGCGTCAACAGTGTTAATATTCTAGACAGTCCGTGCTTACTTGCCTAGTACATCTCTACTACAAAAAAGAGTGAAAGAGATTGTTTCAGATCAATTTAAACGAATTCGGTGCTCGTTCTGTTGAAAAGAAAAGATTTGGAGAGCAAAGCGATTGGATATCCGACTTCTCCAATTCTCCGACTTTTTTCGGAGGAATCATTCGACTTCTCCGATTCTTTGACAAAATAAATTCGAAGAACGCTGGAAAATTCCGAAAATTTCGGAAGCTATCGAAGAATCGACGACACTCCAAACTCTGTTTTTGTTGTATTTTTATTGGTGAAAGCTTTTAATGATGAGTAAACATGTTTCAAAAAGTTGCATTCTAAAAATCCCAACAAAAAACCCGTATTCGGAAAAAATTTTGCAGTCTCCGAAACTCTCCTATTCTCCGAAAAACAAAGTCGGAATAAATTTTGTTCTCCAAAAAAGTTTCTCCGTCCAAGCCTGGTGTTAACCATACACAAACAAGGAAGAGAATTCAAACAACAGCTCTCAGAATAATCGGTCAATCTAGGCGGGCTCATGAAGTTGGCACAGAAGTGAAAATTGAGCTAGAAATGAATATAAAATTTGCATTGTTAAAAAGAGAAAAGCGGGAGAAGAAAATGATTGAATTAGGATTCGCACTAGAAAAAAAAAGCAAATGCGTTGTGAAAAAGCTGACCTGTCGCTCTCCTTCGTTCTCTCTCTTGGTTCCTCTCGTAGAAGCTGGGATCTATCGCCGTTCTTCCGTCGGGCAACACTGAAATTTCGAAATTTAAACAGTAATGTTTTTTTTGATCAATCGCTTGATGATAAAAGTTGAGCCCGTGGCTATTTTTTTGATTGCGAAAGGTTGTCAATCTTAAGAACAAAACGCTCGAACACTATTTTCAGAGACAACTTCAAAATACTTACTATTCCGATAAGCTGGAGCTTCAAACGATCTCGGTGGTGAAGTTTCGATTGCTTTTTGTGGAGCTTCGAACGGAGCTTCGACCGCAGCTTGAACCGCTTTCGGTGGAGCTTCAAACGCTTGGTTTATTTTTTCGTTAAAACTGGTTCGGTTGTCTCAAAAATCTTACCATTTCTGATTTGTTCTGGAGCAGATTGAGCAGGTTTCAGAATGTTCTCGTAGACAATGAATATATCTTCATCTGGTTTATCTCCTTTCGGGTCGGTATTCGGGACCTTCCGAGACGGTCCACTTTCTTTCCATTTAGAGAACTTGTCCATTTTGCTGTTCAGCAATTTCTGGAATATAGAAAATTCTTTCGGGAAAAAAACAAGAAAGTTTGTAGAAAACGAGTATTTAAACCAATGAAACAGCTGAGAGATACTGTGCTGATTCTGAGAGCAAAAATCCTAAACGATATGACAGCAATGTGGGAATATACCATTGGTCATACGGTTACGATCTCCAAAACCAAATATTATCGGTTCACGAACCCCTGCCAGGGATGTAACATGGAATTTGTTCCGATGTGTCTCGTAGTTGAAAAGGGTATTTTTTCAGCTACGAGACCAACCCGAACAAACTCCATGCGTCTTTAACACTTCCAGACTCGGCAAGAAACTTTGAAAAACAAGATTTAGGAAAAGGACAGGTAAAGGGCAAAGGACACGGGTCGATTTGGTCAGTGTGAAAGGTGAAATAGGAAGTGATTGACCCAAAAAATTGAGTTTTATAGAATATTTGAAACAGAAATAGGTATCAAAAAATATAAATATGAATCAAAAAAATATTTGAAAAAGAGCAAGTTGATATGAGGTCTAAAGGTTGGTTTCAGATGTGATAACGAGTGTAGGATTGGCAAAAAGTAGATGTAAATGAAGAAATTGTCATTGTACACTGACTTTTTAGAACGCTGTGAAAGCTGTGTAGGAGAAAAAATCAACTCGGTTAGGTCATAAAGTCAGTGTGATGATACAGAACGTAAGAGAGATATACGGACTTCCCGTGCGCTGTGTGTGTCTGTGTTAACTGGAAATCGTATTTAACTTTTCATGTTCTAAGAAAGAAACGCAGAAAATCAAGGTGTAGAAGAGGGCCAGCAGGACATTATTGGCACAGCATCATAGAAATTGAGAAAGCGGGTGGACTACTAATTTAGGAAGAAAGAGAATACTGATTGCTTTTGAACATCTTTGCCTTCTTGTTTCCCACTTCAAGATAAAACTTTATTCGTGACGGACACATTGGTAAAATAGAGAACTAAGTGAAAAAATATGAATTTGATGTTCGTCCTGTTAAAAAAAAGGATTGTGAGAACAATAGAATGCAATGAAGTGTTGACGCAATGCATACTAAATTAGACATTGGGAGATGGGATTTTTTGTTTCAAAATTCCCCATTTTCAGTAACAACTGTACAATAGGCGCATGCGCTTCTATTTTTCAGCCTGAGAGAGAGAGAGACCAACAAAAAAACGAATAAGATTCATAATGAGCAGAAATATAGCACAACAGGGGTAATAATATCCAAATTAGTAAAATCGTCCAGCGAATTATGCTAGAAGCAGTGCACCAGACGTTCTAAACGGTTTTTACCGTTGTGACTAGAGAGAGAGACAGAGAAAGAGAGATGAACTATGTGTAACTATCAAAAGCTAACAGTCTGGATAATTACTAATGTAATGGTGCGAAAACCTCTTCAACGATGTTTTTATTGGGACAAAAGTGATGATTGCTGGAAACGGAAAAAGGTTTTAAATGTTCCAAAAAATATCTATCGCAACCCAAGAGGAAAATAGGTTACTGTTGTTGGTTGATTGCTGCTTTTTATGAGAGTAGAGAGAAAGAGAGAAGGGAAATTAAACTGAGATCGCAAGTGCAGAAAAGAAATCAAAAGTGAAGGTGCAATCAGTACTCACCCCAGAAGCAATTGATGCGGTCTTGGTGCTGCTCTGGTCAGGTCTGAAAATGTCATTTTTAGTGTGTCATGAATTTTTTTTTTGAAAATAATGTATGTGAGGGAAGTTGTGGTTATGACTACAATAATCTGCGAAAATGGCTTCGCTAACAGGCGTAAGTTTCAGAAATCGAATCGCTTAATTTTCAATTTGAAATAAAAAGGTTGATAAACCATTTTTAATGAGTCCTTACCTTGATTCGAATGTTCGACCAATCAGTTTCCGTTCACTTCCTGTCTTGCAAGTTGGCTTCGTAACGTAACGATCTGTGAATATTTTGTCTTTCGAGGATAGTCGTGGTAGTAAGAAATGTAGAAAGAGGAGAACTGGGGAAGGAAGTAAAACTTCTATGTAAGGAAAGAACAATTGATGAAGGGTGTAATGAAAGGAGGTAGTAAAGAAACAGATCTATTCGGAAAAAAAGAAGCTGGGGTTGCAAGCCAGAGAATATAACAAAAGAACTTGAAAAAAATAGGCAAGAGATTATTCAAGCCACAGAGATCTCCTGCTTGGTTTTGCACAATTTCAAAGAAACAGATCAAGAAAGAAAAACGAAATAATAGCAAAGACTCGAAGAAAATGAAAGAAAAAAGTCCGACTTCGATCTGATGGGATACCTGTGCAACATTGACTGACTTCTAAAGGAATAATTCAATACTCATAAAAGAAAACAACACGACAAATAGTCAGACGAAACAGAAAACAGATGGAAAAGCAAAGTGAAGAACAAGGAGTACGACAAATGAGTGTCAAGTTACTGTAGATTCTTTGAGAACGCTTTCAGTGAACACATGCCCATTTGGGCCCTAATGACAAAGGTGTTAAAATATTAAGTGGGAATAGAGTGAAAAAGGAACCACGTGTTTTAACATTAAGACTGTCACACAAAACTAGAGACGCGATTACGGTAAAAGCAGTTGTCAAAGCGCCGTTGGCGGCGTCCGTTCAAAAACATATATCCGGAGTTAAAGAAAAAAATTCAAAAACTGCCCAACTGACAAAATAGAGTTCCTTATTTAGAGATTATTTCTTACGTTAGAAATAATGTTATAGCTTTGAAGCTCGTTGAGGTAAAACAACTCGAATTCGTGCTAATTTCAGCGCTACCAGTGCTATCATAGTGTTATGAATCAATAGAATGGAGTGGGACAGAAAAATGAGCGTTCAGTTCAATTTGAGAAGTTTTTTGTTTGCGATAGTGAGAAAAATGATATACAAGAATAACGCAGCTTCTCAATTGCGGTGTTGCTTGCAACAAAAACGGGAAGAACATTTGTCCGTAATTTTTCGAAATTTAGGACAAAGGGACAGAAGAAAGAAGGGTAGAATACGGGTTGGTCGAAATGAAAGCTGATATGAGGAATGGCTACTCAAAACTCAAATATGTTAAGCAGGAATAAGTATCATAAACCTATGAAGAGGAATTGGAAATTATTAGAAAAAAACCAAACTGATAAGAAGTCTAACGGTTGGTTTCTGATGTGATAACGAGTGGGAAATTGGTGAACAGTATATGTAAATAAGGGAATTGTCATTGTACACTGAATTGAAGAACTTCCATTTGTCAAAAAGCATAATTCTTAAATATCTTCGTTTTCCAATCGCTATGTGTTGCGTGCAAGAAGGACGGGGAGAACAGCTGCCCGTTTTTCTCAATACCGACGAGGAGGAAAGGAGAGAAAGCAAAAAGAAAACGAGAGTCCATGTGGCCAAGTGAAAAAAAATAGGAAAGGAGACGGGTTGGTTGATGTGGCCGAGTGAGCCAGAAGAGAAACGGGAAAAGAAATTCAAGAACTCTTTTTCAATTGAATGGGTTATTTTTTGCCTTTTTAAGACTATCCTAGATTTGCATTCAAAAGAAGTTCCAAAAAATATGAATTCACGGCTTTGGAAAACGTAGAATTTTGGAATGAAAATTGTTAGAATTCGTTGGATTAAAAAACGGAAAAAGTTCAAAATCTGACAAAATTTTTGGCTGCAACATAGCATATTGGGTATTTAAAAAGGGGAGGCGAGCGGTTACCGATGAGGAGAAAACGAGGACTATAAAAGAAAAGAAAGAGAGACAGAAAAGGAGGAAATTATACGAGTATGACAAAGTGGCCAAGTGAAAAGTCGAAAAAGAAATGGGTAATCCAAGAAATCACTTTTTTAAACTGAATGTGTTATTCTTCACTTATAAAGAGTATTTTAGACTGTTTTTCAAAGAAAAATTTCGAAAAAAAAGAATTTGGGGCTTTAGTAGAACTAAAGGATGAATTTTGTGAAAGTTCGTGAAAACTGAATTTAAAAATAACGAAACACGTTGACAATCTGATATTACTTTGCTGGCGTAGAACAGAAAAAAATCTTCTGAACATGGAACCTCGGCCGAACACATAACATTTAGAGGGGAAGAAATCCATCTGATCAAAAAGGCTAACAGAAAGTAGAAGGAACCCTTGGCGATTTTCCTCCAACGCGTTTAACACAGAGAAAGTCTCTTCCCTCAACATTCGGCCTCCCAGTTTTGTTTGTGTGTCCTCCGAGAGAAAGAGAATTGGTGTGTTGGCTGCTGCCCGCCGCACGAAATGAACTGCGTGTAGGAACGTTTCACCGTCTGCGTCTCGTTTATAGTGCATGCTATTTTCACTTAACTTCGTGTCTCTTCACGATCTCTATTCTCGGGCTTTCTCTTTCGAACACAAAGGGGTCTATCAATTTTGCTTTGGCGCGTATGTGTTTTTTGGAATATGTATGCGACAGACCTAATAGTTTATGAAGTGAGGGGAAAGTGAAAGAAACGAGGGAATTCACGAAGCTAGAGAAAAGAAACACATGAGATGCTATCGGTCGTCGATAGATAACATTAGGGAGACATTTCACTCTTCAGCGATAAGATATAGTTTTTTTTTGTTTCAATCGGCCTGATTGTCCCGGCTCCAGTAAAAATTTGAAAATGCGCGAATTCTGGGAAGTTTCAAAAAATACTATCTTTTTGCTTTCTTTTGTCTTCTCTCTGAAAAATATTGCAAAAAAGTGATAGGAGAGGACTAACAATTAAAGGTTTAACTTAAAGACGCGCTATATTTTTAGTGCATAGATGTAGTGAAGCGAAGAGTAGTATTTTTTGAAAACTTCACAAAAATCGCGCATTTTTAATGCAATTTTTCATGAAAGTTTCAAACTTCTACAGGAGCCGAGCTGACGGACGCAAAATTATTTGTTAGCCCGGCCCGGTCCAGAATTTCCAAACTACGGCTGCAAGTTTTTACGAGTATACATCTTTTGGGGACGTCATACGTCTGCTCAGCATACAAAACCATAGTGTCTGATATGAAACTGCGCAGAAAAAAGGGAACTATGTGAAACTTCTAAACTGCTAGCGCTTCCAGCAATATGACCAACCAAATACTTGTTACCCGAAGTTTTATCGAAACGAGTGCCACTAAATCTGATTTTATTACTCAATAATCATTGATAGAATCCCTGAAAAATGAAAAGTTTAACAATTTTTGTTTCATATCAACAGATTTATTGACATCTTTCATATCAACAAAGGAACACAAGCGAATTATTACCATCTACTCATCCTCTTCTTCCCAATCCTCATCCTCCGACTCCGGGACAACTCTCTTCTTCCTTGCAGGTGGTCTCCAGCCGGGTTGATCTTCCATTTCCATTTCCAAGTCCCAATCCATGATTTCTACTTTAGGTTTAGGGTTTGGCGTCTCTCCAGAGGATTTGTCAACTTTCTTATTTTCAGCCACCTTTGGAACATCTTTTTTCTCTCTGGACTTTTCTTTCTTCTCATGTTTCGGCTTCGAAACCTTGTTGGGTGGCTCCGGTTTTCCTTTCTTGGCCTTCGTTGACTTTCCCATCACCGTGAATTCGTGAATTCAATTAGAGAATTAAGAAGAAGAATAAGAAACCGCTCTGGTCAACACAAAGATCTCAAATGAGATTAGAGATGAGCGGAAAGAGTATATGTGAGCTTTAAGGGTATAAATGGAAGGATTGTGAAAATAGGAGGAGACTCGTCGAAAAAGAGCTTCATGACGCGAAATCCGACATGTGATGATGGATTTCTGGAAAGTAGAAAATAGGAAATAGGAAATTGAAAAAGGATTAGCGGTCAGGAAGATTTTTTGTATCCTGACGTCAGTTTATGTGTTCTTTGATTGGAAAATATATTTGATTGGAAAATATATTAGAGAACAACATTTTTATTTATAGTCTGAATCCACAAAATATATAAAAAGCAACTTTAGGTTTTAATCTTCTTCCTCTTCGTCTTCATCCTCCGACTCAGGAACAACTCTCTTCTTCCGTGCCGGTGGTCTCCATCCAGGTTGGTCTTCTATATCATCTTCCAAATCCCAATCCATTACTTCTACCTCCTCGACTGTTGACGTAGAGCTTGAATTCAATACTTTAGACGGTTCAGTCTCCAATTTTCCATTCAACTGCTTAGCTTGACTTCTTGTGATCATGTTATGAGTGGAAGGTGGAATATGTGAATTTTTAGAACTAGTTGTTGAGACCATGGCTGTGAATGGAGTAAAGTAGAGTAAGCGAGGAACACCCTTCTTTTGTATACCTTTATTAGCTCAACTTATATATTGTAGGTCAGAAAAAGTGTTCATAAAAACTTGCAGAGTACAATCCGATTAGTTGTTTACTAGTACTTGTTTTAAAAAAATAGTAAAATAGCAAATCGGATCTTTCAATGAGAGGCAATTACGGAAAACATTCGTGATGAATCTAATTGTGATGTGCTCTTTGATGGGAGAACAGTACTGTGCAAAAATGCAAAATAGTGCAATTTTCGAGCTGTCGTCTTAATGGTCATAAATCGTTAGGGAGTTTCCTACAAAAAATCCTCAACTACAAAAATGGAGTACTACTTTCAATTTGCCTGACACACTAAAAACCTACTGGATGTGACTATCAAAATTACCATGACACACTTACAAAGTTGTACAATTTAAAGTGAATACGGCCAAAGTTCGTATCTACTTGCACGGTACTGTAAATAGGAAGATAACTAGAATAGGCCATCCATGAATGGCACACGATCTCTAGCACGTTAAATTCCAGCAATCCTTCCACACTTGATCTCCACCGATTCTCTGATCTCGAGCACACTACTATCAAACCACTCGACGGCTCTAACAATCATGTCGAAAACATGCCCTACTGCATCAAGGTATCCAAACGGATCAATATCTCCTTGCTTACCGACCAATACAACTAGGATTATTCCACCCTTCCTCAGTGATCCCTGGAGCCTGGTCGTCATTGTAATGTGCTTTGGTGGCAGGAGGAGTGAAGTATTAAAAATCATTTATTAAAATAAGAAACATCCCGACATTTTCAATTTTCTAGGCGTATATAGGCAGATCTTTTTGCGACGTGTGACATCAAGGGTAAGAGGTTTTTATGCTAGGCCATGAAAGTTCACACTACAAACCTGATTTTTGCTTGAGTTTAGGATAAAATGCGGATTTTACTGAAACCCTCAGCATTTTTCATTTCGACCATTTGACTTTTTTTCATTTGACCTTATCATATGAATACCCTTCCGAAGTTTGAAAGTGTTCGTTTTCCACTATTTGCTTTTCTCTTCGAACCAACCACACCTTTCTCTTTCTTCTCTTATCTACAACATTTTTATGGAACAAATAAAATTTAGGGACAAGGTATTCTGATGAGACACAGAAAAAATATAATAGAATCAGATAAGAACTTCTTTCAGAATACACCAACTTTTCCTTAAAGATTTTGCTTTGAACCTTCTTTGATATTTTCTGCCTGTTACGACGTGTATTTGCTGATTATTTGTAGTTATGTCGTGAGTTTTACAAAAAACTTTTGCATTTCATGAATATATATTGCAGAAACGAGGTGATCATAAAAAACCTAGAGTTGGAACTTCAGAACTTCAAAACTTATATTAGTACTCAAAATGATTATTTTCAAAAGCAATTAAAAGAGAAAGATGACCGATTAAGAGATCAAGAGTGAGAAATTAATTTGAAAAATCATACTGAACTACTCAGAGACGTGTTTTCAGGAAAAAACTGACAATGCATGCCAGCGAAATGATCAACTTGAGACAGGAAAAACAACAATGTGAGAACTGTTATCGAAATGAGTTGGCGACTCATTTAAGAGCACTGGAAAACACTAGAAATGAAGTGTAAGGATATAATGAGTGTGAAATTGAAAACATCTCAACTATTTCACAGATTGCAGCTGAAACACTCTCTTCAACAAAAATATGTCGAATGTTCCCAGTTGCAAAATTCATTAGGCAGAACTACAGAAAATATGCCAAACAGCATGAAACAACGCGATAAAGACTTGAGAGAAACCGCTGCTCTTGCCCAAGTCAAAATTTTGAATTTGTAAGTGACTCTTTTATCAGATTAAGGTATTTTTTGTAATTACCTAATTACGACCAGCGTTCCCGACAATTGAAATGAACTGATTTTTTTTCAAGACCGTTGAAAAATCAAAAAATGGTATATTATTCAAAGTCTTTGAGTGTCAGTTTACATATTTGAATAACAGTTTTGAATAAGTAAAAATTGTGATTAACTGGCGGTTATTATGGAAACAACACTTCCAGAGGACTTTGTACAATTCTGATCTTTTATCTATAATATTTCAGACAAAACTCCAATAATGAAGAAGATAGGTACAATCATTTGCAAGAACTAAAAATTCTCATTGACCAATTGCACTCAAAATTAGAATCCTAAAAACAGTTAAAACTCACTCTTATTTTTTGTTTGTTTTCACTTGTTTATGGTTACCACTATCATTGCCACTCTTATTTTGATTCTTGAGATGACTCATAGTTCCCCTTCCCATAATGATTAATTAATAGTTTGCAGAAAAATAGTATTTATAATACATGATACTTACTATCTCCCGCATAGCCATTACCTGTAGCACAATTTCAAATTGATGTCGTCGGTAATTTTTGTCGTTTTTTGTGTATCTGAATTCATCAATCTCAATAAAATTATTGTTTGTTTCTAACTTGTTTTCATTAAAACATGTCTTAAACGAGAACAACTCTCTTCTATACTGTAATTTTCTCGAGTGTTTGCTGGAATTGCAGTTTTATAAAAAAATTAATTATTTTTATCGGTAGATATAGTTAGCCGTGTTTAAAAAACTAAAAACAGACAACCAAATTCAAATAAAACAATAAAGAAACTATCAGACAACAATGAATTATTTAGAAAATAGCAGTAAGTGTTATTACAGCTGATGTTATTACAGCTGATTTAAACCGTCAATGATCGTTGACACACTCCATTCTCTACCCTGAAAATTAACTAGGTTATTGGTGATTTTATTTACAATTAGTACATGTACAGTACCGCTCGAAAGTTTATCAATACCCTACCAAAATATGCCGCTTTTTACTGAAAACAGCTGAAGTAGATAACGTTAGGAGCGCTACTGTAGCTGAAATATCTAGTGGAGTACACCGGTCTACTTATTTCTCAAATAGTTTAAATTCCTCAAGAGTCAAACTCAATTATCTCCTCATTCATACATTCTTCCTGTGGACACTCTTCGTCGTGAGATAATTTCCAAGATTTGCAGTTTCCAGCAGTCACTGAAACAAAGTCAGATAAAAATTTAGATTACATTACTAGACTTACGCGATTTGAGCCATTCTGGAACTAACTCCAACTTTTTTCTTTCCTCCAAATATTCTTTGAACGTTTGCTTCTCTCCACGATAAATGGTTGGCCGGGACGTTTCCACGAAGGCATGGACTGATCCAACTTCCATATTTCCGAACTCTCCGCATCGGTGAACAAACGTGTGATATTCAGATGGAATATCATATTGAATGATTTGATCAATATCCACCGTATCGTACTCTCGAAGAGGAGTACTGGTTAAGACTACGGTGTTGATGTTCCCAATTTTGAACATCTCATAAATCACCTTTTTTGTTTCATCCAGCTGTCCACTGGAAAAAATGAAACTTCATAAAAAAACTATTTGTTTGTACAAAACTCACTAACAAACTGGTAAAACCAGGTTGCCGTCTTCAGATAGCTCGTCCGCGAGAGTTTTACACGTAGACTCTTCTTCCACAAAAATAACAGTCCGTTTTTGTTTTCCGGATTCTATAAAAAAGAGACTGTGAAAAATTTTGAACGGGATCATCTCACCTTCTTTTTTCAATAACTCTCGGAGCACCATTGTTTTGTTTCCATAGTGCACTTTATGAAACATGAGATTAACATTAGTTCTTCTTTGTGGGAGTTTCGTAATAACTTTCACAATTCCTTTCCTGCTATAAAAACTCGAAGACCATGATTCAATTTGATTCTCCACTTCAGGTAAAAATTCTTCATCCAGATAGATTCTCTGAGCGGCAAATCCCAGGTATCTCAGAATTCCGGATAAATTGCAATTTGAGTCTCTCAAGAACTGTCCAACCAAGCAGTTTGCAAATTCAAAGACAATAAATTGAAGATGATAGAGGTTGATTCTGCCATGTTTCAATAGATCCAGAACTCTTCCGTTGCATCCAATCAGAACTTCACATCCCTCGTTCAAATTCTGTTCCAACTCGTACTTGGGAATTCCACCATACGCTTTACACACAGTTACATCTGTTCCTCTCGCTAATTTGTATTTGTGGTGCTTGAACAGCTCATTAACAATAGTTGCGGACGGGGTGAGAATGAGAGCCAAGGGAGATCTCTCATTCTTGGCTGCATGCCGTTCAGCCGGGTCTGTGGTGAGAATCTTCTGGATGATTGTGATGCCCGCTGCACAAGATTTGCCGACACGTGTTCTTGCTTGTCCCATGACATCGTTACCTGCCAAAATCTGTGGAATCATTTTGGATTGGAAAGGAACGTTTGGCAAAATGTGGAATCCATTGATATTATTCTGGATTTGGGAGTGGAGAGCTGGAATATGATACTTTTGAAATTTCTTTTTAACGTTGTACAGTATAAAAACTCACAATCCCAGTTTTTCATTGTTTCCACATGATCACAATTGTGAACTTCGTACTGTGAGTATCGCTTCTCGTCTTCCCAATTTCGATTCGATGGATATACTAAAACAGTTTGCATAGAGTTATTTGATGTGTTCAGGTTTGGAGTCTGCAAATTCCGAGCTGATCCACTAGTCACGAGAACAGAATTGCTTGGACCAGGTATATGAGGATGCTGGAAAGTGCTGGAGGTGCCTGAGAAGAAAATGATGTAATAAGTTTATATATTTGATTACGTGAAAGAAGTTCAGACACAGTAGAGCTCCATTTTTGGAGTTGAGCACTTTTTTGCGCGAACACTCCGTAGAAAGTTTTGATCAATTTAGCTTAAAACAAACACAATTTTGCGCTTCAACTTGTTAATTTGAGAGAGAAATTATTTTGTCGGTACGTAACTTAGCCCTTCATTTTTGTAATTGACAACTTTTTTGTATGGACATCGGAATTTTTACAATTTTGAGTTGAAAAACACAAGTTTGCAAGAGTTCTCATTTCAGTGTCTGAAAACTGTCTTCGAGTTAAGCTGGAATGAGTAGTTGTTTTCGAGGGTCGCAGTGTCTTATTGTCCCTTGGCTCAATTTCTCTAGAACTACAAACCTAATCGATGATGGTTTTGTCCAGCTTGGGAAAAATAGGGATTTCGATAGGTACTACGGTATCTACATTGAGTTGCATCAGTTTGTTGTTTTGAAAACAGAAAAATGTAATAAACTATGCTCTTATTTAAAAAAATTAATTGAGGAAGACGTGATTCACTAACCATTAGGGTTTTGGTGACGAACTTCATTTTCTTGCGGTCGGTATTGTTGCAGTCGTTCTCCACAGTAAGCAGGAGAATTTTCTTGGAGTTGGTGATTAAAGCTGATACCACTCGCAACTTCAGGAGAACTGTTTCCACGAGAGCAGTTGCTATTGTTTCTGACAAGGGTGTTGCCTGAAAACAGATGAGTTTTGTTCGAGTTTCAATAGGTTTTTCAGGAAAAGATTTTGCTTCAGGTCAACATCTAAGAATTTTAATCTTATGGGACTATTCACGTCCGAAAAAAGAATTGTTTCTTGATTTATTTTTCGGTGAAAACGGCAAAAAACGGAGAACCAGCTTTTCCGGTAAATGAATAAAAGGAAATAACGTTTTTTTTCTCCAGGCGAATAGCCCTATTACTAATGTGGCTCACAAACATTTTCTAATTTATTCGTTAAGTTTCTTTTTTAAAATTACTCACCAGGTTCATCGGGAAGTGTCACTGCTCCGTTATCTCTGTGATGTTGACAAAAATCCGCGTGAGAGCGATAGGATGCTTCTGGAAACTGCAAACTCCCTTGTCGCCGAGCAAGGTGGTTTTCCATTTCCAAATCTATAAAAATGAGTAGAACAGTAGTAGTTAAACATTGGTTATTGATACATGGAGCTCCGTTTGTCAGATTATCGCGACCATATTCATCGAACGTTCTTACAGAGTCTAATTGGTAGTTTCCTCTTAGAATCGGCGATTCCTCGATTGGTTGACTTCTATATACTGATCCTTGTAAATTCAGTCTACCAAAGAAACTCATTGAAACTTCTTCAGAATGAGGACTGCCTCCTCTTAGAACCGAGGATTCCTCGATTGGTCGACTCTCACATAATAATCTTTGTAAACGCCGTCTTCCAAAGGAAGTCATTGGAACTCCACCACATTCAGATGACATGAGCATACGATTTGACATGATAGACACTACGAAGCAAGTCTACAAAAACAGCTTAGCTATTTTTCATTGAAAAAGTAAATCGAAAATAAACGTAGAGTAAAATGAAGAATACTAGTCTAACTTAAGAATGGAAGGTGATCATTATCATAAAAACTGGTTGCATTTGAAAAAGTTCAGAGAAACTGATCAGTTGAACCATTTAAAACATGTAGTCGTGTCTTTAGCTATATAAAAATGAACATTTTGTCTATCAACTAAAAAAATTTGAAATAAAAAACCTCCAACAACATCGAAAAGCGAAAAGAACATGCGAGTGGTTGGCGGAAATCTATGAAAACTGTGCCTCGCAAGACAAAAGAGGAAGGAAAACGATTTTATTATGTGTGAAAAAAAGATTTATAGTTTCACGGAGAGGAAACAAATGCAGTATCACAAAAGTATCACTATATCGATGATGGAAAAAAATGAATTGGTGATACTTGCAAAAACGGAACTTTTATCGATGAAAAGCGTATGAATTGAATGAGCAATGATAACAATTGCAAGCACCTGGTGGTTGAGGATGAGCGCGTCTTAACGACCTAGGAACCAGAAATAAAAAAATAAGAATGAGAACTGAGAGAGAATTGGCGCCAACAGATGTATTCGAAGGTTTAAGAAACTATGAAAAAATAATTCATTCATAAGAAATGGGAGTTAGAAAAAAAACATATTAAAAACTTGCATTCTCAAATTCGCGTGGGGAGTTCCAAAAAGAAGTTCCATCGGAATAGAGTGAAACATTTTCTTTTTCCTCTTCTTCGAGAAAAACGTCTTCCGACCAGAACTCCCAGAAAAAAGGATGCCGAAACCCAATTGTCCTATTTCCCTCATCCCTTTTTTCTTCTTTAGAAAACTAACGATATGCCCAGGCGTGAAGAAAAAAAGAGTGAAGAAAAAAGGGCAAAAAAGAACGGAGAAGGAAATGTGGCGGAAAAATGGTTGACATTGATGGAGTATAAAAGAAATGTATAGTAACAGCTTTTGACGAAAATATCAAAAATAAAAATGAGTTATGACAGAAAGGAGCACTGTTTTGGTATTTGGTCTGTGAGAGAATAGCGGATTCGATAAATCGTGTTTTTTTTTGCATTTTTTACCAGTGTTCGCAATAAAAGGACTCTCAAACTATATTCCTATCAAGATTCTGAACTGCTCCGCGAGCAACAACAAGTCCAGCCCAAGAGATTTACACAACTCTAGACACAAGTTTCCAAAATCTAAGCTCAACAGAAAAGAAAGAAACCTGAATGCCACCAAGGAAGTTTTAAAAGTTCACAAATTTTTAAATTCGGCGACCATGAATCAGACTGCTCACATGTCCACAAATTTAAGACCTTTCATAAATTCAGCATTTCCTTTACGTAGCACTTTTGGAAGACTTGTGCAAGATTTCGAGACCACGACCGAATAATACACTATTTCGCAGTAATGATAAGAATGGTGAACTTTGAAAAAAAAATTTCCCTATGTTTCTTATGGAATAAAGTTGCAAGTTGCATATGATATAAAATGCATATTTTATTTATGAATTCATTATTAAACATTGTTGAAAAATATTAAATTTATTAAGCACAGAAGTCAATAACATATCGATATTATGAATATGTAGTTGAGAATAAATAAGGTAGAAAAAGAAAACAGAGGTGAAGCTTAAATTTTTGAGGTTATTATCAGTATTTGAAGCTAAAATGGAAAAATAAAATAATGCCGGAACAAAATAAAATGATGTTATTAATACATTAGTTTGTTATATTGTTATATAGGTAGCAAATAACTCACGGAGAAAGTATTGAAAGAACTGGTACAAGAAATTACGGCTCTACCGTCCGATCGAGGTCCTTTGAAAATAACGAGGTCCTTTGAAATTATCGAGGTCCTTTGAAAATAACGAGGTCCTTTGAAAATATCGAGGTCCTTTGAAAATATCAAGGTCCTTTGAAAATATCGAGGTCCTTTGAAAATATCGAGGTCCCTTCAAAGTACAGGGGTCCTTTGAAAATATCGAGGTCCTTTGAATGTTATTTGCAAAATTTTTTCTGTACACAGTTTTTTTTTTTGAGTTGAATTTCGTTATTACATCTTCTGTACTGAAATCATTAATTTCAAACATTCAATCATCAATTTGAATGAAACGGGCCAGATGGTCGCTGGGAGTGGCAGATGGTCAAACGGCAAAATGCAACAGCGAAAGAATGAAGCAGATGTTAAATTTTCGATTCATAGCAGATGGTGATCAAGTATAAAAGCGCTGGCACAGCGGGTGAAAAATCATTGTGAAGGCAAAATGATTTTCTGTTTCATTCTGATTTTTCTTCTTCCGCATCAATTGCTTACTGTAGAGTGGAGCAATGGAACTCTTTCCAGGTAATTTTATCTGCTTTGTAAACCGTTTTGTAGAAAGTCTTTGCTTTTATTACAGATGGAAAAGAGTTCAGAAGTCGAGAGTTACAATTGTAGACCCAAGTTTGGTCACAGGACCAAACAGTCTTCTCAATCTAGCGGAGTTGACTACTAGAAACTTAGAAGAGTACATCGGAGAAATGGATCATCCAACAACTACAGAGAAAGCCCTTGAGTTTGTGGCGACGTGAGTTTAATTATCACACTATTCATTATGTCTCGCAAAATATTTTTCAATTTTTTATTCCAGGTATGGATTGCTCGCAAACGAACGCGAGTGTGAACAGGACTGGTGTTGTCTCCTCTCCCTTCTCCTCAAATATGGAAACCGAGCGCATCGAACAGTCACCTTTGATGGTTAGAAAGTTCGCTGATGTTACTGGGTACCGGTACTCATACATTTTCAGCCACTCATCATTAATTGTAACCTAAAAAGCTTCATACATTGGAAAGGTTACAATCAGATTTATCTTACCAAAAAACCTTGTCCCTGATTAGGGAATTGAAGACAATAGCCTGAACTTTGAAAATTTAAACTGGTAAATTATTGTGTTACTTACATCCTCGTTGGGACGGATCGATATGTGAAGCGGGATAACCTCCTTGGAAGCTTGTGTTTTTTTGGCGTGGAAAAATATGTCCAATCTGTGAAAAAATGAATTACAGGGAGAAAAAATGCACGCATGATAACGTAGTAACGTCGTTTGTATCACAATGTTATATATATATTCATAAAACTTATAAACGATAATAATTGGAAAACTGTTATAAAAAAACAATAAAAAATACAAAAATTCAAACAATATTCGCTGTTTGCGAGAAAAGTACTCCCAATTTTCAAAGGACCCCTGTACTTTGAAGGGACCTCGATATTTTCAAAGGACCTCGATATTTTCAAAGGACCTTGATATTTTCAAAGGACCTCGATAATTTCAAAGGACCTCGTTATTTTCAAAGGACCTCGATAATTTCAAAGGACCTCGATATTTTCAAAGGACCTCGATAATTTCAAAGGACCTCGATAATTTCAAAGAACCTCGATCGGACGGTAGAGCCGAAATTACCAATCATCATCAGAAAGTTCCGCAGGAGGAAATCCGTCCATATATTTTCTTTGAACTTGCTCATTGTTACGTTTGTAGAGCCACGTTGTAATGTTATACTTATCAAAACGTCTGAACTTACATGCGCGTTGAAAAGCTGAAATAATACATTTGTGTTTCATACAATATTAGATATAACTAACATTTAAACAAAAAACCAGGAAACAAAGCTCTATACTTCTCTTCATAAATTCTTTTTAGTTCCACGGCTTCAGAATAATTTCGAAGTTCATCTGGATGGATGAGAACATGTATAGACGTTGCCTTCACCATACCAATCCGACTGCACCGAAGAAACATATCCTTACTTCTTCCTTCTTCTTTTGGAAAATCAAATTGAATGAATTGATCAAATTCGGTAATTTTGAGACTGGGACATGCTGACTCGCTGGTAATGATAATGTTACTTTTCACAATTTTCAATTGAGACAGAATTTGAGAGAGCTCTTCACCTCTTGTTTTGGATCTCACGAAGATTACAGTCTTCTTAACAGAATCTAAAAATTCATAAGTTTAGAAGTGCAATTTGGAGTTATCTTACGGTTTCCAGTCAGCAATCCGTAAATTTTGTCAATTTTGTCATCATCTGTAAGACCCCGATGAAGAAACAGTCCTTCAGTTCTCCAAGATTCGAAAATGTTGATAGAATCCACATTCTTTTGATTGACTTCCCTGTCCGTTAAAGAATATTTGGAAATAAGTAATCCTTCATGGAAGATCGGAAAATCTGAATTGGTTTTTCCACGATGACGATTGTCTTCATTGTCTTTATCTGGTAGTACTGAAAATTGGATATAATCCTTTCAATTATAAAAGCCGTACTCACCTAAGATTTTATCACTGTTGTTTCTGGGAACAGTTTGATTTTCCTCCATATTATTAGGACGCTCAGAAAGACCATGATCTAGATCACCAAACCGTCCACCAACATTAAAACCAGTTGATGACATAGGCTGCTTTATTTTATCTCGATTTTTGTCGAACTCTGGTAAAAACATTCTTTGTGTTTTTTGATATTTTTTACATACCTGTTGTTGTAATATGACTTCCAGATGAATTTCCATGTTGCTCAGACCGATGAGCACGCTTTTTGTTATTTTCATTGTGACGCCAATTATGTTCATTATAGTCATCGCTGTCACTACTTCCAGAATTTCTATCTTTGTAGCTTTTTTCATGGGTAGTACCGTTTCTATCAGCAACGGCTAGTTTTCCTGTATTTGGATTGTTTGAAAAGACAACGCTTCCTTTTGGACGACGTGGAGACTGATTTGAGTTGTCTAAAAGTTTGCTGACTTGTTTGAATCAGAATTCTATGAGCTTACTAGCAGAAACAAGTTACTTACCCGGACGTTGAGACCCTGATTGATTTTTGTAAGTTCCTGAATGACATCCATAAATTTGCATGTGGTAATAACGTCGTTCTCCTGGTATAAAATTCTCAGGGCTTTCTTGTGAGTTGTCTTGATTTTCTAGGCGTTTGAACGCGTAATCTCTTGTATCTCTGGGATTAGAGGAACGAAAATCTGAAAAGGTGGCGATCCAGAAACACATTTCAAATTTGTTAACCAACCTCGACTCATAGAAGATTGTTCAAAGTACTGGGTGATCTGACGATGATGTTCTTTATGGTCATCATAAGTATAAACTCTCCCAGTTCTGTTGTTCCTTTTGTAGTAATCATATGGAGGATCAGAATCCGTATCACTGAATTCAGATTCTCCTTTTTCTCCAGGCATATTTGAGTGCTGATAGTTAGAACGGTGTTGTTCATTCCTATTTTTCGATTCTCCTGAAAGTAATCGGCTATATTTTGAGTGATGATCATGAAAACTTTTCTTAATTGGGTGGTGCTCGCTTTTGGAACTCGACAAAATAGAACTGTTACAAATTGGAACCGTTACAAAATGGAACTGTAAAATATAGAACTGCTACAATTTGGAACTCGGTAAAATGGAACTCGGTAAAATAGAACTGCTACAAAATAGAACTGAACAAAATGGAACTGCTACAAAATGGAACTGCTACAAAATGGAACTCTTGTTCGATTGGAGCGCGTTTGCATCATTTTTATTATTATGAGTATTTCAAGCCATTTTTCTCGGCAAACTTGGAAAAAAATATAATAATCTACTGGGAAACGTACTTTATTCGTGAACAAATGATTGGAGAATTATACTTCGGCTCAAAAAATCGCTGATAAAACAATAAAAGTGAGTGTTAATCAACAAAAATTTACCCGATAAACAAAAGTAACAATGACAACAACAATATAACAATAAAAATGGCAGAAACTATGACAAATGTTTCAAAATTAGTCCTTTTTCGCGAAAAAAATCTTTTTCAAATATGCGATTCCCGATAATGGTGCTCTTGGAATCACGGGAATGTTATCGATGACTTCTTTCAGCTTTTTATCCTTCAGCACATTGGAATTTTTTCGTGACTTTTTGACCTGAAACGGAAATTAATTAATTTCATTTATCCTGCTGCTGAAAACCAACTTTGAAATCCGGATCGATTTGCAATTCTTTGAAGTCCAAACTGGTGTGCTGTTCTTCTTTTTGCAACTTCTTCAATAAGTCTGAGAGTTTAAGAGTGGTAAATCCATTATGCATTTTAGCAACAGATTGTAGCAGGCGATGCCAAACTTCTACCACATTTGTCGTACGGTGTATATCACTTGATACTCTAGAAGCACATGACCACAAGCTGGGATGAAAGCGTGGTGCATTGACTCCAGTTCCTCCGACGTAGTTGTTCACGATGTAATCAATAAACTCTGGAAAAACAATGCTGTCATTATGAATTTGGGAATATGCTCACTGTTCATTCCGGGTTCAACAGCTAACGGAACACAATGATCAACAATTATACTGAAATAATCCGGAATGTTCGATTCGTCGACGAACGGCAAGGTTTTCAGAAGTTGCCAAAACTCCTCGTATCGCCCATCTGAATAGACAATGTCAGTATGAACAATACGGAAAATTAACTCACCGATGAATTCTTGATATACATCCAGCTTTTCTGCTTGACAACGCCAATTTTTGATCAAATGGAAAAGGCATCCACTCAAAATAACATTTGGGAATTTGTCCTTGAAAGCAGCATGAATTGCGGCTTCGTAGTCCGATACGATCATTCCTGGTGACCAAGTTGAGAGCTCCGGAACTGATCTCAACAAATCGAGAAGAGTCGAATACGTGGATAACTGTTTATCCGGAAGAAGAGCAAACAAGGCGGGACGAACGACTTCCTCCGATATCTGGAACAGGGAAAATCCGTTGTTTTTGATGATATGAATACTTACGTAGCAGTGAAAGCTGAAAAGTTGACAGAAACCTTTTGGTGTGCAGTCAAAGGTCCCGTCAACAAACAGAACATTTCCTTTCAACAAAATCTTCATTCCAATATCAGAAGCAAACGCTACGTATCTTTTTCCATTTACAACCGTATCGAACAATAGAAATCGATCATGTTCGAGTGTTTCTGAGAATTGTTTGCAAATTTTTCCTCCTGAATCCATTTTTTTCATTTCCGCATTGGCATGTGACTTTTCGTAGTTAATAATTCGGCGTTTGGTGTCGTAACTACCTGAAGAATGCTTTTATATACAAATAATTTTGTTTTCAAAGATTACCTATTTTCAACGAAGTGTCTGTACTGAATGCTGCTCTCACATTGTCAATAACTTCACGGCAGCTACCATTAAAAGCGTTTTCTTTAAGGCTCTGGCGAGCTAAGTGAACCTTAAAAATTACAATTTTTATCAGAGTTCAAAGAATCTGTTTGTTCAACGTACCGAACCAATTAGCTTATCATTTTCGTGGTTCAAATGAGGCTGAATGACTCTGATGGCTCCAGTCTCATCACTTACAGCAAACGCCGCCGGACAATTGTGTTTCGTGTATCTAAAATTGAATGAGTTCGAAGAGAATGTATGATTTTACTGGCATTACCGTTCGATACAATAAAATATAGTTTCTTTACGCGTTGGAATTGTTTTCTTAATTTTCATAATCCAGCCGTTGATCGACTGTACACTTTTCTTGCGATTAGCCGGCATTTTGAGCTGAAAATTGATACTTTGCATAGAAAGAAATATGTAAAACAGTTGAAAAGAAGAATAAGAAAAAAAGAAGAGATAATTATAGCAGATTATTATATTTTTTTCCAAGTTTGCCGAGAAAAATGGCTTGAAATACTCATAATAATAAAAATGATGCAAACGCGCTCCAATCGAACAAGAGTTCCATTTTGTAGCAGTTCCATTTTGTTCAGTTCCATTTTGTAGCAGTTCCATTTTGTAGCAGTTCTATTTTGTAGCAGTTCCATTTTACCGAGTTCCAAATTGTAGCAGTTCTATATTTTACAGTTCCATTTTGTAACGGTTCCAATTTGTAACAGTTCTATTTTGTCGAGTTCCAAAAGCGAGCACCACCCTTAATTGTCAGCACAGCTAATTCACCGTTCACCCACCTGAATTTTGAAATCCTCGGTGGTCTCTATTAGGTTCGGAGTATCGACCACGATTATTGCCGTAGTTACCATTTTCGGGTTCACGCATTCTTCCATTTAAATGTTGTTTCTGGGATGTTTCTCGATTTCCCCGGAAGTTGTCTTGCCTCTCCTGGTTTTCCTGTGAATAGATTCTCGTATGGCTGTGATTTCTTCCATGTGGATAGAAATCTGAAACACGTAAATATTCAGAAAACATGTTCAATTGAGTTTTCCACAAACCTGGAGCTGCACGGCGAGATTTAGAAGAGTTTTGTTGATAGTTCTGATTTCGGACGTTGTAGTCACCATTGTTTGAATCCCTTCCGCTTTTGCTGTTTTCGGATTCTTCCGAATAATCTTCCGAATATTCCGAATCTGAATCGCTCAACTCGAAGTTTCCTCTCTCAACAGAAAATTTCGAGTTCCGATAGTTATGTTCATCTTGATCAGCCCAACGGAATGAGTCTTCTGAAAATTGTATGTCAACTTTGAAAAGGTGAAACTTTTCAGAAATCAGAGTTTCCCATTCTAGTAATCCCTTACCACGATTTCTATTTTCTGAGTTGCGTTGCATTGCTTCCTTATCTTTTTGGCGACTCCCATGGTAATGCTGTTCTCGAGACTCCCACTTTCTCTCACTTGAGTTTTGATTTGGAGGTCTGCAGTGATTTCGACAAGACTTGTTCTCCCAATTATTCTGAGAACCTCGGTTGTCTTGGTGATTAAGTGAATGATCGCTGAATCCTCTGTCGTTTTTGCTGTAGTGTTGTATTCTAAAAATTGTATTCTTTCAAAAACATCGTATAACCGGGTAAAACATTCTCTTATTTTTTGTAATACGTTACAGTGTCATGATAGCTACATAATTTGATGTAAAGTGTAAATCGAAAACCGTGCTCCACTTTTGTAGTCAACAATTTTTTTTGACGGAGCCGAAAAAATAGATAATAAAGACGAATCATACACTTTTTAAGCGGAGCTGAAGCACACCAGAGAAAAGAGAATTTTGGGGCCAAGCAGACTTAACATTTGTGATCTGAAGAGGATGTGACTCAATTACAACTGATATTGGGAGAGCAGTGTTGGAGGGGGTGAGACATGTTAGGCAGCCGTGGGGAGGTGGGGGAAAGAGTGTGTGTGTGTGTGTCACGAAGAGAATAAATAGTGATGTGAAAAAGTTTAAAGGCGGGCCACGCTTTTAATAAAAATTCAATATTTGCAAATTTGAATAGGAAATGTAGATTATACCTAGAGGTATATTTCTTTAGTTAACTGAATTTTGATACGGGTACCCGCAAAAAGTTTCAAGACGCTGGAATGATGACCGTTGCAAACTTCTGTTTCTCAACCCAAAACTTAAAACGTCGGCCGTCCATACAAAAAAATTGTAAAAGATAAAAATAGAGGGACCCCGTTGCAAATTACGTATCGAAAAAGTAACTTATCCCTCAAATCGACCAATTTCTGTGCGAATCAGTGCGATTTTTGAGCTGTCATCGTAAAATGACCATAACTCTTTTAGGAGTGCACGCACAAAAAAGTCTTGAACTACAAAAATGAAGCTATGTACTGTTTATCTACATGGTTTAATAAAAACTACTGGGTGTGACAATCAGAGTTAATATAACACACTCTTAAAGTTTGAAAAATTTTAATGAAAATGATCAAAGCCTTAATCATATTAAGCATTACTGCAGGTCAGGCCGTAGCAGATTGATAATCCTCAGCTAAATACTCCAACTAGTAAAAATGAGAAACTAACTTTTTTCATATTCCTCTTCGATGCGCTGCAGCTCTCTTTTTATTTCATCAATTTGTTGTCGAAGTCCTCCATCTGAATATCTATTTAATTAGAAATTTAAGTTGTCTATCAACATCACCGTTTCGTGGATATATGTTTCTGTTATCATTAGCACCACTATGATTTCCATAGCCATTAAATCTCGAACTTTGGGACTTGACATTGTAGTCATGATAATCATCATCATTTCTGCTGCTTTGGTGATGACTAAAGCGTCGGTGAGAATCGCGCCCGGGAGAGAAGCCCGAACGCCTGTGCATTTTACAATGCTAACTTCAGCCGGCTGCAAATCGAAAATTTCAGAAACTCGCAAACAAACAGTGACAGTGAAATTTGAAAAACAATGGAAAGAAGCATAATCGCTAATCAGCATATCACAATGTTTCTGAATGACAGTAAATATTCATAAAATTTTAACATTCAGTTGTTTCAGGTTCTTGTGAAGGAGTTTATCATAACTTAATATGTAAGGAGAATAGCAATGACAATAGCGGGGAGTCAGATATTAAAAGAATAGATGATCAGATACTCACTCAATTGTGGTTGATAACAACCCATGATTTTGGGACTTATGGATAATCCGATTATCTTTGCTACTTAACGTGACGTCAATAGCCCAAATACGTAAAATAGGAACAAATTGCGCTTTCTAAACATCACACTTTTTAGCTACTTCGAATAAACTCTACTTTGAAACCCATTTTCATCCGGTAGACATAACAATGGTATGAGAGCAACTTCTCCCGGCCCCTTATACATTTCTGTCAAAGGATTTTCAAAAATGCTAATTAAGGTGTTGAAAATGAAATAAATGTTTTATATTTCTATACCCGGCCAACTAAAAAAAAAACATTTTTGAGGTATTCAAGCTGAAATAATCCGTATCATTCCCTATTTCCGCTCATAACAACCTACTTTGATAACTTGGCCGGAAATTGGCATCAATATAAACAATTTCCGCCTTTATTTCCCATTTCCGTTGGAAGAAATTTGAAAACTTCGTATTTTCTCCAAATTGCTAGTTGTGGTCAAAATGATTGACCTCCTCGTTTTAGATAAAAAGAGAAGAGGGCAAATGGAGTGTAGAGTAGAACGGGATAGGAACACCTCACGAAGTGTGTACCTGCTGTTCTGTTGAAGATTGTTTCCCACGATTTCATAGAAAATGGTTTTGATTATTCATCATGTTGGAACTTACATTAAATTTGGGAAAGAAAAAAATAGAAACAAGGGATTGATACAACACACCGTTTGTGACATAATCGAATTTCGATAGATGAAAAAGTATATAAATACAAATATTTAGGAGAAAATTTGTAGATGTGGAGTCCTTTAATGGATATGGGCGGGCTCAAAAAATATATTCGAAATAACATTATAACGCCAGAGGACTAAGGATTGGAGGGGCCGGCTTAGTCATTTTGTTATTCTATAAAAACATCTGCCTCTAAACGTATGTATTAGCTTCGGATTGGGGAAATGCTAATCTACGGAGCTTTGACTTGCAAAAAGAGACAAAAAGAAACAAAAAGAGATATTCGCAATCATGTAGTCATGAAACATAAGTTTTCTGAAATCTTAATTTTGAACATTGATGTTACATATTCGTTGCCTTCACTTTTGGTCAGTATTATTGCAATGGACAAACCACGAAATTTATATTTTCTCAACTTAAGGCTAGTGAGAGTATTTTTTTTCTATTAAGTGACGTACTCTGATGAGATAAACAAGCAGAGAGAAATTGTCGCATGCAGTTAAGACAAACAAAAAGAATGAAAAATTGTGCGGCAAAATTCACACATGACCGGAAAGGATACATTTAGGAGATTTAGATAGACAATTTCTGAAGCAGAGATGTCAAAATATTCAAAATCCAAAGATTACTTATTCTGAGAAACATTGGAAAATATAATTTTGTGTGAAAAATAATATTGACAGGTGAATAAATGTTGATTAAATGTCAAAATTAATTGAAACATGAAAAAACACCAAGCATGGAGGCGGAGCTTCTGATTTCACTAACAATAAGTAAGAAGAAGAAAGATGTTGATTCAGCCAGACGGTGAACCAAAAAAGAGCGGAAAGATAAAAAGAGGAGAGACAAAGAAAATGTAACTATGACACTTACACCAAAGAAAAACGAACAAATTTGTGGAAATTGTAAAAAAGGTGGAGCACAAGTGAAAAAGTGTCAAACATATCTGAAAGACCGTATGGCTCAGGAAAAATATATCTACCTACATGGCGTAGAAACTGATTATTCCAGAAAAAATCTGCTTCTTCATGCAAATTATTCTAACAAGGAAAGTGTTTGGAGACGCGGCTTTCAAACAATCTATGAATTTGCTCTAATGAGAACATCTTTGCGTATACTATTTGTCGATTCGGATCTCCAAGTGGAAAAGCATAGCTATATAAAAAGTTTAAGAGCTCATAATTCGGTTTGCAGAAACATTTAGCCAAGTGGAAAGCCGTGTCTCAGAAAATTTTACTTGCAAGAAGCAAGAAATGACTGATATACTGATTTATGAATCTTCGCTTGGATACATATGCACCTGATCTCTTTGTATTTAAACAAGATTAATTTTTGGAGCTGTCAGAAACGAAAAGATACAAAAGCAGATAATCTCAAGTACATTGTAAATGGAATCACAGATGTTGAACATTGATGTAAGATCTTTACTAAAATGTCAATCATTTGAAAACTTGTAAACAAAATCAATTTCTCATTCTGGAATAACTTTTTAGAAACTAACCGTGGAAAAAAATTGTCAAAAACACAATTTAGAAGTTTTAGAAAAGATGAAGACATACAACAAGATAATTATTAGTTGTCTCCATGTATGTCTGGCAGAAATGATTCAAAGATTCAAAAATCCAAACTTTAGAGCAAAACCTCAAGGAGAATGTAAAACACAATTTAGAGTTGTGTAAATAACATTGTGAATATGCAAATGAGAGCAAAATACATTTTTTCAGCAGGTGAATAAGTTTTTAAATAACAAAAATCATGGTTGATGGAAGTGATGTATGACGCTCCGGTTTGCAACATGATTTTTAGAACAGATGATTCAGAAAAAATAGCTGCTTTTAAATATAGAATATCTCCGCATTACGCAAATACTAATCTGCGAGGCTATAAGTGGCAAAAAAAACGAAAAGAGATAATCTCAAGCACTCTGTGACATGGAAGGAAACGTGGAGGAAGCAATGATTCGCCTCAAATAACGCAAAAGAATTGTACATGGTAACAACACACTACAATATGTTGTATCATGAGAAAATCACTCAATCTCAAACTCTTAGCAATCTCACTAAATAGTGGTCAAGTATAACTCATATCTACGTCTCCTACTCTTTTTCTGGTTGAACTTTTTGATCGCAATTTTAGTGTTTCAGTTCTACTACTTGATTCCCTTATTCCGGTGTAGCATGAGTGGCAAAGGGCCATGTCAATAAATACAAATACAAATACAAAATACTTCATACATAAAAATGTCCCTTCGAGGTATTTTTATTTGTTCGGGTGAAAAATCGGCAGTAGAATTCATAGCAAGAGAGCAATAGAGCGATATAAAGTTATCACAATAGTTCCATATTACAGATGATCACATTGATTTAGACTATCAAAATGAGATGACTCCAAAGTATCCGAAATCCAACTTGTCCATTTTTCCGCGTGATAAATCACACTGTTCAAAAATGTTCGCGCGTCGTGATCCTCTTGATTGTTGTCCCCTAGTTTGGACACCCTTAATATAGGAACTGATAATTAAAACTCTGAATGTTGAACTCACAAGTCTGTATCAGCCTCTGAAACCTTCGTTGCGAAACCAGTCACTTTTTCAACGACTTCATTTAAAAGTGTTCTGAATTTGACGGATTCTTCTTCAGCGTATATCAATTTTTCACGGAGGTTATCCAAATGTACTTTTATTGTTTCACATTTACCCTGGTAGTATTTGTAAGCCTCATTCGCTTTTTTACAATCACTTTGCAGCTTTTCGCTGAAACATTTTCATTATTAAAAAGTTATGTAATACAAAAAATACCATTGTGAGTTGGCTTCCGATAGTTTTTTCTCAACATCTTTTTGTTTTTTCGTCCGGTGACGGAGAGCTCTGTTGTCGGATTCCAAGGTCGTTATGGTTTTTTTAAGTTCTGCATTTTTCTCTTCGCTTCTAAAAAAACTTTATTATTTTCATTATGAAAACAAACAGGAGACATGAATTACTTACTTTTGCGATGTCACACTCAGCATTTTCGCAAATGTCTCCCAATTCGAGTTATCCTTTCGCAGTGTTTTATTTTCTTCTTCCAAGCGCTCTAGTTCGGAGGTTTTTCTGTAAAACCTTTATTATATATCAACAAAAAAAGTTGAACCTACTTGGTTAGTTGCAGCATCAACTCGTCGATTTGGCATTGCAACCTGAAAACTCATACTAGTGCTCGTTTCTCAATTTCTGACTCACTTGTATTCAGTGGACATTCGGTACATAGCTCAAGCGTCGCAAAGAGAACAACAATAAAATTGTACCGGATTCTTTCAAGAGCCTGTAATTTGAGATATTTAAATAATAACAGGTTCACACTGATTACCTTCTCATTTACGGGTTACTTAATAAAACCAGTTGGATTGTGTGGAAGAACTGCCCAAACTGAAAAGAGGGTAATTATTTCTTGCCATTGGGATACAACGATTCATATATTAAAAAAAACCACTTTAATCATGAAAACTGAAACGGAGTCCACATTTAAATAAAATTAAATTGCTTTAGGTTTTTGACCTACACACGTTAGCTGTTATTAAGTGGACGAGTGTAACTGATAACAGTTACACTCGCCCACTATTAACAAATAGAAAGTTGTCCAGAATCGTTGAAAACAGTCTTCCACGCCCTCTTGTCAAACATTCAGGTGCAATTTAGATAATACAAAATGACATTTGTTCATTATCTAAGGATGAGAAAATACGGGGGTGGTGTTTTTCCACTCGAGAAATGTGAGGAAGAACGGTCTCTCTTCACAAAAAAAGATAAGTCTAGTTTTCCTTGAGTAATGTTTGAAAATGACTTTGATATGACAATTTGACAATTTCTGGTTAACGTAAAATTGCGGCAAATAACACATATTTTTTAAAACAAACATTTTGGAAAAAGATAATGCATTGAAATGAATGGTTATAAATGCAATATTCTAAAAAATAAATTTTGAACCGTTACGAGATCTCTGAGGTTGTCAACTTTCTCAGCAGTAATACATATACTCATCGATGCGGGTGAATGCCTTGTAAAACATCGGGTGAGTGTGCGTCGTCTGCCTCGTCATCGTTCTACAAGCAAAGATCATAAAATTTATTGACTTACAGAATCATGCGTTCTAGAAAAATGCGGAAGAAGATTGTTGGTTTGAAACAGTCATAATTGTGAGTCTCTCGATTTTCCAGAAAACGTTCTTAAGTTTGTAGTATCATTTCTTGATTTTTCTTTTCTGCGTATTCTCTTGAACCGGATTATTTCTTATCATTGTGCAAATAGGAACTTGTTGTATAGAAGAGGGATGTGACTCATATGTACTTACATTAGTGAAGTTGCACAATACATTCATACCAAGACGAGAGATACAATTCATTCAAATTATAATATGTATCAAGGTCAAAAAGAATATATAAGAACAATTTAAATAGGATAACTGAAGCGGCTTAAACAAAAAACTTGAACCTGAAAGTTAATGGAACAATACGTATTGGTAAATGTTATATAAATCTTTCACGAGACATGTTAAAAATGAAGTTTCTACGCTTCCAGAAAAAAATCAGTCAAATATGAATAACACTACGTAAACAACTGATTAGCACACGTTGCACAAGCTTTGTACACTCTGCATAAGGGGTACTTATTGCACACAAAAATAAGCTCAAGATAGTTTGCAGTGAGTTTTATTTCTTACAATCTTTGTTTTATATGTTTTGAGCTTCTTTGTATTATTTGTTTCAGGTACAGTTTACAGTTGATGCAATTGAGAACATGAAAGTTCCTTTTCTCGTGTTATTCATTATTCTGGTGTTGTCCCTCTGTGAAACCAAGATTGTCTCAGCTGCCAAAACTGAGCCGTTTATTGCTATTGACATTGGAACGACGTATTCATCTGTTGGAATATTCAAAAATGGAAAAGTGGAAATCCTACCTAACGAGCAAGGTTTTTATTTTTAATTGAAATTTCTCAACGGTTGATTCAGGAAATAAATTGACTCCATCGTTTGTTGCAGTAAAGAAAAACGGGAAGATCGTAATAGGAGAACCTGCCAAAAAACGACAAGCAAGTAAACCGAAAAATACAATTTATGACTTGAAAACATTAATTGGTGGTCTGTATGATGATAGGCGTATTCAACAAGGAATGAAAAGTTGGCCATTCAAAGTAAGTCACAAAGTAATTCTGACTGCTGAAATTGAGATTTGAGTTTCAGATTGTCAATAACAGTAACCAACCAGTCATTGAGATCGAATTGGGATCTGGAACCAAAAAATATACGCCTGAAGAAATTACTGCATTTTTGGTTAAACATTTGAAGAGTACGGTGAAATCTTACCTCAATGAGAAGAAAAATGAAAAAATTTCGTTGGTCTCCGAATATTGGCCTCTTGAACCATGTATACATTTTTTTTTTGAAATTATTCGATCGTTTGACTTTTTACGTTTTGGTACCTAGGCTTTGCAATTGCGTAGGTTATTACATGTATCACTTTCAAAATGCACTTTTTAGTTAACCTAGTCAAGATTTCAAAAATAATTGTATTAATATTTAACTTTGAATCAATTTTCCTCTCCACAACATTTTTTTACAGGCTTCTACTCAAATAACAAGGAAAACCCACTTAAAAATGCTGTTGTTACTATTCCTGTGTACTTTGACAATAATCAAAGAGCCGCCATCAAGGATGCCGTCAAACTAGCCGGCTTCAAGTATGTCAGGCTTATCAAGGAACCAATAGCTGCTGCAAAAGCATTCAAAATGGATGAGAAAGGAAACGACAGAAAAATTCTGGTATTCCACATGGGAGGTGCTACGTTTGATGCGACACTTCTCAATTTTGAAAGTGGAGTTTTTGAAGTTCTGGCTAATCGATGGAACCGGGACTCTGCAGGAAGAGTATTTGATCAAAGAATTGTAGAACATTTTTTGAAACTTTACAAAGCCAAAACTGGAAAAGATCTGGGCCGCGATAAAATTCCAATGCTCTACCAGGAAGCCGAAAAAGCAAAAATCACTTTGTCCGACAACCTCCAGGCTGTTATTCAATTAAAAGACCCAGAAGACTTCAACTTCCTGCTGACCCGTGCAACATTTGAGGAACTCAATGAAGATTTATTTCAAGACACCATGAAATCAGTAGAGCAAGTCTTGGAAGACTCGTTTTGCAACAAAACTGATGTCCATGATGTCATTCTAATTGGAGGGTCCTCCAAAATTCCAAAAATTCGTGAACTCATCAAAGATTTTTTCAATGGAAAGGAGTCCGTTGAAGGAGTAGAACCAGAGTTGGCAGTAGTGAAAGGAGCAGCTATGATAGCTGGAAAACTGGAAGCAGTGGAGAAGACGGTGAGCAATGCAACTGATATCAAAGTTATTCTTGTTTTTGTTTTTTAGACATTCGAATCAACAGTCGACTGGATCGTTTCCAAACTCTTCGGGACTGGCAATGTAAAACACGACGAGCTGAAGTAGAGTATTCACTTTTTATGTTAGTT
This sequence comes from Caenorhabditis latens, assembly GCA_002259235.3. Taxonomy (NCBI): domain Eukaryota; kingdom Metazoa; phylum Nematoda; class Chromadorea; order Rhabditida; family Rhabditidae; genus Caenorhabditis; species Caenorhabditis latens. The sequence goes on along the minus strand of CM056097.1, from coordinate 21,690,992 downwards.
TGTTTTTGTTGAATAAAGTAATTTTCAATACCAGGCAGCCACATAGTCAAACTAGTAGTCTTTAATTCATGTGACATAAGTATCAATTCCAAAAGCAAGATATTTCTTCCATTCATTTCAAATTACGCTTCTACGTTTCCTACCAGTTTCGAATGGATTAGTGACCAGGAGAGGATTAGTGACTAGGATTAACTACCTCATGATTCAGATATTTCAAAGAGCTACACCACCTGCTCTAGTTGTTCAGCAAGCACATCATAAATATATGTCCGAGGACTAATTAGTTTCATTCACATTTCATGGAAGCATGTGAACTACTAATACTTGAAAACATAGCGGTAAAATTTGCATAAAAGAGAGACCTAACAAATGGGGGAAAGTAAGAAAGCACTGATTTGGAAAAAAGGGAAGTTAGTAACTTGTTGGATTTATTGTGAGAAAGAGATCGAGTTTGCAGTTCGAAAACCGCGGTCGACGACTTAACCGGAGACTGATTCCAACTAAAAATGAAGTCAATTTCATAGTTATAGACGTTTTCGTTTAACCTCATTATCTGACATAGAAGTTTCCACTACTCCGTACTGTATTCGTCATTCACTCAGCCTCACTGTCTTCTTTTCTTTCAGATCACGCTTGATAGCATTTTGATGATTGTGTACTCTTCACATTTCTTTCTATAATATGTGCATGCCTTCTTTTTTCACCTGTTCCAAAACTATTCTATATTTTTCTTTTATATCACAACACTTCAAATTAAATACATCTTCTTTTAAATTCATAAATATGGTGACTTCTCAAACAAATTTGTTGCCGTCCACAGCGTAATAGGGCCCAGATGGCTTTGATAGAGCAGGTGTGTCTTTGAGGACGCCCGCTGCAAACAGAATACGTGGAAAAAAGGAGACGCAGCAACTAAAGAAGGTGTGCATTCATCTACTCCCCTCATTTCTGTCTTTTAATAAGGTATTACAACGTTTCTCTTCTCTTTTGCGTTTGGATGTGCACTGCTTCTTTTCCTACTGGCATTTTCAGAGTTTTACTATGGACTTTTTTGGATTCGCATGTGAACAGAATGAAGATAAAATCAAGGTTTGTTCAAACTTTTTCAAAATTCTCAGAACTGTTTACTCGATTTTAGATTTTTACCTTGGAGCAAGGAATGGTCGAGATCGAATACGAAGGATGCGATCCTCTTGGAAAATGGGTCGAGGTTTTGGATGATGTGAGATATTTTTTTTAATTTAAATAAAAACAATCATAATTTATCCTTTTTAGGAGGCTGAGCTTCACCCAACCTACTCTAATAACCAAATTGAAGTATGGGAAAAGGATGGTGAAGTCTTTGCGAAGGTTCCTGCTGTTGGGCCGAACATGTTCTGTCTCCCAAAGGATATTAGAGAAAAATATTCGAAAGTCGCCGCGTGGTCCCCTCTTCTGAAGTATTTGAAAGACGAAAATGGCGTTTTTGCAAGAGTCAGAGGAAACGATGTGGTAGATGTGAGTTTATTAGAAAAAACGTACAATTATTCATAATCGTCACGGATTTTTCAGGTAGTTGTTAAATACGCTCCATGGTCCAGTGGTCCATCAGTCAGAGAACAAGGATTGTTCAAAATTCTAGAAGTTTTTGAAGTGGAGGAAGAACGCTACACTGCTTATTGCAGGCAGACGGTAACCTAAACATTTAAGTTTTGAGACTTGATGATTTTAATTTTTCAGCCATGGACTTTGGAGTTTATGGGACGCACACTCACCCAATCATTGCGCCCAAAACCGAACACCATCGTAAGCAGTTTTTTTAAAACTCAAATTGGTTAAAAAAATGTATCACATTTGTAGGCATTTAACCAGTACCGAACAATAGACGATGGTGGATATCGAATCGGACTGTGTATCAAATCTTCTTATCCAAATACCGCTTTCAACCAAGAAATGAATCGCTCCGATGGCTCATATAAGTTCTGTTCTCTTCTCTTCACTCCGGAATATGGAGTTGTGAGATGGCCGTTTCCAGTCAACAACCCGAGAACGAAGACGGAAACTACAGAAACAAAATCTGATATTGAAAACGATGTAATTTCAATTGACAAACGAGTAAGATTTTTTATTTTATAGTTGTTGAGTCCATTGCCAGGTGGGGTCAGGAGCGAAGGACGAGGGTGTTATACTAATAGACTTTATTAGACAGCTAATAAAGAAGAATACAGAATAGGGAGACGTAGATAAAACGGGGCGAGAAATCAGAGAATAGGGTAGCAGTGGATAGAGAATAGGAATAGGAATATAGGAGTGAACTAATCAGGAGACTAGAACATTGGGAAGGTAAAGAAAAGGGGGAAAGAAGCGCGCGGTGCCGCGCACCCTTAGTAGATCAAAGTAAACGGTTGGGTAGATCAAATAGTGTAAAACGCAAGTACGCTGGGGACAGCTTAATATAATTATGTAATCTCGGAGATTACAACAATAGTTTCTTTCCATCACATATTTATTTAGATTGGGAAGTGGTACACGTTTCAAGTTACTGAAGCCCGATCGAGGAACAAATCTAAGAAACAACCAGATAGTCCAGCAATTGATCACTCCACCGCTCGCAAAGTTGCTTCAGCTGATAATTCAAGAGAAACGGTCGTAGTGAATGGGGAGGTCGAGGTAACAATCTTATCTTCAGCGGATCCATTGATGAAAATCTTTTTCAGCTCGAATCTAGCTTTCTGTTTGACTACAACATGTTTGAAACTGAAGGCAATAGACATATCAAAAACTGGAATGTGCGATACGACGGACTCAGCACGAAGTCGCATTTCTGGGACGCTGATTTGGGAAGAGTTGAAGTCTACCCATCTATTTCCAGGAAAATCATACAGGTTCCTTTTTTTCTCTTCGAAATTACAAGTTTCACTATTTTTTCTACTTCAGTCCATTGAAAAACATCGTGAGACGCTCAAGCTATCCGAAGCGGAGCTGCTGCTAAAGGAAGCCATAGTTGTGGTAGTAAGAACGGTCGTCCACAAGAATTTTATGATGAATTTCAAGAACTACCCGAAGCAGGGAGTCTTCACTGCTAAGAAGCTGGAGAAAATATGTTATTTAGACGGCGGTAGGCTGATTCCATTGGAGGAAGAGTAACTATAATCTGTGTTTTCCAAATATGTTTATTTAATTTATGTCATGTTTGATTACTCCAATCTGAATAAAGTCATTCGTCTTGATATTTAGTCCCCTAGGTTTTTTGATGTACCTTCTCGCAGTATTTCACTTTTAATAATTCGATCTGGTTCCTGGGGTCGTACTTAATTATTCTATTTATATAAACCTATTTTTACTTGAACCGCTATGAATAAACAAGTTGTGTATGCAAATATCCCAATTTTGAATTATTGGAAAAAAAAGAGGAGGAGAGTGACCTACCAAATTGCAAAAAAAAAATAGAAACGGAAGCAATAGTTTTGTATTGTCCTATATCTGAATAGAGTAGTTAGACTCCCAAAACCAATAGCAAGGTGTCTGCTGATACCTGTACCTCGCTGGTATCTGAAATCTTCTCAATTTTCCAAACGCCACATAGATAAATGCAGGTACCTGTCTATCCATTCGATCTGACCACAGTCCTTGTACACTATGTCAGATGAGCGCAGAAAACCTTCTGGCAAATCATACAGAATCATAATTTCCTAGAACTCGACTTGCTAATGACATTCTACCCTGTCTCCTACACAGCATTATAATCTTACCTGAAAGAATGTTGGTTTTATGGAAAATCTAACAGTATGACAGCCTCATTTACCCTAACATACATTTCTCCCGGCCCACACTGTCAACTGTTCTGTCTAATCCTCTGCCTATTCGTAGAATCGATAAATCGAGTTCAAATGGAACATACTTTTCCTCTATTGGAACTCCCCAAGAATGTCATCCTCCAAGTGCCGATTCCACTGAACTGTAAGTTCTTGGTAGCAGTTCTATGTAAAACTTGTATACTTTTTCAGGTTATTAAGTTCTCTTGTTTCATCGAAAACCAAAGACCTTGTAACATCATTGGGATTACGAGGTCTTGATATTGACATTACTTTTGCTCATGACATTAATCTTGGTCTGCGGGTTGGAGACCTTTTGTGGAATTTGGTTCTTTACGACGATTTGCATGAACTGAATGCCGAATTTGACATAACTCAACCAGTTTCTGCTTCTTATCTTATTCCTTGGCCCGTGACGTATTCCAAAACTATCAAACTAACGACTCAATTCAACTTCAGTGATTGGTTGAATCACATTAGGATCGTGTTCTGTCATAACAAACCACTAAAGATAGGTTTCTTCGAAGGAAATGAGCACATTGAAATTGAATCGTTGATGAATCCAGTGAAAGACGTCGATGCGCTTTATATAGGTGACCTCTCTGATATTTGGAGTCAAGAAGTTTTGAAACGTTTTAAAGACTTGGACGAACTAGTTCTGTGTGAGAATCCATTTAAAAGATCTGGTCAGATTCAACAAGTATTCATTCAAAACTTTGAAGCTATCGTATTTTATGACTTATTCTCGTTGGATGATATGTTACTGCTCAACAGTGAAAAAGTTCAATTCTATCGTCCGACATCCTACAAGCAATTCAACAGATTTGTCAAACACTGGATCCGTGGGTCTAATCCAAGACTACAATACATGTATCTACCAATTGATAACACTGATTCCGTGAGCAGAGATGTGCTTCTCGAAGGAATTCATTGTCTTGATGTGGCAGAAGAAGAGCAACAAGAAATCTTTCGAAATTGTCATTTCCTGTTCTGCTTTGCCTGTGATTATATGGTGCGAATCAGACGAAAAGACGGAAGATCTGCTGTGATTGCGATCAGGAACTTCGGAAATCGTATTTATGTCAGTTTCGTCGCGTTTTACTAAAACCCTCGGCCTTGCAAGTGTGTTCCACAATTCCTGTCTCATTCTTTCCCACGCCCTACATTTGTTAAACTATCATTATTCTGTTGTTCACTACTCCAGAACCATAAGTTTTTCAAGTTTTTCTCCACCAATTTCTTAAATAACCTATGTTTCTGACTGCTCTGATTTCATTGTCACCGTCTTTCCTGCTCTCATATTTGATTTTTCTATGAATTGTTAATTGCATTGTGTGGTATCTCGGTTTGTAAACTTTCGATTAGAATTTCTGATACATACTGAATGAATTGATCTAACATTTTATGTTTGAATCACTACCTACACACATATTTAGCAAATTTGAAAAATCAGAGCAGAAACAACAGTTTTATACTGTCCTATTTGCAATGGAGTCGTTAGACCCCCACTCATTCTAATACGTTTTTACTCAAATTATGACAGAATGATGACACATATTTTTTTAAACGATGTATCTCGGAGGCATCTAAAGTACTTGAACTTTCCAAACTTCACAAGGACAAATGCAAAAACATGTCTATCCAATCGATCTGTTATTATTCAATGTACACTATGACAGTTGAGTGCAGAAAACCTTCTGACAAATCAAACAGAATTTCATTTCCTGGACTTCACTCTACTAATGACATACAACCCCGTCCCCTACACATTCATCCATCCATCTGAATTTCCTAGATAGAACGTTGGTTTTAATAGACACCTTCTGGGAAATCAAATAGTATGACAACCTCATTACATACCTTCCTCACGGCCTACACCGTAGGTCGTAGGAAGGAGAAGCACATCTGTGCTCACGCAGCCTCAGTCATTCCCACTCTATTCGTTAGAACTCGACCTACTAATAGCATGCACCACTGTTCTCTACACACCCATCTAATCTTCCTCAATTGAACGTTGGTCTTAATACATAGCCACCTTCTGGCAGCCTCATTAACCCTAACATACCTTCCCCGGCCTACACCGCTCATTATTCTCTCCAATCCTCTTCCTATTCGTTCACCAGAATCGATAACACGAGTTCAAATGGAACACACTTTTCCTCTACTGAAACTGCCCGACACTGTCATCCTCCAAGTGCTTCAAAACACGGAACTCACTGAACTGTAAGTTTCTGGTTGCAGTTCTATGTAAAACTTGTATACTTTTTCAGGTTAATCATCTCTCTTTTCTCGTCAAAAACCAAAAGCCTGGTCACATCATTAGGATTAAGATACCTCAAAATTGAAATCAATATTAGTGATGAAATTAGTCTAACTCTGGACATTGGAACATTCAAGTTGATTTTGAGTTTTCACAAGGATTCAAATGATCCGAACTCAAGGATTAACTATAATCGTCCAGTTGCTGCCTCTTACCAAATTCAAAACGATACATTCCAACTATCTGCTCAATTTAACTTCAAAGATTGGTTAAGTCACATCCGTACTGTTTTCTGGTATGATACAACAGTAGATGTAATTTTCAAGCTAGGATGTGAGCTGTTTGAAATAAAATGGTTGAAATCGTTGAAAAAGTATATCAAAAACGTCAATAGGCTTTCTATGGAACAAGCCATCGCTGATACTCGGACTGAGGAAATTCTGCAAGGTTTCAAAGTTTCTGAGGAACTGATTCTGAGTAAGAATCCATTTGAAGATTTATGTCAGATTCAAGAATTCTTCATTCGGAATTACAAAAACATCACATATTTTGACACCTTTTCGTTGGATGACCTGTTAGTGGTCAATAGTGAAATAGTCCAATTCGATCGTTCGACAACCCTCAAACAGTTTAATCGATTCGTCAAGCACTGGATCCGAGGGTCTAATCCAAGACTACAATACATGGATCTATTAATTAATATCACTGATTCCGCAAGCAGAGAAGTGTTTCTAAAAGGAATTCATTCTGTTGATGTGGCAGAAGAAGAGCAACAAGAAGTCGCTAATAATTGCCCATCCCCGTTCGGCGTCCACGTTTTCGGTTGTGATATGGTGCGAATCAGGCGAGGAGACGGAAAACCTGCAGTGATTACGACCAAGAATTTCGAAAATCTTATTTTTATCAGTTTTATTGTGTTTCCCTAAAATGAAGTCGGCTTTTCAAGTTCCACAATTCCTATTCAACTGATTTACTGTTTGATCTCTGTAATATTTCATGTGAATTCTCAATCCTCTCGTTCCAGTATTTTACTTTTTATGATTCTGTCTGGCTTCTGTGGTCGAACATCTTTTCTAATTTCCATACACTTATTTCTTATTTGGACTGCAATTTATAAACATGTTGTATTATAAGTCCAATTTTCGGATTACTGGAGAGAAAAAGAGGAGGAGAGTGACATCACCAGTGCAAATAGAACAAAGACAGTTGCCATCGCGTACATTCTACCAACACCATTCATCTTGGGCAATGCCATTCTTGACTACGTCGTGTGTGGAACGCTATCGTCGTTTTTGTCTTTGGAGGAGATATAGAGTGCACACAGAATCCAGATGTTCTTCTTTCGTCGTCTCGTTTCTCCATTCGTCGGGGCCGCTGTCGCTTGTCGGCCAAACAAGAGAAATAGAGACGCAGTGAAATGAGAGTTAAAGGCGCACACAGAATTCAGCGGCACAGGTCTCGTCACGGAGAAGAGGTTTTTGTTGGTTTCTGCAGAATGAACGCGTTTTCTTCACATTTTCTTGTTGTAATTTGTGTTTTTGTTATTGAAAAATGCGAAGACATTTTACTAGAAGTCTGTCTTCTGATAGAAATATCAAAATTATCACTTATTTACTGCAAAACTGATATTCCGGCGTGTTTAATTGGAGCTATTCAAAAAAGTGAGTTTTTCTCTTTCAAACTTTCAGATTCAAGGAAAGCGGTAACAGAAATATTTATGAGATGTCAATCCTTTTAATCAATACGGAAACCATCACGTTGTGCCTATAATTCCGGTATTCAAACGTGGAGAACTGCAATAGGTATCTTACGTGGTGGTTCTGTTACTCAAATCGTGAGTAAATCTAACATTACCATCCGTTAGATACTTGAAGTAGTCAATGTTCTGAATATATTCAACATTTATCGTTGAAATTGGAGAGAATAGGCACAATATGGTATCCTTTCATTTTATTGAAGAGTTTTTTCGAGAAGGCATATTCTTCATCTTTCAGTAAGAGTGAGAGCCGTTCGAGAAAAAAAAATCATTCACCTTTTTTAGGATACTCAATAAAATAAAAAGCTGTAGCGAACAATCGCGTATTAATCTACCTTACTCTACACTTTCTGAAGATTTGACAACCAACTTTTTGAGTGAATCGGTCACCGACTCTCCGCAATGTTACTGACAATACGGTAACGCTCTATTCGTATAAATCTGCAACAATATTGGAATTGGTGAGTTGAATAGAACCGGCAGTTTGTCTCGATTTTCCAAAAACAGAGGTTGTCAGTCATCTAAGTTTGCATTATCACGGCAAAATGGTCCGATGTACAAGAATTGGATTTCTTCTGCTGTATCTCAGTTGATTTTGATACTTTTTTAGCATTTTTCAAAAAAATTCTTCCAGATGGCAATCGGAATAGCATTGGAGAAGAAAAAATAAAAGTTGGCATCAGTGTCTACTCGCCTTCAACTAATAAAGAAATGAAGAGAAAATTAGCAAATAACTCTAAAAATATGTTCTCTTTAGACTGTGCCAGCCTAACAAGAGAAGTCTTTGAAGACGCGGCTTTCAATTAAGCTGTGTATTTGGTAATAGGTATTTTCGACTACAGAGAGTCCATTTCTGCAGTCAAAACCTGTGAAATGTCTCTGCGAGGCAAGTTATTCACCGCGTGGTTTCATTTGTGCTTCTCAGCGGCCCAGTCTGTCCTTGTACGTTGACAAAGTAAGAACATCTTTGCGTATACTATTTGCCGATTTGGAATTCCATGTGAAATTGCTTAAAAACCTTTTTCTCATGCACGTTTTCTATTCATTTACCAAAAATGAACATCAAGATTCATGTTGAGTGCATTTTAGAATCAGCAATAAAGATTGATGCTTAATAGCAAAGATTTCATCCAAAAACTAGCTTGTGTTAGCGCTCCTAAAAGACTGATGTCTGTCATTTATGTAAAATGATCAAAATATGATTTGGAAACGATGATAACGTCGATTCGGAGATAATGTATAGTGCATCTTGATTGAAAGCGATCAGCCCTTGAGGCCGTAGCTGTCATCTTTCCGTCCGTGCTAGAATAATGCCGAGAATTTCAAAGAAGTTTATGTCTTATCAGTACAACTGATTTTATTCGGGTTGTGAAAATGAAAATTGTGAACAAAGAACAAAGTTTCCTTCTGTTATCAACATTGTTTTCTTATTTTGTCGTGTAGCCAATTTTTGAGTCCAAAGTATTCGAAATCCACTTGACAGAAACAAAATCAAAATGGTATCTTAGAACTTTCTTCAGTTCATACTTGTCAATGCCCGGCCCGGCCCTTGAAAAAATGAACAAATTTTTGTCAGTTTTAATTTTCAAATGTCAGAAATTTTTCAAAAAATGTAAACTTTTTGATATTTTTTCAAAATTTCTTTTACTTCTGAATAATAGTCGGAACTTTGACCATTTTGCAAAAAAATCAAGAATTTCAGGAAGACTCCGAGACAATCTTGACCCCAAGTACCCTGGCTCTTGTTTTGCTGAAAAAGCTAGGCCCTGGTCGAGACAAGTAAACTTTAGTTGAATAACAAGCGTTTCCAGCCTTGAAAAACGTTTCGTTTGTTTCTTAAGTCGAGTACTCACTAGCATTACTGGTTTCACCATCGTATTCAACATTCAACTTCAGTCCGTGACATTGGGTTGCAAGACTACTGTACCGATTGCTACCACAAAATCACAGACTAAAGTTTCTCTGCTCAAATTGAGTGTCCCAAGTAAGCTAGTAATTCTGAATGTAAACTTACAAATAGTATAGTTGCCATCAGAGACCATTTTCGAAAAATCGCAGTAAAAATAGGTAGATAACAGGGGGGAGTAGTTGAAGAAATGAAAGGAGAACACACTTGAAACAGTCGAAAACTGACTATTTATGCGCCTCAAACAGCAGTAAACAATGCATCAAACGACGCTTTTTCATGCGACCCAACCGAGAAACGACATGCGCCTTTAACTCATTCGACTGTGTCTCTCTTCATATAGCGAGTGTAAAACACCAACCCATTCGTTATCTACACTAGGGAAACTGGACGGTGTAACACTCCTACGCGTCTTCTTCACAATTTCTCTCTATTTCTCCCAGTATCTTTCTTCTCCAAAAAGTGGCATGATGGGAGATAGGAGATAGCATCTAGGAGACTACACCACATGACAAAATTAATTGCTTTTCTTCTTCTACCTACGACCGCGCGATGGGGACGAAGTTATTTTTATTGGCTCGGCCTTCTCCACTATATAGTCTCACTATCACAGTCACTTTTTATTTTCTACGTCATACCAAAGTCTTCCTCTAGACTGGGTCCTACAGTAATCTCATGGGTGAGTTGCATTCCATTTTTGTGTCTATTTTCCGAGCTGTGTTGACTGAAAAGGATTTCGAGTCATCCATCTCTGAAATTAGACGCGAAATGTCGGAGTATGTTTATTATTTTTAGTATATCTATGACTAAAAGTTGTCAGCAAAAATTTTATTCAAAAATATTTTTTTAATAGAAACAAATGTACATTTTCAAATAAATGAGAACACCAATTAATATTATTGCCTTAATATCATTCAGGATACACTGAAATCACTTTTAATTGCAAATTATCAAAATGTTAACTCCCACCTCTTTATAGAATGCACTCTCACAACTGGCGTTCATACAAGACGACGAAGTCAGTTCCATACTGTAGCTTACACTGTTTACTGCACTTCTAGAAAGACTTGGCATATCTGATATGAATTCTTCAAGATTCAGAGACTTCAGAGTGATGAAATTGACAAAATTCTGCATTTCGGTTTCTTCGACATTATTTGTACCCAGTTCAGGTCTGAAAAAGTTGGAAAAAGACATGAGATGCAGTTTTCAGTTGAGCACTTACAGGTCCTTTTCTCTTTTCAACACCTCTTGAGTAAAATCAGTAACTTTTTGGCTCAACTGACCATATCGAACTTCCCACTTCTGCTTCTTGAAATCCAGTTCAGATTTGATTCTAGTAAGCTCTTTTTTAAGATAGTTGTTTTCTGCATCGAGCAAATGTCTGAAAAGCTACAATATTCAAATTTTTCAGAACGCGGAAAAGGATAAATTCCAAATACATACGCTCTATACTGTGATTTTTGGAGCTTTGCCTTCAAGACGCTCCTCAAGGCTTCATTTTCTTTCAGAAGAGTTTCATTACTTGATCGTAGCAGAGCTTTTTCCTTGCTTAAGCTGAAATTTGGGATCTGAAAAATTTTGATTGAGATTTGTGTTGCCTGTCTCTCTGTTTGCTTATGTTCGTCAATTGATTTCTCAAATCGGAATTCTCCATGTTCAATTCGAGTGCAAACCTGCAAGATCAGGTATTTCATCATATTCAAAACACTTTGTAATACGTCGACTAAAAACGTCATAAAAATTCTGAAATCGAATCACGACTCACTTCTTTGGTTGATTCATTTGTCGGTTGTAGATTTCAGATTATCTGTAAATGACACGTATTCAAGCGGAAATTAGTAAACAGATGAAAATTTTGATAAGCAACGTGAATATTATAACAAGATTACAGTGAGAGGTTCTCAACACAAGCATGTTAAGAAGCTACTCGTACAATCATTATCAAAAAATTATCCTAGAATTGAAGCAAAAAAAAAGTTCACTAAACTTCAAATTCAATCGGCTGGCAATTTAATAAAGTTTTTCAAAACTGTTGTCACCGTTCAACGCTCAACAAAAAAACCGTCATGAACCGATTTAATCGGAGGAATTGTTTCAGGCGGATTATCGGATGTTGACAGTGGTTGGAAGTAATTAGTTGAAATCGGATACATTTGTAATCCTTTTGGGCGGGTTACGAAGAGTTGACAGTGGAAGTAGTTTGGTAGAATAAAGGTTCCAAAAAATTGTATTTTGCCAATTTTTATCAAAATTCACATTTCTGCGAGTATGGGTCTTTGTTACAGAAGACTTTTCTGATATATATAGGAGAATCTGTAACATCCTGACACACATATTGTTATGTTCTTAGGTAGCAGGAGAGTGGAGTATAAATAACCATTTCTTTACATAAGGATTCATCGAAAACGATTAGTTCTCTAACACGCCTATAATTTAAATGGGTGAGTTGCATTCCATTTTTGTGTCTATTTTCCGAGCTGTGTTGACTGAAAAAGATTTCGAGTCATCCATCTCTGAAATTAGACTTGAGTTTTCGAAGTATGTTTATGATTTTTATAATATCCATGACTTACAATTATTAGCACAAACTTTATTCAAATGATGTTTTTGAAATAGAAAAAAAGTGTAAATAAATGAAATCAAAGTTGATTTTGTTGCTTCAATATCGCTCACGACTCGCAATTGCTGGAAAATCGAAAGTTTCTTCATCACAGCACGGACACCTTGTTTTTGTATTGAAAAACACGCGTAGGCACTGAAACCTTTTTTTATTGCATATTATTGAGATTACAGTTCTCACCTCTTCATGAAACATGCTCTTACAACTGGCGTTCTTACAGGTTGCAAACATTTGTTTTCTGTGGCACAGCTTGCACACTTTTTCTTCGCTTTTTGTTTCCAGAGGCGACGAAGACAATTCCATATTATTGTTTGCCCTGCTTACTGTACCACTAGGAAAACTTGGCACAGTTGATACTAATTCTTCTAGCTTTTGAGACCTCAGAGTTACAAAATTAACAAATGTCTGCATATCAATCTCTTCGGCATTATTGCTACCCAGGATAGGTCTTTAAAAGTTGGATAAAAACATGTTATTAAGTTTTCAGAGAAACACTTACAGGTCCTTCTCTCTTTTGAACACTTCTTGAGTGAAGTCAGTAACGTTTTCACTCAACTGGCCATATCGACGCTCCCACTTCTTATCATCAGTGTTCACGGTTTTGTTATTCTTCGAATAGCTGGTTTCTGAGATTTTAAAGCCGTCTAGCTCAGATGTAGCAATAGTGAGCTTCTTGTGGAAAGAATAGACTTCATCACATTTTTCGCCATACTTCTGCCTCATAGTGTCCAGATTAGATTTGATTTTATCCAGCTCATTTTTGAGAGAACTGTTTTCTGCATCTAATTGGATTCTGGAAAGCTTCAATAATCAAATTTTTCAGAAAGGAGAAAAACCAAAAAACCTTATTTGCAAAGCTTCTCGTAGCTGATTTTGGAAAATTGTGTCATTCGGAATCAATCTGCAAGAAATTACTTCAAATACAAAAATTGATTGAATTCAGTCTCCGTACTCTCTACTCTGCGATATCTGGAGCTCTTTTTTCAACTGGGTGTTGTTCTCCTTCAGCCTGCAATAAGAACCCATACGAAAAAAATTAAAAAAGCTATGTCATTACTCACGCTGCGGAACTTTGCTTCAATTTTTGCAGGGCGCTTTCCAATACCCCGTTCTCTTTCAGGAGAGTCTCATTTTTTGATTGTAGCAAAGCTTTTTCTTTGTTTAAGCTGAAAACAAGAAACAGTGAAAAACTATGAACTGGAATTTGGTTTACCAGTCTCTATGCTTGCTTATTTGCAACAACTGATTTCTCAAATCTGCATTTTCCTTGTTCAATTCGAGCGCTGACCTGCAAAATTAGGTATTTCATCATATTGTACTCGTTTTGTGATACGTCGACTAAAAAGTACTAAAAATTCCAAAAAGGAATCAAGACTCACTTCTTTGGTTGATTCATTAGTTGGTTGTGAACTTATGGTTATCTGTAAATCAGACGTACGCAAAAAGACAATTAGTGAAAAGATGAAAATTTTGAAAAGCTGAGTAATTATGATTCATTTTTGAAAAGTACATGATTTGCGCAAACAAGTGAAACAGAAGAAAGTATTTTATCTCTACAGATTCCAATTCAAATGATTATTTCAACGAGTCTATAAAAAATTGATTGATTATGACGTTGTCGAATTTGAAATGTTATTGAGTCTTATCAGTATTTAATGGAGAGTCGTTCATAGCACGTTTTAGTTTTTGGTTTCTTTTTATGACGTGCAACTAGTACAAAATTAAAGTGAGTAGAGAAAATTGATGAGAGGAATACTTATTGAGAAGTGAGTTCAAAATGAAAAAGCATAACAAATAGATTCAAATTTTGAAACCAATCGACTGGCTTTTATTCAAAACTTTTTTTTACTGTTGTTACCCTTCAACGCTCAACAAAACACCGTCATGAACCGATTCAATAGGATGCGTTTGTAATAATTTTAGGTTAGGCGGATTATGAGGTGTTGACAGTGAAAGTAGTTTAGTTGAATAAGGGTTCCAAGTGTAAAAAAACGTACGTAGGACCAAAAAATTATATTTCTCCGGTTTCAATCAATATTCACATTTTTGAGGAACTGTTTACACAAATGTCGTAATCTACAAAAATATGCTTATTAATGGAATGAACGAGTTGCTTTCCATTTGTCTATTTTCCAAGCTGCATTGCCTGAAAAAATTCCGTGTCATCTATCCCTGAAATTAGACACGACTTGTCGGAGTGTGTTCATGATTTTTTGCATATGCATGACTAACTCATAGTTTTAATAATAAGAATAAACTTCATTCAAAAATTAATTTCAAACATATAAATGTCAACATGTCTTGCTTGTTTTCTTCGTGTTTGGTTACGCTTTCCAATTAAATTTTGTTTTTGTTTTAACACTTGCGTATCCTTAGCACATCCTTAGCATATCATTAGCGCATCCCTAAACCTTATTCTACTCGAACCCTCATAATGTTATACTTTCTAAAATCGGGAAGATTTGGAGATTACTAACATGCTAATTTCATCACATGAATATTCTAAATTTACAAAGTGTGTTTTTTAAAAAGAATAATTTTGAAGTTTTTCAAATTACGTTTTTCTTCAGACAAAGAAACAATTTCTGACACATTCTTCTTTGTTAGTCATGTGTCGGTAAGATGAAAGGGTTAAATTTTTCTTCGAATACCTTGCTTTCGTAGAAGAAATTTCCTCATTCTATTTTTAAGGCAACTTACCGGAATAGTTGTCGAATTTTATATGGTTCTGCTGATTTTTCTGGACTTCTGATACTATTTCTACTATACTATTTCGATTACTGTATTTTTGGCCGCACAGAAGTCTTCCGAGTTTATGTGGATTGAAAAGACGGAACGGGGTACTATGCAGATGTGGTCAGTCTCTACCCCACCGTCATGAAACATGAATCATTCCCGATTGGCGCTCCGAAAAATGTTCAAAGAACCACTTTCACCCTCCCAATCACTTCTCCTGATGGTATTCCGATTCAAGGATTTATGAGCTGCATGCTGAATGCCTCCAAAGGATTTCAAACTTCCTGTTATTGCTGGAGAAGTATCCGGACAACTGATGTTTTTCCTGTGCAAACGTGAGTTTTTTTTTCCATTTCACAATTTTTTTCTCAATTTTAGTGTGTGCAAAGTAAGGAAACGAGGAGAAGTGTGCTTATTTTAATAAAGAACGAGTTTGCTGGAAATGGACTGCCCAATTCCACTGGTCCGAATGTCCTGGAAGACGATCGTCCCATTGGGTGAGTTTTTAAGCTTTGTGAACTGGTTTTCGTTTAACAATTTTACTGGTTTTCGTTTAACAATTTTTGAAATTCCAGACGATCAATTGGTGGGAAAAGCGCTATCAGTGTCTATGTGCCCAGTACTAGGCTGTCTGGATGGGGGAAATGTACTACAGCACAAAAATGCTTTCCGCCGGACTGAGGTGACCTGTCCGGTGGCGTTGCACATGTTGAAACTGTGACAGGTAAATTCATAGATTTATTGCAGTAATCAAACATTTTCAATTATAGTACGCCCTACACCTCCCGTCCTTTTTGCGGCACCACATGCTTTTCCGTAAGCCGCTCCATGATTCGGACCGATCGGAGGATTCGTAGCACCACCACAACCAACTCATTCAGTCCTCAAGGTGAATTCGAATATTTTTTAATCTCTGAATTTTTTTTCTTCCAGGGCGTGAAGTTGAAGGAAATCGCTCTGCCGCCATCACCAACACCACCAGCAGCTCAGTTGCCCGCAACACCACAGGAAAATCTGTCAATCGAGCCGGTATTTCTTTTTGTATAAGATATTGAAGTTATAGATGTTATTTACAGATTCGGCTGGCATACATCACAACGGTAACTACGGGCGAAGCGATGTCCTCCTTCACACGCACACGGACTCCAAATCTTGTATAAGCGGCATCTTTTGAAAATACTTCACAATTGTGCCTTTTATGAATAACACTTTGTACATTTGAAACATTCATTTATTGAAATTAGCATATTCGTAATCTCCTGATCTTCCCGATTTCAAAAAGTATTATATTATGAGGGTTTGAAAATAATAGTTTTAGGGATGCGCTAAGAATACGTAAGTGATAAAACAAAAACATAATTCACTTAATAGGCCTGACCGCACCCAAAGAAAACAAGAGAAAGTGTAAAAATGAGAATCGTGCGGAAATGACGCAGAGAAGTGAAAGAGTGTGTAGATGGATGCAAGAGACGCAGAGTACGGTTCAGTGGTCGTCCTTCACTCAAAATGTCATGATTGTTATCAATTCTTATATGTCCCCCACAGATCTTTTATATTCCACTGAAAAAAGAAAAAGCAACATGTTTTGACTCGAGTTGTATGTATCTGAAGCTAATTTATTGAACCTGCTTTCCGCTGGTGCACCTTTAGCGTAGTTTTCAAAAAAACTGATAGTGTCTTAAGTTCCTTATTGCCCACCGGCTCAGATATTTCTTTGGAAAAAATTGTAGACAAGGACTCTAACCAAAAGCGTCGATTTGCTTTTAAATAATATTTTCCAAGCTTTTATTAAAAAAGTAAATTTCAGACAATTCCAACTTAAACTCAAAAAAATATCACATATTGACGTTGTATTCATTTTTCTTTTTTCCAACATGCCGAAAAAAATTGTCCCCGTTTTTTTAGTGCAGAATTACCATCCCCACCGAAAAATCTATCTGTTTAACCGCAGTGAGAAAATTGTTGACATGCCATAAATCTATCTTCTTTTGTCCCCCCCCTCTTCGTTCTTTCCATTCCTCTTTCTTTTTCTGTTTTCAAATGTGGCTCACTACTCCTCTTACCCCACAGCTGCCCAGCTTCCCCTCTTTTTTTTCTTTCTTTCTTTTTTCCTCTCCAACTTTTCTCTCTTACTTTCTGTCTTTCGTCACACATTTAAATTCTTCCTGCGGTTTCACGGAGCTCCCCACTCACTATCATTTCTATTCCGTAAATAACTGAAATCAAAATGTGTGATACAGTTGCTTATTCACTCTCTCTATCGTTTTTACTATTTTTCGCATCAGTCACTTTCTGGCCGCTGGGTTTTGAACTATTCAGAAAAGAAGCACAATTTTTGGAGAATTTGGTAACCGTGTTAGGCTGGGAATATATGCCAGCTGAATGTAAGTTTTGAGCGATTTTGAAATAATCAAAATAGTGATTTCCAGGTTTCTATTTCTACTGTGGTTTGGCGAATCTCACCGAGGATGACCCAAAAGAAACTGCGATAGTATTTCTGCCATAATCACCTGAATTCGTTACAAAATTACACTCCACTATGAAAACAGTAAGTATATTTTGTTTGAAATTAAAAAATGAGGAACTTTATACAACCCAACCCTAAATCTTAACCAAAACATTGAAAATTAGGCATTAGCAATAAAAGATGAGGAATTTCCTCACCCATGGTGGCCTTCCTTATCAAAAGGGGGAGACGCCACTTGCTATTAGCAAACATTATTGTTGTAGGAAAAGATAGTTTGAACGTTATCTCTTTCTTTTCTTTGAATTCCTTTTTTTTAGTTTATTTTTTACAGTTTTGGTTCGATTAACGAGTTAAAAATTGAATTTACAACTTTATTAGCTCGTATTGAGGAACATCTTGTGAAACAAGTAATCTGATTTTGAAAGAAAAAAGCATTATTAACTTCTGGAAAGCATTCCTGAGATTTCGATATTTGCATAGGCTGACTAAGCGCATTCTGGCACTTCAAAAGTTTATAATTTCATTCACACCGATTTTTAGACCCTTCTTCAAAAAATATCCTTTTTCCTTGGAATTCTGTGTCTATTGATGATAAAGACTGAAACTTTTTTTTTCCTCTAAAAATCCTTGTGCAAGTCCATTAATCAGTGACGATGACAACATTTCATCTTCCCAAGTTTTCACTTTTTAAAAGAGTATTACCACTTTCGGATATCACTGCATCATTTTTCCCCACGACAACCTCATTATTATTCCTAACTCCTTATCGTTTTCCAGATTCTCCTCAAGTTTGGTTCTTCTCTGTTGGTTTTATTGGTTGGACACCAAGATCATCCACATTTGAACATGGTTAACAGAACTTGCGATAGAAATCCTGCAGTATGAAGTAAGTTTTTAAATTAAAACAGTCATAAAATAACAATTAGCAAGACGTAAATTGATTTTTCTACTATTGCTATCCGTTAGGTTCGCTGAAGTGAGAAAATGATAAGAAAAAGGCAAAACGAACAGGGTAACTGTTTCATCTTTTCTCATCCATAAATTCTAAAAACTATTGAAATGACAATGCAAGACATGTAAGTAAGTTGGTAGTGTTACTCTCAATCTTTTTCACTACGTCACATAAAACTTGTGTGAAAGTGTGTGAGCGGTCAGTTTTTACCTAAAAATGACGTCACTTTAATATGAGCAATTTGGGATTTACGTTTGTTTTTTTGATCGCTGTATCCAAATAATAACTGTTTTCAGCCTTGATGAGATCGTATTCCAACACGAAAGAGAGTTACAGCGGTCAGTTGATTTTTTCTGATTTTTTTCTAAAAATACATTGTTTTCAGAATAAATCACACACCTAATACCCTAAACATATCTGTTAACATGGACCTAGCTCAGCTCCAGATCGAGATAACTGAAAGAGTGAATACTGACTTTGCACCGCTGTTAGAGAATTTCTGGGCTGAGAACGAGGCATCAACGTCGAGAAGTCAAGTCGGGGCCAATGAGAATGTTGCGCTTTTGGATAGCCGTCGAGCAGTACCAGGAGAATCTGGAGTGCAAGAAGTGAATGCAGTGGATCGTCTTAGGAACCGCATTGCACATTTGGAAAATGATGTCATAAAACAACGTATAGAGCTGTGAGTTGTTTTTGTTTTCTGTAGAACACATACCGTTAAACCTGTAACAGAGGAACACCTAGTGGTGCATGTTTGCAGCGGTATATCTCGGTTACCAGAAGAAATATCACTAGGTTGCTAATTGACAAAACGTAGCTTGGTATTCATAAATATTTCTCCAGTCGAAAAAATTTTCATAGCTCCTGGCCCGACCGGGCTTGGCTGAAATCAAAAAGATTCTTAACTGGGCCTGAATCGAGACATTTTGAGCAAAAAATCAAAGTTCAATCAAAGTGTGAATTAATCAGGGCACTTATTCTCTAAATTCAAAAAAGTTCAAAACATCTTGGTTAAAAATTAGTACCCTCATTTGAAACCGGGGCTACCGGGCCAAGCCGACCCAAAAGAAAGTTTGAGTTTTGACAAATTTGTTAAGATGTTTCAATCTGAACATTTCACAATAGAGGTTTTTCCAGAGCAACAATCACTGCTCATAATGTGACCCTCCAAGTCGACCTGCAAACAGAAAGGGATAAGAATCATCGAATTTCCACTGAAAACATCCGACTGCAAGTAGATCTTGCCCATATGACTACCAACATGGAGTCATATGAAATTGTTACTAGGCGACATGATCAGTTATGCAAGTTCATCAAGAAATTCGAAAAGAGAATCCAAGAAGATTATAAAAAACTGTAAGCAATAACAACTTATTGTTCGAATCTTTTATATTTTTGATTTTTCAGTCACATTGGCATCAACAATGCAGAAGATGAAAAAATTCGTAACTTTATCAATTCGGTGGTTTTGGACGCGGAGAGAATGAGTCAGCTTGCCCATCCACAGTAGAAAAGCAAAAAGCAGCTCAAACTGTTGTTAATTCAACGCCTCTGGAATACAACCAGCCAATTTGATGGCCCCATAATCACCAATTTTGTCACACCAATTTTGCTCACAAAATCCGCCAAAATTATTGTTTTAAAAGATCTATTCACTTATCTCTCCTCTCCTACTTCTTATTCCTTTTTTAATCCACTTAACACGGTAAATTCTTTCGAATAACAGACTTTGTCCTGGTCTTTGACTGGACCTACAGGCATTGTGAACACATTTTTTTATAAATTTTTTCGTATTCACTTTTCATGACCATTGTTTTCTAAGTACTAATTTCCGGTACACATATTTGATTTTGCTCTGACACTTTTTCCCAATATTAAGTAAGTATCTCCGCAATCAACTTCAGTCATTTTCCTTCCTCCGGACAGTTTGTTTCTTGTCGTATTTTTTTTCTCAAATACCTTTTTACCTTATTACGTGAGCTACTATTTGATATTTTATACATTTTGTCATTTCTAATCCCTTTTTCTGCTAATCCCAGATTTTTTGTCTATATTTAGTGTGTTTTATTAAACACGTGTAGCAATCATCGAAAAAAAAACATTAACTTGTATAATAATTTTTTATATTGTATGAAACGAATTTCCCCCTGCCCCTCCTTTGCTCAAATGTTTATAACATGTATATGATCATGTGACGCTCCTAATTAAAAATGGTTAACTTTTTTTCACGAAAATTTTATGAAAAAATGATGTTTCTTTGGGACATGTCGCGGTTTATTCTTTTTTACTTAGTTGCAAGCACCTGCATTAAAATTTTGACCATTCGAAGAGAATAGCCACCGCTTCTATCGTGAGAGAGAAAAGGAAACCTGAGGGTATGAGGGTGAAGGAGAACGGCTCGTTCGGGCGGGTTTGTATGTATGACTGTGCATAGAATCACTAACGAATTAGAGAGACAGTGAAAAACAGAGAGTGCGCAGACGGTGTGACAACAATTCTCCGATGGACCAGATGGGGCGATTAACGACAGAAAATCAAAAAAAGGTGCTATTGAGAACCTATTTTTGTTTCTCCTTTTCTTTAATTATGGATTTTTAAGATAATTCAAAAAAGCCGGGGTCTGTCAGGAAAATTGAGTTTCGGATCTTTCTGGCCTTTTTCGTAACATTTTGAACTTTTATCGAGAGAAGTCATATTTTCGATTATCATTCAAAATTACAAGACGTTTTGCAAAATCATCAAAAAATATTTTCGATAAAAAATGAAAGAAAGTTTTTTAAAATCTTGAGAAAAATAGGGTTTTTATTATGAAGCCAGGCCTTCCCGGGACAAGACAGTGACAGATTTTTATTGTTTTTCCAGAAAAAGACCTGTCGATTGCTATTTTAGCATTGAAACAAAATAGTAAAATTTATATATTTCCCGCAGAAAAATGTGCTCAATTTTGGGTTGAACTCATTTCCAATTATACAAGATCTTCACTGCCGGCTTGTTAGAGACTGCCACATTAATGAAGACCCTCAGTCAATTGGGAACAAATACAAGTCGATTAGAGCGCTCTCGTCGTTTTTCCTTTGTTTTTTTCGTCTACTCTTCCTCCAATTATGGAAAAATCCAGAAAAAAGCAGACTTTGCATATATCATCAAATCCGTCTTATTATTGTTACATTTCTGAAATGAATCTTGAAAAAATTATTCGAAATTTCTGAAACATGTGAAATAAACTTTTATTTTTTTTATTTTCAGATAATCTCACGATCATCACACACTTCGAAATGCCACGTCAAATCAAGCAGAAGAAAGCTATTCCTTTGTTGAAGTCTCCATTTTTGATCTTCCGAAAAGTCATCGGTCAAATGGAAATCGATGAGATGTGAGTATCAACCTTTTATTTTTGATGAGATTTTTTGAAAAATCTATGAAACTGAGAGCTTTTCAATTTTCAGAATCGAATTGTCTCTCACCTCAAAAAGAATGGCTAGAGTTCTTGGCCAGACTCAATCCGTGGTAGCAGTTCCTCCTCCAAGTATGACTGTGGAAATCGAGAATAATGACTCTTACGTCTTTGTTACTGAGAGAGGAGAACCCGATGGACTCATTGTGTTCTCTTGGAATATAGGAAATGATTATTATGGAAAGCCACTCACTACCCGTATAGAAGGAATCAATAATATCTGGTGAGTTTCAAATTCTGTTACATCGGGGTTTCTAAAATAGACCAAAATTTGGTTTTAATCAAGTCATTTTCAATCGCGTAAACTCTCTAATTGAGCAGTCACCCATTTCATTCAGATTGAAACAAACTAGGTCCTCATAGAAAGATTGATAAAATTTATTTAGCAGTATCTGATTCAAGAAACAAATATAATAGTTTTTTGTTTCAGGAGAAATCATCGAACACAAACGTATAATCTAGAATACTACACACGTGCAAGCGGAAAAGCGGTGAATTCACCAATAAAAGTCATTATTGAGCGTCTCCTCATTGTTTTCCCAATGATGAAAGTTCACTTAGTGAAGTTCGACACTGCCTACACATATTTCGACACAAAAAAAGCCTTCAGTGACATCAAGGCAATCGAAAATTTGGAAATAAAAGGAAAACTGCTAACAAACAATGTGAGAGAAGTATTAGAGAAGATAAATGTTACCAAACGATTGGAGATGGATTGCTATGTTTCCATTGTTGGAGGATTTTTCAATATGACAAGCCTCCCATCTGAATTCTTTGAATGCGCTAACGCCACTTGGATGAGCAATGAAACATTCCAGAAGTTGAACTGTAAAGAAGTTCGACTTCAAAAAACAAAGTTAACTGTAAAGGACGTGGAACAGTTTCTGTTGCAGTGGAAAAACTCCACAGAAGAAAACAAAATCAAAAATTGGAGAATCGGCATTATGGAAAGTGAAAGAGAGCTTGACTATAACATGATTGGAGCGGAAGAGTCGGATCCACCGAAAAACATACACGATGGGTGAGTAAAAAATTTCCTCGAGTTCTGTTTTTTGATATTGAGTTAAATGCATTTATTGTACAGTAAGATTAGAGAAACCTGTTGATGTTCGATTCTCTGTTGATTCTATATCACTTTTTGCAGACATGAAATATCCAGACCCATCTGGTTTGAAAAGGAGATCAGAAGAGCAGATGGACTTGTAGGCTCAATTCGACATGCTTCTGGATTCTTTTATTTCATAGTTGACTAACTTTGAAGATGAAAGCCGCAGTCCTATTCGGTAACTTTTTGAACCTATTTCTCAAGCTCGTTAAGAAAACCACACCTCTTCATTTGAAAAGTTCATCAACTTTAATCCAATTTCAATGTCCAGTCTATTTTTAATTTTGAAAACATATGTTAAAGCATCAACTTCGAATCTATCCATTCCTCCATGATCGTTATACTTTAAATATGTTTGAGTTCAATGCTTACATTTCTTTTCGCTATTTTTAAACACCTACGCCTGAAATTCTATTCTTAAAACGTTCCTATACTTCTCTTCTGTTATATTGTAGAAAGATTTCAATCTTTCTGTCTACCCGTTGTTTCCATTTATTGTCCTTTAATATACAATGATTCTCTAATGTTTCTCCGCTTCCTCCTATTTTTGAATTTTGCTACTCAAATGTCTATTTTATGTTTATTTTCCTCTATCGCTGCTATTTTAGTTCTAAATGCCGACGTACCTATTTTCCCGCATTTTATTTTGGTTATTGTCTTAAATCCTTCATTTTAATCATATAAACAGCGTTTTTTTGTTCGAATAATAAAGTGACTATATCAAAAATGTAAACTGTATCTCGCATTTGCGTTATGAATATGTGTCATTTTAAATACAAACAAACCCAATAGAATACTTTGCAGATTTAACCTCACCTTAATCCATAGTGCCAACAACAATAACATCAATACAGCAAAAAAAAGCATTCAAGGAAAATCAATATTAAAAAATGAAGACATCTACACAGGACGTCATGGGAGAGCAGGAATAAAATGCAGACTGAAGTGCTCGAGTGATCAGATCTTTACAAACAAGAAAAAACCAGAGATACAGAGACACATTTCTTTAAAAATGCGTAAAAACTTTATCAAAAGAGTTCAGTGAGAGAAATAAGTAGATGATCACTTGAGATATGACCGAAAACCAAAAACTTCGCAGTTTCCGAGACCGGCGCGCCTTTGACGAAAAATCAGATTTATTCATAAAAACAGAACAAAAACAATGAAACAACTCTACAACAATGAATATCACGTGTCACCACACATCTTTATCATTAACCAATCAATCCAATCTTTCACTCCAGTAGACTCGCAATGTGCTTGTATGAAACGATGAACATCCCGAATGTCGTTGGAACAATTTCGTCCATATCCATGAATACAATGCATGATTTCAGTCATCAGCTGGACTTTTTGGTCTTCAGTCATGCTTTGATTAGTGGAGAATGAGAAGGCATGCACGAAGACAGCTACAGCGGCATGACGAGAGTTTCGGTTGTAGCCAGACATCAGGTAGTCACTGAAAATGAAACATTTTTTCTCTGGTCATCTATTTCTGTTTTCAATCATCTTTAGAGCTAGATATATTATATATAACGATTCTTATCGACTGGCGACATTTTTATACAATCGGTTTGAGCTTGCTATTTTTGGTATTTTTATTAATCAATTTGCTCTAATACCCTTAATTTCAAATTGTAAGGGTTTGCAGCAGAACCATTCGCCCATGTCTAAAGTATATATTACGCTGCACTAACCGAAGCTTCCATCGATCTCATGAGCTATAAGTTGTTAGTACCACTCTGAAATGGTTGACGGAGCCGCGCATTAAAATTCTCTACAATTTTTCACTTCTGCCTGTCCTAAGCCCGGCCCACCGACATAGAACTCACAACAATCTGTCGAATTTCTTCTCTCGAAAAGTCTCATCACTTGTAGACATCTTGCACAAACATCTGCTCAAAATTTCGACTCCCATGTCGAGGGCGGCTTGTCTATAGCCTTCCTTCGTGACCCCTCGTTGAACAAAATCAATCGTTTTGTTACAGACCATACTGTAATTGATGTAAGGTGAAGCAAGAAATGCGTCATTAGTGAAACACTGCTGAAACAGACGAAAATAAAGTCGTATCCAATCATTGCGTGGTCTCTGTGCCAATAGATATCTGGCTAGAGAGTGACGTTGAGAAGGCGTGATTTTTTGAAGTCGGTACTCACTGAAAATCGGCGCACATAATATAATTAGATCGTGCCGGATTCAATCTTACTTAATTAAACTACTAAAGGCTTCAAATGGTGCATCATAAATGCTCATGAATTTTGCTCCATGATCTATTGCTTCAATTATTTTGCCTAAACATTGGATCATCAACTCTTCAGAAGTCCGTTCACTCTCCAGATGGATTGTCATGATTATCTTAGTAATAGTGTCATGTTGGAATCCCCAGTTGTTTAGATAATAGTCCAGAGATTCCAAACATTGCTCGATAGTAGTGTTCACAAGAAGTTTGACACCTGGGATCGCAATGGGAGGATTTTGGTAATCTAAAACAACAATTTTGTTATAGGAAGTTAAATTGCTTTGGGTAAAGAAGATGAACGCATCTGTCACTAAATTGATATTCACTCAAAATTAGCCCGATCATTTTCAAGCTGAATCCATAATCTCCCCCTAGAATGTTGTAACTCACTTATCAATCCAATTGTTTCCAACTTCGGATAAATTTCAACCAAACTTGTTAGTTGACCTGTCGTAAGATTGCATTCCCATTTTGAAATGTCCAAAACCTTCAACTCGGGAAGAGCCGACTCAACTTTAAAGGAATACTTGACAAAACCTCTACCCGAATCATTATCGAAATTGGCCAGATTCAAGAATTGCAGTTTTCTCAATTTGAAAAGTTCTTGGCATTCATCATCGCCTATTGCTAGGCCAGCAAGCGACAGCTTCTCGAGATTTTTTAATTGAGATATTCCCTGGAGCGATGAGATGGATGTGTAAGACGCATCGAGTTCTGTGAGAATCGGAAAACGATTGAAGACAGTTTTGAATGGATCGGGAGGAAAGCGACAAAAGTTGATGTCAAGGTGTTGGAGAACTGGACCGAGGACTTCTGCTATCTGGAAAACATGGGGGATATCTGAAATCATTTTTGATCATGAAGAATTTACCTGATCAATATAGTCACACCGGAATCCGGTCAGATTTCCATCAATTTTCAGAACGCGTAAGCTTTTGAGGCTTTCTGAACTGAACATCGATTTGAGAGCAGCGATGATGCCAAAGCCATATTCATAATCGGGTGCTAGAAGCAAATCAAGAATGTCTTTTTTGTAGTGGACAACTACATGTTTGGTACGGGCGGTAAGTAGCAAGTTACACAACGAGAGTGACATTTTTTGGCGGTGCATAACATCCTACGCGACAAAAAAAGTTCAATACAAAAAAAGCACTTGATTTGATCTGAAGTTCCAATAAATCTGAATTCATTGGATAACCAGACCATGGTTGATCGGAATTCAGCCGTCCGCCGAAAATTTATTTTCGCCACTTTCCGCCTGCTTTTTACAACACAATAAGGTCAAAATCGTCTTCTAAAAACTACATTTCAATCCGCCTTCCGTATCCTCCTTCTGCAAATCCAACAACCTCAGCTCTACCAGATTGAACGATCGCAAAAGATCACGAGCAGCATTGTTTACAATTGGAGATGTGAGTGTCACTCTCGTTACGTTGAAAACTTTTGAAATCTCATGCGCAGTGTCAGCTGAGAATATAAGAGGTGCCTTGGTAAGAATCTCGAATATTCTGTTGCTCAGCTCAGGATTGACTTGATATTTAAGTTTTTCACCGCTTGGTAAGTCATCGATTAGTTTCGAATATCCTCTGAATTTAGCTGGAATAATGGTGACATAAACAAATTCGATACGGGAAACAACTCACATTCTTCAATGCATTTAGCCAGCGCTTGTATACAAGTGCATTGAAGTGTTTCCATTTGGAAACGCGCTGGAAAAGAGAAATTTCGGAGAAAGAGGAAGAAAAAACATTCGGAACGTGATAGAAAGAAATAGGAAGAAGAGACTCAGACAAAACACGAAGCGAAGCTCGCAGAGAGACGGAAAAGGAGAAGTGATGAAGACGGACATTATGCAAAAAGTGATGAGAAGAACGGATGGGAGAAGGACGGGTGGGGGTCAACATGACAAGAAAAGGAGAGAGGGCGCTTGGCATCGTGCGAGTGAAACCATGAAGTGCAGCAGAGCTGAGATAAATACGATTTTTGGAATGCCGGTACTTCTCTTCCAATATGGAATTTTAATCCTGCCATTTATTATATATCTGCATCCAATTGACACCTCATTTGTTCTTTTTTTGTTCATTGTAACGTCATTAGAAATGGAGTAGGCTTGGCGAAATCACGGTTTTCTTGTGAGATTGGAACAAAAAATGTTCTTATTGTTTCAACAATTGTTTTTTCTGAACGGTATATTTTTCCCATAGGTAAAAACTGACAAAATCTGGTTCAAAATTTATGGAAAACAAGCTAGATAAAAAAAAAACTCCAAACTCTTTCTAGTATTATAGTTGCAGGGTGCCTCTTTTACATAGTGCATATTGTCGAAATAATAAAGTTCCGACATTTTTTACCGACGCGTGTTTGCGGACTTAGTGCTAATTTTAATAATTTTGCACTAAGTCCGCAAACACGCGTCGATAAAAAATGTCGGAACTTTATTATTTCGATAATAGATTGACAAGACTTTATTTGATTGATTAAAAACTATTTATTAATGGAATAAGTGTCAAAAAAAGATCATAAATTATGTAAAATTATGTGAAAAACATGTTCTCCTACAAGGAATAACTGTGTTTTTTGAAAAACGCGCATCCTATTTGACTGACCACTGGGTTGAGGATGCCAGCAACGTAATCTTGTCCACAAACTTGTTGCTGAGCACGGCATGTTCTCCACTTGATCCAGAACGGCGCAAGATGATGTGTAGTTCTGGATGGTGGACTCGAGGCTGGTGTTGTAGGTCTGAAATTTCTTTGATATAACAAAAGTCTTATGAAATCATTGACGTGATCATTGTTTCTTACCTTTTGTGGAATTCCGTGTTGAGCATGCTGCTCATGAAAGAGTGAGCCTCCAACGATCTCTCGCTGCACTGCAATTTAGAAATCAATATTTTTTCTATTAATATTATTGCACACTCACAACTCTGAACATTTTTTCGAACCTTCAGCGCTCTCCTTCATTTGGGCGTCTTCAAAACATTTTTCACAATTTTCCATCTCTCCTGGATACCTGTAATTAGACATGGTTTGGGAGTAACAGAAAGATTATGAATGTGTCCTTGTAAATAGAAAATACACGTAAGATTTCTCAATATACACCAAAAATGTGTTAACTACTTTTTTCAAACTTCAGCTTACCTTTATCCTTTACGCCATCAACCATAACCAGAATAACAGCAGAAACAATAAGAATGATAGATAAAATTAGAATTCAAAGAAAATCAAAATTATAAAAAAGGAAGACATCTACACACGATGTCAAGGGAGGGGGAGTAATAATAATAGCAATAACAATAATATCTAAAGAAAATACTAGTCCTCAATAAAAATCAAAATTATAAAAAAGAGGCGCCATCTACACATCTCTGGGGGATTAAAATGCGGACTGAACTTCTCAAGAGATCCAAACTTTTTTAACATGAGAAAATCAGAGAATCAGAGAAAAATTTGTGTAATGTGGTTTCTTCAAGTGAGTTCAAAAAACAATCATTTCGCACAAGATTACTCGGGAAGAAGAGATTCAGAGATGTCGGCCAGCATCTGTTCCGCGGCGGCAGGGAACCTGGCTGGTACGTCTTTGTGTAAGTGCTAGAAAGTTTCATCTCAGCAGGAAGGAGTCTTCTTCTCCGCATTCCAATTTTTTTTGAAAGTATCTGTTGGTGAAATGGAGTATTCAAGAATTTGATGCATAATTTTGATGATGTTGCATACTATAAAGTAGGGGAAAACAGCGAAGCCTTGCTTGCTACGATTCCGTGCTGGCAAATCCGTGCTAGCAATTCAGGTACTCACTATTCATTATATACAAATATTCAGATTATTGAAAGTGTGGTTAGTACATGTACCTGAAAAATATAATTAGAACCAAAAATTCAAAAAAATTCCATCAAGTTCAAGCTGAGCGGGCAGTCAATCGGTGTGTTCTGGAACACACAAAGCGATAAAACTGATCACCTAGCATTAACAGTTTCAGGGTAAAACTTACGTATTTGGTCAGAGTTCTGAAAACCACTGACATAAAATAGGGAATAAAGAAATGACAGTAAGAAGTCAGAATGAGAATAACAGAAAGAGTACTTGCACAGAATATTTAAAATCAGTGTGACAACATAATTATGGAGCTGCAAAATCGGCTCTTACTTCTAAAGTCAAAACTTTCGGCGGAATAGACAGCAAAATTTGTGTCCATTTCTTGGGTTCTTCAATTTCCAGACGTCGCATTGTAATTCAGTAGATATGAGACACAACTTGGTCTCAGTTGCTTCCAACGTGGAACTTGACAGACTCCTCCATAAACTCTATCATCGCCAAGTAACATGAACAGCATAGAATTGACACACAAGGCAAGCAGTTCATCTATTTGTCGATCACCTCCTTTTTGGTCACTTCTGGTTGGTACTCCTGGAAAAATATAATTGCTTTTACGTCGAATAGATAGATCGAACAATGTAAGCAAAGTAGCGATTCGTTACCGAGGGGCCATGAAACCTTGCTTGCCACGATTTCGTGCTAGCAACCGGCAACTCAAGCAGTCAACATTTATTTTTGATAAAGAACTCACTTCATGGAAATGTTTTACTTGCCAACTTCGATGATATTCTTTCTTTGTTTCTGAATATTCCTAAATGCCAGCAGCAAGAAGGCCGGACTTCAGGGAAAGTGAAAAGTTCCGCCTTATATTCCAAGGTTAATAAATTTCTTCTGCAACGCAATTCACTGTCCGACGCTTGGAAGATTATCCATGGGACACGTGGTAGCAAATGTTAAAGACAGCAGATGAGGGTGATTCGTTGAAGATTCAAAAATATTGTTTCCAGCACTCGATCGCTGTCTTTCCATCATAACTAACAGACAAGCTCTCAGACGATTGTCATTTCCTAACGTTGTTCCTAGTCGACCATGAGTGATGAAACGAACTATCCGGTTCTCGATGAAGCGAACCACGTCTTTGAACTTGGAGGTCAGAAGAATTGGGATCCACTGAAGTCTGCTTGGCCATCTAGATTGAGAACGGCTTGATGATCTTCAGGGCGAGGTTCTCGTTGTCTGAGGTTCCACTCCTAAAATTGTAGACATATAAACATCTCAAAAGATTGAGCAGTGGGTGACAAGAATTTTCTTCGATTTCTTACCTTTTTTGAACATCTGGAGTGGCTGTTGGGTTGAACATGATTCCGTATCTGAGGCCTGAATAACGGATGATGAGTTTAATCCCACTTTCAGACTTTTTCCATCTCAATTACTGAAAAGTGAGTTTTATTTTCGAAGAACTTACAA
Organism: Caenorhabditis latens; assembly: GCA_002259235.3. Classification (NCBI taxonomy): domain Eukaryota; kingdom Metazoa; phylum Nematoda; class Chromadorea; order Rhabditida; family Rhabditidae; genus Caenorhabditis; species Caenorhabditis latens. The sequence continues at coordinate 21,660,420 of CM056097.1, read as the reverse complement.
ATTGAAACGACGCGTCTTCTATACAACGTCGGCACCAAACTGAGCTGCTCCCACGCGGTGACAACTGATAATGACTCTCCGCTGTCCATTGAAATCGATCGTTGTTTGCATCCCGGATTCCTCAACAAGGCCACATCCATTTACGAAGAGCTTGAAATTGCAGTTGCAGACAAGGCGAACATTTTTGAAGAGGTGTTAGTAGCAGAAGTTGGCCGGTATCTGAAACAAGAAATACAATGATTTCTCAGTTTCGACCAATTTTCAATCTTTTTCCCTTTCAATTACTGGCAAATGAGAATTTTTGGCTGAAAAAACTCACAATTTGGATGGTATGACCTCCTGACGTCGATGTTCCAATAGCGGTGTTTCCATGTGCAAACATTCTGGGAGCTTCTCTTGTCTTTGCCAAAAACCTGCAAAAAAAACTTTTCAAAAAAGAGAAAATTGGCCGTAGAATGGAGAAAATTAGTCAGAGACTTTTTGAATAAAATTTTCCGCAAAAAGTCTGCTGAAAAACGGTCTTACATGAGCGAAAACCACTCAAAAGTCGATAATCTGTACACTGTGAAGAGAAGAACATGACACGCGTGCGCTTGGGCTACGCGTCGCGGTCGGCGAAGGAAGGGAAAACCAAGAGTCGTGTAGTCCTCTCGGACAAGTCGTGTAGTCTTCCTGGACAATTGAATTAATTTTTTTCTCACATCAAAGCTCTTTTCCATTGTATATAGTGTTAGTCATAACTAGATTTTGGTAAAAGTGCTGAAAAATGAAACTGTGGTGAAATATGTGCCGATTTTTTACAAAAATTTCTGAATTTTCTGTTGTTTTTAGATACATAATGGAAATTTCAAGTCGACGAGAAGAAATAAAGAGGTTTAACCGCTGCTGAAGTGTCAAATATGGATAAAACTGATGGTGAATAGGGATTATAATAAAAATTCCACGTTTTCAGTAGAATACCGTCGTCATTAAGAAATAGTAGCCTGATTTCCATGAAATTTTGGAAATTTTGGAGTATAAAAGCGTTAAAACATGTATAACATATATTTTGAGTGGTAACTTCATAGGAATTATTTTATTTCTGGATGTAATTTCATTAATTATAGCAAAAAGTTGCTATATTTTCGCGAAAACTGCGAATTTTGTGCACAAAATGACGAAAATTCAAACGTCTGACAACTATCTTTAAAAAAATCTCTTCATTTCCAGAAATGTGAATGCAAATCAGGATGGAGAGCTGAAATTGTACCCACAGAAGTTAAAGTACGCGGATTAACAGATGTGGTGATAGCTGTCCTTTTTGGTACGTTTTTAATTAAAAAATTTCCAAGATTTCAAAGGATTAGCAGCTCAGAGATATTATTGCGACGGTATCTCGAGAAATCTAGAAAAAAAGTCTGGAACTATGCGGGGAGAACTGGAAATGTATAGCATCGTGGCAGCAACTGATGATTTGTCGGAATGGTTGCTCCAACCTGTTTTAATCATGCCGAAAACTGAAAATATGAGAATTCAAGACGTCAAGTTTTGGCTACAACTGAAAATTGAATTAGCTAAATCTGGATGGATAGCCAAAATGGATTTCTCAGACATTTCCTTACTATTTCTAGCACTCCGAAAACGGGATAACGGAGAATTCTTCTTTTTTCAGAAAATTCACGGAAAACGGAATGAAATGTTCAACATTAAAAGCAAAAAGGACACTTGATGGCCTTCAAATAGGAATGCAACATCGATAAGAGCAATAAGAAAACTTTTTTGAAGCACTCCATCAAAAACACCAGGAATGAAAAAATCTATTGCCTAGCCACTTTCTGTCAACAAACAGAAAAGTTGGTGCACACTGTGAGTTCTATACGAATGCAGTTAGTCCGCCTGAGTCATCTCATTCCGCGACGACTTCTGTAGCGAGATCCCCAAATAAAACAGTAAAGGAGTACGTGTGCCAGATATGCGGAGAGGTTGGTGACAAACTTTCAAGGGATCAATGGATAAAATGTAGAATTTTCAGAAAATCGTCGATTTCTTGTAGTTTGTGGAACACTCCGCTCATCTTCATCTCATCACAGTTGATTGATATGGATTTTTTCTTGTTACATTTTTCTGTGATAGAATATATTTCGTTTTTGCACAAATGTATGACACAAACCAATTAGAATCTCAAAATTCCCACTAATACAGTTTGCTAGCTTCCACCTAATCGAAAAGTTGGTTTTGAGAGAAAGAAGGGGCAGGGATTCGCCTACTTTTTCTTTATCTGGAGAGTTTAGAAAAATAGAAGACTGAATTAGATACGGTTTTCATTAATAGTGAAAAGCAGAGATATATATACGATATTTAACCAAAAACATATGGAGTCGATTCTTCCCAGTACATATGATGTCTTCCCAATGAATCATATCCGGAACTTCCAGCGATATCCCCAAAAGTTGAGTTCTTCTTATTTCCTTGAAAGGTGTCCCATTTCTGAAGATTCTTATTATCCATTTGTTCAACAAAAGAATGATTCTTACCATCTTGCGCATGTTAACTGCTGGTGGCTCAATGGTTCCAGCGGCATCATAAGTTCCTTCTGCAATAGCAAATCTTAAGTGATTGTGAGCCTTAACGATTGCAGCTTGTGCAGTGACACTGAATTGAGCATTGGGACATCCGGGTGATGGTGAGACAGCAGAGAGCAACCTTTAAGATGAGAAAGTTCGAACGATGGTTGAAACATTGCTCTTGGCGCTTTTTTTTGTATGGCTTAAGAAGAGCTTTTGTAAATGAAATCAAGATTTTTGTAATTTGAAGACGATTTATCGGGTTGCAGTACTTTCTGCTGCGTACCTAAGCTGCGCATCTCTCACAATTTTGACCTCCCCTCGTTGTCATGGCTACGCCGTCAACTCACTGGTTGATCTTTCAATATAAAAAAACAGCTTATTGCTTATTTTCCACTGCTTCCTTTGGTTCGTAATTTTTGTTATGTTCCCATATTTCGTTCTTGCTCTCACTCCGCAAGGTTCCGGTATGATCCAGTTGCATTTCTAAAAAGGAAAAAATTACATATGAGCAAAATGAATTTCTTTTGAAAGACTTACTTCGAAAAGCGTAAGAATGACTGCTATTGTCAGAATACAGAATCTTGTGCACATCATGGTTGAAGTGTCTTGTGATTCTGATCGAATGAAACATAAAGTTACTGCACGGCTTTTTTTGTTGTATTTTTTCAGCCAAAATGAGAAGTAGTTTAAAAGAGACAAATAGCACCTCTAATAACAAAATTGAAATTACCAAGTTTATCTTTGTACTAATAAACTAATTTTTCCCCCAATAAACTAGCTATTATTCGTTATTTTTTACGCATTCATACCGTAATTCAACTTTTTTCAAACTTCAACTCACCTCTCTCTATTGACCAGAACCATAATAATAGTTGAAACAATACATATAAAAATTAGTATTCAACAAAAATCAAAATTAAAAAAAAAGAAGACATCTTCACACGACGTCAAGAGAAGGGGGAGTAATAATACTAGAAATAACAATAACAACAGTAGAAATACTAGTCTGCAAGAAAAATCACTTTGAAAAAATAGGTCGACATCTATACAGGTTGTAAACACAACTGGCTATGGTTTTTAATATATTTCTTGAGAGAAAATAGAATAGACGCTCTCCTTTGGGTTTTTATACCAAACATAGAAACGGAGCTTCTAACAATATAAAAAGTAAAATAGAATAGGACAGATGATTCAGCCGGACTGTGAATCATAGAAGAGGTGGAAGGCGCGGGAAAGTGGGAAAGTGTATACTGTACAACCGAGAACAGTTAATAAACAATAGTTTTGCACTGGATAACTCGGGAGAAAAAACTCAAAAAATTCGGCCAGCTGTTGTCCCCCGGGGGCAGGGGACGTAGCTGTCACGACTTTATGCGAGTGATTGTAAGTTCCATTACGGCAGAAAAGTGTCTTCTTCTTTTAATCCCGTTTATTCACAAAGGCAAAAAAACTGAAGACATTGGTGTTTTACAATAAATGTTCTCACCGTGATACTTAAATCCTATAACAATTAGGGAAGCATCTTTCGAAAAATGTTTGTTTGAAAGTTAGACTGGAACACTATTGCTGATTGAAATTTTTTTTATTTACAAGACAACATTTTTCAAACACTAATAACAAAATATCAGGAATCACAAAACTAAAAATATAACACGGAAAGAAAGAATAACATGAATTTGTAAACATTTCAGCCATGATGTATGTCAATATTTCCTGAAAAAAGATTTTTGAAATGTGACTATTAAAAATGATAGAAAACTCACAATCCAACAATTAACTTGTCCCGGAAGATGTAGGCAATGGTGAAAGATCTAAATATATGTATTATAAATATTTCACACAACTTCAATTAATTTGAGAATACAATAATGTTCCTATTTTTATCATTACTTACCTTATTTTTCTTCATTGAAGAAGCACACCTTCTTCCCATCTTGTACCAAATCTTCTGGAGGAATGATTATTGATCTGAAAATACTTTATGATTATGATTACTTCACACAACTTTTAATTAATTTAAGAAAACAAAAATGTTTGCTTTCTGAATCACTCACCTCATTTTTTCAACCACATTTAACACTTTTTTCCGTCCGCATGAGAGTGGCGAGGATAACCAACACCTTACTTGTCCCCTGAAAATGGTAAAAGTGCATATATTGTGAAATGTAAGATGTCATTTCAAGTAATAAACAAAGCTAATAGGATGCTTTGCAACTTTTTACTCACCTCAATCCATAGTGCCAACAACATCAATAACAATATAGTAAACCAGCATGGCTGCCGCGCCTTCGGCGCTTCATCCACATTCTCAGAAATGTGTCCGCGTGGCCGAGTGGTCCAAGGCGGCGGTCTCTGCGCAAAGAGCGCAAGTACGGTTTTGGGCCCGGCCGACTTTCTTTCTCATTTCAAAAAAATCACCTGGGAAGAAGATATTTTTTCGTAACAACCGGCAGCCGTCGCCGCCGCCGCTGTCTAGAGAGAAGAGAACAAATGATGGCGACACCTGTCCTCTCATAAAGTTCTCTTATCAAAGAAAAAAAAACTGAGGAATACGAAGCCGCACATAGAAGAATACTTGATGATTCGCTAGTACAGAAGAAGATCCGTTCTACTTATTAATTGCGTATTAAGTGTCTTCAGTATGTTGTCTTAGAGTCCCATCAGTCTTAGAATCACTCTGACCAGCTGTTGTTCCTCCGTGACAGGGCGCTGGTTCGCTTCTTCTTCCACATCTTTTTGTGAGTGGAAAGTTGAAAACGGATAAAAAATGGGGATGCACTACTTTCAAAAAAAGATGCGATAAACACTATTAAAGTTTTTCCCAGTTAAAAACTTTCAAAATTGGTGAGGTTTAGAACGTTCCAGATTCACCTGATTAAAAAACATGCACAAACTTCAACAAAGTCACAAAAACTTCCTCGCAATGCATTCATACATAGAGAGCATAAAAAAAGCGTATCTGTGGTTCTATTTTAGTAGAATGTCTTTTTAATGGAACCGTTACAATGCAAAGTTGTGAGAAACAGAAAGCAAAACAATCTGTCAACCAATAGAATGGCTTCAGGCTTCAACCTTCTCCGAAAATATGTGTTCTGCACTTTGTCTGTGTTTTCCGATTTCGAAAGCTCTTGTTCATTTTCAGTTGATGTTTTCCACTATCAGTTTGATTTTTTCAAACGTTCATCACCGCGACATAGAAGCAAATGTCAGTGTGGTTTTTGGTTTGCAGATATTCTTCTGTAATCCGGAAAAGAAAAGCCAATTAATTTCCGGCACGCTCTCTATCCTTTTTCAATTTCCTCTACACTCCGAAAGGTTTAACCGGAAGTCAAAGTCTGCTCACCCTTTGATACGTCCGTTTTTCATTCCTAAATATTGAGATCTCTGACAAAAAACACATAACGTTCCATTTTTGTATAGTTTTGTGAAAACGAAATTCTCGAAAACAATAACTATAGACAGAACACCACGTTCCGCTTTCTTCTCTATATTTTAATTTCCCAATAGACGAAAATAGTGATTTGGCAGCTATACAACCACATGCAAGTGGGCGGGGTTTACCTGGAAAGAAGATTCTCGAAAGTGGGCGGAGTGTCTGATAAGCATCTATAAAAGCTTAGCTTCAGCATTCATATTCAGTTTCATCTCTATTTAAATTATTTTTTCCTTTCCAATTCACTTTTCTTTTTCCTAATCATTTTTCAGATGGAGTCCTTCTCAGACTTGCTGGTAGCTACGACCGCTAATAATGTCCTGTCAGAATCTCTATTTTCAGAGACAGTTACTTGTTTGGATAATGTGAGTTCTAACAGATGACCCAAAGTAAACTCTGTTACAGAATGAGAACAAGATTTTTGATGTACATTAGAAGGCGCCACACTGGTTATTCTGGAACTCAAGGTCCTCAGTATTTGCGGTTACTTTATTGTGCTCAATGCTCCTCCCTGGTGCTCTTCTACGTTATAACTTCGGGTTTTTCTTATTGTGCTCAATTCCTAAATATATCGTGCTTACTACGGGTTACCTACTATCTTGCTCAAATTCCAACTGCAAAGTATTTTTCTATTTATGCTCAATATACATATCTCCGGGTTCTCAACTTTACTGCTCAATTTTAAACCTCGAGTATCTCATATCATGCTGTGCTCCATTTCTAGCTTGCTCGCGTTACAACTACTGGTCACCAACTATTTTGCTCAATTTCAAACTGCACAGTATATTTTTTCTATTTTGCTCAAGATATATACACGGGTTCTCAACTTTACTGCTCAATTTCGCACAATCATGCTCAAAATAAAACGGGTTTTCAACTATACCGTTCTGCTAAATTTCCATGTTTTGTTTTTTGGTCTTTCTCATAATCATTTTCAGCTAATCCGCTCCTGATATCGTTGCTGTCACAGTATTGTTACAAGTTATATCTAGTACTTTGTTTCGATACCAATAATAAATGAGTTCCAGGTTCGGGTGGGATATAGGTTTATTAGGATAATAGGAGTAGACATTAGAGAAGAGATCATGGGTCTTGATGGTCGAGGGGAAGCCTCGAGATAAGGATTTGAGGGTATTTATAGTCCTGGTGGAATGTGGAGGCGGGGATGCAGAATCAGCCGGGCGGCGAGAGAGTGTTTCAGCCGCGGAGGGCACGGTGCGTGGGCTCCTGGAGGCGGTGATGGAATGTCGGCTGGGCTCGAAGGGCATCCGGAGAGATCATGAGAGAGGACGCGGAGACGGAGAGAGCAGGCGGATGAGATGGGCCTGTAAGATGGAATGGTTAGAAATAGTATTGATATGTAAGAGGGTCTCAGAGATCTGTCCTGGACAGTCTCTGAGGAAACCTAATCCTTTCTAGTTTGGATGCCTTCTGGAATGGAGGAGATAGTGTGCTCTTCCCGGAGAGGGAAAAGGCAATATCTGAGCTCTTCCCAGATGACGAATAGTTCCGGGTTTGATCCCGGGAATGGGTGACGTCATGAGACTAAGATACAGGCAAAGCCTAAGGAATATGAATATTCCTTACACAATCAGCGTCTCATGGTCAATGTCTTGGTCGATGCTACTGCTTGTTGTGGAGTATAATGTCATATTTATAAACTAATGGCTAAGCGTGTTATATTAGATTAATAAACATGAACAGTTTTAACCGTTGTCGAATTAATTTTTGTGAAATAAAGTGAAAGCCGTAAAGTGTAAATTTCGAAAAAGGTGAACTCAAACACTTTTGTAGATTGAAAAACCATTTTATTATTAATACAAAATAACAATGAAAATAACAAAAATAACAAGAATATTATTATACAATAAAAAATTATATACATGAAGTGAGTAACAAAAATTATGTCAATCTGAGCCAGGAATATAATACTAATTTAAAAAAACACAAAACTATATTCATTACTCCCAGGAAAATGATGCGCACTTCCTGAAAAACGTGTGACTGATTGACAAGGCAAGAAAGCAGATGAAAAACTCACTTTTCCTTCAATTCCAATATTATTCTGGTCCTTGGAGGCGATGACTGGCATACTGAAAGAAAGTTTTCAGTTATTCACACATATCTTGGCAGATTCAAACCTAGTAAACATATCAAAAATTCACTTTTCCTCCAATTCCATCATAATTTTGTCTTTGTAGCCCTTCGCGATGTCCAGCTCTCTGAAGAAAGTTTTCAGTTATTCATAGATAGGTCGAAATCCCTCAAGCATAGTTTTTTTTTAAATAAGCCTCACTTTATCCTTTTCACTTCCTTGGTTGATGACTCCGGGTAGAGGAAAGAAGAAGCAGACGTTGCTTTCCGTCTGATCGGGATTTCTGTAAAATGAACCTATTTTTGAAAACTGTCAAAGTTCAATATAGAAATCTGATTGTTAGTTTTTGAATGACTTTTAACTTCCCACTCACTTTCTCCATTTTCTTTTATGAATCCAAGGACTCCCAGAAGTTCCTTCTACCCATAATGGAACCAAAGATGGAGAGGTGTTGGCTGAAAAAAGATGATTGGGTTGGTAAATCACAGTATCATTATATTAACTACTAGAACGTCTGTGAAATTACAACTTTTTTGAAGATCAGTTACGACAAAAGTGAAGCTCGAAAGTGGTAATATCTTAAGAGATCTTAAATGTTTTTGAATAAAATTATTAAAGAATCCACTTTCCCTCTGCATTTTTCGCGTTTACCGGGTTCGTGGATTTTGCAAACCATTTCAGATGTCTCCAGCTGGGTGAAATCTATGAATCAAAAATTGTTATGAGGAATGGGAATGCTTAGAATCTGGGATACTTTGTTTTATGTTCTTGCGTCCATGCATAAAACACAATAAGTTCATCAGTGAAAATACTTTGGTTTAGGACCGCTTACAGAGAAAAACAGCGAAAAACGTATAACGTTTTCGGTATTTTATCAGTTTTTCATTATCATGACATTTTTTTCTTATTCATGAACAGCGAAATTTTATTACTGATAGTTTTTTTATACAGGCCGTTCTTTTATACGATGCAACAAAGGCAAAAACTGTAAGGGCGACGTTAAAATAAGATCTCTAAACATTGATTTCTACACGTTTGTGAACATACACTCTTACTTGTCGTGAATAATCCCATAATTATAAAACAGTCATTTTTTGGAACATACAGGCAGAACAACCTTACTTGAAGATTTTCAACCTTAACGAATATCAGACAGAACTCACCTTTCTCCAAACTTCCAATAATAACAAAGAAACAGCAGTAACAATAATAACAAACAATAAGAAAAATGATTAAAATTAGTATTCAAAGAAAATCAAAACTATAAAAAAAGGGGCGACATCTACATATGACGTCTTGGGAGAGTAAAATGCAGACTGAAGTTCTTGAGTGGTCCGAACCCTCTTAACAAGAGGAAGTTAGAGAAACAGAGAGACTTTTGTGTAAAAAGCTGAGGGATTGAGAGAGTTCAATGGAAAAATCCAGAGGAAGAACACAGGGAAATGAGAGATCCAGACATTTTCCCCAGCTGTTTTTGAACTGCGGCAGGGGACTCGGTTCGCTATTCCACTCACGTCTCTGGTGCTCTGGCGGAGAAAACGAAGGAGGGACGAAGGAGATTGGATAGCGCTATTTTTAAAACAATATGTAATAAACTTTATTGAAGTATTTTTTAAACAAGTTCTAAAATTAGTGGGGCTTAGAAAACTTCAGATCTGTTGAAAGTAATATATACGGTATAGGTTAACACTTTTTTGAAACTTCATTTCATTTTTTGAATGAGATAAAAAACCTTAAATACAAGAATCATGTGTGAAATAGTGACAATTAACTATAACAAACAGTATCGAAATGAGCGGAAAAAATGAACCCTATATTGATTGGTTGAACTACTAGGCTCACATCAAAAATCTAGGATCATGTGTAAACAGCAATCGAGCACAATTAAGAAAGAACATTTAATATGGGTAATACAGCTGACATACTTGAACGAAAAAGTTAAATTTCTGAATATAGACAGGAAAAACAACATAAAAGCAGTAAATATTTCTCAGGGATTTGAGTTATCAACGGTGTACTGTTTGTTGGAGAGGGTACTGATGAGTTGAACTACTACGCTCACATCAATCAGGGCAATAGAGGCAATGCATTTGAGATAGGTAATACAACTGACTTGAAAGAAAAAGTGAACTTGCTCAATATAACCATACAGAACAAAGGTAGAGCTTCATTTTTGTAGTTGACAAAAAAGTTGTCAACTACAAAAATGAAGCTCTACTTTCGTTCTGTATGGTTCACGCTCTCTGTCGATGTGCCTTTGTATACACATTCCTTTCTGCTTCACGGCGCATATACTCCTCGCCTGTTCGAATACATGTGTCGTTTTTCTCGAAGTGCTCCTTCGAGGTATCCGGCATTTTCTTACAGACACCACAGTCGAGCTCGGCGATCTGAAAATAACAAGTTTATAATATCCTCAAGGATCACGAGAAACTAACCAGAAAAAACAACCTTAAGGGGGAGATCACATTTCTTTCGTTTCGCTTTCCGGCACATGTACTCCTCGTCCTTTCGAATACATGTGCCGCTTTTGTTCAAATGCTTCTTTGATGCATCAGGATACGACGATCTAAAAATAACAAGTTAAAAAATAACGTCAAGGATCACGATAAACTAACCACGTTGTTTCTTCAAAATGAAGTGCGCATACTTTGTGCCACAAGTCGCCGCATTCCGAGCAGTCAGCTGTTTTTTCGAGGTGCCTGGACTCTTCTTAAAGATGAAACAAGATAGGTCGGCAATCTGAGAATAACAATTTGAAAATATAGTCAAGAATCACGAGAAACTAACCATGCTTGCTTCCTCTTCGAAATGTAGTGCACATACTTTGTGCCAAAAGTTGCCACATTCCGAACAGTCAACCGCTTTTTCGCTGCTCCTGTCCTTCGGTTCTTTTCACTTGTGCCAATGACGGAGCCAGTCTCAACGCCACTTGTTGCTATAAGCACCACATCATTATTTTCTTGCCTCTGAAAATTGAGACAATCCAGCTTTTGAGCAGTCAAAGTTGAAGAACGAACCAGTGTTTGTTTTTTTTACTACGACTACTATCTTCAGCAACGTCTGTGGCCTTTTTGAAAGAAGTGGCTCTTTCAAGAAATCAACATTTGTTGCCTCTGGAGTCCTTTTTGTGTTTTTTCATGTTATTGATGTGCTGGAAAACCAAATTTATAAGATATTCTCACATGTGGCTAATAACTTTCAGCGACGTACAAATGAAACCTGATTTTGAGTTTAATAATCAAAAAAAATAGATTATGGAAGAAAACTGGACAATATTCAACAACAAACATGGGAAAAAGCGCAGTAGTAGTGAACAAAGGAAACTTCCAGAAGAATCTGAGCAGAACGTTGATTGTAATAAAAAAACAATAACGAAATGGCATAAAAGTCAAACATCATCAAAAGCTTTTATCAAAAAAGAAAAAAACAGCTGTGAGAATTAAAGAAATTCGTTCGCATTGGTAGGTCAAGGACACAACACAGCGACACAAAGAAGTGGGTCTAGAAACTGAAGTGAGAAAATATGACGAAGGGGAATGTGAAATTTTCTAATAAAGTTTATTCCGTATATTAAGTTTTGATTCTCTCTATTAATTAGAAACGCAGTTTTGCATTTTCAGTTCTGGCTTTTACTGGAATATCCACTCAAGTTATCCATCAATCGCAACCAACTCCCTGTGGTCCACTATAGGCAGGAGTCTCAAAGTTGCAACAAAAGTAGTTCGGTTTTCAGTTATCGTTCTCATCCATAGCATATCTTTGACAGCATTTCGATAAGGGTGATGAACTAATATCATAACAATTGTGTTGAATAATCCATTACATCCAGCTGCAATCATCAATAAATTGTTGTACACTGCAAAAAACAAGATAAGAATTGATGTTTGGTGTGTGCATGCCTTGATTGTAATAAAATAATCTCCAAATCATGTAATAACAAATAAGCGGTGCAAAAAACAAAACAGTTGGTATTGAAGCCTGGAGTAGTATGGCTACAAAAAACTTTTGTTGTATAGAACGAGTGTGTTTTGAAACGTTCTCTACGGCATTGAATAGGTGATAAGCAGTATAAATAACAAAGTATAGCCCTTGTCCAAAAACAACAAGAATCATTGTGCTTGATAGTGTGGGAATAATTGGAAGACGAGCATTCAAATGAATGAAAAATGGGTTGTTGACTAAATTCGCTGGAATGCATGGTAGTGTCTGAAACGAGTGAGTGACATTGTACACTAAGAAAAGCCATACCTCAAAAATAACATTTCTTCCTTCTTCAACGCTTGGCAAGTGCCAGAAGATGTATGCCATTGTCGATTCAACGTAGACAACATTTGCTGCAAAATAAAGAATCCTGAATAAATTCCGTTTGCGGGATCTCCCAATCTGGCCTATCACTATGACATCATAACGATTTTCGAAAAATGAAACGAATGACAATGCGACAGCTGAAAATTCAAAAAACTAATTAGGTTTTTTTTTTTTGTCCGAGAACATGGAGTACCTAGCATTGAGCTGAAAGCAAAAAATGTTTGAAAAGTAGGATTTATACCTAGCGTTGTCATGAATCCTGTTGGATAACCACCTGGAGACGGCATAAAAATATAGAAACTCAGAAGACTATTAATCATCAGATCCATAATTGAGCATAATATAAGCAGTTGGAGAATGCTATTTTTAGTAGATTTCATAGTTTTTGGTGTTTTGAATATGATAAGGTAAGCACCAAACAAGTGAATTGGAACTTCGATCGAAGTTAGTCCATGCAAAACGAAAGATAGGAATCTGTCGGATTCAAGGAAGGTGTTCTCAAATACACAGGACATTTTGAATACGTGTGTTGCAATAAAGAGTGAGAATTGCTAATGCTGTTAGCAATATTTTTCAACTAGGCAGGTGTTTTCATGGAAGAGTTTTTCTGAGAATTATGATTTTTGCATCGTTTATTATTTCCTTCCTATTCTGCAAATGGAATATTTTCATCAAATTATCACAATAATCATCAGTTACGCCTCAGCCTTGCCATCTCCTCTTTCTCGTCATCCAAGTTCCTCTTCGACAAGTTATCCAAATAATGAATCGGTGTAATCCTACAAAGTTTCAGGGATCTAGCTCTTGACAACGCAGTGTAGGCATTCCGCTCTTCAAGTTCTCCAAAAATGACAACACCGTCAACAGTGATTTCCTGACAGTTGTGGAAAGTAAATGCTTCTGCTAGCGCCAATGCGAACTGCTTCCAGCCATGTTGTGAATGAAACCAACCACATCTGGTCAGAGGGACATGGCCGGTAGGGAATTTGACAGTGATAGTGTCATCTGTATAACTTGTCACCCTTCCGACAGTTCCATAGGGCAATGTTTTGTAGTTTGCAGTCAGCATCACTTGACATCCGATAGCTACTTCCAAATCTTTTTTGTCATACTTTCCATACAGATTGTATGTTGATGTTGAGCCACGCAAATTGCTTACACAGTCCTGCGCCTTGAACATTCTTCTGCTCCCAAGTTGAGTGAGAATCTGAACATTAAATAAATTCAAAAAAACAAAAAACAATTAAAAAATCACTTACCTTCTCATTGATCTTGTCTACATCATTGTTTTTATTAGTCAGTACTGCAAAACTCTTGTCAGAATTCTTCAATTTCAATGTTGTGACTTCATGAACCACATCATCCATAGTCTCCCCTTTCATCTCCCACATAGACTTGAGTTTCTCAGTCACAGCATGAACAAGATACGGCGCTCCAACTCGTAAAACATCCAACATGTCCAAATCATCCTGATCCACCACTTTCTCATTTTTGGTCAACTCTTCCAACTTCATCATGCTCCATAATGATTTAGCAGTGCTTCCTGAATTTTTATATGAATTTACAAAGCCTTATGAATCTACAAAGCCTAAGTAGGGAAGGTCATGGAGCCGGTTTGGAGTTATCGGACGTGACCTATATTATTAGAAACGTGAGAAAATGCTGATTGAGAATATATATGTTCAATTGTGGACCCCGACGCCCAGTATTTGAGAAAAGCAAGGCCGCAATTTGGGAAAAGATAAAATTAACGAGTCAAAAAGTTGAAGCTTGTAGTTTTCTACAGTTTTGATCTTGTTTTTGTAGAATACCAGGCTTTGAGGGAAAAAAACTGAACATTTATTATATTTAGAATCAGCATTTTCTCACAAACCCATAACTCCAAACTGACTCCATAAGCTTTTCTGGTAAGTTCAACTAACCCTTCCAAATTGGGGATCCATTGATTGGTGTCATTTGATATAAGTCGCCAAACATTATAACAGACGCTCCACCATATGGTTTCTGTCCGTTTAGTGCACTTCTCAGTTTTTGATCCATTGAATAAATTAGTGACGCATTAATAAAGTTGATACCGTCCACCAACACTATTTTGGCTTTTTTCAATTTGTTCTCCAAGTTTGAGTTTTTCTGAGGAGACCCTATCCAGTTATCATTTTTAGCATTAACCTGTATTGTTTTTTATTTTGAAGTCATTCAAGTTGACCTACCGGAATTCTAAATGTCGAATTGATAGTGGCTCCATCAATGCTTCTAGCTCCTGTAAATGTGAATGCTGTAACAATACAAGACTCCTCCTCCGAATGGAAGTGAGAGCGAGTTGCATCACGTAGAGCTTTCAGTAGCATTGTTTTCCCAGCTCCTGACGGTCCACTGACAAACATGTATACTGGTTCTTGATCTTTCCTAAGATGATTCATAACTTTGTTGAAAATTTTCAACTGCTCGGTGTTCAAAGTGAACCCATCGATCTCCACAAATGTTTTATCATGGTTTCCAAACATTAGCGGTAAGTTGATAACGTCATTGGCATTCAAACCAGAAGCTTGTCTGGAAATTACTGTAATGTTTCCTAAAAACGTATCGATGTTCACTTACACAAACTTCTCAACAAAATCACTCAATGACATGCAACTTTCTCGAACTCTGCAAATACAAGTGTAAGAGTTGATAGGTTATGTACCTATTTCAACAAACTTTATTATGTGGTCCCGTAGCGCTGCCACTGTGAGACCCTCCATGCTTTGTTTTTCAGAATAGAACTCTGAACAGCAATCAATAAAAAAAGGAAGACGAGTGGAATTGAAGAGAATGAGTGAAAATGATAAGAGTTGAACGTGAAAATATTGTTTCAAAAGTGGAAAAATAGAGTGTCTTATCAGTGGAAATTTTTTGACATTCGTCTCATTAACATTCATGTGAAAAAATAATCATGTAGTCATTTATTATGTGAATGTGCTGGAATGAGGGATCAAAATATAGGTGAAACTAAATACAAACAATCCCTCTGCTAAACCACGAAGGGTCGAGTAGATTATAAAAAACGTACCGGGGACAGGATTAATATGAATTAAAAGTTTGAAAAAAAATGAGTGCAGAATGGCTTACAAACAAATAGTGAATTGATTTGAAAATTGTTTTGAATTTTCAATTTGAAGAGATGTAGGGAATAAAAAACATAGAACACATAGAAAGAATTGGCTGCTCAAAGTGAGAAAGCTGTGTGTTATGAAAAAATCAAACCTTCAAACAATAAACTGGTCATCTACAATTTCAAAACTGTTATCAGTCGTCATGAGCAAGAAATACTCATAAAGACCTATCTTCTTGTACATTAACAGGACAATATGCTTGTCCACATTATCCATTGCCACACGTATTCTACTTTGACCATTGCAGCTGAAAAACCACTATTTGTGTTTGGTGAAACAACAAAAACAAACTTACATAAGACTATTCTCGAACACTTTTGCAAAACTGCTCAGAGTTCCTGGAACTGTTGTGGAAAAATAAAATCTTCTACCAGGACCAACATCATTTTTGTTCCAGTGAGTAGCAACTCTAGTAGCCGCATCTGACCGATTCAAATAGTGTATTGTCCACTGTGTTGAAGAATTCAGCTGAAACATAACAAACTTTTCCAAGTTCGCATATAATTTTTTTTACAGATGTGGTTTCCAGAATACTCTCTAGTGCATCAGGCGATTTGTTATCTGCATTCATTTCTACCGATTCAATAACATTTGTATCACAGATTCTGATGAATGCAGTGCTCTGTTTGTAAACAGAATCGCCAAACTTAATATGTTTGATACGAAATAAGTTTGAAGGCTTCATATTAGCAAACAGTGTTGATGCGTAATCCGGAGTTCCTGAATTATAGGATTTTTTGAATAGCGCATTGAAAATTTATACCTGATTTTCTATTAATCAAAAATTGATCAATTGCACCATTAGTAAGCACAAATAACAACATGGGAAGTGCAACTTTGAATAGAGTTTTCAAGTTGGTTGATTCAAAACCAACGACGTCTTCACATCTTTTGTCAAGTACGACTGTCACAAGAAATTGGCCATGGTCAGATTGAATTTCTAACTTGTCAACATTGAACCTTACTGATTCAACCAAAGCTCGTTCAGTTTGACTCGTGCTGCTGAGTCGGCACCTGAAAAATGTATTGGGAACTCGGAATGCAAAATATATCTGTAACATACTTCGATTTCAGATCCATATGGGTGATACATATCATTTTGATTTCGTTTGGCAAGAGGTTCCATTTTTCAAATCTTTGTTTTCTTCCGCTTTGGTTTATATTAAAAGTTCTGGAATTTATTGGGTGAAAATAAGGTAATTGATCAAAATCAACTCACGAAAACAGCCGTTTTAATGAAAGCATAATGCGTTTCTGATAGAGAACTGGAAATAAAATGTGATGAAATATGCCGGTACTACAATAACAAAATGACGTCATTTTTATTATCAATATGATGTTTACTGCACGATTTTTTAGTGGAAATTTTGATTATTTGAACTTTATGACAATGATAATATCTGGATGGTATAGCCATTTATATATTTGAAATTTATATAGTAGCAATAAATACAAAAAATTCAATGTATTAAAACAATTCTGTTGTATAGGGAGTAATTGTACAATTCCCCAAGTCTTTAGCCATTCCTAATGCCTTATTGATTGTTTTCGAATCATTAATTCCATCTGGCATCAGAATAACTCCATCGAACATCAATCCTTCAACATCTTCCATTGCCAAAGCAGCAGCTGGTCGGAGTGGAAACTGTTCCCAGACTGTTTGCAAGTTGTCCGCTGTCCAAAGTGCAGTCCTTACTTTGACTCCTTTTGCTGAATGGAAACTGGAAAGTCAACATATTCATTTTTTCCTAAATTAATGACTTACTCAACGGTGATGCTTCCATCTTTATTGTTCAAAGATGCCACTTTCCCTAGTTCTCCGTGTTTTACCTCATTAAGATGGCAAGTAGAGATTACTGTAGATCCAACTCCAATTTCTAGACTGTCCACTACTTTGTTGATCTTTTGAACTTTCTCTAATTCGTCTTCAGTTGGATTGTCAATTTGGATGGAACAAAAAGTTTTCTTTTCATCTTTTAATTCGTTGAGCTCCTGGAAAAACTTACTTATTTATCAATTAACAATGATAAAATACACTTACCATTTTATTGACCGATTCTATCAAATCTTTTTTATAAGACAAAACTACTAGTTGAAGTTCCGGATTCTTCATTTTTCTTCTTTTCAGTTCCTCAAAAGCCATGACTTCTGGCTTTTTTGTGTTGAAACTCTTTTTCTTATATAATCCCATGTAATATTTTTCCAATTTTGTTTCTTCATCCTCATCAGTGTCTGGGGTAAGATTTGAGAGGCTAATTACTTCGAAGTCTTGCAATATTTCTAAGAAACTAAATCATTTTTGAGTTTTAACAGTATAAACTGACCTGAAGTAAGTATGGAATGACCAGTGATATCTCCAAAAGCGATAACTGATAGTCCTCCAAACGGTTGTTCTATTTTGAAAATAATTCTCAAACGCTGGTCAATTCGCTTGAGATAAATAGGGTTTATCAAATCAAATTTGTAAAATATTATTGTTTTGACTCCCGAGAGTAGTTTTTCTAGTTGTTTCTCAGTGTCGTTGTCCATCAGATTCGTATTCTCAATGGAGAGATTTTCATGAGGCTGAAAACACACAAAAAACTTTCAAAATGCTATTTTTCAATGAGAAATCGTACCTTCAACAAAAAAGTTGAGCATACATGAGAACCATTCACATCGCCTGCATATGATTCGTTCGGCGCCGACACACAACATGCTTCTTTTGAATTAAAAAACTTTACAATAATTTCATTGAGCTTCTTGCACAACTCAGGTTGGTTAGTATCTTCAGATCCGAAAAGGTAGATGTAGAACGGTTTTTCCTGGAAATTCAATTTTTCCTGTGTACAAATAACACAATAACCTACCTCAATTTCAGGCAGCTTTGATTTGATATACTCGCAAACTCCTTCTTGTTCCTCAACTGGTGTCCATAGGAATTGACGTCTGAAAAATTAAAATTTTTTTGTTTCAAAATGATTTTGGCAGTTGAAAACATACGTAAAAGTCACAGGGAGATTTTTGGCAGTTTCGTTGATTGCTTTGGTGTCGGGTTTTTTGCCAAACATTCTCGATTCTGAAATATGATGATATAATTTGTTTGAAAACTAACAGAAATGATTGATCAATGAAAACAAAACAACGTATATAGAAATTGAATTGCTCTGTTTTTTATACTAATCCAAATTGTGAATACGTGATGTTTCGAAAAAGTTTCGTTGGTAAATCAAACAATGTTGATAAGAATTGCAGCGAGGCATACTTATAAACCTTGAGAGCAGAGACATTTTTATCAAATGACTCATTCGTACATTTGACAAAATGGTGACAAACTAAAGTTTCATAGACGGTTGGAAGAAAAAGTGGTTTCAAGTTGCTAGATAATCACATAATCATCATGCAGAACTGACGAAAAAGTGTAATAATGTCTTTAGAAGTAGTTGACGTTTTTTCTAACTTGTTTGGAAAGAATGATAAAGCTGATTCATTATTTTCGAAATTTTTTGAAAACCAGGTAGTCTCGTAAATGAATGAATTGCTTGCTAAACAAAACCAGAAAAGTTTCTTGATTATTTTGTTCACAAAACGCGTCTTCTTTCCAAAAAGTAGAATATGTTGAAACTTTATGAATGTATCGAAACTTTGAAACAAAATTCATTGTACGCATCCCTAGAAATACTGTTGTGATATATCTAACCCTTCTTGAAAAATGATTTATCTACGTTTAAAAGGAACAACAATTTATCAAAATATGGAAAATACTTGGAGATAAGAATAATTCAAATATAATATTAAGAATACAAAAGGAAAAATCTGCTTAAAACACTATTCCATAACTGGAGCGAGTTCAAACAATGCAGCTTCTGTTCTCATTCTATCGATTTCTGCTCTTGATTCTCCAGATGTCTTGATCATATCATCTCTATAACGAGTGATCCATGAATTTTTAAGCGACTTTGCTCTCGAAATTGCAGTATAAAAATGATTGTTGGCAAAAAGGTCTGCAGTCACAAACAGAACACTATCCACGGTAATCCCTTGACTTTTATGAATTGTTATTGCAGTCGCTAAACGGAGCGGAAACTGTGCATAAATTGGACCTTTTCCGTTTTTTTGCCAGTTCTGTCGCTCAATTTTAACATCGTTTCCAATACTGGGAAAACTGAAAAAAAAAAAACATTTGATTTGTAGTTAAGACTAGATAAACTCGATACCTGACTGTGATCCCATCTTCTTCGCAGTTTGAAACCTTTCCAATCAATCCATTAACAAGTCCTCTCTTCACATCAATATTACAAGTGAGCATGACTGGCGATCCTATTTTGACTCTCAAATGTTCGATATCATTAGAAACAACTCGAGCATAATGTGCATAAGGGATTTTTTGTTTTTTGTAGAGATAGGCATCACCTGGTAGTTCAAACAACCCCTGGAAATATAAATCATAAATCAAAGGCATATTGAAAGAACAAACCTGAAGATTGATAAAGTCAACAATTTCGTTTGTAGCAGCAAGTATGATTAAATTATTGGCGTCAGTTCGGAGCTCTTTAAATTTCTTGAAAGCTGCATCACCCTCGTCAATGAAAGCTGGTAAATCCTTCAAACATTGCTTATTTTCAAAGAAATTATCGTTCTTAGCGTCTTCATATTCTCCAGTCCTGATCAACTTTAAAACATTGGCTTCTTTCACGTCAGTAGTTCTCCTATTGTCCGTGAGTTCTGCAAACTTGAATAAGTTCCACAATTGATTCTTCAATCCGTTGTGAAATGGAGTATTCGATGGAATTTCTATAAATAATCACAATTACTATCTCATTCCCTGCTTGAAAATAACCTTGGAAAACAAATGATTTATTAGTTTTATCGAAAACTGGCTCCAATTGCATTAAGTCTCCAAAGACAATGATGGAACATCCTCCAAATGGTTCATCGTTATTGAACTTTGTCTTCAGTCTGTTATCGATTCTTGCAAAAAGTGTCGCGTCGACCATACTTATTTCATCAATAATAATAACTTTGGTATTCATATCAAAGGCAAAAGGATTTTCATCGTATGTTGTGCCATATGGCTTGAAAAAATACATTTTGAAGGATATCAATTGAAACAAGGCACAAAACACCCGTCTAATTTCGATAATTGAAGAATCAACGCACATGTAACCAAAGAGCATTAACTTACATCTAATTTGAACACGGAGTGAACTGTTGAGCCATCCACATTTAAAGCTGCAATACCAGTAGGAGCAACAATCTTGCATCCATTCTCAAAGCGCCTATTAATTTTTTTATAAAGTTCACTGAGCAAAACTGATTTTCCTGTTCCAGCAGGACCGCAGACATATAAGTACAGAGGGTCGTTCTGAATTTTCGAATCACGGTTGGAAAATGAAAAAGTAGTAAATTACCTCCAAGTTACCAAGTTTTGCAACGACTTCGTCGTAAATCTTTTGCTGTTCATCTGTCAATTTGATTTCTTCCACGATCTTGTTGTTCACAACAATTACTGGCGTTTGGAAATGTTTTCTGATCGATTGTTTCAAGCTTTCGAAGTTTTGTTGAGCATCAGCAATAGACAACCTGCAAGAAAATTTTATTCAACTCATTGTGTAGATATATGATTTTCCTTACTTTTCTACCAATGATTCTAAGCCTCTAATAATATCCATCAGTTCCTTCTCCGTAGGTATGTCGTTGGTTGTTCTTAAAAAGTACGTTTTCCTTTTGAAGATGATATTAGGTTGGCAAGAAAGTTTTTGACCATGATTTGTTTTGAATGCTAACGGACGAGGAACAAGAATCAAAAAAACATACACACACTTTCAGTTATACAAACTCTCTTTAAGTTTATTAGTAGTTGAAATTTTCTCTTGCGGCTCCTCCTGTCCAAGCACCATGTCCGTTTTCATTCTTAACCATTCACCCTTTCAACAAGGTTTTTCATTCTTCGCTCAAACTGCAACCAAATTTGAAAGCGTCAATTGACAAATAGTAAAGGTTTACAAGATTGAACTCTATTTTCGTTTCAATTTAAGTGATTGGCTTCATTACTTTGGAAAACATAAATTTTCTATTGTCGAATAGACATGTACTAAAATACCATATGAACAGAGTTTGTACATGCTGTTAGCGGTAGAGGGAGAATGCCCACCCCAGTCTTCTTGTAAATTATCAATAACAATCCACACTATTTTATCCACAATTGGAAATTTTTTCAAACGTGTCGAAAAGAAGAAGAAATGAGACATCAGTTTGCCATCTTTTGATAGAGTTTGACCTTTAGTGAAAGGTAGTCCTGCTGCTTCAATTTCTCTGTTCTCCACCAAATTTTAATTGACTCAACCATTTGGTTAACTTTAATGGGGAGAGGGTCTTGTACAGTAACCACCACAGAAAAGTCCAGTGACTCAGCGTTGATCAAACGCCAGCAGACATCGTTGAACGAGAACGATGCCAGATGAAAGTCATGCCTTCCCTACACAACGCATACAATTGGAATCTTCTTGAAAAGTCCAAAACCATATTCTAATACTATTGGTCTTTCAATATGCAAAAAATGGAATCTATACGCAAGTCCTCAACTCCGCGCGGTCAAAAAGTCCACCACCTCAATGATATTGCTCATCCGCATGTTGCATAACCGACGACGTATATTCTCACCTAATTTTACAAAGCCGTTCTTGTTCACACAAATTATAGCTTTGACCATCCTCTAACAGATTTACATATGTTCGGGGTAATTGAGCGCGCTACCGTTGAACAAGACTTTTAAACTTGAGGTCAAGTCGAGAAATTGGTCAAAGTTTATTTTGGCTTGAAACAGCCGGAGTTTTGGCCGGAGGGTATTGGGAACGTACCCAGTACACCGCAGACTGTTGTGTATTAAGATAGTTACTACATATGCCATTGGGCACGTTTTCTGTCTGAGTACGAATAACTTGAGTTATGGTCAAAAACTTTCTTGCCAACCTAATACTATTATGATATTGTTTATCAAAATGAAACACGTTCATACACGTATATAACATGTTATTTTTAATTATGCACCAAACTATGGTTATGCTATTTGTTGTATCCTGAAACACTTACGACATTCTCTCCAGAGAATTTTCGAGTTCCGTGACAGACATTTTCAGGTTCCTTCCTATCAATTCTTTTTCGTGTTGAAAAATAATCAGTCCTGAAAAAAAGTTTGTGAGTAGGAGTCGATAAACGAATAGTTACGAGTTGTAACAATAAGAAGTTTATGGTAACTGATGAAATCGGAGATAGGAAAATCCTAGAATAGGTAACATTCAAATTCCCTCATGGCACTGCAAGAGAACAATATCGAAAAAAAAGTTGTTGAAGTTGCGAGCATGTACGATTCTCTTGTTTAACGACTGTTTAATGTGAGAAAACATTGAATTAAAACACTAAAACTTTGGATGGTGACGATACAAACTTGGAGCCTCAAATTTGCGAGTTCCGTGACAGACATTTTCAGGTTCCTTCCTATCAATTCTTTTTCGTGTTGAAATTAATCAGTCCTGAAAAAAGTTTGTGAGTAGGACTCGGTAAACAAATAGTTACGAGTTGTAACAAAAAGAAGTTCATGGTAACTGATGAAATTGGAGATAGGAAGTTCCTAGAATAGGCAAGAGAACAATATCGAAAAAAGAAAAAAAGTTGTTGAAGTTGCGAGCATGTACGATTCTCTTGTTTAACGACTGTTTAATGTGAGAAAACCTAGAGATAAAACACTAAAACTTTGGGTGGTGACGATACAAACTTGGAGCCTTAATTATAATTTTCTAATGCTTTTTGGATTTATTAATTCTAAATCGAACCAGATCTCCTATTTTTGTGCTCTTGATTTTAAATCTGGGTTTTTTCATCCCGTCCTCGATTAAAGGAAAAACCATTTAGGTCCAAATTTTTCAAAAGGGGTAAATTTGTTTTAGTACTATATATTGAGACCTCAACTTATCAACACGAATCTACGCATGATGAGAAAATGCCTTAACATATACTCACAACAATTTCTTCTAGCAATAAGAGTACACAAATCACTGTTTTTGAAAAAAAAACTATTCTCATATTTCGGCTTTTTGAGTTATTTTCAGGTACATATTTAGTTGAAATGTAAAAAGTTGAAATGAGGAAAAAACGTAGCACATTCAATTTACACAGAAAATAACGGTTATGCAAGTAGTGCCAATAGAGATAATACATATATTGTGAAAAAGGAGTGGACAAATTGAAAATTGTGAAAAGATCAGTGCGGCTGGAAGTTAAGTTACCATTTATTGAAAAAAAAGATGTTCACCTTTGGGCTTTTATACCAATCATAGAAGCAGAGCTTACCATTCAAAATTAGAGAAAAAAAGATAGATGATGATTCAGCCAGACGGTGAACCATGAAAGAAGCGGGAAGATGAAAAGGGTCAAGACGAAGAAATTGTAACAATGACTATTACACCGAGGAAGAAGAGAAGATACAATTCTGTAGGAATTGAATGAATTGCTTCGAATTGTGAAAAAAAGCGAATTTCGGAAAATTATTGTGGCTGTGTGTGGGAGAGAAAAACACCCAGCACCGCGTAGGCAGGGAATAATTTTTTTTCTCTTTCTTGTGGTGTTGCTTTTTCAAAAACATTCTACCAATTGATGTGTAACAGTGGAGTCCCAACTACCAATAAAACATGACATCGGGCAGCAAGGAGAGACTGAGGGTCGATGTGGTAGGATTCTGGGCCGGTGTCATGTTTTATTGGTAGTAGGAAACCCATTGTTTCACATGAGTCAGGAAAATTTTGACAGAAAAGTTACACCACGCTAACGAGAAAGACAAACAAATTCAAAGCCCAAAGGAGTCTCTATGAGCTTATATTTATATTGTTTTGATTGATATGCAGGGATAAAAGAAACATATATTTGCACCAAGTTGTCTCAAGCTTGTAATTTGGTCAACATCTTACCTTCACATACATCACATTTTCCATTGTACAAACCACTGCTTTTGTTTTGACAGCAAACTTTCTCGATTTTCAAAATTTATAATACCATTGGTTAGAAAGCTGACAGAACTGATTCATCACTGATTCATGGAAACTATACCGAACTTTGCAAATTAAACTGCTGCAAATATTGCCTTTTTTATTTATTCAAGTTGTGCAGACGTGACGTTTCGAAAAAGGTTTTGTGAGAATTGCAGCGTGGCGGCCTATTTCTAAACATTGAGAGAACTTTTTTGAAAAACTTTTTCCCTAACCAACATGACCATTTTTTTCTGAACTTTTTGACAATGGGAAATATGTTTTGCAATAAATATCTAGTTTGGTGTCTCATCCATAAACAAACATATGTACTATTGATAAGAACACACGTCTACTTGTGTACACATGGAATTTTCCGCAAATAGAGTACATAAACCATATTTTCAGTTGAAAAAGACACTAGTTGCATATATCAATTTTTTGAAATTTTATTTCAGGTTTATTTTTGACAACTGAAAAAATAATACGTTCAAATTTCACAGAAAACAATGGATATGGAAGTCGAGCCGATGGAAATAATAAGTTGCAAAGTAGAAGTGGACGGAATAGAAATTGAGCTGAATTGTGAACAGAAGCAAATTTTGGATATTACAATGGAAAAAGTTAAATATATGAAGGTGGGGACAGTTAACATATTTTTTTGACTTGTGTCAAGTTTTTCGTTTTCAGAACAATCCCTTTTACTTATTCATTGGGGGTGCAGCGGGAACTGGCAAAACTTTGCTCTTGAAAATTCTTCGTGATCAAATCTGTCAACTTCATGGTGAAAACAGTTGTCTTGTCACTGCTCCGACAGCAGCATCAGCTGAAAAACTTAACGCCCGTACAATAGATTCTACATTTCTTTTTATGGTTAGAATACTCTCTTTATTTTTTGTTCAGAAAGTCATTATAGAAACACTGTCCATTTGAAACGGTGCCAAAAGAGCAGAAAAAAGCTTTGCACAGCACGTGGAAAGCATGCAAGGTGCTTATGATAGATATTATAAATTATGTCAATTCGACGATGTTTGCTCAAATTGATCATTGCTTACAAGACGTTCTGAAAACGGAACAACCGTTTGGTGGACTCTCCGTGATAGTATTTGGAGATCTTTTGCAGTTTGGACCCCAAGAAAGAGAACCTGTCATATACAGAGGTAGTTTCAGCTGTTTCATCAACAAAAAATGCTTTATTTTTAGATATCGAGAGATGTTATCGTGAAGCACGTGATTTAACCACTCCGAATTCTCCAATAATTCTTTGGAGTCTGTTTGAATTGTTTGAGCTACAAGATAACATGAGAATGGGATTCAAAGAAGGAAATAGTGATACTCAGATTCTTGAGAAGATTCGATCATCTGATGATGTTGCTTATGTTCAAAAAGAGTTATTGAAAATGTGCAAACTTGGAGAAGACTCTGAAATCGGTATAGCGGATGTCATAAAAGAATTAAATACACTGCGGGAGGCTCATCCTGAGAAAAAGTTTGTGATATTGGTTCCAGAAGAGGATATGGTGGAGCAAGTCAACCAGGTAGATAACATCTGTCACGAAATGTACTCAAAGTAGACTTGTTTCAGATTCTCAGCCAAGCCGGACCTGTTAGAAAATTTTCTCCACAAAAACTCACAGTGAAAGAGAACAAAAACGTCTTAGTAGATGATGCTGAGGAGGAAGATGATCTTAAGGTCACAAAAGGATCCCAAGTTGTATTGACCTGTAATATTGAAGAGTATAATGTACATGCTGGAACGTTGGGAACGGTGTTGGATTTTGAAAAGGATACTATAACAGTGGAGTGAGTCCTAGAGAAAGACAAACAGTTCAAAATAACACAAATCCGGCCTGACCGAGATATTTTAACATTGAGAATTATAATTCCGGTCATCTAGATTTAAAAAAGAACCGATTTATATTAAATTTTTTTGATGGTGCGCCTCTGTGCTGTTTGAAGTCCCATCAGATTCCATTTTTGCATGAAGTGTAGATAACGACTAGATCTTCATTTTTGTTGTTGAAATTATTTTTGCACCGGTGCTCCATAAAAAGTAACAAGGCGGCAGAGCAAACCTCGCCGGGACCGGAGCACAATGTTGAAATATAAAATGTCATTTTTCACTGAAAAGTGTAAATGTTGGATTCTTCGCGACCATTTCTGAATACATTGCTTTCAACTAATAATTTTTTCGCTGTGATCTATTGAAACTTGAAAAATTCTAACCAACATCACTCTTAGAAAAAAAAAGCAAAAAATA
The DNA here is from genome assembly GCA_002259235.3 of Caenorhabditis latens. Lineage (NCBI taxonomy): Eukaryota > Metazoa > Nematoda > Chromadorea > Rhabditida > Rhabditidae > Caenorhabditis > Caenorhabditis latens. The sequence goes on along the minus strand of CM056097.1, from coordinate 21,633,624 downwards.
TTCTCCCCGGCCGGGAATTGAACCCGGGTCTCGCATGTGACAGACGCGGATACTCACCACTATACTACCGAGGACACATTGTGGAGAGGGCACGAGGAAGTTTATAACAGAGAGAAATGCGGCGGGAGAAGGAGAAAATAGAGAAAAAAAAGAGAGAGAAGAGGGAGAGTCGGGGCGGAGGGGGTAGTGTTTGCGCTTGTCTAGTAAAAGTAGAAATTCTGTCAGACCAGTGTCAATGACGTGATTCTATAGAATTGCTTTCAGATTCCCATCTGGAACTGTGGAGTTGGAACGTGTTCCTCTCGACCGAAGTAACTGGAAACAACTCCCAATCCGTCTGGCCGAGGCACTCACTATTCGAGAAAGTCAAGGAATGGAATTTGATGGTGTTATCATAGTTGCTAAAGAGTCCTGGTTCACGTGTGATATGATGATGATGGAGCCAGGACACATGTACACTGCACTATCTAGAGCGAAGTCCTTAGAGTTGTGTCGTATCACACCACTCGACTGTTTTGGATGGAAATTGTCAAAAAGTGCTCTTATGGAATGGGAAAAACTGAGGAATAGAAAAGAGATGGATTCTAATAATGAGATGAATATAGTTCACACATATTTGTCTGAGGAAGTAGATAGAGAGTATTGAATGAATAAAAACTTTAATTTACTTGAAAATTTTATGTTAATACAACAAATTGTCAAATGTTTTTTTTTAATATGTTTCAGCGAGTTATTTTTACATAATATGCACTCTGTTGTTGTATCCGTCTGGTTTTCATACCAATTACATTTTGAAAAATGAAATAATTTTCAATTTTTACTACTAAAAGGTTTTTAACAGACAATTCCCATTTTCTCATTTCCTTTCACCATTTTTTACGGGGAGCTGGTTCTCATTATCACTAAACCTGTCAAAATTCGCGACGCAAAGGCATTTATCAAATGGAATTACAGCTTTTGGCTAACTGATAAACGAAGAAAAAAACTCGATTCGGTTTCGAACAACCAGGACATTTTAATTGACAGATAGTTGTTAGACCTGCATCTTGGTTTTTTGTTGTTATTTTCTCAGTATTTTTTTCATTTTCAGATATATCGCTCTCTCGATGTCAAGAAACGGAGAAATGGAGATGGCAGTCAACAGATTGAATATGTGCCGTGAGGAGAAAAGGTGAGTGAGTTTATTTTCATAACATTTACAAACAAATTGAGAAGTTCAGAGTCGTGAACCCCTATCCGGAAAGAGTTGCTGAAGAAGCAAGACCACCTGGTCCACCGGGCCCGCCTGGACCAATGGGAGCACGCGGCCCACCATCAGAAGCTGAAATGTCACAGGCTTTGGAGCATTTTTACACAAATGCTTTGAAAAAATTTGTGACCCCACTCCCCAATACTTTCGGATTCAACGAATCCGGGGAGTTTGTGGCTAAAGATGAAGGAAAAAAGAATGGACCAAGTTGAAGTGAATATGTGTCATATTGACAAACGTATGTAGTAATCTCTATTAAAATTTTTACATTGAACTTTACTCTCTGTGAATTTCGCAACTGATCCTCTTAATCTGTTTGTGAATATTTCAATCCATTCAATTTTAGTGTTTTTTCAAGCATTTTCAAATAAATTCCCATTTTACTCTTTCACATTTTTTATTGTATTCTATGATTGTTCAAATAAATCAAATTAAAAAATAAAGTAACTAGTGAAGCACGGTTTTCTCAAGATGCAAATTCTGTAGTCTACACTAAATGAAAAAAAACACAGTTCAGTTATCAGCAACCTGTCAAACTTTCAAGCGCATCACTTTGACCACTGAACAGAGTCTTTCCTCGACGGCAGACAGAGTAAAAACTATGCTAAGAGAAAAACGACACATTCCTCTTGGCATGTACACTTTTGAAAAACAAGTTCACCCCGTTCTCATAACGCTTATTGTGTTCTTCTTTGTTTACCTAATGCGTCACTTGAAGGAAATTACAAATAGTGCAATGTTGTTGAAAAAATTTGCGCTAAGTCGTAATGGAATCTTCTCAAAACAAAAACCGATTAGGCTTCTATAAACAAAAATCCATTACATTTTATTGGACCGTTTTCGAAAATATTCGAAATGAATCATTCGCTCCCCCTCCGCCTCTTGGTTCCAATGCTCACTCTTTTGTCAGAAGACAGTTGTCTTCATTTCTTATCTCCGTTTCTTCCACCCGCTAACTTTTGAATTTCAAAATTTTTTTTTCAAATGATAATGTTCTTACTTTAAAACAAATCGTGTGTTTCTGTTCTATTTCTGAACCAGAAACCTTGTAGTCCATGTTTTCTTTGTCTTTTCTTATATTCTCACAGTGTTTTTCTTTTAGTTTCCGCTAAAACTCTTCCGCATTCTATTCTTGAAGGTAAACAATGCCACTTTCTACACCTTCCGTACCTGTCATTGTCGATGGTCACCAGTTGTCTACAGAACAATGCCAGATTTACTACTGGGTCATGAAACAAATTGATAACAGCAACGTGAGTTTCGAAAACTTGACGAAAAACATTAATGAATTCGGTTTTGTAATTTCAACATTGTTTCAGACCGATCCAATCTACACATTGGTTCATGGAGCTGCTGGAACTGGGAAATCTTTGCTTCTCAAAGCCATTCGAAGAGGGATTCAAGAGAAGTTTGGGGATGACAGCTGCATTTCGACAGCACCAACTGCGATAGCGGCTCAACTAATTGATTCTCGTACAATCCACTCTACATTTGTTTTGAAGGTTAGTAAATTTTCATCAGAAATGTGGTATTTAGGGTTTGTCTTCCAATTATAGCATTGATGAGTTATAGAAAAGTTTACTGAAGAAAAACTGATTGAAATTACTATGATACACTCCAACTTTAAGAGTGTGTCATGGTAATTTTGATTGTCATACCAAGTTATCAATGAATCCAACATACTGAGAAGTAAAAAAGTTGAGCTCCATTTTGTAGTTAACACTTTTTTGTTCTGACACTGCCGAGAGAGATACGATCATTTTAAGACGACAGCTCGAAAATCGCAAAATTCATTAAAAACCTACCCAGAGTGACAATTAAAATTAGCATAACATTTTCTCACAATAGACAAATTTTAACTGAACTCGGCCAAAGTCCATAACTTTTTGTACCGAACCACTTTGATTCAAAAAGTAAAACAATACATTAGTACACAAGTAGTTGATTTAAGAACCAATTATTTACAGTGGGGAATTGTCGACGTTGAAAATTTCCTGAACGAAATCCCCGACTTCGAAGTGAGGACTCTCTTTGGGATGCAGAACGCAAAAGTTTTGCTTATTGACGTTATAAACTTCGTGAATAACGTCGATTTTGCAAGGATCGATTACTCCCTGCAGGTAGCTACCGGAGTTCGGAGACCATTCGGTGGTCTTTCAGTTATAGTCTTCGGAGATTTTCACCAATTACCTCCAAAAGGAGATTGGATATTCGAAGGTGATTGATTTAAAACCATAAGATAATATCTCTGTTTTTGAACTTCCAGATCTCCCAGAGTCTTTCATCGAGAAGCAACTGAAAGTGATACCAAACTCTTCAAAGTTGTGGAATCTGTTCAGAATTGTGGAGCTTCCAGAAATAAACTATCGGGTTATTGATGAAGATCAACAAGAGGTCTCAACAGATATGAGAAGTGGAAATAACCAGGAGGAATTGTACAACTATTTGAAAGAAGTCTGTTTCATTTGTTGGGACCTTGATCAAACAAAAGAGAAAATAGTAGAAGAATACCAACTACTCACCCAAGTAACAGGAAGCGAGAATATTGCAGTGCTGGCTCCATCTAATGAAATTGTGGACGACATTAACTTTTCGGTTAGTTTTCTTAAAAACATCAATTATCAAAGAACACTAACAATTCTTTTTTTACAGTTGGTATCATCAGAATTTGGCGCAAAAAGATTTCCTCCTATACATTCGGACTACTTGGAAAACTGTAAAAATTGGAATGGTGCACAGCAAGACGTCTGGTTGGCTTCTGGTTCTCCAGTTGTGTGCACTGTGAACTATGACGAAACAATCAAAAATGGATCAATTGGACGTGTGGTAGCCTTTTTCGGAGAAGCCATAATTGTTACGTGAGTGTTATCAAATTAAACATGGAAACTAGGGTGATTCAGAACTAGTGCCAAATTAGAACTGAACCATATAATGCAAGTCTTAACTGGTCTGAAGCAGAAGTCTGAACTGGTATGAATTGAAAAAAAATCATTTGATCTAGACTAAATGACTTCAATTCAACCACAAATAGTTTTTCGATAGGTTTTACTGCAGTTTTAAAATGGGCTCCATTAAATCCGGGCGGTTTAAATTAAGTTCTTCTCTGTTTAAAACCAGATTTCTATGCTTCTAGATTCTCCTCTGACACCATTGAAATCTGCCGTCGTCCGTTCAAAGAAGGAAACCGTACGTTCAAGCAATTTCCACTTCGATTGGGGTACGCACATACCATCGAAAGAGCCCAAGGCGCTACTTTCGATGGAATCATTCTTGTTCGCAATGAGACTTGGGATCCAGAAGAGATAAAACGTTGGAAAGAACACGAAGACGGGTATGGTGAGATCTACACGGCTCTGTCGAGAGCTCGAGATTTGCGGAACTGTCGGATTAGTCCTATGAGATTTTTGGAGTTCGACTGTTCTCCGAAAGTCACAAAAGAGTTGAAGCGAATGAGACAGCATTCCCAAGAACTGATTGACTAATTTTTTAGCACAAAATTCATTTTCAATTATTCTTTTTTTTATGCAGCAATTGAAACTATTGTTTCAGTTTTTGATTTGTGTTGAACAGTTACTCAAATTTGAATTATTTTTATTATAGACAGAAAATATGAAGTTTCCAATGAAATAAAGTTTACACGTTGGCAGATTGGTTATCTTCTCTTCCCAAATAATCTTTTCCGATTTTCACTGATCGTTTGTGACAATAAATGCATTTCTGGTCCTCTTCTCCTTTACCTTGAAAATGTCGTATAATGCACTAAAAATCAGTTTTTAGGATTATGAAAACACATTTCAGTAATGAAAAACTCACTTTGTTGTGATAATTCTTTTTACAATTTTCCGTCAAACACCTCGACAGAGGCAGCTGTTCGTAGCAAATGGAACAGTCGTCTGGATCGTTTATGCCTTGAAGATGACTGTTTTCTAGTCGTAGCTTTTGATTTTGATCAGTTGATTCTTTCAGTTGAGATTCAAGTTTGGTCATACGAGACTCCCAATCTGGTGAAGACGCGGGGAAATCAACTTTATTCTTATAAAACATCATATAATCCCACAATCTGAAAACAATCATTTTGTTTTTTCTCAAACTGAAACGTAATTTCAAAACTCACTCGTTTTTTTCTTTGTGGAAGCTTTGAAAATTTTCTTCTAACTTCTTTGAATATTCTTCTTCTCTTTTCCTGAAACAATAAAAACTTGGTTTATTTACATGGTGTCCTAAAAATCTCTTTTACCTGGCTACATTCTGGTTCTCGTTCAACTGGTCGGTAATATTCATAAGATTAGTGTTCAGTTCTTCATTCTTCTTCATTAAATCTTCATTGTTTTTCAACAGCAAGACTGGTACTTGACGGGCACTGTTTGGAAAATTCAGATTTGTCTATTCAAAATTTATTTTTTGAAACTCACTTCTCCAAAATGCGGTTCAAACGTTGAATTTCAGTTTCATAATAATTCACGTTTTTCGCTGTATGTTTTATATTCGATAGCTCGTTGTTTTTCACTTGAAGTTGAGATCTGAAAATGTTGAAAGTGTCACAAGCACGAAACTGACTATCTTCAAAAATGTGAGCCAAACGTACTTAGAAATTTCCAAATTTTCTTTTAACTCATTGACTTCTTTGTATTTTGCTTCCAAATCTTGTTCAGTTTTTCTCAAACGGATGCCAAGTGTTCCATAATTGATTCTCAAAGTTTCGACATCTTTCCCCAGCTGAATCTGTTGCTGCTGAGATCTGTGAAGTATTCAAAAATAAACGTCGTATTCAATATATCTGACACTCACTGCTCCAAAGCATATATTAATTTCTGAATTTCAGATTGTCGGCTCTCCAAGTTGATTTCACACTCTTTCTTTTCGTCGAGAAGTTTTTCATAGTTATCTCGACATTCTGACAGCTGTGATCTAAAAAACCAATACTAGGTTTAAATATCTTTTTGATGAAAAAAAAACGTACTTAAGCAGTCCGTCATCTTGTTTCTCCACCGCCATATTGCATAGATAATTTTTGAAATGATTCAACTCTAACTCCAGGTTTCGAACCGTAAGTTTCAAACTAAAAAATTATAGTTTTGTTTTATTTCATATTATATACAAACATACCTTTCATTTTCTTCTTGAAGATTTCTATGAGAACTCATTTCGAAACCAGGCAACGGAAACATAGAGAATTCAACTGTTTCACTTTTTTCACAACTATAAAGGAAGGACACTAGCCAAATGGTTTTCGCTATCTCTTTTTCTCTGTTTCTTTCATAGTATTTCTGCAATGTCAGTTCTTATCAATTGCTATGTTTTATTTGATCAAGAGAAACTTTCAGCGTACACTCTCGCTCATGCAGTTCAGGCTGACTCAACTTCACACGTTTGATAATCCAATTGATCCGTCAAAAATAGCAGACTGTGTTGGTTTTTCATCTAAAAGTGCGTTAGAAATCAGATAACAGCAATTTCTGATCGACAAGTGCTCTAGAATGATGAGAAGAAAAAAAGTTGGAGGAAAATGGTGTCAGGAACAGGCTTCCGATCAAAAGTTTCATTTGTGGAGAGAAGAAATTGAATTGGAATTGGAAAAAAAAAGAGAAGGGGAAGAATGAAAATGGGAGAATCTATCAAGGTCAAGTTTTTGGGTTCACTTTTATTCTGCTCTGAGTTTGGCGACTATGACGTGTTCTGGAGAGTAAATTTTTCAGTTAAATTTTGTGAAAAAAAAGAATTTTATCATTATGTCTCAAAACTGTTTTGATCGTTATTATTATGAGTACATATGAATAATGGAATGAACACAAGTAAGGAAATTATATATATTACTTTTTACTCACGTCAATGGTACGGAACCTTTAAGTGACTGAAAATACTATCAATGAATTTGGTACTTTTTGCATTTTTTCAGATTATATGAATCGAGCTAGAAGTTTGAACAAAAATGAAAAACCTGGTGAGATAGAAATTATGCTTTCACCAAGATACGGAATGGTATGTTTTGAAACAAATAAATCTACTTTCTTCCAAGTTTCTCATTTTTCTGGATGTCTTCTATTGACAAACGTTTGGCAGTATCCTTTTGCTATTACCTCGAAATGATAAACCTATCAGAATGCTTGTCAGTTCCTTCGTCTCTTCTTCTTCCTTAACATTTTACAACAAGTATCCCACAACAATTAGTAATTCCTACTATCAGTGGTCAATAATACATTTTTATGACTCGGACGTTCATTTGTTCCTCCACTATCTCTGATAATGTGCCGCATTCTTTGAGATAGTTTAATAATTGCACTCCTCCCTCATCTTCCTCTCTCTGATAGTGAGCTAATGAACAAATCATTTGTCATTGTGTCCACTCTTACTTCTTACAACTTGAATGGAACGTTCTTTCTACCAACTTGTATTATGAATAGCAACTGTGAGATTTTGGTTTTTTAACAGACTAACAAAGTTTTCTTCTCATGAAAACCAATCTAAGCTTTGTTTTTTTATTTTTCGAAAGTTGTAAAACGTGCCATTTTCTAATCAATCACTGAATCTTTTTTTGGTCTACGGCATCTTTTCTGGCCTCCTTGACAAGCGCAAGCGGGGAGGCCAATGGCACCCCCTCATTCTAAAGAGCAACGACAAGTTTTGTGAAAGTGGGAGAATAGAAATAACACCAAAAACCAATTGTCGCGCAGTTTTGTGTTAAAGCTCAGGAGAATAGAATGTTGAAGTGATTTGTCCTTTGGAATAGATGGCTGAGTGTCCGAAATAGTTTCAAACTTTTGTTAGGAGCGGTTTTTGAGAGGGTAGGTTAGGTTTTTCGAAATTTTCCCTGATATTGTCATATCCTCTCCCTTTTTATTATTTTTTTTCCCAATCAAACCTTGATTTTGATTTTTGTCCTCCATCATTTTCTTGAGAGCTTTTTGAAGAACAACGATTTTATGACCTGCATTCTGTTGTTTTGAGTGTGCCCTCTTACGCACTCGTCATTTCTATCCTCTACCCACTTTTCATTTGGATAGTATTCTCAGAAACTGGTTTTTGATCTAGAGTTGTGAGTAACTCATTATCTAGATTGATGGTCAGGACTACTGTAGGTTGATGGAATTGGATAGTAGTTCTTGTTTTCTTTTCTCATCGTAGAAATTGGTCCGCATCGGCCCTGTTTTAAAAAATACACTTATTTTTATGACATTTCTTTTATTTCAATTTTTCATCGAAAAAGTGAACATTTCTGATGATTTTTCAGAATTTCCTCTAATTGTGAATGATACTTTTGAAAACTTTACTGTTTTGCAAAAAAGTTCAAAAATTTTCAAAAAAATAAGAAAAATAGGAATTTCAATTTTGGTGACAAGTATCCGGGCTTTCGAATCGGGCTGAAGGCTGAGCCCGGGCTTTGAACAATATGCATTACATATATTTTTTATGTATAATGTTTCCACTTTAATTATGTTAATGAGTTCTAACTTTAAAAATCTTCCAAGAGTCAAACTCTCACCCTTCGCCCAAATTTTCCTGTGGTGGTCAAGTGCATTTTCAAGTGATGCATTTTGATGGTGTAGATCAAAGTGTCAAGATAACAAAGACAAGTTCGTCGGGGTCCGTCTATCCTGTTGGATATCCTTGAAGAACGCGCAACAAGGCGTATGTCATTCGATTACGTCTTTCCTTCCAATTCTTCTAGATATCTGACGGCTTCATCTTAAAGGATAAGTCAAGAGGAGCCGGGGAGACAAAAGAGTAACTTTTGGCATTTCTCCTATTCTTCACGACTTTTTTATGCATGTGTGTGTGTTTGATTTGCAAAAAGGAGTGGGAGAAAGAGATTGGAAGAAAAAGGGGTGTATGTACTTCCTATCTGATTTTGGAAGTTTCGGATTAGAATAAGAAATCCGAAATCCAAAAGAAACTCCAGGGTTAGGATGCTTACTGTTTCCGCTTATAATTTTCTAAAAATTCTGAGCTCTGTGTGACCAATGTGACCACTCCAAAAAGATCAGAATCTATTTTTGACCCGCCCTGCAAAATTGGCTCTCTATGTTCCTTACCCCGTTTTTTTCCAATTGCATTCTATTTCGTGACAAATTACAAGTTTAATCATTTTTGCTGTCTGAAGAAAAACCCGCAAATGTCACTTTTTTGATGGCTGCCCGTTGGTAGTAGTATTCGTGACAGATGAGGATAGGTACGAGGTTTCAGAAGAGAAGTATTTTTTTTTGGATTTTGATCTTGTGACCTTTTATTTTTATATTTTTCTACGAACCCTTTATTTTTGCTCATTAGAATGCTAATTCCGCGAGCATGTGGTTATAAATTCTGGGTTCTCAAAATATTCTAATAGTTATTTTGGTTTTTTCTTTATTTGTCTTCTTAACCTGAAATTCCTGAAATTTTTTAAAACAACAGTTTTCAGATTTGTAATGAAATAATGCCATTTGGAGTTATGGGCAATCGTAAAAACTTAGTTCACCGGATCCTCACGCCAAGGTTATTAAGACGTAATGAAGAGAAGTACAGGGAAACTGAAGCATTGGTCAAGAAGTACAAGCAGCAAAAAGAATGTGTGAGTTGAAAAAAAAAGAATAGTTAGAAGATACCAAATCATTGAATTCATAGTTTTTTCGAAATGGGGAGACGTATACCGGCTACACAAACTGTCTCAAAGTTCCAAATGTTAGTGAATATATATGAACATAAAATTAGGCTTCAGTTTTGCAGTTGACAACATTTTTGTTCATTAAAATGACCAAAGACACTATTTTCACATACTGTAGTTTTCACTGATGGGTTCTGATAGAAAATATGTCAACTATGAAAATCAAGCTATATTTTCAATTCATTAGCACAACATACGGTCATTATTTTAGGAGAACCCTGAAGAGTGGGGAACACCTTTGAAATTTGTACGTTTTAATATCACAGCAGAAATACAACATTCTTCATGACCAGTGCTTACAAATTAATCATATGCATGAGTAAAGAAAATAGTGTATTAGCTTCAAATAACATTGACACTCTCGACAATTATTCATGTTCAATATTTTTTTCAAAATTATTTAATAATTCATTTTTTCAAACCACTCAACATTTCCATTAACTCCTCCCTAGGGACCCTATTCCATCTTTCGTCTCCAATCTCCCATCTTTTATTATTAATCTTTTTTTCTTATTTCAAAGACCTCCGCTTTTTTTCTACAAGTGCATTCCTCTTCCCCGTCCTGCCATTCGTTTCACGAGACCAAGTTGAAAAATGTTAGTCCCAAAAAAGATTGAAAAGGATATCTCTTTTGTTCTGATTTCTTTTCTGTTGGAAAGGGAAGTCGCTAGGGAAAAAAATAGAAAAATGGAAAAACGGACAGTGGTGCTTGCGTTCAAAGTGCAATTCAGTTAGGTGCTGGTTGGATATCGGGTACGGGGGAATGGAAATGGACTAGACTGAATGGTCCCAAGGGGGTCAAGATAAAAATGGAATGTTGGAGTGAGGAAATGTTGAATTAAATTAGTTGACCAGTCGAACAGAGTTCCAAGTTAAAGGATAAAACAATCATTGTGAAAATTACAATTTTTCATTTGATTTCTCGTAACTTTCTGTTTATAAGGTTACCTGACACCAATAATTAGAAAATGTTGTGGTTTTAGGTATTGATCAATATTCTGATAACGCTTCTTCCCCTAAGGAAAAGTATCTTTCATCACTTCATCTTCTTTTCGCAGTTCCATTCTTTTGGGAGACATTTTTCAAACACTTTTTTCACCCTCACTTTTATTTTTAGGGTCGGTGAGTCGTTTTTTATAGCTCCTGACTGACTTCCGACGCTTTTTTGTGCAAGTTTCACACATCACTTTCATGGGGCGTGGGCGTTGGGTGATAAAGTTCGAGGAGTGATAATCAGCAGATTTATACTGAATTTAATATTTGTGGAGGTCTCCTTGGGACTTTGTTACAGAATTCCACCCCTATCAAATCTTCGATTAAGAAAATAATGATTTTTTTTATCCTCGCCATCTTTCAAATTCCTCCCAAAAATAGAAAAAAAACAATTTGATGAGTCAGATTGAAATTCTTTCCTGCAGAAGATATCAGAAAAAAGAGCGCACAGTTGCAAGAGACTCCAACATTCTCCACCCGAAAACGTAAACGAGTCCCTGGTGGGCAACAATTCTCATGGACCTTTCGACGCCTTCTCCCTTTTTTCTACCTAAAAGGGCTCCGGCGGCCAACACATTTATCCATGTCATTTCGAAAAGCACCACTGGGTGGTGGTGAAGATTCTGGATCTTTCGCCACTCGTCGCCACTCATTTTTGAGATATTGTTGCACTTTTTCTGGAGCTCTTGAGCTTCGGTTTTCTTCGGTTTTGAAAAGAAAAAAAGTTTCGTGAATGCAAGAACTTTTATATTCGAAATGTTCTCGTGTGGTGCTCTGAAGCGGCGAATTTCAAGAACACCATACTCTATATTCAGTTTATCATCGGTATGTTTTTTGTCTTCATAATGTGCTGATCAAGTTTCCACTCGTCAGTTTTTGCAAGGAAACAGAATAAAGCATGTTCTGACTTACAAATAGCGGTTTCCAGAAAATTGCAGTGAAGTTTAGCGAGGTTTGAAAAAAATTGATACTGGCTAATTTCGCAGTTTAAAAAAATACACGAGAATAATTAGATTAAACATAAACATATTAAATGAGCGGAGCTGTTTATCAACTCTTGAAATAAAGCAAAAAGATGTACTTAATGTTGACCGAAAATGTAAATCTTCTCTATCTCTATGCAGTGACTAAATTTGAGAGTTCGCCAGGATTTTGGAAGTTTGCCACACAGCTTAAAACTCTGTACTGCATGGAGATAAAATACAGACCTCCATTTTTGTAGTTGATGGCATTTTCGTGTGAGCTCTGTCTGAAAAATGACAAACAATCAGAATTTGATGATTCTCAAATAGTTTTTCTGCGGGATGAAAATAGTTTTGAGGGTGATTTTTTGCTGGACAATAACTCGACACTGTGTTCATATTTCAAAAAAAGCTAACTACAAAAATGGAGATATGTATTTTTTGACGACCTATCCGAAACTTAGCAATACTTTCAACTTTTAAATTGTAAAGTTTTCATTCGAATCAATAGTTTCACATTTGAAATCCCAATGTTTGGATAGTTTTTGATGTTTGGGTTCAGGAAAACTTCTAAACTTTGAACTGAGAAATAAATCCTACAAACCAACGCAACGTGACATCAGCTTTTCCTAAAAAAAAAACCCACACCAATCTCCTAATTGAACTCAAAAATTTCACTGAAATCTCCGACCTACTGGCATGACCTAAGACCCACTAAAAGTCTGGCGCACTCCTATTTTTTTCATCTCTTCCTTTCTTGCCGCTTTCTTCCCTTTTTCACTCCTCGAATTGATAGATTTGGTGAGAAGCCGTCGACAGACTGGCCCAAGACTCCGCCCACCCATCATCTGACACCAGGGGCCAAGAGAGTGTCTTTCCCTTTCTCTTTTTGAAAAAGAGTTTTTGTTTTTACGGAAAATCCGGAACACTTCATTTTTTGTGAACATTTGGAATTCCAAACTACTATTTTATAGAAAACTTTTGTATTCTCTCAACTGAAATTTCGAAAACTATGCTCTAAATGGTATTGAGCATCAATCCCTCATGTGCTCCGCCAAACTACGAGCAAGCCCACAGTGCTCAAGACCTGCAATTACCAATTCCTGTCAAACGGAAAAATTCCGTTTTGGCAGATGTGTCACGAACTTTTGCAAGAATGTCTAAGGTAAACTAGTTGTGCAGAAAAATTAGGAAAAGGAGGAAGGAAGAAGATGAAAAACTAAAACGTGTGAGAAATTGAGAAATATTTGTGTGATGTGATGTCTCTGGGGAGCTGTTAGTCAAGCCTCTTCTTTCAACAAGTTCAAAATGGCAAAACTTTTTTTTTCATTTTCGAGTTCAGAACTTTTTTCTTTAAAAATGATATTTTTTGAAATGTAAACTCAAAAATATGATTCTGAATCGAAATTCTGGGAATAGCAAATTTGATCTTCCACCTACTATTCGAATATTCATTTACAATGACCTGAATACTAAATGTGTCCAGTTTTCTATTTTTCTTTGAACGCTTCTATTTCTTTGTTTATAGAAAAGTAGTATCTCAAAGATTTCGAGTACTGGTGACCCCAAGGGTGTTCGAAGAATCAAAAGAAACAGAAACAACATTATATTTTCATGAATAAATAATAGCTATCGAGGGATTAGGTCAAATATGACGAAAGCAAACAAAAACAAGTCGGGTGGCTCAGAAAGAATTGTTTTAATGTAGATTTTTTCAAATTTCGAATCAATTATTGGTTTACAGGATGTCGGAAAACCCTTTGCCGATGATTCACCCCGTAAAGAAGATGAAGAAGGTACCGGAGAGCAAATCCAACATTCTGTTCGAGTTTTCTGTGAGCAGACTACTTTTCATGGAGTTAACATGGTTGGCACAATGCCAAGAAATCCATTTTCACAATTTCGTTTTAGATTTTCACAACTGCTTTATATTGGGTACGTCTCCTCTGGATCATTGTCAGTTTTGCATGCATCGGACTGTGTTTGTACTCATTTTCACATATCAAGGCGAAATATGACCGAAGAGAAAAAATTGTGAACGTGGAGGTCAGTTTACTTGAGAGTGTTTATATTAAATTATTTTTTCAGCTTCAATTCGAGTCCGCGCCATTTCCAGCTATCACCGTCTGCAACTTGAATCCGTTCAAAAATCATCTAGCGAGAAGTGTTCCCGAAATTTCCGAAACGGTTAGTTCAAGAACCAAAGATCCATGTTCCTAGCGTCCAGGTTGTGGTAGAAATGGACAAATGAATAAGAAATGAGATATTGGTCTCGTGGAACTAACGGATTTGTGAGAAGCAGATGGACATGACAGAAATTGTGTCAGAATATTGGAGTGGAAGGGTCAAAATGTTGCAGAAATGTTGTTAAAAATTTTTTGAAACAAATGTTGAACTCCACGATTCCTTGATGGTCCCAATATCAATTTTCCAGCTCGATGCCTTCCACCAAGCCGTTGTCTATAGTAATGACGCTACCATGGACGAGTTGAATGGTCGTGGCAAACGAAGCTTAAACGATGGCCGTAAGCATTCATTTTTCACTTTTTAGGCTTTCTGACAAAGGAAGGTCAATGAGTTCTGACAAATTGTGGAATGATGATGGCTCCTAGGGATTAGTTTGACGTTTTGAAAAAAGTGGCTAAAGAAGAGGGAGAGGGTTAGAATAGATTGGTTTGTGGTTTAGAATATAGGGTGAAGAGAACAAAAACAATTTATATTTATATATACATACCTATGAAAAAAATATTTTATACATTTATACAGTACTGGTCATAAAAAATGCAACAATTAAAGTTTTTTGAAAATGGTCAAATTTGAGAGTGTGAGACGGGCTCCCTGAATACCTAACAGTATCAATTGTTTTTTGAATGTATAGATCACAAATAAAACTTCATTTTTGTAGTTTTCAACTTTTTGTACGGGCACATCTCAAGAACTTATGAGACCGTCAATATAAAAAAGTAAAAAGTCTCAAATTTTTGCTGAGCAACAATTGCAAGAAATTTCTTCATCGATTGATAACTTATTAGAATGTGTCCGTACAAAAAAGTTGTCAACTACAAAAATTAAGCTCTGGTTGTGATAATTACACTCCATAAACCATCGATATGGAAATAAAATCAGGAAGACCGTCTCACACCCACAAACGTGACTATTTCTAATATAAAGACTGATAGAGTCGCATTCTTTATGTCAAGTACTGTAAATTTATATGAAAAAAATTATATAGATGCGTGAATTTTCATAAATTCATGAGTCAAAATTCATTAAAATTTATAACATCATAAATTTTCAGCGTCCTTCAAGTATCTCCAATATGAACCAGTATACTCCGATTGTTTATGTGTAGCCGAAAAACAGGAATGTATAGGTATTCATTACACCCTGATTACTCGCACCTATTACATCTTTTCAGCCCAAACCACTATCCCGAAAAGTCTGGAGAACGCGTGTATATGTAATTACGACCGACAAGATGGCAGTGCGTGGCCCTGTTATAGTGCTCAGTATGTTCTCCCTCTCTTTCTTCCCCTGGTTTCTAATCTCCCCGCCAGATTTAGAAGATTGTAATTTGTTTAGCGTCCCCAATGTGTTGCTGCAAATCGAATAGTAAAAGTGTGAAACTTGTCATTACAGAACATGGGAGAAGTCGATATGCCCGGAATGCAATGATATTGGATTTTGTAATGTGCCGAATACAACGGGAAACGGGAACATTCCTTGTTATTGTCAATTGGTGGGTTTTGACAAGAAACGGGTAGAAATAACTATCTTTACCTATTTTAGGCTATGGGTTATTGTGTATTTATGCCAGAGAGTCGTGTTCGGAGAGTTTGGGAGTTTCAAGGAAATAAAATTCCGGAGAAAGGAAGTCCACTACGACGAGAGTATTTGGAACAGCTCACACAACTGGGTTACGGTAACATGACGGATCAGGTGGCAATCACAACACAGGCTAAGGAAAAGTGAGGAATTCAAGATGTGGGCAGTGAGAAATTGTAAAATTCTAACTTTCAGAATGATTCTAAAAATGTCGGGACTCCACCCTCAACGGCGAGCTGCACTGGGTTACGGTAAATCTGAGCTGATAAAAATGTGTTCGTTTGATGGTCAACAGTGTAATATTGAAACTGAATTCAAGTATGTTTACCTTTTTTATTGAGTTTGACTTCACAGTTTCATTTTTTTAGATTATTCATCGACTCATCATTTGGAAACTGCTATACCTTCAATTTTGACCCAAAGAAGAATCTAACGAGTAGCAGGGCTGGACCAAGTTATGGTGAGCTTCTTTGTTTTTTTTTTAATCTACTCATAAAATGTATTCTAGGACTCCGTCTTATGCTCTTCGTCAACACTTCTGACTATCTTCCCACTACTGAAGCCACCGGTGTCCGATTAGCAATACATGATAAAACTGAATGCCCATTCCCTGACACGTTCGGTTATTCGGCACCTGTCGGAGCTATATCATCTTTTGGTATCTCTTTGAGAAAAGTGAATCGTCTGCCTGATGGAAATTGTTATAATGAAGACCGTCCGCCGCATAACTATATATACAAAGAGTATAAATATGAGCCAGAGGTATGATCTATATTTTTGGATTACCTATTTTTGCTACTTAGGGTTGCTTACGTACCTGCTACCAGCGTCGAATAATTCTGAGGTGTGGATGTGCAGACCCTCGTTTCCCAAACCCCTGGCGTCGTAGTCCTTGGTGTGATTCAAAGAATAGCACCATTTGTAAGTTATCTGTAGAAAAAATTCCTACTTTTTGAAGTTTCAGTGACCTGTCTAACTGTCGAAGGTGCTAAACTATCATCTTCTTTCAAACACCAATGCAAATGCAGTCATCCATGCCAACAGGATCAGTATACCACAACATATTCAGCTGCAAAATGGCCGAGTGGAAGTACGCAAGCTCATTGTGACAATCAGTCAAAGGATTGTAATAGGTATTTACGGTAAGTGTCTTTTTTTGGTCTTGTAAATGTGGAGTGTCATGTTTTCAGGGAACATGCTGCTATGATTGAAATTTATTACGAACAAATGAGTTTTGAAGTTCTACGAGAGTCTGAATCATACTCTTGGTTCAATCTTATGGCTGATATGGGTGGTCAAGCTGGACTGTTTTTAGGTGAGGCACCAATTAAATTTGGTCTTCAAGTACTAAATTACAGGAGCAAGCATTATGAGTGTGATTGAATTCCTGTTCTTTGCGGTTCGAACATTGGGAATCGCGTGCAAATCGAGACGGTGGAAACAGAAGAATGAATTACTGCGTGCGGAGGAGTTGAGTGATGCTGAGAAGGGGACTAGCACAAACAATAACGCATGAGATCTCGGTTGACTTTTTTCTGATTTGTGAAATTTTGAATTTTTGGAATAAACTGGTTTGATTTAAGAAGAAATATGAAACAGGCATAAAAGTTGAAATAATCAAAACAATTTCTCTGTCAAATTGGCATTTTTGGGAAAAGCGATAAGAATTTGACGCTGTACACGGTGCTGGACTATAACTCACCAGAGAGTGTCTGCACAAAAAAGGTGTCAACTACAAAAGTGAAGTTTAACATTTTATCTACATGCTCATTTAAGCAAAACAATTATCAGTTACACTGTGACATGGTTTCAAAGTATTGAAATTTGTAGCAAAGACTGACCTTGTAACCGTTATCGCTATTTAATCAGTTCAGACTCAATCTTGCTACTAAACAGTATTTGAGAAGTTTGCCCGATTTGATTGATTGATCGGGGAAAATATTACAAGCGCGATCCCTTTGGCGATTCATCTTCAACTCGTCACATCACGATGTTCTACAACTACTACTTGTGCTCAATTTTCAAGCTCATACCAGCTCGATTCCCCAAGATTCATTGCCTCATCCAATAATCCCTAGCGGCCATGGACGAGGCGCAGTGGCCGAGGAACCCAATTAGGAAACGCGCCCCGGTGGACCGGTGCCAAAACTTTATTCAAACCGGCAGCGCCAACTTTCTCATATCCATCCGGATTTTTTTGGCCTTAATATTTTTCCTTCAACTCACTTTTCACTTTAAATTTTACTTTTTTACTCTCTTCATAAAGGAGAGGTGAGTTTTCATTTCTCTCCAATAAATTGTCCCGACCTGTCGGCTCTAACCAATAAATGACAATTTTTACTTCTTTTCTTTTTCTACCAACACTGAACCACTTCACTACTTGCTCTTCTCTCTACACCGATGCTCTTCCATACAATAAACTCAAAGAGGCATACAACCAAAACAAGAGAAAAGGAAGCCCGACAGATTGTTACTATTCATTGGTATACAAGCATATTTCAAGCACCTCATATGATTTCCCACGTTCTCTCCTCTCTCAAACTTATTGCAGAAAATAAAAAGAGTTTCATTTCCCCAGGGAGTAAGCTCTTTTTCTATTCTTTTATACTTGGCCGGAAAATCACGTACACCGTGAGACATTTTCAAAGTCAGTCATTTTCATTGATCACAGCCAGCTATGTAATTTTCCATCCAACACTACAATAGTATGGATTGTATTTTAAAGAACTCCATCATAATCTCTCTTAATCAGCGATCTAAACCTTCTTACAATTGAAATGAATGTGAAATGGGAATCCGTCGGCACTTACCTTAATATGAAGTTTTTTTTTTCTGGTGTGATCGAATCTAAATCCAATTTTATTATTTTCCCACTTCTCTCTTTTTCACAAATTGAATATTATATTCATATCTATCATCAGTTACTGTGCTCAATTCAGTATAAGAAAAAATGATTTGGTTTTTTTCATCCCCTCAGTGTACCTGAACTTATACGATCTGATCTTAGACATTTTAAATGGGAAAAAACCTATCGATCAATGTCTGATTTAGTATGCATTGCACTTTCTTCTTTCTGTGTGGTCGAAACCGAAATGTCCACCCTATCTTCTCTTTTCAACAGAGAGAGCACCTATTTCATTTTTCTCCCTCAATTCTTTATTTCACTTTATCAATTCCATGTGACTGCCTTGACTGACCGTCACGGTGTGTGTTTTCTCTCGAAGTGTGAAACAAGCAGGCGCGGCTGTTCACAATCAATCACTATTCTCTTTTTCTCTGAGTAACCACTCTCTCACTCTCCGCTCGTTGCAGTGCCCAACGGTTCGCGTAGCGCAGACACTGGCATTCTTTGACACCTCGACGCAATCGGGTGTGCTGGCTTCTCTGTGTCTCTATTGTCGATCATAATAGATTGCATACGATTTCTGGAGAGTATAGACACACACAGAACGCGGGAAGTGACACTCGTTTGAAAACCATCTCGCCTCTCCTTTTCTCTCTTTCTCTCAACATTTCATACGATTTCTGGTGACCACAGGCGATTGTGCATACTAATTCTTGGAGACATAGACATTGTCTTCCCACCTCTCTTATTTTTCTGCTTTCATCGTTCTCCTTTCGATAGTGATCTCCAGATGTGTCTTCTACCTATCGCCCTTGTGTCAACTTTCTTCTTTTTTCTTTTTCTTTGCCATCGCGCACGTGAAGCAAGTGACCGCCGGTCATTATTTTTGTTTCGCTCTCTATCTCTCCGTGTCTAACAATTTTTCGTTTTCTAACGAAGGATACGTTTGGAAATGTACAGCGGAGCTCTGCACTTTTCTAGTTTAGAATTTTTTGTGTTAGTGCTCTCTATACTGATATAACCAGCAATAGTGAATAGGTGGTGCCTTATCCGACTAGTTTCAACTAATGCCTCCGAACTAGTTACTAGTTACTACCGTAATATACCTCTCTTTTCAATATCGTCGATGGTTTCAACAACATTGTAAATTCCAGGTAAACCATTCAAAGCTCGAAAGACCAAAAAACAATGGACGCTCCCCCAACAGCAACTTCTCAACCAGTTCAAAAGGTATGTCGATGGAAACCAGACAAGAAAGACTTCAATAAGACAATTAACACATTTTTCTCAATTTATTGAAACTGTTTCAGAAATACGTTATTTACAGAAACCAAATTCCTATGCCGACTTTTTAGCAGAGCTGCTCGAAGAAAGCAGAGCTAACCGATCTCCAGCTGTAGGACCGGCTGTAAGTTTTGTTATTTTCCGTCGGGTTTTTATGAGGTTTTTTCTAAACTGGCAGAAAAATGAACTTTTTTGGCAGAACTAATCTCACAGACGATTTTTGGCGTTCCTAGCTTCCCGAATATTTTGAGTTTCAGAATTATTAACATGTATATTTTATATCGATCAGCGGATTTACTAACCTCTTGAATTTCAGGAAAACGGTGCTCGTCCAAATCCAAGTGGACCAGCCGGCCAACCCGACCCATCGTCTCTGCCAGTATGTTTATATTTTTTTAGAATTCTCATCAAAAAAACAGAAATTGTGATGTTCATCACATTAGGGAGAGAAATTACGGACATGAAGCGAAAATACAGCGTTTTTTACATGTTATCGAATAGCTGAAAGCAGACTGATGTCATTATCCACAAAATTTTTGACTCACTTACTCGAATCTCTAGTTTGGAAGACGAAAAAATTCAAAATTAGTTACTAGTGGAGCCATTTATCTTTGTGATAAACCGGTTTTTGTTGTATTGCTTCCTCAATAATAACATGAACTCGATTTCCACTACGATAACTTGCATTGAGATGAAAACGAGGCCAACCAATCGAAAACACGTCTAACTTTAAGTATCTTGAAAATTCTGAAAGTTCTTTCTAATGTAAGCATTTTTTAGCAGAATCTAGCCGTACTGCGTCGGATTTTCTCAGGGAGTGATGCAGGACCTGATGCCCATGCCCGTAACGACCGACCACCAGTTGTGAGTTTTATAAGTGTCATTTCTCAATTTCATCCTGTATTTTACAGGCTCCCGCTCCAACAAACCAGGCGAACCGAGCCAATCGAGCACGTCCGCGCCCGGTTAGTTTTTTTGCTTTTATCCAACAAAAATTTTATCAAGTATTTACAGTTCAACTTGGAAGAAGCTCAAAGAGAGGACACCGCCGCCATGAAAAAATTGAGAAAGATGAACAAGGTTGATCCTCTTCTTCATCTGAGTGCACGTAGCGCTCGCAGCCGTGCTCGAAATGAGCCTTACTATGTAGGTTTCTTCACTTTCTTTTCCTACTCAAACTCCTTTTTTGCAGCCAGAGGCCGAAAAGCTCTACCTTCCAATTGAAAATGGATTCCCTCTATACAACTATCTACAATGGAATGTGAGTTTTCTTTTTTTTTGATTCTCAAGAACCGTTTGTTTTTTTTAGAAAAGACACCTGCTTCAATGGACAAAGATGTTCATCAAAAACCAAGAGCATCTTGCATTTATTGAAGAGTCCAAAGTAAATGGGAAACAATTTGAAGATTTTCTCAACTCGAAAAAAACTGAAGGACTCGACCGAGACCTTCGCATGACGCTCATGCAGCATCTGAACAAGGTGAGAAACACCTATCAAAAAAACTGCTCGTAGTTCCAGCATGATTTTTTCTCCCTTCTTCTTCGTTTTCTCCTGTCTTTTCTTATTGATGACTTCCCAGGGTCCCTTCTCCCCTCCTATTGTGCAGTTTCTCGTTATTTGTTCTTACTCTGAAAGTGTCTAACATGGAATGTACTTTCCCTGTTCTTCTTAAACTTTGTCTCCCTGTTTTTTGTCACTTATTTATTCTAGGATGGTTTTACGATCTCTCTTTCCTCTACGCCCTCAAAGCAAGTTTTTTCCCAAGATTCTGTCTCATTTCCCCGTTCTTCTCCTTCTTCTTCTGTCTTATCTTGTTTTCTTATTGATGACTTTCCCCGACTTCCTTATTATGTCATCTGTTCATTCTAGGATGATTTTACGATCTCCTCGTTCCTCCCCTGTCGCAATTTCTTTTTTTATCTTACTCGTTTCTTGTTTTTTTTTAAAAACGACTTTTTGTTTTTGTTCTGTTTTTCTGTTACTTTCCTATTAAGCTTGTTCTCGACTTTCCCATAATGCATTTTCTTGACGTTTTTTTTTCTTTTGCTGCAATAAATCGTCTGAACTAAAATCGGTTATCAACTGTGATTGAAATTCATCTCGTCTAGAAAGTACCCGCAGTTAGCACACGTGGTCATCTGGTCGTTCACCTCTCCTTCTGGCAGACCATCGGTTGTTCTCCTCCCGTTTAGTTCGATAGCAATTATTTTGTTTCCCACGTCTCTTCTTTTTTTTGTATTTACTTTTACGTGTTCAAAGTTCTTCGTCGTCTAAATCTCTCCTCTAGTTTTCTCTCGCACGTTCCTTTCGACTGAAATTGTATTTTCAGTGTTCAAAACGTCATTCATTAAGAAAAATGTGGAAGATATATATCCGATACTCGGTAACTTTAGAAAATGGGGCTGATGAACTTTTCTAACAAATGACAATTGGCGTGATGAGAAGAAGAGAGAAAGTTTTTCCCGAAAACTCTTTTGTAAAGTACCAAAAAAAATAGTAAGGTGAGCTTTTCAAGAAAAAAAACTGTGAATTCTATACTCTATACGAGAACTCTATACGAGATTCACTTCAATGACTTGATGTGTTCCTACTGTTTTAAACTTTCCAAAGTCAAAATCATTCATGTTACAGAACAAATCCAATCATGGAAACGACCGGGGACAAAGCATCTGTTGATATGCGCTATCGGATAGATAATACAAAGAAAGAGGGAGAAGAGGCACAAATTTATATTCAAAGACTACAAATGTACCCAAAATATACGAAATTTCCAAAACGAATCTAGTTCGATTTTTCTCCGTTGCTGTTCAAATGTTGGAAAACGCCTCCACATCATGTCAGTGAGAGCAGGAAAATGAATTCCTACAAGCAGTGAGATAAGAATACACAAATCGGCTTGGTGGAGATTAAAAATCGATATAAATT
This sequence comes from Caenorhabditis latens, assembly GCA_002259235.3. Lineage (NCBI taxonomy): Eukaryota > Metazoa > Nematoda > Chromadorea > Rhabditida > Rhabditidae > Caenorhabditis > Caenorhabditis latens. The sequence continues at coordinate 21,610,902 of CM056097.1, read as the reverse complement.
TAAAAATGTAATGTAGAAATGTAGAAATATGTAGAAATATGTAGAAATATTGTGACAACAGAATATTCCTAACATTTTGTTCTTATCAGGCCAAAAATGCACAATTTTCCTCAGGTGATAACAATTTTTAATACTTCTTCCTCATAGAAAATTTGTTTAAAAAGCGTAGTAATTCGTTTTTTAGTTCATTCTATTTTTCTTCTCATTAATTGCAATTTCTGGTCAAAATGGACACCTTTGGAAAAATAATGAATTTCGTCCCTATTGTTGGAGTCTATAAAGGTAATTTACACACTTGTCGCGTGCAGGGTCGGCGCAAAATCAGAATTATTCTTGGCTCGCTACGAACAAAACTTTGAATTTTTGCCCTCAAAATTTCCGGAAAATTTCAAAAACTTTTGTTATAACATGACTACCGGCTCGATTATTGGCAGAACTGTGACTTTTCAACACAAATAATTTATAGGGATCGGTCATTTCATTGTTGGTGATAAAGAAGGAGGAGTACAAGCACTAAAGGATTCAGTGAAGATTGGAGCAGTTGCAGTCGTAGCCGTTGGAGGTAGGAGTGGTTATTTGCAAAACAGTATTTGCATTTATGCAAATGACTTAATTACAGGAGCGTTTGGTGGAATGGTTATCTCTGAAGCTGATGGGGAGTTTGACATTGAAGAACGTGCAGACGCCGCCAAAGGAATAGGGCAGATAATATCTGACATTTGGAAATGGTGATTCCTAATTTTTTCACTTTTTTACTTTTCCTGTTCTCTTTTCCTGATTGAACTGGCGATCGACTGATATTGGTTATTGTTATTGCGCTAATTAAAATAAAAGTGTTATGATCTATTTTTTAGCCCCTTTTTTCAATGTTTCAAGCAGATCTGGATTGGGACGTTTGAAGAGGCAATTCAATCATTCTATGTCAAATTTACTAGGGAAGTATCCCAGAGTAAAGATGGAGTTACAGGTCGATATATATATATATATATATATATATATATATATATATATATATATATATATATATCACTAGAACGGAAATTTTGCGCTGATTTCAAATCTGTCATCTGTTTTTCCTAAACGAAATCATGTAAAACGTTATTCGGGTTTTGGTGGCTTCTCAGTGCAAAAAGTCATTTTCAACACTCTCAAAATTATCGTTTTTCTTAATTTTTTAAATTATTATGTGTTGTACGTGTTTTTTTCAATCATGTTAGTTGTGTTGTTTGTTTTGAAACCTCAGAAAACTTTCAGACAAATTTTTTCTTGATGTGTCATTTTCGAAACTTAAGAAACTGCACTAAACTTTTTTCTGAAAATAAATCCTGAAATCGAACTACTCCAAAATTATTTTACATTCGAATTCATACGTACAACACAAAAAAAATAGAAGAAAATTAGAAAAACGTTAATTTTGGGTGTCTTGAGAATGTTCCTTTTCACACTGACACTGAGAAACCAAACACTGTTTTTTTTCACAAGATCATACAGCAAAAACAGAATACAGATTTAAAATCAGCGCAAAATTCCCGTTCTGGTGATATATATCTTGACCCGTAACTCTATCTTTACTCGGGATCCTTCTATGCATTTCCCCAATTTTTCTTTTTGTGTGGTCAAATTTTCATTTTTCTGTTCCCCAAACCTCCTTTTTTCATTAGAGCCAGCACCTAATTCATCTTTTTTTCACTTGTTTTCCAGTGTCACTTTACCAATTTGACCGCCCTGACTTACTGATTGCTTTTTCCTCGGGAAGTGTTTTTGTATGTATGAAGTGGAAACTAAGAATCTCTTTTTCTCTAGACCCCTATTTCCAATTCTTCTGGTCAGCAAATAAATAAATAAATAAGGGTTGCTGTGTGCAACGCGTAGCGTACTCTTCTACGTTCACGCATTTGGCTGTCCAATTTTCTGCTCCGTCTTCAGCTGTCCAGTTGTCTGCGTCTCCTTCTCCTTTTTAGCACGTAGGAAGTGTCTCTCGGCCAAACCAACTCGCCTTCCTCTCTCTCTCTCAATATTTCTCCTCTTCTGTCCTTGCAATTCCATGAAGACGCAGACATCGTCCTCTCTTCTCCCTCTTTCTGTGCTGGCCTTTCCACGATTGACATTCGTCAACGTCGTTCGTCCTTTCTCTGTCCGTCTTCCAACTGTGTACGCGAGCAGAGTGACCACCGCTTATTAATTTTGTTTTGCTTTCTATCTCTCTTTTTCTTGCGATCTGTCTTCTTTTTTTCTTTCGGCAACAATTTTTTTCATGATAATCTTTGATTGTGCGAGGAAGTTACTGATTTTATTTAGCAGCTTCGGCGTGTAGGATTCTGATTATTTAAAACGTTTTTTCTCGTTTTTTTTCTTTTCTCCTTTCCTCTCACACGCAGATGACTTCACTAAATTTTTCGAATTCAGGTCAACTTCATCGAAATTTTGAAGAAAAACCAAAAAATGAACGGAGCCGAACTTCCATCAGCACAAAAGGTATATTTATTTTTCTTTGCTTGGCCCTTTTTTGCAGTGAAAACTCCAAAAGTGACTAGCATAATGAATCAGAGCCGTACAAGAAAATGAATTATTCCTTTTTTCTTACAGCCATGTCCATACCTTCAAGAAACAAAATAGATTTTTACAGAACGAAAAGATTCAAGAGGTCGGTCAAGAAGCCAAAGAAGAACCTCATCTCCAAGAGGTAAGTGTCTTTTATGCAAACAAATAATGATTAACACCAATATCACTTTTATCCAAAAAATGGCATTTTTAACAAGATTTTTGATTTTCAGAAGAATGTTGTGGAATCCGCTGCTGCTCCAGCTGCTGCACCACCGCATGCTGAAACCGTATGTTTATTTGTCTTTTATGCTCGTGGCTGCCCACTATATTGTCGAATTTGCCTCAAGAAAGAAAATCCATAGTAACACCCTTACTTAGAAACGTGTACATTTGAAAAAATACAAAAATCGTTGCTTACAGAGAGAAGAAGAACTGGCTCGAATTTTGAAAGAGGTCTTTAGCCTCCCCGATAGAGGTTCGGAGCCCAATGCTCAAAGTACTCCTGTGGTTAGTTCGCTTTTTTCCAAAGTTATAAAAATTTTCTTTATAATATTAATTCAGGCTAAGGTAGCCCCAAAACCAAAGGCTGCTGTCAAGAAGAGGGCTAAAAAGCAGTCGGGCGGAAGAGGAAAACGGGGAAATCGAGGAACTGGCAGAGGCGGGAGAAAAAATTGAGATAATAATAGTACTGATATGAAATTATCATAACCAACCACATTTTTTCCGGGATTTCGTTTCATCTCTCCACTTTTCCCGTTTTATTTTGTCTGTTCTTATTAATGACTTTCCTCGGCTCCCCCATTTTGTCATCTGTTGATTCTAGAATGGTTTTACGATCTTCCTTTTTTTCCTACTGCTATTTTTTATCTGACTTATTTTTCGACCGCAAAATTTGCTGTTTTTTAGAACAAATTTCGTTTCTGCTTTGTTGTTTGTTCTCCCCTTCTATGCATTATGCATTTTCTCGTTTTTTTTTGTTCTTACTCTAAAAAATCTAAATGTATGTTGTATTATGTTTCTCTTGTCGCAATAAACTTATTTTTCGAATTATTTATCTGATCGGGTTATGAAATCAGTTAACCGCAGTCATTAGCATAACTCTTCCAAAAAGTACCTCGTAATTAACACACGTGGTATTCGTTTCCTTCGTCACTTTTCCTTCCAAACCGTCAGTGTTTTCTTATTTTTTGGGTAGATAGCAATTTTTGCCTCTTTTCTCTTTTTGTACTTACTTTTACGTGTCCAACGTTTTTGTCGTCTATTTCTCTGCTTTAACTTTTTTCTTCCGCTTTTTCCAAGGAAATTTGAGCGATAATGCCATGAAGGCAAGGAGAAAGAGTTAGGAGGCGTTTTTTTTTTTTTGAAAAAAGGGAGGAAAATTGAATAATTTAAAATTTTTGAAAACGTTTGTCTTGCAGAGAAAAGTTGTCAACTACAAAAATGAATCTCCATATTTTCTCTACATTTTCTCTACATATTCGAATCTTATATAAAATTACAAACTTTTTGTCAATTAATGGAAATTGAACTGAAGAAAATGGACTCTTCTTCCTTCTTCCATTTCTGCTTTGACACCACGTCTAAATAGTGTCCCCCATTTTTTTTTGTCGTTTCTCCTTTTTCTCTCGTTCTCCCTTTCTCTCACCTCCATTTCCTCCCCCTCTACCTTCTCTCAATTTCATTTCAATTGTAATATTAGTGTTCATTGAAGTGTCTTATCTAACGGTAATCTTTTCCTACAGGGAAAAAGAGGAAAAACCCCTTTTTCTATTTTTATTGATATTTTTGTTTCAGTAGCATCAAAACAATGTTTTCATTTGAGGAAGATGTTCAATTTTTATCTCGCCAAAATATTTTTTTATACTGATGAAGTTTATTGACGTAGTTTTGAAAAATGAAATCAAAAAATGCATATTACTATAAGGTTGGTTGATAAAATGAAGTTGTTAGCTGCACAGTCAGCAAATATTCTTATCAATCTAATGTGATGACCGCTGCAGTAAGTAATACGTAGTCTTCTTAAGTTTTTTCTAAAACTTTTTTGTTCTGCTTCCCAAAAATTTCAAATATGAATTTGCATTCTATCGCGCCATTTCTCTTTTCTCTTCGACGAAAACTGCCGTTTTCACCGTTTTTTCTCTCTCTGAACCCTCCTCTTCCTCTCTTCTAGCCCTTCCCAAACGACCATTTTCCCCCACACCATCCATTTTTCTTTCTCTTCCTACGTCTCTTGGTGGCCTGTAGTCTTTTATCGTGGTGGTCGCAAATGACACGACTACTCTCCGAATAGCACACCCTCTCCCTGTCTCATCTATCTGTTTGGCGGTTGCGTTTCTTTTTTGAATGCCTTCGTTTTTTTTCGTTTTTTTGGTTCTTCTGTATATAAATTGCTCCATTTAATGCTTACAGTACTTGGCTCCGTCAGTTCTTCACTTCATCTCTCGAAAATGAGCAACAACCAGCAATCGAACTCTGTACCATGGTACCCAGCAAACCGTCGTGTAAGTTTTTCGGTTATAGGTAGTAGCTAGGGCCAGAATTCCAGAGCGTAGAGTAATTATCAAAAAACGAATAATTATCAAATATGTTCTCAATTCTGGCATTAAAGGCTTGCTAGTCAAGAAAACGGGGACATAAAGTATTAGTATATTTCCTTCTGACCATTTTCTCTCAAATACAAATTCCTAGTGGCAAAAAGCGAGTAGTTGCTCAAAATAGATTCTGAGCTCTCCCTGGTACGTGATATTCCTTTTTTCCTCGACCATCTGTTTGTCATTTGATGGACAGGACCGAGGTAAAAATTCTGCTGACCCGGGAAAAAAGTTTTCGAATACTTTTTATCACTAAATTCACTATAAAACTGCTTGAATTTGTAATTAACTTGCATTATAGCTCAAAATGTCTCAAAAACTCGTTTTTCGAAAAAGACTGTAGAAAAAACAGGTTTTTTGAACCGGGCTGGTGACAAGTATGCTTACAGTGCCGTGCAGTGAAGTATAAAATGTCACCTTCTATAGTTAAAAATAACCAATTCTGAGAGGTTGTTACGGTATCACTGATTGTTCAGCAAAGTATATGTTTCTTTCTTAAAATGACTATAACTCTCTAGGGGATGCTTCTACAAAAATGTTCTCAACTACAAAAATAGAGCTTTACCTCTACTGTGTATGACTTATCTATAATTTACATTGTGAGACAAGAAGTGATACCGTAACATCCTCTCAAAATTGGTCATCTCAGCAGAACCGTCAATCTCCAACTAATGGAGCAACCAGAATTATGCCCTATAATACTACCGCCGGTAACTTTTTCGTTTTGTTTAGCTAGGGTTTGAATGTGCCAGAACCTTACGTAGTACGGGTGTGGGAATTCGTCAGTTTACTTGCTCAAAACCATATTTGAAAAAATAAAATGAGCTACTCACTAACACTGATATTAACCAATCGTGAATAGAGCATCCAATCAATAGTTTTGTTTTCAGGAACATAACCAAAACCTGGTTCATCTTGCTGGAGCAAACGAAAAAAAGACATCTGGTTCCAATCCTGGCCCATCTTCCTCGGCCGCAACTCACCAGGTAATTTTTTGTTATGTGTAGATAGGGCTAGAATTCCGCAGATAGAAAAACGGATATTTTGATGATCGATACATTTTTTGCTCACGAGACCTGGTTTAACTTTCAAAAGGAAACTACACAATTAACTTAAAAAAACTAATGATAAATTGCTTGCCTATTTTTTTCTTCCAATCAATAGATCTATTCGCAGGCACACATGCATCGAGTCTCCTCTCCATCAACTTCTTCAACTCAACTCCCCCATCTTCCTTGCACGGACTTTCCTTTTGGAAGTTCCAGGACCACTACGGTATGGAAAGTCTTCAAACAAAACTGTTACAAGCATTTTGAGCTAGGTTACAAGGTTCTTCTTCTGGGCAGTAAGCAATGGAAAAAGTAAAGACGCGTTTGCTTGCAAAAAGAGAAAAACTATCAGACTCAACCTGCAGTGCAAGAAATATTTTCAAAAAGCAGTTTCATACCGACACAAAATGTGTTCCGTTTTCAGGTCCCTCCGGACGATGCCGCCATGGAACAGCTTTCCTCGTCAAGTTGGGCACTAGCACTTCGTCTTCCACAAACTCAGAAGGTAAATTATGTTTTTGAGTCAAAGACTAGTAGGTGTCTGGATATCACATGTATATTACATGTACATGGTACTAGTTATCAGTACTAGGGAATAACAGTTTAAGTCTCTTCAAAGTCATACCAAGATTTCAAAAATACCGATTTCTGTATAATAATAGTTTCCGTCGTGCTGCGTTAGAAATAAAACATGTAAACTTGATTTCAGCCATCGACGTCTTCCCAGGCATCAACCAATGATAAAGTGGTGAGAAGAGGACCAAGAAGCTGTTCTGGATCCAGCAGGCAAGCTCATCAAGATGCGAAAAAAGTGCCAGCTCCAGAGGAAGAGGAGCCTCCAACGGATGAAGATTTGGAGCGCTCTGTCTTACCGGTAAGTTGTTTTGTTGTGCTAGTGAAAACGGACAGAGAACACAAAAAACGGAACACAACGATTTTCATGACCATTTCTTCACCGACACAAAATGTATTCCGTTTTCAGGTTTCCTTGGACAATGGCGTCCAACAACTGCCTTCTAACTCGAATCAGGGACAAGCTGTTGGACCAGTGGTGAATTTTTTTTTGAGTCTAGGGCTAGTGGGTGTCTGGATATCACATTCATGTCCCATATGAGTAGTAGGGAATACTAGTTGCTAGTCTTTTCAAAATCCTAGCGATATGTCAGAAATACCGGTTTTGCAAAGCAATGCTTCCCGCCGTACTGCACTACACAAGGCTTAGCCATGTGCGCGGTGCTAATCAAGCTTAACTGAATTTAACTTGCTAAAAGTGTGATACTTTCAACTGCGGTGTAAAAGTCTCAAAACAAAACTGTTATATGCATTTTGAGCAATGTTACAAGGTTCTAAAGTTTTGTGCCTGGGGTCAGGGGATATCTTCTGGAAGAAAGGGCCTCCAGGAAATGATTTTTCATGACCACTTCGATACCGATACAAAACTTTTCTCTGTTTCAGGACCTTCGAATGCTGCGGGACATGTTGGAAGTTCTTGCTCCTTCACAAGTTCAACAGGTAAATTATTATTTTTTGATTCTAGAACTTGTAGATGTCTGGATATTAAATGCATATCGTACTCACAATAACTTCTAGTAAATAACAGTTTAGGCTCTTCAAAAACAAAGAAAGATGTCAGAAAGACCCGTATTTGTAGCAGTGCTTCCCGCCGTATTGCACTAGATGAGACTCAGTCACGTGTGCGTTGCTAATCAAACTTGACTGAATTTAATTTGCTAAAAGAGTGGTACATTAAACTGCGTTTTGAAAAGTCTGCCTTTTGAGAAGTGAGCGGAGAAACGAGAAAGGCCCTTTGGCTTGGAAAACGTGAAAAGCTATCAAAATGAACCCGCAACACAGAAAATGACTTTTCATGACCACTTCGATTCCCTGTTTCAGGACCTTCCACAGTTGCGAAAACAGTTGGAAGATGGACCCCAAAGTCTTCCAACCACCTCAAATCCAGCAGCATCGACCTCCACTTTCAACAATCTCCCTCAACAGGTAGTCATTTTCATGAATCTAGGACTAGTAGGTATCAGGTCACCACATGGACATCCCAGTAGGTGGTACTCGCTACAAATTCTAGGAAATAACAGCTTTTTAGTTTGAAGCATTTTAACCTAGGTTACAAGGTTCTATAGTTTTGTAGCTGGAGTTTCAGGCTATACTTTCTATAAGGACAGATGTAAGGCAGGACTTGGACCATTTCTGTACCAAAACAACATTTATCTACTTTTCAGATCCCTCTGGTTGATGATGAAGCCAGGAACCAGCCCTCCACGTCAAGAGCTGGATCAGCACAGCCACCTCGAACTATGGTATGTGATTTTCAAGATATAAGGGGTAGAAATTTTCTCCGTATCACTTGCCTATCCCAACTAGACGGTATTTGCTTTGAATTTGAGTTTCATACAGTACTGACAAGAAGAATTAAGTGTCTAGCCTTTTTATGTAAAAAATAGTCAGTTTTGAAATCCACACAGAAATGTCAGACACAACGGTTTAGTTCGAATAGTTTTCCTAAACATTATTTTTATCAGCATAATTGAAAATTCTTCGAAACCACTTCTAGTCTAATTGGGTTCCTTTCAAATAGTGATAGAATCGGTGATAATTTTTTTTTAAATAAAAATTCCCGTTTCCAGGTCAACTATAGAGCTCATTTGACTAACCACGCAGCACTTTCTGCCGCCATTCAAAGAGAGAACTGGAGTGAGGTAATGTTTTGTTCAATGATAGAATCTTTTAAAACCCGAGAAATAGTAGATTACCTGAATATCATACATTTCCATTTTATCAACAATTTTTTGTTCTTGTATCATCTGTATACTTGAATTGTTAAAACTACAAGACTAACTGTTTTTTATTTAAAAAATAAATGTGAATCCGTTTCCAGAAAACCCCGGTTTACAAGATTCTCCATACGTTGGTTCCTGCTTCATCTGGAGAAAGAAGCTCGAGCTCACGGAACGGCTCCCCAGCTCCAATTCCTCGAGCCAGGGTATGTTTTGGAATAACGTCTGTTTTTACGCAGCTATCTCATCATGTATCCTAGAATGTGATAGCTATCATAAATACAATATGAGCCATGACAACTTTGGGTACCTTTCGACTCAAGATAACTTTTTCTTCTTAAGTTAATTAGGTTTCTGATCGAAATGGTTGGACGAATCAAGTAGAAGTTTCCGGTGATTCAAACTGTATTTCTTCAGAATCCAGTCAATAAAAACTTACACGGAGCAGTGGCAGAGGTTTTGAAGGCTCTCGAAGAAGGGAGAAGAAGAAATAGAACACCGCCAACAGATGTTGAAATGGCTGCGAAATCCAACCCACAGCCGACTCAATCAAGCTCATCCAATGTCGTAAGTTTGTTGGTTTTCATTATCTAGTTTTGGTATACCGTATTCCGTCTGATAGAAACGTTTTTCCTATAGACGCGACCTTCTAACAGAAGCGTACTCCTTGATTAAAGCGCACCCACCAAAAAAGTAATAGTGAATAGATTTTCATTAATTTTTCAGCAGTTTCCCATATCTTTGGTAGTATTTGTTATTGTTATCTGATAAAAATGCTCAGTTAAAAAATAGAAGCACCCCTCCAATAACAACTCATTGGAAAAAGTGAAGAACTATTAGAATGAGCCCGAAATACAGAAAATGACTTTTCATGACCACTTCAATACCGATACAGAAATTTCCCCTGTTTCAGGACCCCCCACAGAGGCGAAGATTATTGGAAGATAGATCCCAAAATCCAACCATCTCAAATCCACAAGCAGTGACCTCCACCTCCAGCACTCTCCCTCAACAGGTAATCATTTTCATGAATCTCATGCTAGTAGGTATCTGGTCACCACATGGACATCCCAGTAGCTGGTACCCGCTACAAGTGTTAGGAAATAACAGATTTTAGTGTCTTCAAAATCATACCGAGATGTCAAACATACCAGTTCTGTACGAAATAATTATTCTCGCCAGACTGCATTAGAAAACAACCAAAATAGAAAACTTGAAACGCATTTTGACTTAGGTTACGAGGTTCTAAAGTTTTGTAGATGAGGTATCAGGCTTTATCTTCTAGAAAAGCATGTTTTAGGGAGAAATTCACAAATTCGTTTCCCAAAGTAATTTTTTGTACCAAAACAACATTGAAATCATTTTCAGATCCCAGTGATTGTTTTGGATGAGGATGCCACAGACCAACCATCCACCTCAAATGCCGCAGCTTATTCTCAGCGTTCACGTGCTCAACCGGTAATATATTTTCTATGTGTAGGGGTTAAAAGTTTTCTGCGTATTACATGCCTACCCCAACTAGATGGTATTTTGTTTGAAGTTCATTTTGATACAGTACTGACAAAAAAATAGAAAGTCTTGCCTTTTTGAATGAAAAATAATCGATTTTGAAATCTACACATTGAATTGTTTGAATCGACTTTTGAGTGTTAATAATTGGGGTGGAGCTTTATTTGAGACAATGTTATGCTTTTACAGCACAGAAAACCGGAAAGATAGTTTCCGTCTTCTGATCTATGTTTTTTTAATTTCAGGCTCAAAAAGCCCAAGCCGAGAATGAATTCGACGATCGTCGAAAAGAAATTCTACGCGACTATCGCGCCGCGGCGCCGGAAACGTGGGAGTTTGTATGTTTTTGCTCGGTAATTTAGAGTTACGCATGAGAATATTACAGGAGTATGGCTTCCCGAACTTCTCCTCCGAGGAAATTGCAGTCATCTATAAAATGCTGGATTCTGTCTTCTTCACATATCAGACCTTCGTGTATAAGGTCTTGGAGATGCATGGATTGGCGGCAGAAATCGAGCAAAATAAGATGAAGGACTTTGCTGAGGAAGAAAGAAGAAAAGAGAAGGAGTACCTCTGGTGGAGAGGCTTCTACCATACCGAGTTTTTGAGGTTGGACCAGGAGCAGAGGTGTCAGCTGCTCCACAAAGACAACCTCACCACACAAAAAGGATTGAAGTTTTTGGAGGAGCGAACTAGGATTCCGACGCAATTAGTGAGAATTTACAATGTTCTGGAATGATATAAACTAGAAACTTTGCAGATAATGGTGGTGGTGGAAAAGTTCTTGATCTTCACACAGCAGTACATCCCGAGTGTATGTTTATTAACAGGAGTTGACGTTTTTCTACTTTCTTATTTTTCAGGCTAGAAATTCATCAGGAGTGATGATCCAGACCGATTTCGGAGATCTGCTAACACTACACTTGTCCCGAAAACAAGAGGAAGATCGAAATGGAGTAAGTTTCTATTGTTTTTTCGTAAGAAAAAAATGGAAAATACATATTTTAGACGTCGGCAACCAATAGAAATGCAACTTTGGAAAAATTCCTCCAAACTGTGGCTGTAAGACTGAGAGAGAGGGAGGAAAACATTGAAGATTCAGTACGTTTTCTGATTTTTGGTAAAGTGAAAACTAAAAAGGGTAATTTCAGATTAAGTCTGCTCTGGAGCAGGCGAGAAAAGCTAAGGAGGTCGAGCAGGAGGCCGAGCAACGGTCCGTTCAATCCATCGATGAGACATTCGAGGATTACGAAAGACTTCTCGAGTCCGGACAGGATGTGGTGGTCAAAATCAAAGTAGCGGAGCCAGTAGACGTGCAGCCGTACACGGTGAGTTTAACATGTTGCGAATTGCATTCCATAATTTTTCCTTCTTTAGACTCTCCCATCCCTCCAAAGGCTCAGACAGCCGTTAGCAGTTTCTTCCCAATCTCAGCCGGTAAGTTTTGCTAGTCTTCGAGTTATACCAACAAATATAATTTTATAAGTTATCAAGCCTACTTTTTCAGACTTCCTCTACCCAACCGTCTCAACCAAAACAGAAAGCAGGACGTCCGCCGAAAAAAGCTGCTCCAACGTCTTCAGAGGTAGCCGGAAACTCCGCAGGACCATCGGTGAGTTACGTGATTAGAATAATTCACAAAGTTCAAATCATTGATAGTATTGTTTCCAAATTGAAATCGTTTCATTGTTCCAGACGTCTACACCTAGACATTCCATTCCTCCCCCAGATGATATGATGTCAGATGTAAGTTTCTTGAAAATAATAGCGTCAAAAGAGAATTGTAAGTATGCTTTTCCATTTTTTGTGTATTTTGGTGACTAGTTGAATGCCAGATATCAAGAATTTGTTTAGGCAGTTCAGATAGAACAACATATAATCGGACACCACAGAATAAAAGAAAAAAGAAAAGTAGAAAGAGATAATTTTTAGTCCTTAACATGGTTACGAACTAATACTGGTTTGGGAGAGTGCCCTAGAGAACTGTTTAAACCGGCTTTGATTCCCTGAAGTCAATCGGTAGAAAATATCTTGGGAGAACCGGCTCAGCGTGAAATATATCAGAAAAATGGAACTAAAGTTACTTTTAATGCAAATTATTACAGGCCGAGCAAAGAAAAGCCACCGCGAAGCGAGGAGTCGGTCGTCCCAAAAAAAATAAGGTATATATTTTTGTTGTATAGAATCAGATAAAGAAAAGCTTGGGGTGAAGGGAAGTGATAATTTCTAGTCCTTGATATGAAGTGCATGTGGAAATAGAGTTTTTAGTCGGTAGGTTGGTTGAGTGACTGTGATGGGGCGTACGCTCCTGTAAGGGGTGATAGAAAAGCAACTTGAAAAGACTTCGACAAGAATTAGTGACGACGCTGATAAGAGCTTGAAGCAGATAGTGAGATATAAGACCGACGGATAGAAACTAGTACTGGTTTGGGAGAGGCTATTAGAAAACTGTTTGGGGAGACTGTGAAGGGTTTTAGCAGGAAACCGGTAGTAACCCTAAGGACCTGGTGGAATATAGCAGATAGCAGTAAATTAAAGAACGATACCCTCACATTGAATACAAATTTTCCATACAAATGTGATAAAATGAGAAAATGTATGTTTCTAAAATAATTTGTGTTTTCAGGGTGCTTGTGTCGTCAAGCGGAAATCAGTAGGTCGTCCGAGAAAGAATGTGGTATGATTTTCCCCATATAAAGTGTGACTTATTGCGTTTTTTTTTTCAGAATGTCTCCATCGGACCTTCTCAGCAACCATGGAGAGCATTTCTGTCGACCGGAACACGTTCCAGGCCTTCAACAAGTTTCGCAAGTGCCGATGGATCCTTGGTGAGTTTATTGAAACTTACATGGGAATGACCCGGGGTGTCCCCCCTGAAATCTTCCCATATTTTGTACACGAGTCATGTCTGCCGTAACTAAGAAAAATCCAAAATTATAGCTGCGCTCTTTGAGGTTTAGGGGAGTTATACACCTTTTTTGAAAAATTTCGAAATTTTCGCTGTCTTCACTTTGAGAACTCGTAACTTATTGAGTTTTTGTGCTATCGTGATGGTTTTAGACTCATATGATAGCCAATAACTCGGGCTTCAAAAATGCCTCTCTGATTGACTACCAATAACATCAACCTGCAAAGCTGTAGCTAAAAGTGTGGAAAAGTCGAGAGTGTGAGGTTACGATAAATGTCAAATTTCGACAATCGGGGAACTGGGGACCACCACCTGCGTACTTCTTACTCCGAGTTATGTCTGTATACGTGTTCAAAAATAGGTCGAGCCTGTGAGTTACGAGAGTTATTTCAGTTTTTCAGAAAATTTCAGCTTTTCCATGTATCCCTATACGTTATTTTTTCAAAAATTGAGTCCCGTTTATATTGAATTTCCTGCTCCAAAAACCTCATTTATGCCTAGTTAATGCAAAATTTCGTGCTTTTGAAGTCTTTTCGTTACTTGGCCATTGTTCGAATTATTTGATGAAAATTGAACGTATAGGGATACATGGAAAAGCAGAAAATTTTCCGAAAAACTGAAATAACTCTCGTAACTCACAGGCTCGACCTATATTTGAAAACGTATACAAACATAACTTGGAGTAAGGAGTGCGCAGGTGGTAGTCCCCAGTTCCCCGATTGTCGAAATTTGACATTTATCGTAACCTCACACTCTCGACTTTTCCACACTTTTAGCTACAGCTTTGAAAGTTGATAATATTGGTAGTCAATCAGAGAGGCATTTTTGAAGCCCGTGTTATTGGCTATCATATGAGCCTAAAACCATTACGATAGCACAAAAACTCAATAAGTTACGAATTCTCAAAGTGGAGACACCGAAAATTTTGAAATTTTTCGAAAAAGGTGTATAACTCCCCTAAACCTCAGAGAGCGCAGCTATAATTTTGGATTTTTCTTAGTTACGGCAGACATGACATGTGTACAAAATATGGGAAGATTTCAGGGGGGACACCCCGGATCTTTCCCATGTTAATGTTTGAGGGGTCGCATTATAGAGAAGGAGGAATAGGGAAAGGGAGAGAGAGAGAAAGAGAGAGAGAGAGAGAGAGAGAGAGAGAGAGAGAGAGAGAGAGAATCAAAAAAATAGCCTTGAAAAAAAAAAGATGACTTCTATTCCTCAAAATGATAAGCTTGATGCTGGGCTAGAATTGGTACTGAGCTCTTATAAGGAATACGCATGTTCCCTGCAAACCTGATAAAATTTAAGAATGTATTGTCTCAAATTATGCGTTATTTAGAATCTCGACGGCATCCGAGTTTCCGCGAGGGACCAGGAAAATCAATATCGTCAAATTTCGACTTTAGAACCCGCTCCAGACGTAAGTCTGATTTTTAGTTGTCTGGTTTAGTTTCTCAATCTATATAATGTTTAAGTATCTCAGCGGGCAGGCGTAAAAGACAAAGACGGAATGTCTAACATTTCTTCTATAACTTCCCTTTTCAACTGTGTACCCAATGAAAAAATAATAAATAAATAAAATTACAATGATAATTACTACAGACCCTCAAAAGAAAAGCAGCTGACCTACCAACTGCTTCAGTCGCCAAGCGAGGTCCACCACCTGCATCACCAACCGTTGCAGTCACGCGAGGAGTTGGCCGTCCAAGAAGAAACAATGGAAGAGTATCAAATGCAGTACGTTTTTTTCATAGAGTGCAAATTTTGGGTTTATTGAGATTTTTCAGACTGTCCCTGTTCCACCTTCTCCACAAAGAAGATCTCCATCAAGGGATGTTATCTCCCCGCCTCCATTCGTTCCAGCAAATGCAGCTGGATCCTCGGTGAGTTAGTTGAAACAGGATTTTCTTGTGTGCATCAACAATATATTTGGGTTTATTGGGACTTTTTTCAGTCTCCCGCTGTCCAAACTCCTCCACCACAACAAAGAAGATCACTGTCAAGAGACGCTGTGTCTCCGCCTCCAGTCACTCCTGATAATGCCGCTGGATCATCGGTGAGTTGATTGAATCTGGTTCTTTTCGTATCATATAAAAAACTACTTTACAGGAACCAACACAGGCGTCACCTACTCAACAATTTCCATGGCGTACATACCAACAGCGAATGATCGACGAGGTAAGAGAAGTTCATAGACATCTGAAAATGTACATGCTCTTCTTTGCAGGATCGCAAGGTGGAGAGATATGCTGACTCGGCGGGCATAGACACCTGGTTTGCAGCCAGAGCAGCCAGAGCAACTGCTGCAAACGCAGAACCAGTGAATGAGGCTCCTCGGGACGGAGAAATGCCTCAGGACGAAGACATGCCACGGGACGATGAAATTCCTCGAGACGAAGTAATGTCTCGGGACGAAGAAATGCTCCGGGACAATGAAATGGGGGCCGCCGAGAGGGAGTCAAGAAAAAGAAGAATTGAAGAAGTAAGTTGTGCTATGGGATTTTGCAAATAAACACAACTTAAACGAATTCAGACTGAAAATGGAGATGTAGCTGAAAATGTCCAACCGCCACCACTAAAACGCCCAACAAATCAAATCGATGACGATGTAAGTTTTCTGAAATACAAATAGAGTTCATCTGGTACATTTGTTCTTGATTTCAGGCATCAACGTCTTCCCAGGAACCAACCGATGATGAAGTGGTGAGAGGAGGAACACAAAGCTGCTCTGAAGCGAACACGCCAGATCATCAAGATCAAGAAGAAGAGCCGGCTCCAGAGGAAGAAGAGGGTACAATGCAAGGAGATGCTGCAGAGGAAGGAGAAGCCCCTACACATGTAAGTTCCAATAATTCGAAACACTTTTATACTCCTAAACTAACAAAACGTTCGGCTCGCTTTCCGGAATCTTTTCAAGAAATGAACAAGCTATAACTTTTTCGATGTTTTCAGTTTATCTGGTACATATGTGTCTGTTTTCAGCCATCGACGTCTGCCCAGGCAGCAACCGATAATGAAGTAGTAAGTGGAGGACCAAGAAGCTGTTCTCCAGTCAAGACGCCATCTCATCAAGACGCCACCAAGAAGGTTCCGGTTGTGGTAAGTTATGTTACTGAAAACTGTCAGAGAACAAAGAAATTAAAGTTTCCGCGGTGTATTTTTAATTTCACACTATTTCAGAAGGAGGAGATTCATGACGACGAATATGGGACCGCTCAGGTGGTATCAGGCCCATCCACTTCGGTAAGTTCTTGCTTTCTTTTTAATTTCTTACTAGGAAACAACGTTTTCTTCTAAAATTCTGAACCTTTTCCAATTATGGTTTCATCATCAACTACTGTATTTGATTCCAGGGACCACGCTCTTCAACCGAAGTGAGAAGTGGCACGGAAAGTTGTTGGACGAGCCGACAAGAGAATGTGAATTTCCCGATTATTGTAAGTGGTGTGACTGAAAATAATCTTTTTTGTATCTATTTTTAGACCTGCATTGTTGTTATTAATTTCAGGTGGTGCAAGGACGGGCTGCTCCTGCAAGCCAGCCTACGATGAGTCTCGCCCAGAGCGCGACGGTGCGAGCTGTGAAAGTCGAGGAGCCAGATGATTTTGAAAACCAAGTGAGTAGTTTGCATTTTAATAAAAAGCGGCTGCGTTCTAAATTTCCAAAACTGAGCTCCCTCTCTTTTCAAAACTTTTGTTATAAAACTAAATACTAGGTATATCGCGAACGAATCCAACAAAACTTTTTACAGATTGAAGAGTCCGTCGTCCCACCAAATGAAGATTTGGAGCGCTCTCCCTCTCCGGTAAGTTCCAAAATGTTGAACTGACAAAATGTTTGCTTTGCTTTCTGAAATCTAGTTGAAAAAAAGGAACGAACAATATCATGAACTGAACTCACGACTTTGTTCTTTCTGTTACCACAAAACTTGCACGGTTTTAGTAATAACAAGCTTATTACCAACACAGAATTCAATAATAAATACAGAACTGGTGCGAAACACCTAAGTAGAGGGCTCAGTTCAAAATGAAAACATAGACGACGCCCACACCATTTGGTGTGTCCGTTCAGAGCCCGACTGATATAAAAACAGTATACAACCTAAGAAAAAGGCAAAAATCTACTAAAAAGATGAACGACGCACCTATAAGGCTAAAAACTAAACATTAAATACCCACAAATTAATCTGACATTATTATTTGCAGAGAAGTGATGAGGCAGGCAGCAGTTCGACTGATCCAACTGTTGCCGAACCAAATGAAGAATTGGAGCGCACTGTTTCTCCGGTAAGTTTCAAAACTTCGATAGAGTTTTGTACTCCAAAACTAACGAAATTGTTCGCCTCGCTTTCCGAAATTATTTTTTAAAAACAATTTTTTTGATCTTTTTTACCGTACAATCTACTGTGAGCTAAAAGAAAATTCTGACACAAAGTTTCTATACCTGGGGCAAATTCTTCGCAAATTTCAAAATTCGTTTTTACAGGAATCAAACAGAGGGGCTATTACTGAGCCCAATGCCATCCATGTTGTGGACGCGGCGGAAGGTGCTGCTCCAGAAGAAACGCCGGCTCCAGAAGAGAAAGAAATGGAGAATCCCGAGGAAGGAGAGGCTCCAGAAGAACAGGAGAATCTCGAAGAAGAGGACGCTTTAGAGGACGAGGAGGATTCAGAAGAAGATGAGATTCCAGAGGAAGATGAAGCTCCGCAGTTCACTGCAGTACAAAGTCGCACACTTCAAGCAATTTTCGAACAAACAAGTAATCCATCTGAAGCAATGCAACAAAATATTGCTCTACATCTTCGCCTCGATATTTTGACTGTTGCCAACTATTTTGAGGATACTCGCCGTCGTCTTGGTATTGAGATTGAAGAGCCGAATGATGTTGATGATGAGCAACAGGTGAACTAGAATTTTCCATCTAAAGTTCTAAGAATCTAACCAAATAATCTTCTAACCTGTAAAATCGCTTTCAATCTCCCCACTCTGTTATTATGACACAGCATCTCATTTTCGTTCAGTTCCGTTAAATATGTTTGCTTCCTTCCCATATGTTTTCAACTAATAATCTAATCCTATTATCAAATTCCCCCTTTTCATCACAATAAATGCGTTTTTTCGTGAGTTTTAGTTGTACTGTGCTAGTGTTAAACTTGTGATATACATGTATGGGATTGGGAGAACGTCTGCACTGCTTTTCGTAATGCTACTAATTTTGCTTGCTTTTTTGTGTGTAAAAAACATCTCCAGTCACCAAAAACTACGATTTCTCAGATGCGGGACATTACACCTCCTCCTGGTAATGATGGGGATCCGATAATGGATGAGGAAGATCATGCTCCCCTTCTGAACACTGAAGTGAGTTTATGTCATCGAAGACCTTATCTGTTTAGAAATGAACAATATGGTGAAAAACTTTTTTGAGTAGTTTTCCGTCTGTGCATTAGAAACAATCATAACTCAGCTCCATTAGCTGAAAACTAGTAATTATCTTATGTTTTCATTAAAACCAAATAATTAGAGCCAAGTTGGTGCAAAACACCCAAATTGAGGAAACAATATTTAAAAAACAGATAAGACGCCCATACCCTCTAGTGTGTCCGTTTAGAGCCACAACTGGAACAGAAATAGTATAATACCTACAAAAGAGGTAAAAATCTACTGAAAAGATAAACGATGCACCTATAAAACTTAAAGGTTTGGAGCGCGCTGTTTCTCCGGTAAGTTCCAAAATTAAGAAACAATTCTGGTCTCCCAAACTAACATATGTTCGCCTCGTTTTCCTAAATTATTTTTTAAAAAATCCTTTTTTATCACTTTCACCGTACTTTGTCAAAATGTGTTTTTTCTGACTTGGGGCAGATTCAATTTAGAACACTATAGCTTTCAGAAAATAGCTGTGGGTTTCCCTGTTATTGTAAGTGGTGTGACTGAGAACTACCATATGGCATAAAACTATATTTTCTGTTTCTATTATTGGACTAACCTAGTTGTTATCAATTTCAGATGGTGTCAGGACGGGCTACTGCCGCAACACAGGCTATGGTGACTCTCGCACAGAGCGTGACGGAGCGAGCTGTGAAAATTGAAGAGCCGGATGAACTTGAGAACCAAGTGAGTATGTTCAACTTCAATAAAAAACTACTGTTTTCTACATTTCCAATACTAAACTCCCCACTTTTCGAAATCCTTGCTAGGAAACTAAAAAAATAGGCATTTTGCAAATTAATTAAATAACACAACTTTTTGCAGAATGAAGAACCATGCACTAGCTCGGCTGATGCTACTGTAGCCCCACCGAATGAAGAATTGGAGCGCGGTGTGTCTCCGGTAAGTTCCTTTTTTGATCACCTTTACCGTAATGATAACTGGATAAGAGCTATATGAGAATTTTTACACAAAATTTCGTGACTTGGGGCAGATTAAATTTAGAATACTCTAGCTTTCAGAAAACCCCTGAATTCTTCATAATTCGTATTTTACAGGAAAATGGAGGAGAGAGCAACACTGAGCCCGATGCCATCCAGGCTCCACTGGAGTTCGCACTGCATCCTGCAAGAGTCCTCTCAGAGAACTGTACGCAGTGCATTGAGAGGGCTTCCGCTGGACTCCTTGCGCTCAGTTACGTCAGCGGACCATCGTCCTCTTTTGCTCCCGAGGAAGAGCCGGCTCCAAAGGAAAAGGAGGCTCTAAAGGAAGAGGAGGTTCCAAAGGAAGAGGAGACTCCTGAGGATGAGGCAGGACCTAAGGATGAGTCAGGTCCTGAAACACCCACAAGCTCCACTACTGAAAAAGGCAGTTCTTCAAGAGTCGAAAGCTCCTCTGAAGCCAAAAGCTCCTCTGAAGTCGACAGCTCCTACGACGCCGACAACTCCTCAGAAGGCGGCAGCTCTTCAGCGAACTCAAACCGTTCCTCACGCTGATCTCCAACAACCGACTACTCCCCATGCTACAAATCGCGCTCATCAAGTAAGTTTTTTTAAACTTCCTAATTCCCTAGTATCAGGGTTGTTTAATTATTATTTTTATTGATATCGTGGTACCGGAACCTGGTTCCTTGACTTCAATAGTGTATAATTGCCTGGCGCGCAATGCGAAGAGCTTAATATTCACAAACTCTTTATCCTGACTAATTGACCTAATTTCAATCAAAGATTTTCCAGACTCCCCAATCCTCGTCTGTTCTCTGAGCGAATACCCCAAAATGCAGTAGCAGCAACCCAAACCCATGAATGTTATTTCTATATAATTTCTAATTTTATCTGTTATATCTCAAATTTGTGTTCCTATCTTTTTTGTTTCAATTTTCAATTTAGTCCTACTTGTTTCTTTTTTCCACTCTTTTACTTATAATAAATCATTTTAATGTATGATAACGATTTTTCTTCTCCTTTTCAGGCCTTTGTTCAGATTTCGTCACACTTCAACTATAGCTCACACTAGTTCTGGACGTTTCAGCTGTAGACGGAAGAGAGTTAGAGACGCTTAACTTCCAGCCTTCATAACTAGGAATGGGGGTACTGTAGTTCTGTATGTATTGATTTTGAAGCATTGTACATGTCAACTTTTCTATTTTCGTAGCTGACACCATTTTGTTATTTCTGGAGGAAAAAGAGTTAGTGACACTGAACTTCCAGACGTTATAAGTAGAAATCGGACTACGGTAGATCCGTATGTAATGATTTCATAGCATTGTACATGTCAACTTCTCTATTTTTGTAGCTAACACCATTTTGCTATTTCTGGAGGAAAAAGAGTTAGTGACACTGAACTTCCAGACGTTATAAGAAGAAATCGAGGTACTGTAGTTCCGTTATTAATAATTTCAAAGCATTGTACATATCTTCTTCTCTATTTTTGTAGATGACAACATTTTTCGAGTTCTGGACAGGAAATAGTTGGAGACGCTGAACTTCCAGACGTAATAAGTAGAAATCGGACTACGGTAGATCCGTATGTAATGATTTCAAAGCATTGTACATGTCA
Source organism: Caenorhabditis latens (assembly GCA_002259235.3). Taxonomy (NCBI): domain Eukaryota; kingdom Metazoa; phylum Nematoda; class Chromadorea; order Rhabditida; family Rhabditidae; genus Caenorhabditis; species Caenorhabditis latens. The sequence continues at coordinate 21,589,523 of CM056097.1, read as the reverse complement.
ACTTCTCTATTTTTGTAGCTAACACCATTTTGCTATTTCTGGAGGAAAAAGAGTTAGTGACACTGACCTTCCAGACGTTGTAAGTAGAAATCGGGGTACTGTAGTTCCGTTATTAATAATTTCAAAGCATTGTACATATCTTCTTCTCTATTTTTGTAGTTGACACCATTTTTCTAGTTCTGGACGGGAAAGAGTTGGAGACGCTTGGTTTCCAGCCAGACAATGTTGCACCGCATAGGCTACCGTTCTACAAAGTTCAGTTCCAAACTACGATTTGAAAGTTGATTCTCTGACTTCCAATCGAATTTCATAAATTACACATTTTTTCTGTCATATTCGGTTTGAATGTTTCAAAAAAATAATGTAATAACTCCAGATTTTTTCTCTTCAACATGTACATTTACCCATTCTCTTTTTGTATTATGAATATCTTAATCAAAAACATTCTCAAAAATCTCTTCTTGCGTCTACTGCCTCTCTCCATCCGTCTCGGTTAATAACATCATCCGTTGCCTAGTTCCTTCTAGAATTCAGTCTACCCTGCTTTTTTTGTAGGTTCATCAATAGCTACTGTTACGGATAGCATTTTTAAGTTCCAACGAAATTGCTTCATAGGTCACGTTGGAGTTTCCGTCGCCTATCTATTTCTCCATTTATTTCTCTCATTAATGTTGACCACAAGAATTTAGGAAAAACAGAGATGACACAGACCCTGCTTCTTCAAATATCTTTCTTCGAAGCATTTTCACTAAACTCACTAATGGTTTGACTACATTTCCAGTATTTGAAATGCACAGGATCATGTGAACTGTAAGAGAGTGTCATGGTATTACTGATTGTCCCACTTAGTAAGTTCTTCTGGATCATATAAAGAAAAGTAGTAGGTCATTATAAAACGACAACTTAGTATCATTCCATTTGGAAGTACTACTTTTGTGGATCTACGTTTTACAAATGCATTTCGAAATAACTGCAATAAAGTTTTTAGTCAGTCTGACTTCGTCCCCCTGTCATTTCCTGAAAAATTGTGGATTGGCTTTTTTTGCACTGGAATGACATGATTCATTAGGGAAACATCTTTTTTTATACGTTACTTACTAGGGAGTGCCCACACAAAAAAGTAGTCAACTACAAAAATGAAATTCTACTCTTGATCTATATCATCTAAAATGAACTTACATGGTGAGACAATCAGTAACACCATGACATGATCTTAAAATTGGACGTTTTCAACAGAAGTTTTTAGACATATCACCATTACTGTGAATGGGCACGTTCATATCCGATTGATGCCATGTACTCGTACCATATATCAAAAATTAGAAAAATTATTTTGCTACAACAAGAGCGGATACGGTGCCAACCCTAAGTCAAGCTTGGAAACGTCAACACGATGCATTTAATAGGTGTTTGAGTGGTGGGTCGGCAATTGGGAGATTCATGTACATATAAAAAAATGAGGCTCATCTCAAAGCGTAACGACTTGTCAGAGACGGACGATGATGTCATTTGACCGTTTAAAATAGTATTTTAATATATTTTCTTTTTCCTATCTTACCACCTCCAAAAATTATATAAACGTAAAGTTTGAAAAAAATCACGGGTTCGAAAGTTTCTCCATGGAAAAAGAAGAAGCAGACGTAATCTAATTAGCATGTGAGGAATTCAACCTACGTAGTGTACTCGGATATTAAGACGCACTCTCTGACTCGTTCGATCACCCATGTTCACCCGAAAAAAGTTGACCATCTCCGATTTGCCTATAATTTTGATCAAAGATAGTATCAAGTGTTCTCAGCAAAATGGGGTACTTTTTGGGCCGGTCCGTCACCTGGGTACATAGGAAAATCAAAAAATCGATATTTTTCGAAATTTTTTCCTGGAGTAGTTAGGAATGAAATCTCAACGGGAGATTATTGTAGACACTATTTTAAGCATTTTTTGTGTTCAAAAGAAAATTCCAGCTCAACACCTTCATTGTGAAATTTTTGAAAATTCATGAATTTTTCGGGTTTTTTTCATGAATTTGTTTTTATCTCGGCAGGGACCCGACAAGACAGCGTTTTTTATTAAAAATTCGAAATCTACATAAAATTTGGTATTGGATACATGTTGTCCCTACTGGTATCTCTATCCCCAAAGAACACTTTTCTCGGGAAGTATGAGAAAAACAGCGATTTCAGTTTTCGAGCCCTTCCGGTAAATCAGTTTTGATGTTTCAGAACATTGGTTTTTTGAGTTTTTTTGTTTAGTCATGTCATTTTATTTTAGTCCCAACACAGTTTTTGATCATACCATTAAAAAATCTACCAAAATTGGAATTTTCGAATTTTCGAAATTTTTTCCAGAATTGATACATTCCAACTGAAATATTAAGGATGGCATTACTTAATTAGGAGAATATGATTGAAACATAGTTTAGGTTTATGAAACAACCAATTTCCATTATCGGGTCATCTGTAATTTCCGTTTTCATGATGAAATTCAGCGAAAAGTTCGACTAAGGAAGTTGATGAAAAGGAACTTCATACTTGCAACGTTATTTGACAGAGGACTGTGTTGAAATTAATGTAAAAATTAAGAACACTACAGAAATCGATTGATTTAGCAAAATTTTCAAGAAAAACATTAAAAAAATGAGACTCATACATGTTCAAAGTCTGGCCTTTTGTGAAAGTCAAAAAAGTTTGTTTTTCTATTTTTTTTGGGAAATTTTGCTAAATCAATCGATTTCTGTAGTGTTCTTAATTTTTACATTAATTTCAACACAGTCCTCTGTCAAATAACGTTGCAAGTATGAAGTTCCTTTTCATCAACTTCCTTAGTCGAACTTTTCGCTGAATTTCATCATGAAAACGGAAATTACAGATGACCCGATAATGGAAATCGGTTGTTTCATAAACCTAAACTATGTTTCAATCATATTCTCCTAATTAAGTAATGCCATCCTTAATATTTCAGTTGGAATGTATCAATTCTGGAAAAAATTTCGAAAATTCGAAAAATTCCAATTTTTGGTAGATTTTTTAATGGTATGATCAAAAACTGTGTTGGGACTAAAATAAAATGACATGACTAAACAAAAAAACTCAAAAAACCAATGTTCTGAAACATCAAAACTGATTTACCGGAAGGGCTCGAAAACTGAAATCGCTGTTTTTCTCATACTTCCCGAGAAATGTGTTCTTTGGGGATAGAGATACCAGTAGGGACAACATGTATCCAATACCAAATTTTATGTAGATTTCGAATTTTTAATAAAAAACGCTGTCTTGTCGGGTCCCTGCCGAGATAAAAACAAATTCATGAAAAAACCCGAAAAATTCATGAATTTTCAAAAATTTCACAATGAAGGTGTTGAGCTGGAATTTTCTTTGAACACAAAAAATGCTTAAAATAGTGTCTACAATAATCTCCCGTTGAGATTTCATTCCTAACTACTCCAGGAAAAAATTTCGAAAAATATCGATTTTTTGATTTTCCTATGTACCCAGGTGACGGACCGGCCCAAAAAGTACCCCATTTTGCTGAGAACACTTGATACTATCTTTGATCAAAATTATAGGCAAATCGGAGATGGTCAACTTTTTTCGGGTGAACATGGTCAGTTGATCGATGCTCGATCGACTCGGAGAGTGCGTCTTAAAAACCTTTTGGAGAGGTGTAACCACCATACTTTAGTATTTCATGATGAAAAGAGCTATTTATTCTCTAGTTGTTGTTTTTCGAATGTTGCTATGGATGAAAAGAAAAATAATTCTTCTTGTCTATCTCATGAATTTGTTTTCTTAAGACTTCTACTCAGAACCATAGTCAATTCACTCAAAAAAATGCAATTTTAGGACTAGTTACTTTGACATTCAAAATGACCAAGTGTCTTAATACAAAAACTATTTTAAAAGAACAAATCACCTCATCGTCGGTCTCTGATAAGTTGTGACGCACAATGATGTGTCTCACTCTTGTCTATGTACGTGATTCCGACCTGGTCGCCGACCCTCCATTCAAATTCCCATTACTTACCCTTGTATTGACCTTTCCAGGCTCTGGAGAGACTTCGCACCTTCCCCTCGCTCCTTTCCCGCTATGGCAACCGACTCCATTCGTTCATGAAGGAGACATCACGAGTGATTTGAAAAAAGATCATATGAAAGGGAAAATTTTGGAACCAGGGCGATAAGAAGAGACACCGCAAGCTTCTTATAATATTTGCAGCTCCAATGTCTAAAATTACATCAAGAATGATTTCAGAAAAAAAACATTCATCTTTAATAGCTACGTCACTTTAAAACGCTTCCTACAAATATCCAGGTCTCTTTCACTTCCCGAGAGAAGGAATTCTGATACAGCACATTTGAAAATGTCTGATCCAATTGTAAATAAGTTTTTGGAAGGTTGACCTGCGTCATCGTAGCCCTTAGGAAGTTGTAAGTATGTGTCTCGTTATGTTGTGTATCACTCAGTCGTGTACCACCCAGCAGACCTCCACCTGCCGCGGACTTATCTCGTCGCGTCCTTTCCCTTCCTTTTCTCGACGACAAAGATTACGGGAAGGTGAATATGTCTGGGATAATTTGCATTTGAAACTCAAAGTACAATCCAATAAGCAGTAATGACTTCAACCCACATGATGCTTTGCGTCATTTTAATATCTTTTTGTAGAAGTGGGTGGAGAAAAAAAAGTTAGAAGAATCCGAAAAAAAGCGCCTTAAAGAGATTTAACACTGAAAATTATTCAAACTGTGAACATCTCGATTCAATCTGTTGCTTTCACAAATCCACTAGCAAGTTCAGAATCAGCGTTTTCAAAGCTTCAGAAGTGCAAAAAATCATCGAGAATGGTCAAGTCAGTCGCTACGCAGCCTCTTTCCACATTTGAATTTCTTTCCCCTCGCCCACCACCCAACCGACCACCTTGACGTTTCTTGTGTTGATCTTTGCATGGGGACACTGGCAGAGGCGCGGGCCCTTCCGCCACCAGGCGCAGTCTTTTCTTCTTTTGTGGCAGCCCGTTCAATCGATTCTCGAGTTATAGAGTGATAATCTGCAGACGTTATTTATGCTTTTCTTCGCTTTATGTTTGAAATTGATGGTTATCTTCTTTTTTATGTTAGCTGCCCTGTTTGGGAAACTAACACTGTTTGTTGTTTTCTTGTTATCTATCTATTGATTCGAATGATATTCAAACTGTTTTCCGTGTTTCAGATTTCTGTTTCATCTTGTGAATCATCGTTCAACAACAATGGTTAGACATGCTGTGAGAGAATCGGTATGTGATTTTGATAAAAAAACTTTTTTCTTCTAGAATTTTATGTTCATAGTACTCTTTAAGAGTTCCCAGAAATTGAAACTTCCAAAATCTTATACTTGCCACGGGCCGGGCTGGGTTTTAGTACAAAAACTGGAAATATTCATAATTTTTTGAAAACTTTTCAAATTTTATGCAAAAAGAACAAGTTTTCAACAATGTGTTCAGATTTTTATCAAAAGTCGAATGCACAAAGAGTTGCTAACTTTTTGATGAGAATTTCAAAAAAAAATGTCAAAGATTTATGAGAAAACTGTGCACGAGATTTCAACTATGCCAGAGACTCTTTTTCTGTTTTGATTCCTTTCAAAAGTCAAAGAAACTCGCGAATTATTTTTTTTGTATTCATGACGTGCGTATAAGTGTGTGACTTTTTAAAATAATACGAGCAGAAAGGGGGAAGAGGGGTAATGTGAGTAACTGGGGAGATCAGTATGTGTGTCTCCCTCTGTTTCGAATTATCAACATTCAAATAGAAACACAATTGGGGTTATGTATCTCTTCAGAATGTTTACAATTACCGTAAGTATGAAGGACATTGACTTTTTTTGAATGAGACCAGTAGTTTGACGTTTGAATGGAATAAACATTGAAAACTTCGGAAAAAAGTGACTTTTCAAAACATTGGGTTGCCATTGAGTTCCAGAAATTCTTAGCTGTTTCTCACAAATAAAAAAGAAAAAGAATATATGGAAAAAATTCAAATTTCATTTTTTGAATTTTTGACAAAATTTCAGACTTTCGTAGAAGAAAACTTCATAGTATAGTGATTTCTGGGTCGATAAGTGTAGAAAACAACGAAAAATGAAATTAAAACATTGACAAAATGTCACTTTTGTTCCTTTCTCTATGAACATCAATAAATTTTGAGCGGGTGTCACGTTGTTGCTTATCAATCTATGCGGTCAATTTTTGAAGAATGAATCGATTAGATCGAGTGCTTCGGTTTTGAAGTAGATAACTTTTTAGTACGGTCGCATCCTAAAGAGTTACAGCCACTTTATGTGAAAGCACTCAAATTTCTCACTGTCTAGTTGTAAAACGGGTTGGTGAATGGGTTTAACCTATCATAATTTGTTACTTTGGATTATTAAGTAGATTGTGGATGGATGGCGCGGTGTGCAAACAGAATAGTGAGGGATAATGTTAGATGAACGACTTTCCGTGATATGCCTTTGGTTGAAAGGACGCGAAAAATTTTATGATCTTCCGATATTTTCACATGAGTGAAGAATGTCAGGCGCTTATTTTACTAGAATTATTTTTCACGAGGGTGGAATGGAATTGTTACCTTGCAAAAAGTGAGAAAAAACATCGCCTTGATGATTTTCTTGCACTTTGAGGGCTCATAACTTTTGTTAGAGCAGTTTTCGGGTCCAACTCCAATAATGACCAAACTTTTAGAACATAGTTTTTTCAGAGTCAACGCTCAGTTAATTTGAAGCGGAAAAACGTGGAAAAACAAAGAGAAATGAGACGGATACAGCGAGCATTGGTAAATTACAGTCACAAATCTTTTAATAACTTTTACCATCCAAATTTTTGAGAATTTCACTGGATCCGAGAAAATGGGCGCAGGGAGAAGACAAGCTGCTCCTCGAGCACAACGAAACCTGGAGGAAGAAAATCGACCAATAGTAAGCATTTTTGTAAATTGTGGATCAGTTTTCCAATTCTCTCATTTTAGGCAATGGTGGAGGATAATGTTGACGCAGGAGCGGTGGGCCAGGAGAATCAGGTGGAACAAGCAGCTGCATCACACATTCTGGAGAGAAGACGTTCCACAGGACAAGCAGAACTGGTAAGGGTCTCTTTCCTATCATTTTGTTCTTGAGTGAACTGAAAAAACATTGAAATGACATTGGTCTATACTACATCACTGCTCAATAGGATATGAGCTTTGGCCGTTTTCAGTTGAACTTGTCCAACTTTGAGAGTGTGCCATGGTAGTTCTGATTGTCACATCTAGTAGGTTTTATTGGATTTTTCAGATCAAAAGTAGAACTTTATTTTTATAGTGGACAACTTCTTTGTACAGTCACTCTCTAGCGAACTAAGTTTTGACAAAGTAATTTTTCCTCAAGTCGACCTATTTCAGTGCAAAATAGTGCGATGTTTTGTGCTTAGTTTTAAAACGATCGTAACTCATCAGGAGTGTCCATACAAAAACGTCGTCAACTACAAAAATAGAGCTCTTGTCTGCACGGTTCAGTAAAAGTCTACAGAGTATGACAATCAGAATTGCTATGACACATTCTTAAAGTTGGATTTCTTCAATTGAAAACGGTCGAACTTCATATTGGGCGGTACTGTAGGTGGAATGACAGGGATTAGAGCAATTTTAAAACTGACGGCGTCAATACAACGTATTTTTTAACCAGCAGCAAAATCTTACTACTTCGAAGAACAATTCGGGGTAATAAACCAATATAGAAACCCCCCATTCTATAACTTTATCTGACGCTGAGATACGTTCATGGAGTGGATCTGTTTTCACTAAAAAAAACACTTAATTTTTGATAGATACTGTAGGTTCGTGACTAGCGCGTCCTTTCGGAAGTAAGAAATGATTCAAAATTGCAAAGTTTTTTATAGGCGCATTTCGGAAACATTCATTCCAACGGCTTGGCTACAAGTCGCGACTGCAGACAAAGCATATCCGTAAATCTAGCGTTCAAGAAATCTGTTATTTCGGAAATAAACAAAACATTTACCATTTCAGGCTTCCTCATCTTCATCTTCATTCTCGTCTTCATCTTCGTCGTCAGCTTCTAATTTGCTGAAGCGATGTGTTGGACGTCCAAAAAAGGTACATTAATTTTTTTCCTCCTTTCGGTTTTTCAACATTAGTGTTGCAAATCTTTGAACAACATTTAACTTTCAATTTTCAGCAGATGGCAGTGAATGGGGCCGGCGCTGAGAACATTGGAGTAGTAGATTTTGAGACTCCAACAGATGCACAAAATTCAGGTCGAGGGCGTTCGGAAAAGGTGAGACAGTATAGTTTCAGTTTCAAAACAATCAATAGCAAAATTTCAGGCTGCGACGTCATCTGAAATTGCTCCAACTCCAGAAGAGCCCTCAACAAGTCGGGAAAATAAGATGGTATGTAGTTTTTTCATTGTAAAAAAATAATTAGCTGCGAATTTGATAATTTTTTTGAACTTTTTCATGTGAGAGAAGCGAACCAAATGAGTTAGTTGCGAATCATTGATTAGTTTCTCAGTTCTTTCATTTCAGGCTATTGAAGGGGATAATGATGGTGCTGGAGCGGTGCGCTCGCAGCTGGGACCGTGTTCACGCAGCAGGAGACAAAGAACATTGGTAAACCTGGCACATCGGTTCCTGGAGGTAGAAAATCGACCAATGGTAATATTTCTTGCAAGTCGAGGATTAATGTATCAATTCTCTCATTTCAGGCGATGAGAGAGGATAATGATGACGCTCGAAAGGCGCGCGGGCAGAATCATGAGGAATTACCAGCTATTCCAAATCATCTCGCTGTAAGTTCTGGTCTGTAGGAGATCACAGGAAGATGAAGTTGATTTTCAGACGTTGGCTCCCTCACAAATTCTGGAGAAAAGGCAGTCAGCGGGACAAACAAAACAGGTGAGGATCTATTTTTTTGTCTTTTTCTATAAACGCAGTAGTTATGGACTTCAGCTGTGTTCAGTTGAAACTATTTAATTTTGAGATTATGTCATGATACTACTGATCGTCCCATAGTGGATGTTCCATTAATCGTGCAGATTGAAAGTAGAACTACATTGTGGTGATTCGAAAAAGTTGGGGTCGACAAAAAAGGAACGCTACTTCTGATCTGCATGATTCATGAAAACTTATCAGTTAAAACAATCGGAATAACCAGGACACACTCTCAAAGTTGAAAAACTTCAATTGAAACGGCCGGAACCTTTAGACCGGTACTGTATACTCCTTTTCAAAAATTTAAGAAGAACAACATAACTATAGAACTATATGTGACACTGAGAAACGTTCATGGAGTTAATCATTTTCACCATGAAAATATCAGTTATTTTCGATTGACCAAGACATACGCAGCAGACAAAGCAAAGCCGAATGTCAAGCGTTCGAAAATGCCTAATTGAGCAGTGGACTACATTCTCTTTTTTTGGAAATGAACGAAACATTTATAATTTCAGGCTCTGTCATCTTCATCTTCATCATCATCGTCAGCTTCATCGTCATCTTCATCGTCAGCTTCTATTTTGCTGACACGAGATGTTGGACGACCCAAAAAGGTACTTTTTTCACCGTATCTCTCCTTTTGGTTTCTCCTCAAAATTAATCCAAAAGCTGTACGCATAAAAAACAATAAAGCTTTATTTCCAGATGCGGGTCTCACCACAACCACAAGCTGTTGCAACTCCAGAAGAACGCATCGAAACTGATGAAGGAATGATGGTAAGGGATTTTTATATAGTTGAGCACGAGATATAAGCTGTGAATCTGCTAGCTTGATGCGGAAAATCAACTCTTTTTTCTTTACTACTAGATAAGATAAGGAGTGTTAGTTACCTAAGTAGAGGTCAAGATGAAGTCACGGGTCGAGATTCATATGGTTGGCAAGGAAATCAGCAAAGATTTCCAATTTTTCAAAAAAAAAATTGTTGAACGCCTCCAGTTAAGCAAAAAAAAGAGCTCAAAGTGGAAGCTCTGATCCGGTTCTCAACAATATGAATCGTTCTAATGGGGGAGGGGGGGCGAGGAGGAATATTCTTCCTTACTCCCCAGATAATCGAGGTCTTTCAACAGTTAAAAGAAGTTGAATTGGATGCAAGAGGTCAGGGCTCAGTTCCTCTGAACGCTGTTTGATTTCCTTTTTTTCATACAATGAAAGTACAGTAGCGGTCATAGGTGAGTATACCTGCATACTTTCATGTGTAACTCAGCTCAATCGTGTCCGTTTTGCATAATCTTTTTTTTGAAAGATAGCTGAAATATCCAGTAACAAGAAAATAAGTTTTTTGAAAAAATTTCAGTTTTGATTTTTTTCAATAATTGATTTTTCTGATAGTGATTTGAAAATTCAAAAAAAAACTTTTTATTTTCTCTTGGAGTTATTGAGTTTTTGATGTCAAAATGATGGAAAATGCTTAAATAAACAAAAAATTTTGTTGAATTGGTTTCTGAAACCCTCAGCATCGTGCTAGAGCTCCAGAAGTCAAAAGTAACGTCGTCGGGAAAGTCATTATAACTCATCAAGAAACGCTCCAAACTAGTCAAAAAATGTACCAAAAGATGTGTCTTGAGTTTTTCTACAAATTAACCTCAAAAACTAATAATTTTAGAAAAAATAATTTTTCAATTTTTTCACTCAAAAGTTATTTTATTCCCATTTTTTCCTAATTTTCGATATTTTCTGGGCATAACACGAACAAAAAATACATCAATGTGTTTCATCATTTGTGAAAAGACACTTTGTATGCAGTTTTTGATAAGTATGTTCGTGTTATGCCCAGAAAATATCGAAAATTAGGAAAAAAATGGGAATAAAATAACTTTTGAGTGAAAAAAATTGAAAAATTATTTTTTCTAAAAATGTAACTTTTTGATGTTAGTTTTTAGAAAAACTCAAGACACATCTTTTGGTACATTTTTTGACTAGTTTGGAGCGTTTCTTGATGAGTTATGATGACTTTCCCGACGACGTTACTTTTGACTTCTGGAGCTCTAGCACGATGCTGAGGGTTTCAGAAACCAATTCAACAAAATTTTTTGTTTATTTAAGCATTTTCCATCATTTTGACATCAAAAACTCAATAACTCCAAGAGAAAAATAAAAAGTTTTTTTTCGAATTTTCAAATCACGATCAGGAAAAATCAATTATTGAAAAAAATCAGAACTGAAACTTTTTCAAAAAACTCATGTTCTTGTTACTGGATATTTCAGCTATCTTTCAAAAAAAAAGATTATGCAAAACGGACACGATTCAGCTGAGTTACACATGAAAGTATGCAGGTATACTCACCTATGACCGCTACTGTACATAAAACACCTTATTTCATAAATGTGCAAATAATGTGTTGAAAACTGTGTCTGTGTGTTTGTTAGGCTTTTGCCAAAACTCATAAAAAAACCATAAAATAGATAAAATCCATTTATAAAAAAAAGGAAGAAACAAAAAAACCACAGAGTCCAGAGAACCGAATCCAGACGTCTCGCCCCGCAACCCAACCTCTTACCCATTAGACCAGCCAACCGTCGAGAAAAGTGGATTATCTGGGGAGCTGTCCCCTTCACCCTTATTCGAACAATCTGTATTCTCAAAAACGAGATCAGAGCTGAACTTTGAGCTCAATTTTCCCTTTTCCTGGATGCGTTCAGTAAAGTTTGGAACTATTTTTGGAAATACCAGCCGATTTCCTTTCCATCAATTTAGGACCCGTAACTCTATCTTGACTCAGAATCCTTCTTCAGTAAATTTGTCATTAGCATAAACACAAAGTTACCTAGCCCAACTGAACTAATCTTATTTTTCAGAACTCCGCAACAGTTTGCTGCGACGAACGAGACCTCCAGTACCACGCTGCGAATGTTCTATGCTCGTTCAATGGAACCTGTCGAATTGCTCCAGGACAGACATATTGGAAAGCCAAGAATGGAGACAAGTATAACGCTTGTCTCAAGTGCTTCAAGACTATTGGAGAAGAGAGAGCGGAGTACGTTAAAGCGGTGAACATCAATACCGCCGTGGAGGAAATCTTGACCTGCTCCCGGTGCAGTGATCGCTACCACAAATGCTGCTCCTTTTTTTATGGAACCGATAACTCCTCGTTTGTCTGCAACAAATGCGACAAAACTGCGATGGTCAGGAGGACAGTAAGCGCCAAGCAAAAATGCAAGTTGGCCAACTTCATCTCCAAGAAGTTGAACAACTTGCTGGAGCAGGTTGTGGACAAGGAGACAGCAAGCCGACACCCCTTCCGTGTTGTTGGATTTTCTGCCAAGAAAGCCACACCAATCGAGGACTTCTCCCCAATCTTGTACGAGAAGGAGTTCAAGAAAGTGTTCACAAAAGTGCTCAAGCATCTCTCGAGAGCGCTTTATGTGTTCCAACGGATCGATGGAGTCGACGTGATCTCCTTCGCGTTGTTCTCATTGGAGTGTGATTGGAAGGAGGGAAAAAAGTTGTGTGAAATCGATTATATCGATTCTGTGCCGTACTTCAAGACTTTCGACAACTTGAAGAGAGGAGCCATCCACGAAGCGATAATCCTCGGCTTTTATGAATATATGAGCTCCATCGGTTATGGATATGCACCTCTCTGGGCAAACCCGGCGATTCAATTCGACGATTATGCCTTTCACATTCACCCCATTGGCATGAAATTTCTCAATGGGAATGAATTGATCGGGTACTATCAGAGAATGCATAAGAGCGGGGTGACAAAAGGAATCATCAAGACATTCAATGACTTCGAAGAGGAGAATAAGGACGGGAAGTTCGACTCCCCCGAGAAGATTCCGATTTTCCCTGGATCCCTATGGTCGATAATCATGAAAGATATCGAAGAAGAATTGGACGGAAACGAGAAGTCGACCGATTCGATACAACTCAAGAAGCAATTCTGGAGGAAACTGAAGCGGAATTTCCCACCAAATGGCAAGAACAACTTCTTTATCACGCTCCCAGTGCCAGCCACAATCGAGGAAGCCGATGATGAAACGAACTCCCACAAGGTTCTGGAGGATCGTATTGAGTTCGTGGAGAAATGTGCTGAGGAAAATTGGGAATTCGTAAACTTGAGGAGAGCGAAGTTCGCTTCTGTGGGTGCTATTCAAATGTTGGGACCACAAGAGGAAGATGAAGAGCAAGAGGAAAGTGAATGAATACCGTAAATCCTTTTTTAGAAGCGTATCTTTCGAAATTAGTGCTGCCTAGATTTCATGATTTCATTTCGCTGGGTTCACTGTGCACGTTCAATGTTCACATTGAAACTTTTCATTCTTTTTCAAAAACTAGAAAGATCTACGCTTCTATTAAAAGAAATACGGTATTTCTGGGTATTCTTTTATATTGTAAATCAGTCGAATCTCTATTCTCATAACCCAGCCAGTGTCACAATAAAGATCCCATGATCCTCCCCATATCATTGTCTCCGTTCCTGGTGTCCTCATCTCCTAGCCAGTCTCACTATTTTCCATGATCCTCCTAGATACCATTGTTTCTGTTCCTCGTGTCCTTATTTTCCAGCCAATTCCTGTATTATATCCCATGATTCTCCCCATGCCATTGTTTCCCTTCGTCATGTTTCTCATTCCTCAGCCACCAGTGTCCCTATATCTCCATGATACTCCCCATACCATTGTCTCGGTTCCTGGTGTCCTCATTTTCTAGCCAGTGTCACTATTCTCCTCGATCCTCCTAGATACCATTGTCTCCGTTGCTCACGTTTCTCATTTCCCATTTCCAACTTCCAGAAAGTTTCAACAATCTCATAATCACTGAAGCTTTTTTCTCCAGATCATTGTCTCTATGCCCATGTCCCTCTTTTCCAGCCTGTGTCACTATACTCCATGATCTTCCCAACGCCGTGGATGAGATGCCTCATATTCCCATGACATTGACCCCGTGCTCTCATTCTCCAAAAAATCTTTCCATCCATCATACCACATACATGTGTAAAATCAAAGCCGATGATGCCAAAAACTTTTATCTGGTGCCACTATGCCCTCTGATCTTCCCCATACCATTTTATCGGTTCCTTATCTCCCTATGCCCTAGCTTTTGTCTATGTGCTCTATATTCTTCTCCATTTCATTGACACTCCAAGCACATCCCGTGCCTCCTGACCCGAACCTTATCTTTTTCAACGAGTTTCCGACTAAATATGCGTAAAATCAAGCCGAACACCCTTATCTCCAAGCCAGTATGCCCAATGTGTTGATACCAGAGCTCTTGTTCCTATCATCGTTCCTCCCATTTCACGGTTAACTCCTACAACAGAAGTATTTTGTGTTTTTGCTCATTTCTGTAGTTATTATATCTATCGTCATATTCATCTTGTAAAGTTCATTCATTTTTATATGAAAAATGTTTTACTGCTCAAAATTACTGTTTTCTGGGAACATTTTGTAAAAGGAGTATCAATCATCCTACTCCGTCTGTTCATTGGGAATCGAAAAGTTTGTGAATCCAAATAGAACATATGTTTATATCAAGTTAACTTATGAAATCATAGTTTTAGATTTCATTTTGTAACAAACATGCTTATGGAGGGACTCTTACTAGGACAAGTTGTGGATTCACTTCAAAAACAAGTGTCACGAAAGCGTCTCGTTTTGAAAATCCTTGTCGCTATCTTCAGTGTGTTTCTCAAACAGAAATCATCAATACTCCTATAATACAAATTTGCCAGAACGTTCTAATAATTTTTCCCAAGAGCACCAATAGGCACCTATACACCATTTTCTCTTTTTTTTGGCTCTCATGGCCCACTCCGTCGATCACTGTCCCTTTCTCTCACCCGCGACCCGTTAGTCCTTGTAGAACACACAAAGAAAATGGACAGATCTACCTGTAATTAAAATGCTTTCATCTCTTTTCCCAGACCCATTCAAACATTGCATGCCACCACACAATTCCATTCGTCGTCTATCTAGGGACCTTCAGATTAGATGCAGGGACTTTCCAAGTAGAAAACCTTCAATAAAAGGGAACAACAAAATTAATTGGGAAAGGCCAATTCTGAAAATCCTTTAGCAAAAATAGGAGACCAAGTAAATAGATTAAAAAACCTGAAACACAAAAGTGTAAACGATGAGCTATAAATGAAGCTCAGGTTGACAACTTCATGCCCAGCTTGCTTCTTAAAAGACGAGAGACTGAAACATAAGGAATAAAAAACAATGTGAACGCGACTGCTGTAGCATGGAACTCGGATAATCTCCAACAAATTTTATCAAGTATAATTATAATTTTACGTTCTACTCCACTCTCTCAGGTTTTTAGTGTGTTTCTCAAACTCAAATCATCAATACACCTGTTATACGCATTTGCCAGAACGTTTCAATGACTTTTTCCCAGGGGCTGATAATCTATTCATCATCTTCTTTTTTTTGGCTCTCATGACACACTTCGCTAATCATTGTCCTTTTCTCTCACCCGCGGTCCCTCAGTCCTTGTACAACACACAAAGAAGATGAACAGGTCTCCCTGTAATTAAAATGGTTTCATCTCTTTTCCCAGAGCCACTCGAACATTGAATACCAACACACAATTCCATTTTTGTCTCTATCAAGGGACCTCCAAATAGATACAGGGACTTTCCTAGTACAATACCTCCAATAAGAAGGTATTACAAGATTTACTAGAGAAAAGGGATTCTGAAAACATTTTTGAGAATATCGGGGTCCGAATTGAATAAATTAAAAAAGTTGGAACATGAAATAAACAGGAAGTGTAAACGGTGAACTATACAGTGAAAGAAGTTTAGGTTTACAACTCGGTGTCCGGTTTCATTCACAAAAGACAAAAAATTGGAATATTGAAAATATGGAATAGCGTGAACGCGTCAGCTGGAACCTGAACACTAGACGAAAATTCGGTTAATCGCAAAGAAGTTTTGAAAAGCTCCAGATTCAAAAAGACTTATCGAATCGAATACTGATATGATAATTGACAACGTATTCGTGTTGGCTCACGGCGCCAACCAAATACAACTGGAATTAACGACACCTTTATTTGATTAGAAACGTTCTTATTACACTTTTCCATAATGAATAAGTACCGACCGATTACTTTTGATTTGACATAACGTTTGAATTATCACATGTCAGGCTTACTAAAATGATTGATGTGATGAGCGGAATGCAAGAATATTAGAAATCAGCCGGAAAAAACATACAAACCTGCCCGTTTCGGTTTCCGTCACGGTCTAAAAAATATTTTCTCCCAGACTTGTCATGGGCTGGGCCGGGCCAAAATCAGAAACATTTTCTGATTTTTGAAACGTTTTGAACAGTTTTGAAAAAAAAATGTTTTGAAAAAACTTTGAAATTTTGAATTTTTTTGAGAAAAGTTAAGACTCGGTTTTTGGAATAACAGAAAATGGGAATACTGAAGTTTCTAATTGTCTGAAAGTTTATCAACTTCATGATAATTCATGTCGCAAAAGAGATTAGTCAGTTTTGGAAACTCATAGTTGGTTCAAATGGTTTTTGCACACTCAACCAGGAACTGAGAAAAGTTCAGAAATTTTTATATAATTATGTAGCTATGGAACGGCTGAAAGTTGTACCTTGCGACTATTTAAATGTTTAAGTGATGAATTTCTCTTCCAGAATTATATGGATTGGCTGGAAAGCAAAAAAAAACAGTCGTCATTGGTATTTTTCCCAGCCTAGCTTTTTCTAGCCCAGTCTAGCCTCTTGAGTTCTATTAAAATAATTACAACCTTTCAACTTTCAAACATACAAAGATACTTATGTTTGTCCGGCAATGGTGAACTTGGATGTGTAGTGTCTTGTGGTCACAGTCACCAGGAAGGAGCTGGAAGATTCTGTCTTTCAATTAAGACCCACCGAAGAATGTTAACTATATTCCAACTAGCATATCTGTATTTTTGAACTCCACTCTTTCAAATGTGTTATGTTTTTTGATTCTTTTTATAAATGTTATTTCAAAGCAAACGTTTACCATATAAAAGTGTTCTATTCCACACTACTCTTGCAGTACTTTCCCACCGTTAGTCTTTCACTCCACTTTTTTGCTGTTCTTCTTAATTGAAACAATAAAGGACTTAGCTCAACACCCGTCTAATCAAAAAGATTCTTCCTCAGGCCTCATCTCTGCATCTCTCGAAAACTGACGCTATTTCTTTTTTTACTTTCCTAGCAGCTAATTTCTTTTCTTAATCCTTACAGTAGTGTTGAAATGTTTGTTTCCCCCTTCATCACTTGTCAGCCGCTGTATTGTTTTTCCGCCCCCTTTGTATGAATACATCGTCATCATGGGGGCGGGGGCTCGGTGTCTCCTCCCTGTTTTTCCCCTGGGCTCTGACCATCCACATCCATTTTTATACCTTCTCTTCATTCTCCTCTCATTTGGTGTCTATCTGAATCTTCCTTTTCTGATTGACTACTATTTTTCCTCAATTCATTCTTTCATTGCAGTGTTCAATCACCATCGTGCTTACTACAGCAATCATGCCACCAAAACGAGGAAACTCTAATGTTACCGCTCGCGGATCTCAACGAAAGACGGTACGTGGTATAATGCTGCTTTTCAGAGAATAAGTAGGATAATTGTCGTGAAAGAATTTCGTGAAGGCTTGAACATTTTGGTTACAATAATTTAGTATCTGAAACTGAAATTAGCCTAATTCTACACAGTGCACTGTACACAGCATCCTTTTAGTACAAGAGACCTCACGGAGCGTCTGTCTATAATCAGCCGTTCAGAAAACCACCTGGATAACCAAACCATACATTTTTCAGAGATCCCAGCGCACCACCGACGCTGCCATCGACAATGGGAACGTCGATCTCACCACGCCTGTCCCGCCGCCACCACCAGCCGCTTCGCGTCGATTCCACCCATACGTAAGTACACATACCTGTAAACATGTTAGTGAACCTGTGAGGCGCGGTAAGAAAAAATGAGTGAATTAAAGAAACGAGGGTTCTCTGGGAAAACGACACTAGGACACATCTGGCGCGTAGTGTAGACGGCGTGTCTTACATGCAACACCTGTTACGTAGAATGAAAGAACTGATGGTCATCTTGTGACTGGAAAGCGCTTACTCAAACAAGTCTTATACATCTGTCTCGTAGAGCGACAAAAACTTGAGCTCTGGGAAAATCGGCCGCGCGTTTCATAGACAAGTCACCTCGCCATACAGAAACGTCACCTGGGGAAAGGAAATGACAATAATGATTTTGGAATTATCAAATTTTGTGAGAAGAGCACCGCGTCAGCAAAGAAGGGTTCAAATAATAAAACGGTTCACATGCCACAGCTCAAAAAAGCTGTAACATGTCTACATGAGCCAAAAGTAGATAACCGTAAAACCTGTAATAGATGCGCACCTAGTGGCGCCTGTTCGCCGCGGGATATCTCGGTTGGCAAAGGAAATACCAAAAAGCTGCTTAACTGACAAAAAATCGCCTGACATTCATTAAAATTTTAGAGGTGAAATTATTATCAAATCTTCAAAGACAGCCGAGATGCTCTAAACTATGTATTGCTAGCTGGTGCGCCTCTATTACAGGTGTTAGCGTATAATTTTTGTAGGTGACAACATTTTTTTTTTTCGCGCTCCTTGCAAAGATGTTCATTTTATCTAAAGTGTTGAATGAGCAGATTCGTGATATTCTGGTACCATCGGGTCTGGTTAGGGTTTTTGCTGCTAGTGTTCTAGTTTAGAAACGTCCAGAATACAGCAGCTAAGACCTTGATTGCTGTTAAAAGTGGACACCACTACTCCCACATTTAAGAGTTTATTTTATATGAATCGATTCAGAAAGCCATGGAAAAAATAAAATCGTCTTGGAGCTAGGTCTGAAAATCAGTCTGAAGCGAGTTATAAGACATAAAAGGGCCAAAAATTAAATTTGTCCTGAGAATTTTGTAAATTTTATTTTAACATACATACAAGGAGAACTTTGATAAGCAATTTTCGGCAGCTCTAGATCTCATAACTCGCTGCAGACTGATTTTCAAACCCAGGTCCAAGATAATCTTCTTCCCCCTGGCTTTTTAAATCGATTCATATAAAATAAACTCTTAGCGCGCACTAATAGCAAAGCCCCTAACCTGTGAAATCTTCTCAAATCTTTTAGAAAATCACCTAGACGTTCTTGAACCTTGAAATTCTTCTTGGCTAAACCGAAGATTCCAGAATCCCTCGTGTCTGCTTATTCCTACGCTTTAGATGGAATAAATTTCCTTGTAAAGAGCGCAGAGATAAAAATGTTGTCAACTACAAAAATTATACCCTAACACCTGCAATACTCGCTAGCAAGAGTTCAGAGCACCCTATCTCCGCTGTCTTCAAAGATTTGAAAAAAGTTTCAACTGAAGAAATATTTTATGAATGTTAGGTGATATTTTGTGTCTTCGTATTTTAGAGCTCATGTTAGCCAAGGACGTTTCCACTTCCCTGTAGAGAGCGAAGTTTTATGAGAGTTTTTCCCAAGTACGGGATTGAATTGATTCTAGTGAAAAAAAACTCTTCGGTTGAATTTGTAGCAACCGTTCCTACCATGATCTCACAAAGTTCTCTGGCCATATTCTACAAGTCAGAAAATTTTGAGAATGATCAAAATCGATTTTGCAGAGGGCTCAGCGGGCTAATATAGCCGCCAACGCGACTGCAACTGACATGGAAAGTCAGTTCGCTCAACTCCAGGCTATTGCTGAATCCCAGCAGGTAAGTGTACCGAGAGAGAGAGAGAGATTGGCGATTAGGGCGGTGTGAGGTTTCAGCAGTTTTGCGATGAGAACTGTGTTCTCTATTAATATTGTTATCAGACAAGATGGTTATATAGCTATCAAAAAAATTATAACCGAGAAATTTTGAATGATTGGGTCTATTCCTAGATTGTACGACTCTTACCCCACACTACTCTCTCTTGATCCAATCTCAAATGTATGTTGGAAAAGCAATGCTAAACGTAAAATATAAAACGCTTCAATTTTTTGCGCTAATTACAAAAAAGGTACACGACCTGAGAAAAAACTAGTAGATTGGTCCCTTGCGGAATTGAGCTGATTCTAGTAGAAAAATAATATTATATTTGATTAAATTTGTAAAAACGGTTTCTTCTGTGATCTCACAAAGTTCCCTGGATATAGTCTACTGTTTAGTAAACGTTGAGTATGATAAAAACGGATGTTTGCAGAGGGAGCTGCGCGCCGACGTGCCTACTTATGCTGCTGCCAATATGGGCGGAACTGGATTGGAAGATTGGCCGACCTTCGCTCAAGTCCAACAAACGGCGTCTGCAGGACCCCTCCAAGTAAGTGTACCATTATAATACATAAAGAGAGTACTGACGAAACGTGGCAGAGAAACTGTGAATCGGTAGGAAAAAGAGCGAGAAGATTGCATCTTCCGCGTCGTAACCTGGATAGTATTCAAATGTTCGCACAAAAATGTCAAACGTATTATTATCCAGTATCACGATTTTTGATTTTATCTAATGTTTCGAAAGAAGCTTTAATTTGATACTGGTATTTTTGGGTGTACTCAAAAAGAATATAATTGTTTTAGCTACTAAACTTTTGCTTTTTTGAGATGTAGTAATTTTAAAAATTCTCACTTGCCGTTCTGCTTTTCTACGTTAGCGATTCTGGTAGCTTCATAATATCTTCAGTATTAGTGATATTTCCATCTTGAAATGGGGCTTTTCGCTCATGGGAGAGCGCGGTGATGTGAGGTTTTTAATGCCTTTTGATTATTGTAGACTCAAAATGAGTTCTCTGTTACTTTTGTGATCAGAAAAATAGGTTGAACAGTTTCGAAAAAGCATTATAGTCGAGAAACTCGCAAGTTTGAAAGATTTGGTATATTTCAAGGCTTCTAGACCCTTACTTCACCCGAACCCCTTTTGATTCAACATCTCATTGTGAGTTTAAATGTAAGAAGCAAGGGCAACCGTTGAAAATAGACAACTACCATTTTGAAACGTTAAAAACTTAAAAATGGATATGACAAGTCAGCTCAAACCTTGAACCTCTTCTTCGCTAACCTCGAAACTTTTATTCTACCAAGTTAACACATTATTCTAACTCTTTTAGAGATCTATTGCTGGACAAAAAAGTTTTATTTTGAGTTGTCTAATTACACTTTACTTCGATTGCTGCAACTTTCAAATGTGCTCGTATTTATAAGTTTGCAACTAAAAATTTGAAAACACGCTATTCAAGTTTTGCATCTGCTTAACGTAAGCATTGAAACCGTGGCATGTTCTTAAAATGTCCATGTTTTCATTCTATGAAAACGATCTGTAAACACATATTTCTTTCAGAGAGAAGCACCTGCCTCCACAGGAAGAGGTGGAAGACGAGGAAGAGGAAGACCAGCCGGTCGTCCTTCTCAAGGAGGAAGACGCCGCTCGCCGGCCTCAATTGAGGTAGTGTTGCTTTTTTGATAATTTATAAAATGGATTTATTTTACAACTTCATCTTTTAGGAACAAGAGAACCAAAACGGACCGCTGGACCATGGTCTGGACTCGGACGATGATTATTATGAGGAGGTTTGTGCTTTGAAAAATTTATGAATGGAGGAGACGTTTTCACCTAAATTTTTGCAGATGAGAAGGGCGTCATCGAAAGACAAAAAGAAGAAAGAGGAAAAGCAAAGAAAAGAAAGAGATGGAAGAGCCCGAATCCAAGAAAGAGAATGTTATCCCTTTACGGAATGATTTTGATTAATGATGTAATTCCAGATGGCTCGCGAACGTTTTGAGGTGGAAGGAAGACGAAGTGAAGCAGAAAGCCTCGTGGATGCATACGAGCGCATACAACAGAGAGTAAGTGTTCAGTGTCTTTGATACAAAATAACAAAGTGAGAATCACAACTTTGCAGCAACAAGTCTATGATGCCCGCCGTGCCCAGGAGAACGGAAGACCAGTGAGTTTTTAAAACTTTTTTGTTTTCCAGAAATTATGTGTAGTGGCAAATATTTAATAAGGAATTCTCATTCAAAATAATTAATTTGGAATCAGCTGAGATGTAGTTGTTGTTTTGAGTAACAGTTTTTGATACGGTTACTGTAAAACAAAGGAGATGGAGTGCACTAGTAGTACTTGTCATTTTACGGGCGGCCCAGAGCCGGGAGAAAACTTTGCCGGCCTGGGTGGTTTTTTACACACCAAAAATGAATTTCAAGTATTTTTATCACTAAATTCACTATAAAACTCTTTAAATTCGGGAATTCAATCTAATTTTCGCACAAAATGCCTACAACCCCCGTGACAAGTATGTTTACTTCTACATATTATGAAGGACTATTATGATAAGAAAGTGCATCTTTTGTAGATTTAGTAGATTTTTCATTTGTCTTGCATTGAAACCTTTTCAATAAATATGTAGTTTACCCTGAGGCCACCTTGGTTAGCTTTTTGATGTCACGAAAATTTTTGCTATCAAAAAATCAAAGGTATATTTTGATTTTACAGGTCGTTCAAGAGGAACAGTTCTTCGCTCCACCGGCCCGGATGGAGCCTTTCATCCCGGAGGCGGCTCAATTTCCGGTATGTTCATTACAAGTTGAAGTAGAAAAAGCTGGAAAAACAAAAAGAAAATATTTGGTCTCGTTTTATTAGGTTGGCAAGAAAGTTTTTGACCATAACTCGAGTTATTCGTACTCAGACAGAAAACGTGCCCAATGGCATATGTAGTAACTATCTTAATACAGAACAGTCTGCGGTTTACTGGGTACGTTCCCGATACCCTCCGGCCAAAACTCCGGCTGTTTCAAGCCAAAATAAACTTTGACCGATTTCTCGACTTGACCTCAAGTTTAGAAGTCCTGTTCAACGGTAGCGCACTCAATTACCCCGAACATATGAAAATCTGTTAGAGGATGGTTAGAGCTGTAATTTGTGTAAACAAGAACGGTTTTGCAAAATTAGGTGAGAATATACGTCGTCGGTTATGCAACATGCTGATGAGCAATATCATGGAGGTGGTGGAGTTTTTGACCGCGCGGAGTTGAGGACTTGCGTATAGATTCCATTTTTTGCATATTGAAAGACCAGAAGTTTAAGAATATGTTTTTGGACGTTTCAAGAAGATTCCAATTGTATGCGTTGTGTAGGGAAGGAATGACTTTCATCTGGCATCGTTCTTGTTCTACGATGTCTGCTGTCGTTTGATCAACGCTGAGTCACTGGACTTTTCTGTGGTGGTTACTGTACAAGACCCTCTCCCTATTGAAATTAACCAAATGGCTGAGTCAATTGAAATTTGGTGGAGAACTGAGAAATTGAAGCAGCAGGACTACACTTCACTAGTGTTCAAACTCGATCAAAAGATGGCGAACTGATGTCTCATTTCTTCTTCTTGCCGATATGTTTGAAAAAATTTCCAATTGTGGATTAAATAGTGTGGATTGTTATTGATAATTTACAAGAAGACTGGGGTGGACATTGTCTCTCTACAGCTAACAGCGTGTACAAACTCTGTTCCTATGGTATTTTAGTACATGACTCTTCGACTATAGAAAAATTATGTTTTCCAAAATTATGAAGCCAATCACTTATAGTGAAACAAAAGTGAAGTTCATTCTTGTAAACTTTTACTATTTGTTAATTGACACTGTCAAACTTGGTTGTAGTTTGAGCGAAGAATGAAAAACCTTGTTGAAAGGGTGAATGGTTAAGAATGAAAACGAACATGGTGCTTGGACAGGAGAAGCCGCAAGAGAAAATTTTAACTACTAATAAACTTACAGAAAGTTTGTATAACTGAAAGTGTATGTATGTTTTTCTGATTCTCGTTCCTCGTCCGTTAGCATTCAAAACAAATCATGGTCAAAAATTTTCTTGCCAACCTAATACAAGAAGTCTCGTTTTAACTTTTTTTCTTTTTTCCTGCTAGACGGCTTCCAAAACTTTGCGTCTCTAGAAAAAATGATGATATTTCAATCTTTGAAAACTAACACTTTTGTTGTAAAAACTTTGAATTAGTTATGTTTCCAAAAACTTTCATGTGGTGGGCACTTACAAAACAATATGATATATAAAATACCGTAAAACTAGAGGCGCACCAAGCGGTATCTTGATATTCTAAGGTTATATCAAAAAGCTGCTAACTGAAAAAATTTACTCATGAAATATTTCTTCAGTATGGAAAAATTTTCTTATCTCCGAAGAAAGACTGAATAGGATGCTCCGAACTCTTACTTGCTGGTGCGCCTCTATTACAGGTTTTATAGAGATGAAAAAAATATCCAATATAGCGGTAAAGTGTTCCTTCTATTCCTATAGTTTTTTATTCTTAACACACACCACCCAGAAGTTAGTCAACAATAAGAAAATAGAGATTTTATGGCCTTTTTCTGCAAATTTTTCGTTGGTGAAGATGGTTGCAAGTTGAAGTATCAAAACAAAAATAATCAAACCATGAATTTCAGGTCCCAGCTCCTACCAACTACTTGCCAGCCACAGTACCATTGCTCCAACAACCGGTAAGTTTTAATACCAAAGTTTGTAGTTTCCCAGAACCCGGATTTGTTTTCTTTCTAATTATAGGGCAGTGTTTTGTATTTTCTAAACTGTCTAAGCAAAAAATTTACATAAGTGTAATCTAGAATTTTTTTTTGCGTAAGAGTCCTTTCAGACAAGTTGTTGATCTATAATGTGAGTTTTCTTGGGAACCGATACATAACAGTGTGAAATAGTAATATTTTTGTGCTTTCGGTAGCTGAGGTTTGTCAAAATAGTCTCCAAATGAATGAAGTTTGGTCCAAACAAGAACAAATACTCTGATAAACGTACATGAAACTCAACATCATTTTTCAGGCTGATCCTGCACCAGTTCTGGTGAAAGAGGAGGAACCGGACTGCCAAGAAATTGGCATCGCCGGACCTTCCATCAAGTCGGAGCATGAGAAGGCCGACTGGAAGAACTGGACTGTATGTTATTTTAACATTACCGGCTGTATAAACTTTTATTTCAGAGAAATCAAGTCAAGTACTTCATCCGGTCAATAAACTACCGTATTGCAGCAGAGAGCGAGAAGCTGGTCGCTTTGAATTTGAATGGATTCGGATTGTATTATCATTGGGCAAACGAGAAAAAAGCCCTAGAACGTGGAATCGATAGAGATTTTTGGTACGAATTCCACTATCATTTTGAAAAAATAGTGGAAGAGTTAAAGAGAATTGAAAAAGAGAATAAGGCTAAAAAGTGAAGGATTGGAACAATGTTTTTGTACTATGGAACCATTCTTCTCTATTTTTTTTCAAGACAGCATACATTTTTACTCTTTTTAGTCTTATTCTACTTTTCTCTTCTCTTTAATTCTTCTCCACCACTTCCTCTCCCGCAGCGTCCCTCTGTCTGAACTTTGTCCCATTTTCCCATCCTCAGTTTTTCAATTTTCTAAAAGATACAATCCTTCATTTATCTCTCTCCCTTCCTAATAACCTTTCCTCTCCAACATCTCTCTCTTCGAAACACCCGAATTTCTCTATAAGTCAAATCCAAACCACAAATCTACTCCACTGTTCTATTGTATTTGAACTAAGTCTTTCTCAACTATTCCCCCATTTTCCTCATCTTCATCTGCTACACCTCCTCTCCACTTCGATGCATTTTTCAACTTTTTTTGTCTTTTTCTCCCAATTATTTTATTTTTCATGAGTTGTTAATTTTTTCATGAGTTGTTTTCATGAGTTGTTAATAAATAAATAAATAATTTGAAATTGCAAAACTGTAAATTATCTTCAAGGCGGAGAGCTTATCCTCAACAAAACTAAACACATTTTCTCTAAACTACTAATTCATTACATTGAAATAACAAAATACTTTAAGAACAGAAAAAAGAAAGTGAAGTCACGGTTATTGAACCGTTTGGAATGTAATAATTGAATTTGACAACAAACAATTGAAGAACATCGAGAATCAAGTACTAAATACATTTAATAACCGGCAGTTAAGTTTAGGAAACGACAAATAAAGCGGTGGAGAGCATGACAACGACGACGATGAGTGGACTTGGTTGGCAGGCGACGGGTGAACAGGAGTTACTGACTGAAAATATCATTTTTATGAGTGTTGGACTCAGCAAGATGTTAGTAAAATCATCAGAAGCAGGTATGTCACTAACAACCTGAGTTCATGACGAGTCAAGTTGAATTTTTCTACAAGTTGGACCAAAGATACTTTCAACCCTGTTTATTTTGAAACTGCAAGAATATGCAGCCGAATGCTTACGTGGGAAAAGTTATAAGCAATCAAACGTTTACTTCTGATAAGCTATTTCTGCCTGTACCGAAAATGTGGAACCAGAGTTATTTATTTCAAGTTTGACGGTTCTAATTTCAATCCAGGTGAGCATTTGGTTGATTTTTCTCGCAGTTTTGGATTCAGTGAAATTGAAAGTATGTATGGTCCAATTTTCAATTAGTTCGTATTATATGTATTTCTATTCTACATTTTCTTGTCATTCAAACTAAAACTTACGAGGACGGTCCTGGCTTGTGCATGATGGATTCATTAGTCTTGTACACCTTCTTATTGCCGTGGTGCTCTAGCACAGGTCGGTAGTGTTGCCCTCGGGCTCTGGCCTCAGCACTACTGAAAAAATTTAGTATAATTTTTGAAAACTAATTGTAATAGCACTTACTTCTCCGAGAACTCCCTTTTGGGAATTTTCTGGATAGATAGCGGTTCTATCACATCACTGGTCCTTTTCAGAATCCTTGCTTGAGTCTTTGGCGGGACGTAGATCACAGGTCTGTTGTTCCGCTTCGACTCCTCTCGCTGCTTCACCAGAAACTGTTTGACTGTGAGGTCCTCTGCTTCCCTTTTCAATTTCGCCAGCATCTCTCGTTTTTCCTTTTCCTGTTGCTGTTCCAGTTCATGTTCTTCCCTTGTGAGTAAGAAAGGAACTCGACTTCGGAATACGAACGGCGCTGGCGTTTCGGGAATATCTCTCTCGT
The DNA here is from genome assembly GCA_002259235.3 of Caenorhabditis latens. Lineage (NCBI taxonomy): Eukaryota > Metazoa > Nematoda > Chromadorea > Rhabditida > Rhabditidae > Caenorhabditis > Caenorhabditis latens. The sequence continues at coordinate 21,562,571 of CM056097.1, read as the reverse complement.
AATTTGGAGGCTTGGAATCATTCGATTGCACTGGAATCGTTTCTTTTGGCTCTCTCAGTTTTCCAGGCTTGATGTATGAAGGCGGCGGATTTCTGATACCTGGTAACTGTTCCAATTCTTTTTTTGGAGACACGAGAGAAGAAGGAGCATTCAATGGACGACCAGGAGGTACACTCCGAATGTTGATCGGTTTTGGGTGGATCATCACACGTTTGCTAGGAATCATTTTATCCTGATGTCGGTTAAACCGGATGTCTTCACTGGTGGTTTCCGATTTGATTGGTGGTTGTGAGGAAGAGGTAGGTGGCATTTCGTCCATATTCGGTTTGACATCTTCCTGTTGATCAAATCCTTGATCTAATAACTCCGGTTTCACTTCTCCCACTACTTCTCCCACTACTTCTCCCACTATAGGACCTTCCAGATGAATGTCTTCTGGTTTTTTCTCCTCGGCACTTGATTGCTCTGGCTCCGGAGCGCTTTTTCGTCTTCTTCTGCGCTCTTTGGGTGTTTTCCACTCGATGAGTTCCTTTCCATATAACGAGACAGCGGTGAGCATGAAGTCGGGAGTTAGCGGTGCGGTTGAAGCCAGGATCTCACCGTTTTTTCTTATTGTCGAGGTGTTTTGTGGCATCCGACCATAATCCGCTGAGCAATGTGCTTCTTGAGTCGCTAGCTTCACGCTCTCCGCAACTTTGTTCTTGGGCGGAGCGAAGAGGGGTCCTTGGTACTGCGGCGGCACTTTTGTCGGCAATCGTGTTGGCCGCTTAGGCGGCCCTCTTGGTATCTTTGGTACCAAACGCATTTCGTTACCAGAAGCGTCATTCAAGGCGCTTTGCGCCAAGTAACGGGTGGCGTGGTATGGGACCGGTGCTCTTGGAGCCAAATTGGCCAAGCTAATTGAAGCTAGTGAGCTTGGAAAGAGCTTTCGAGCCAATTCGCATGCAGAAATCCGTTTTTGAACGACAGGAGTAGTGACTTGACTTGATGTCGAGGAGTCTTGAAGTTGCCTTGGAGAATATAAAGTCGGGGCGGAGCGTTTCACACCTGACCAGGGTGGTGGTATTTGACTTGTAGTCGATGAACTTGGAGCCGGTGGACTTGGAGTCGATTTGCTTGGAGCAGAACATCCAGAGCTTCCAGCTGCAGATTGCTGAGAGCAGTGACTTTGAGCCAATCTTTTTGGAGCCAATTTTTTTGGAGGTGGCGTCTCATCTCCGCTCTTCAACATTGATAAGAGCACTGATTCTTTCTTTTTCTGTACTCCAGAATCCAACTGCAATTCTCCAGGTTTTCTCTCCACTGGAAGTAACGGTCCACTACTTTCACCCAATTGCTCTGACTTCACATCAACAGACAATTGTGACGTCGAATTGTTTTTCCGGGTACACGGAATCACAATGGAGCTTGTATCGGGACGGTCACTGAAAAAAATCAAATGTCTATGATTATACCACGAAATCGAGTTCCCATACCTCTTTTTCTCGTTAGTCAAACTACTTTCCCATATTTGTTCCCACGGTTTCTTTTTCGTTTCAGCTTTTTTGGTTTTCGGTCTGAAATTGTTGAATTATTTACTTAATTATCATTTTTTGCAGCCTTGCAACGGTGTTCAACGGATGCTCACAAAAATTTGACGTCTTTTTATATTATTCAAAGAATGTGTTTTCGAAAGTCGAGAAAAACTCACGCGTGGATTTTTGACTTATTTTGATAGAAATTTCAAAAAAGTTTGAAAACAGTTGACTACGGGCCGACGGGCCGAAATTTTCAAAGTCGGAATTTTGGAAACTCACAAAGAAGCGAAATTGACATTTTTGGGCTTTTCTTCAGTAGGAAGCTCTTCCATTTTCTCTTGAGGAACACTTGGGAGTTGCGGAAAGCGTTTATGGTCATCAAGGAGAAAATAATTCGAGGAGCATCCTGGTTTCGTGTCATCCACCAATTTCAGACTGTTGACGTCAAACTCCTCGTATGGTCGTTCTTTCCGTCCCACCTTGAAGCCCAACCCGACGGCACTCTGGATAGCTCCGCCTGCGGTCAGTGTGACGGTGGCTATCTGTTCAAACTCAGCTAGCACTTCTTCTTCGACAATGCGGGACAGAGAATAATAGAGCTCCATCTTGGTTTTGGTGTCGCAGGAGAGATACCTAATGTTCGGCATGAGGTCCTTGGTAAAGCTAAAATTAAACCTCCTTTTTTATTTCTTTAGTTTTTGATAAACTTACTGATCGCTCAGAACTTGCCATGGTCGTTGGGATCCCACTTCCTCTATAAATTGTCTCCAGAACGCCCATCCATTCATCTTCACTTGAAACTTCTGGTTTTGGTTGAGCTTGCACTTATTCAGAATGTGCTGCCAGATCTGTGCATCTTCTTGCTCGGAGAAAGCCTGGGCGGCGAGTAAATTCTGTGGCGCTTTGAGGAGCGAGAGTCGATTTTTCGACTTTAGGCCGACAATACAATTTTGTTGACGGATATGAAGGAAGATCCGGGCTGGGCACGTTGGGTACACCATAATACGGCCATCTTGATGAAGTGCCACGTCGATCTCTCTCGTGAGTCTGGAAGTGAAATTTTTCATTGAATACCACCGAAAATTCAACTCACTCTCTGATAAAGCCTTCTGGAACCGTTTGCTCTGTATGGTAGTAGATCGCCGCCTTAGTTTCCAGAGACAACGGCATTTTGTGAATGTTGGGGAGAAGGATGCGGAGATATCTGAAAAATCTATATAAAAACTGAAGGAATCAATAAAAAAAGTTACCTCAAACGATACGTGATCGGTGTTCGATCAGCGGACAGTCGCTTCTTATACAACTTTTTGAATTGCTCCCACACCTTCTTCATCGTCAAGTCCTTGCAGCCACTGTTGATCTTATCCACCACATACTGCATCATGAGCCCATCGTCGGCCTCCGTGAAACGAGTTTCGTTAGTTGACTGAGCATTGGTCACCCAACGAGTCGGCTGCCCACCATCTTCGTCCTCTGGCTCGCTTTCTGGATGGACGACGTCCCAGTGACGAAGCAGCAGGCTTCCCGTGATAATTCCCTCCTCATCGAACTCCACCTCGAACTTCTTGATAAGCTTTTCACGTATTGAAGGGTCCACGCGGATGTCGAGAGCATAATATAGGTCCGCCTTGTCGTCCAGTGACACTCCATTGTATTCATGGAGTTTGCGGAGCAAGTAGTAGAAGCTGAAATGAATGGAATATGATTTTTGGAGCTTTGCAGCAAATCAGGGAAAGTTTTCAAGGTTTTGCCTTCATTTATAACGATCTTTCTCGAAATTATATTGATTTTGGGTGTTTTTTAAAACCTAATCAACCGTAATTCAAAAAAGAAAACTCACTGTGTGCGATATCCATGAATATCCCGATCAGCACCAACAAACTCTCTACATCGCTCCCAGAAAACCATCGAATTGAGCTCGACTCTCCGCTTGGCAACTCTCCCTTCTCTTGCCGGGTTCTGACTCCGAACTCTGGAGAGTACAAACCGGAAGATCGCCAAACTGTCTTTCTCGCTAAAACACTCGGTCACTTTACGTGACGTTGAGGCTTGCGGCAATGGTTGGGGCGGCTTTGAATCGTTATCCATCGATGTCTGCTGGTTTTCTTCTTTGGGAAGAAAGGGGAGAGCCGTGGAAGAGCATGGAGACTCTGGAATTGGCGTCGCTAAAAAACAAAGCAAGTTTTTTTTACAATTTTAATATACTAACGTTCTGCTTTTGGCTCTTTAACTCCATCTTCCAAGTGCGTCGCCGTCAGAACCACCGGTTTTGAGACTCGAGTGGATCTGCGAAGCATGGCTGAAAAAACAACAGTTTTAATGATTTTTTGAATAGATAGACAAGAAAAACAAAGAAAAAAAGGTAAAAACTCGATATATAATTCTGACCCCGCGGAAGAAAAAAGTTTACGTCTTCGCAAAACCAAATTGAACGGGTTTTCTTTCTATTAATCGAGGTTTTTGAAAATGTATCTCTCTTTTAAGTATTTGGAGACCCCACATTCAAACGAAAAAGTTTATCCATGTGAAAAGTTTGAAAGCGCATAACTCGGCTCGCAGAAACATTTTGCAGGTTTTGACTTCAGAAACGTACTCCCTGTAGACGAAAATACTTATGACCAAGTTTATAGATCGTTCAAAAGTGGATTCTCTGAAGATTTCCCTCATAAAAAAACAAAAACCAGCGGAGAAACGAAAAAATCGAGGTGGCCTAGAAATCCCGCAACTCGGCCCTCGTCCCCCGCGGTGAGAGACAATGCGCATTGCGAGACGCAAAGAAAACGAGAATATTCCACACGGAGGCCGCTCACTGCCGGGAGAGAAGGGAGGAAGGACTAAACAAACGAACGTTCATTAGAGAGGAATCGATCGGTCATCTGGAGAAAATAGAAGGGAAAAAAAGAGAGTGAGACAGGTGAAGGGGAAAAATGAGCGAATGAGGGGTGTCGGTGTTATGGGCAATGCATGGCCGGGCCAGGCCGACTTCCAGAATCTCACCGGCCTGGATGAAGTGACTTTTTCCGAAAAAGATGTTTTTCTGGACAGTATTTTTTGAAAAAAGAGTTGTTGAGGCCTGTCAAATGATATGCATGATTACAAGGAGTTTTCAGGCCTGTTTTGAAAATTTTTATATATTTTACGATGCAATTCACAACTGAAGCGCTGAATTGAGGTAAAAATCGTCAAAAGCTCCGAATCCAATTTTTCATTTTTTCAATAATATCAAAAACAGTGCCGAAAATCTAAAACACAAGGGGAAAAATTCTTGAGACAGGAAAGTAGCAATTGTTCGGCAAAAAATAGCAAATTTGAATTGGAAATATAAAGAAATGAAACGTTTCTTGTTAAAAAAAAAAGAGGAAATAGAATTTCGGGGTGTTATGAGAGGGGAAACGGGAAGAAAGTGAAAATTGTGGGGTGGAATAACGGAAAAACGGGATGAGAGCAAAAAATACTACTTGAGATGAAAAAACTCACAGGAAAACGAGTTGAGAGACATGGGAAACTGAGAATGTAGAATATTTGGAAAAAAAAAGTAAGAAAAATTGGATGAATACATTATTCGGAATTTTGGGAAGTACTATGAAGTATGAAACATAAGAAATCTAAAAAAATCGATGGAATCGGGTGGAGAACGGTGGGAAACATGTGAAATTATTGGTTACCAGAGAGAACATAAGTTGGAAAGGGGATCCGTGGAAGAACCGGATTGTGAACGTTGGTTTGGAAGAGTTGCATTATAATGAATGCTTCGGATAATAAAAATAAAAGTAAAACAGAACATGCAGGTTATCGGTGGCAAATACGAATGGACGGCGACGGTTGAGTAACAATTTGACGGTTGAAAATCAATTAGTGAGTTTGAAACCAGTCAATTCCAGTAATCTGAATTTTTCATTTGATTATACCTATAACAATGCTTTTTTACCAAACTTACTGCTTTTTATCCATCTTCTTTCTGTAAGAAGTCTTTCCTGGCTGGATGTGAGCAGCGACATCTGGAGTTGTCTTGGATTTTGACCTAGATGCTTCCATTGGCTGTCTTTGAACAATCATCTTTTCAGGTCTGAAATTATGATTTTAGTTATTTTAAATTTAAAATAAAATTGGCAGTGTTTTCATCTTGGAAAGTGAGTGGACCTTTTTGAAAAAACCATGCAAGTGAGTAAAATTTACACTTACGGTTGGTATGGCTCCAATTTTTGCCAAGTTTTCTTTGAAGCAACTTCTTTCGGAACAATCGGCTCCTCAACTGCTGTCTCCTGTTTGATAGTTTCTGAAGAAGGTGCTGATATGCTGAAAATCAAAAACTGTTAGAGGAATTTCCTAATAATGACAGAAGGCTACCTTTCCATTTTTGTTGGTTCTGACTCCGGCACTAACACTATTTTCTGCTCTGGCTCTGGCTCAGATTTCGTCTCTGGATCTGTCTCTGGCGCTGGCTTGGTTTCTTCTTCTGCTTCCGACTCAGTCTCTGGCTGTTTTTCTGGATTCGACTTTGAATCTGGCGTCGGGTCAGGCTTTGTCTCTGTTTTTGGCTCAGATTCTGACTCTGGCTCCTGCTTTGGCTCAGACGGTGGCTCTGGCTCACATTCTGGATTTGGATCTTGCTCTTCCTTTGCTTCAAATTCAACATCTTGTTCTGAATTTGATTTTGAATCAAGTGTCTGCTCATCTTCCGGCTCTGGCTCTGGCTCATGTTCTGGCTCTGGCTCAAGCTCCCGCTCTGGCTCTTCCTCTGGATTTGAATTTGAATCTGGCGTCGGCTTATGTTCTGACTCCAACTCTGGCTCTGGGTCACAGTAAAGATCTTCTTGGGCATCTTCATATATCTCATCATCCGAATCTACTTTCTCCGTTTCTTGTGAAGCCGCAACATCTTTTGTCGGTGACGTTTGTCCAGATTCTTTTTTCTTTTTCTTGTAGAACCACTTTCTCCTGCCTCCTCCGACTTTCACATGCCCATTTTCGGTGGTATTTTCACAAACAGCAGGAACTTCAGAACCATTTTCAGTTTCATTTGTTGCAGTATTTTCTTCAATTTTGACTGCTGCAGTAGCTTGTTGTTTGGCTGGTTGTGAAACGGTGCTAGTGGAACTCTGGCTGTTGTTCCATCGGTTGTGCCTAGGTCTTCCATTTCGAGAATAAGAGTGGGTGTCTCTGCTCTGTTGTCCCTGATATCTGGTGTTTGTGTAGGTCGATGTTGACTGATCCACTGGCACTCCGTATTTTTCCTGAAAACGAAAGTTTTGATCTCGTTATGTAAACTGACTTAAAAACCTACATAAAGATACATATAACTGTACCGCCCTTCGTAGAAATGAGCTGAAGGCGTGTTCGGATATCTTGATTCGAGATACTGCTCGAATGATGTAGAGTTCTAAAACATCTTTGTTATGAACAACTAACACAAGCTACAGTAATCTCTAATTTACTTACCCACTGATTCATTCCGTATGGATCTTGCCATGGCGAATTTGATGATGGGGTGAACGAATTGCCCTGAAACACTATAGTAAAGAAAAATCAACTAAATTTCTCTATTACCTGGTATCCCACCCATGAATTCATATCAAATGGGTTATTGTACCACGACGCTCGCATTTGTGGCGTATTCGCAACACTGTACGTGGAACTTGACACTGGGGAGGTAAGTATGTCCTGAACGAATACTTTCTTTATTTCGAACTGTTTTCATGACGGAAACTCACAGTGTACACTGGTTGTCCCTCGAAAAACGCCGGGTTGTACGGCGTTCTCCATCTTGATTGCGGCTGGGAGTATGGGAACGGTGGCGGACCGTTTGGTGGTGGGCCGTATGAGTCTGGTGGTGGACCAACAGCTGGTGGGTAGTATGGGATTGGTGGAGGACCATTAGATATTGGACCGTAAACCGGTGTACCGTATCCTGGAGGAGAGTAAGCTGGTGGAGCATAAGCTGGTGGTGGTTGAAACGGCATAAATGATCCCGGCTGTGAGAAGTATGTTGTGGGTTGCCGGATGTATCGTTCGAGATCGGGACGAAATGGCTGAAATTCAAAAGTAAGGTTGTATTATTGAAGGACTAATGAAAGTAGACATACCCGTTGAAGCTGGAAAACTGGTTCGAAGTTTTGTGAGCTGGACCCGGCGACTTGATTTGTTCCAGTTTGATTTGACACCATATTCCGACTAGTCTAAAACCATTCAATATAATTACATTAATTGCTCATGAAATGACATGAATTTTGGTTTTTACTTACCAGCGAGATTCCTGAGGGCTTCTGTTCCAATGATTCCGATGATTCTGAAGTTGATGGCGTGTCAGAAGCAGACGACACACTCGGGAGATTTGACTGGTGGTTTTCCTGGAATTATTTTCAGGGTTAAGGTAGCAAGGTAACATATGAAAATCGGAATTTACTGTAGCTACAGTGCCGTGCAAAAGTATACAAAATTTCGCCGTTTTCAGTTTAAATTGACCAACTTCAAGAGTGTTCCATCAAATCGACTAAACTCAATGAAAAGTAGTGCAATTTTTGAGCTGTCGTCTTAAAATAACCGATACTTTTTAGGGAGTGCCCGTACAAAACAGATGTCAACTACAAAAATAGAGATCTACGTTTAATCTACATTATTCATTAAAAATCTACTTGCTGTGACAATCAAAATTATCATGACACACTCTGAAATTAGAAAAACTTCAACTGAAAACGCCCAAAGTTCGGTTACTTTTGCACGGCACTGTAAGACTATGCAAACAACTATTCATAATATTTTTGGAAATAGAATTACCAGAAATTTTCATGGTTCCCATATCTTTTTCAAACTGTGCTAGTCACAGTCACGTATCTAATAAGGTAAGAATTTTTCTAACCCCCATCACACTCACGCCATCTGGTTTTGGAGAATCCGGGTAAGAGGCTTCAACCACTGAAAAAGTTGATTCTGTGTCCTTCCCAACAGATATGCTACCAGAACCGCCTCCATTCTGTGACTGGGCCGAAACGACGAGAGCTGCAGAAGTTTGTGACGCTGGAACTGCTTCCTGGACTTCTTGAACAGCAGACACTTCTGGGACTGCAGCAGAAGGATCAGAGCACAATTCACTTTTGGATTCAAAACTGTGAAATTCTTCCATTTGTTGCAATTTCTGAAAAATCTTCAGTTGCTATAAAAATAAGTTGAAGACTATCTGAACTACTACTCGAGAAGATTTCTGAATTTTAGGAACTTCGGTAACTTCTAATCTATATTTTCCCTCAGTTTATGCCACTCAACATTATTGATATTAAAAATTTCATAAAAACTCCTCACTCTCACCTCATCTGGTTTTGGAGAATCCTGGATAGAGGTTTCGACAACTGGGTGTGCTGATGATGTGTCTTGGCCAAGAGAAATGATGCCAGAAACGCTTTCATTCTGTGACTGGGTGTAACCGACGGGCGCTGCAGGAGAGTCTGACGCTGGAACTGCATCTTTGACTTCTTGAACGGCAGAAACGTGTGGTATATCAGCAGATAGGACAGAGTTCTGAAAGATCCTCATTTGGAATTAAAAACAAGTTGGAGACATCTAAATTACTATTCTAGAAGCTCTTTAGAACACATTTTTCCAGCCCCCAATCTAGTACTCATCTCAGACTACGCTAGTGAGCGTTAGTTAATTCTAAAGTTTCCTGAAAACTAAACTCGTCACTCTCACCATATCTGATGCTGGAGCAGCAACGTTGACTGGAGGTGAAGTTTGAGAAGATTCTGATTCTGGAACTGCATCTTTGTTTTTTTGATTATCTTCTTCTTCTGGAGAATCTGTCACAGAGGTTTCATCTACTGTACTTGCAAATTTTGCTTCCATTCCAAGAGAAATGTTCACAGCGGTTTCAGCGTTCTCAGGCTGCACAGAAAGATCGTTGACTGGAGCGGTAGAAAACATTTCAGATGTTTCAGCGACTAAAACGGCATTTTCCAATTCTTGAGCGGTATGATCATCCAGTATTCCAGCAGGAGGGTCGGTGCTCTGCTGATTTCCGGAATCCAGAGGCATCGAAATCAGCCTCTCATCTGGTGAAACTGTACGAGACGACTTTGTTTGTGCTGATTGAAATCCTGTTGAATCCTGATTAGCACACTCTGACAACTCTTCTATATGGCAGTTTCTCTGAAAAAGAATGAATAAAATTTTTGAAACCGATAAAAAATCGACAGACGGTGTCGACAGGTGGCTCAGCCAGAGAGAGCAAAGAAACCCTATGTGGGCGGAGCTTTTGAATTCCTAAAAAAACAGAGTATGTACACGACGCTTGTTGAACATCTGGTCCATTAATTTTCAAAAAGGAGGTGTGAATTTAAGACGGGACCTTAAATGATGTCATTTCATTTTTCTATGTCAGGAACCTCCCGCGCGAAAAACATCTGTGGTTCTAAGGAGAGCATGGGTGTCAAAAAGGAAGGAGGAGACAATCAAGAGGGGGAGAGAGAGACAGAATAATGAAACAAAAACAGGCGGAGTTTGGAGCATTAGATGGGCGCGAATAGAAGGGCGCGTTATTTTTGAATTTTCAAACACCTGTGCAGCAAATCAATATAGGAATATATGTTGAAAATGCATTACCACGGAATATCAAATGAAAATAGAACAAATCTGAATGATAACAAATCGAAACATACGTACCTCATCCTGCACTGGAGTAGTCGATCGCGATGATTTTCTCGATGGTTCTGCAGTTGACAAATCGTCAGCAGAAAGCTCAGAAGCTGGTGAAGAGGAATCAAGTTTTGGAGTCTTGTCGGAATCATTCGTTTCCGTGTTCCCAGCAGTCTGAAATATATATCAGTAATGCTTTTTAAACTGAAAAGTTGAGTAGAATGAGATACAAATCCAGCGATGCCCGACTCACTTGATTACTTTCCATAGAATCCACACGACAACTCGATTCAGATGTCTCCATCTTCATTCCCTCCTTGACAACTTCAGCGAAAGACTTTTTTCCCGCCCAGGCGGCACACTTTTTTCCGTTTCCGGACAATTCGTCCATTTTTCCCAAGTTATCTAAAAAAAAGTTTCATTGGTTTCTGAGTCAAAACTTATAGTCACGGCGGGAAGGTGGAAATAAGAATCAGAAGACTACTATAGAAAACCTATGTTTTCAGGAAACCGTAGTAGTTGTATAACACGTTCACAAATGTAAACAAGAAAAAAAGGAAGGGAGGCCAGAGGAATCAGATGTGGGCGGAGTTGTCTACAAACACAATGAGTATAAATGTCACTTTTGAACATCTGTTCCTTGGATGCTCAACAACAAAATACATGTGTGTTTAGTAGATCCACATATGTATGATGTCACTGTTGACTCTTTAAAGAACAACTGGAATGGATTGCTCTCATCATCGTAAACGAATGATGGGATGGACATCCGGGTGGTCCGACACACAGACAGACTCACCTCGCTACTACACTAGGAGACAGAATTCGAATGAGTGGTCTCCGCGTGTTCACAAAGAAGAAAAATGGAATCGACTGTGATTATCATTTCAAAATGACAATGAGAAGGACATCCGGATGGTCCGACACACAGATAGACTCACCTCGTTACTACACTAGGAGACAGAATTCGAATGAGTGGTCTCAGTGTGTTCACGAAGAACAAAAATGGAATTGACTGTGATTCTCATTTCAAAATGACAATGAAAAGGACATTCGGATGGTCCAACACACAGATAGACTCACCCCGTTACTACACTAGGAGACAGAATTCGAATGAGTGGTCTCCGCGTGATTACGAAGAAGAAAAATGGAATTGACTGTGCTTATCGTTTCAAAATGACAATGAAAAAGACATCCGGATGGTCCGACACACAGATAGACTCACCCCGTTACTACACTAGGAGACAGAATTCGAATGAGTGGTCTCCGCGTGATTACGAAGAAGAACAACGGAATTGACAGTGTTTATTATTCCAAAATGACAATGAAAAAGACATCCGGATGGTCCGACACACAGACAGAGTCACCCCGTTACTAAACTAGGAGACAGAATTCGAATGAGTTGTCTCAGTGTGTTCACAAAGAAGAAAAATGGAATTGACTGTGCTTATCGTTTCAAAATGACAATGAAAAGGACATCCGGATGGTCCGACACACAGACAGACTCACCCCGTTACTACACTAGGAGACAGAATTCGAATGAGTGGTCTCCGCGTGATTACGAAGAAGAAAAACGGAATTGACTGTGCTTATCGTTTCAAAATGACAATGAAAAAGACATCCGGATGGTCCGACACACAGACAGACTCACCCCGTTACTACACTAGAAGACAGAATTCGAATGAGTGGTCTCCGCGTGATTACGAAGAAGAAAAATGGAATTGACTGTGCTTATCGTTTCAAAATGACAATGAAAAAGACATCCGGATGGTCCGACACACAGACAGACTCTTCGAAAAATATAAATGGAAGACGAAAAATAAAAATGGAATCGACTGTTCTTTTTATCCCAAAAAGACTGTGAGAGGGACAGCCGGATGCCGCAACCCACCGACAGAGAGCGGCCGAGTCTACAAGCGCCTACAAAAAACGCAAATAACTGTATTTCACAGACTTGTTCCGAGAAATTTGAATACAGATTTGGAACCAGTGCAAAATCGCCTTTCTAGTGATTTATATCTCGACCTGTAACCCCATCCTGACGGGTGATCCTCCCTAGTAAGGATAGAATATTTACAACGAGATCCGCCGTTTCAGAGCAAACGACTACTATCGAATGACACACTTCTCCTACCAAACCAAGAGAAAGCAGAAGAGAGAGGAGAGAAGCAAAGAAGTAGGCGGGGCCTACTCATTCAGAAAATCGTATCGGATATGTTCGACGTTTTTGTAGTAGCTGGGTAAAGATGGAATAAAACGGACAAAGAAAATGTTACACGGGTGGCAGACAGGTGACGTTTGCACTCTACGAGACGGTATGGTATGCAGTAAAAAAACGCTTCATTGCAAAGACTAATTCAAGCGATGCGATTATTTGCTACAGGTGGCAATGTATCAATTTTAGGAGTTTTATTCGGAATTCTCATCCAAGAATTCGATATAAATCACTCTCATTTTCAAAAATCACTGTGAGAGTCTCTGTAATTAGGCTTCAACCTTTTCAATAATTGTTTTGCAAAATGTGTTTCAAAATTAGAATTTAATTGCACGTTCCGATATCTATTTCATATATATAAGTATATAAATACATAAATATCAGAAACTTCACTTTCCACATCTTCGCCCTCTACTTGTTAGGCGTGACTCCTCCTCTTTTCAAGGTTCTTAGGGACAAATCAGTTTGAACACCGCATCTAAAAAAGATCAGTAGAAGGTATCACCAACAGTATCAATCAAATATTCTATGGGTACAGCTAATGACAAGTGCTTGTAAATTGACAAAAAGCAATTGATGTGTAGCCGATCAAAGTTGTTTACGGTTACGAATACGGACTCAAAGTGTTATTGGATACGATTTACAACTGTTTATCGCGATGGCGAAGCCTTGCATGTGGTCCTAAACCACCGGCTATGCGCGGCCGACGACACGGGGCTCTTAATAGTGAGAGACAGTGTTTTGCGTTTTCATAAGTGTAATAGAACAAAACATGTGGCGAGTTCATTCAATCATAATAATGTTGTGAAATAAACTTGAAAGAAAAGTAGACAGCAAATGTTTATGACCTCACTCTAATCAAGGTTATGTACGTTTGTCACGTTTGAGATACTATCAGGAAAAGAGAAGCAAGTATCCAGCATGACAGTGTCCTTGTATCTTTAACCAAATCACCGAATCGAAGCAACACAAACCGAAGAGTAAAGTAAAATTTCAAAATCAGGGTACTGAAAAGTGGGTGGGGTTCGGGCTTCTTTCAGTGTTTTTTTGTGCATTTTCAATAATTTCTGCCACATCATCGGTTTTTTTCAAAGAATATAGTTCACGTCTAATAGTTCCACTAGATATCATCATTTTTCAACAAGAACACATAAATACATGTTTCGAGCTATACAACACAATATGACGAACATTTGGAACAGAAACTTTGTCTCACATGGGAATGACCCAAGGTGAAACGCGGGGATTTCTTAGATATTTTGGGAAATGATAGCCCTCACCCCAACTAGAACAAAACAAAAATATTACGTGCCCCTTTTCAGTTATCAGAGAATGGCAGGCACAATTCGATTTTTTCGACTTTTTTGAGTTGAACCACTTCGGGACATCATAACTCAGTCAATTTGAGAGCAATCTTCCCAAACTAAAGTGTAATCGCAAGAAATAGACTAAGGCTACAATAATGGTAACTGACCCATGTTCCTAGCTGTGACTCCCGAATTACTACAAATCAAAATGTGAAAATTTGCACTTCTCATGAAATCAGAAAGTGGTCATTTTCGAAAAAAGGTATTTGGGAGACTATGTCTATCTGATTGCCAGTGACCAATAAGGAGTATATATGTATTCAAATATATGGCTCACCTTTCATTCCAGAGACTTATTTTCATATTTTCAATTTTTCAGCCCAATCTCATGTATAGGGATACGCCAATTCCTTAAAAATAAATTCAACGTTATTCCAGTGAATTCTGACTTTTCATGAAAGACGGCAATCACAATGTTTCAAAAACTATATTACGCTGAAATATCAGTATACCATTTGCTGGGAACGTACGATCAACTTTACAGTTGAAAAATCACACGTATCCCTATACATAAGATTGGGCTGAAAAATTGAAAAAATGAAAATAAGTCTCTGGAATGAAAGGTGAGCCATATATTTGAATACATATGTACACCTTATTTGTCACTGGCAATCGGATAGACATTGTCTCCCAAATACCTTTTTTCGAAAATGACCACTTTCTGATTTCATAAGAAGTGCAAATTTTCACATTTTGATTTGTAGTAATTCGGGAGTCACAGCTAGGAACATGGGTCAGTTACCATTATTGTAGCCTTAGTCTATTTCTTGCGATTACACTTTAGTTTGGGAAGATTGCTCTTAAATTGACTGAGTTATGATGTCCCGAAGTGGTTCAACTCAAAAAAGTCGAAAAAATCGAATTGTGCCTGCCATTTTCTGATAACTGAAAAGGGGCACGTAATATTTTTGTTTTGTTCTAGTTGGGGTGAGGGCTATCATTTCCCAAAATATCTAAGAAATCCCCGCGTTTCACCTTGGGTCATTCCCATGTCAAAAACTAGGTTTTGAGAACCACAGCTCAAATTTCAAATATGATCATGCCTATAAAAAGATGTAAGAACTCTTCCCCATTTTTTTGTGGTGTTCGAGACATTTCCTAGTTTTCAACATCGTCAAAGATATTTCTTCTGATAGTACCAAAAGAAAAAAAACTTTCAGATGAATCATGTTTTGTTGTTCTAGAAGCTAACAAGTATACGCATCTGTCATTAGTCACATGATAATGAATGGTCCGATTCTTAATAGACTCGTCAGTTGTAGTCTTGATGGTTGCTCTTATTGAGCCAGGTATGCACGTGGGTACAGCACAGTTCTATAAAATGCCAAATGGCATCGGATACAAAAAACGCCAAATAGCATCGGATACGATATTCAACCCCCTATCGGCTTGTTTTAAGACTGATAGGAACGAGTTAGATGAATAATGGTTTTGAGGGACTATGGGAGCGTGTAGAGACCACAACCACTGTCTATGCAACGGCGGCGACCATCCAAAGGTGTGAAAAGCTAAAGTGTGTTACGACCACAATGAAACGTACTTCGTCAGATATATCTGAAGGTGAAAAAGTGTCTCTAAATGATCCAGTGCAATAGTATTCAGTTTCTAAAGCTTCTAATTATGGTTATACAGAGCGATTTCAAAAGTCATCATACACCAAGACAATCTGAATCAGACTAACGAATAGTATAGTAGTATTGAAGGAGCAGACAGGAACACCACAAGTCAGAACAACTATACAATCAGACTTAAATCGTACTTTGAACAAAACAAAAGCGGATTAGCTATAAGAAGTGGCGGAGTCAGTGCACCTGGCACATCTGAGGGCTGGATTTCTTTTTTCAACCACCTGGAGTCATTTTTACGGTTTCCAATACAGGTTAACACGTTTGAATAAATAATGTGGTTCTTCTATGTTGCCATGGATTTCTTTTCGGAAGCGGTATGCAGAAAAATGTTAATTTATAGAACTGAAAATCTTCATTTTTATCCCACATTGGTAGCAGAAGAGGAATAATTTCATCTTTTCTGAAACAGTGGCATTCATTAGCAAAAGGAATAATCATAAATGTCATTCTGAACTATTTTCGATAACATGGCTCAGAAAACTGACTTGTGTTAGAAGCAATAGTTACATAGATCTGATTCTCTCACAAAAACTGACTACTGAAAGGGAAAAGTGAAGAAACAAAGTTGTAGAGCAACGATTGATACCACTACAAAAAAGGGAATTAGGACAAGGTGTTTTATTGTTTCAAAAAGGGTAATGATCATGAGAAATTTATCATTATGGCCCACTTCCCGTTCCTCCATAGAAACAAATCGACTCACTATGGTGTGTGAACAAAAAAGAAAGGGATTCGAACTTTCTTCATTCACCAGTGATTTCGTTGTCCTGATAACTACTAGTTAATCAAAACGGGAGTATTCTTCTTGCAATTGTACCATGATATTGAATGATACGACATCTTGGTAATCAGCTGCTCAAAAGTTAGAAAAATAGTCTACTCAAGGAGAACGGTTTAAAAAAACAGATAACAAGTGTTACCAATTATGACATCTGCGTCCTTCTATCTACTGAGTTCCCAACTAATATTAATGAGGTGGAGAGATAGTTACCTTGCTGGAGACATACAAGTAAGTATGGGCATGAAAACGTCGAACGAACGAGAATAAGGTAGAACACCGGGTGCTCTGGATGGCAAAAACGCCAGAGGGTCAACTAAATGTACTAATCTGGGAAAAGTCTCAGTGGTCGGATTTATAAGAAATATTAAAAAAAACAGATGTACATGGATTAGAACACTGCCTATGCGCTGCACCTTTCAAATAATCGTACGATTCTAAAACTGTAGAGCGGTCGCGAAAATGGTCGACCACCGAGAGTTTTGAATAAGGAAAGCGCCTTCTTTCCCTACCTAAAATGTTATTCTAAAAGCTGAAAAACAGAACATCCGGGAAAAAGTGCATCGAAGTTTCCATTGTAATGAGTGGCACGAAAGTGAAATGCTCGTAAACTGGAAAACTCGAAAAACCGCCCTATAACGTTTTCAGAAACAACAGAAATAGAACATGCACAAAAAGTTATTCACGAGATATATCCGTCAAAGCTCCTCCTATTTAGAATATTCGAATTGCCAACGCGAAACAAAAGGAAATCAATATGAACCAGCAAAAAAAGAAAGAAAAAACGGGAGGATAAACGAATGCCCAGTCAAAAAGAGAGGAAGAGTGCTGAATGAAATGATAATGTATGCACTATTCGTACTCCACTCGCTTGATTCTTCTCACGATACATATTCGTTTGTTTTGTCGTCTTCGCTTTTTTGGAGCAAAATTTTATCGACGTCATTGCGGGTCAGAGCGATGGTTTTATGATTATGATGATAGAAAGGTAAAAAGGGTGCGGGCATAGGTCTTTTTTGAAATTTAAGGGGCGCCGGCGGGTATGTGCACTTTCATTCCTGCTGGGGCCCCAAGATTCTATGAATAGAAAGAAGGGAACAAAACACATTCTTTTTTTCTCAATTTCCGCAGCTGGGGAACGAGAGCCTCATAAATCTTGTGCTAAATCATTATTATGTACCTGATTAGACAAAAACGCGTTTGTGTTTTTGTTTTACATAGAGAAAAACTTTGGGGACCTGCAAACTTAGAGAAAAAATGACTAACGGATATAGCAACGGAAACATGTTCGATGTCGCTGACGGACATTTATGAAAATGTCAAAAAGTGTAATAGATGGGTTTGGGCATACATTCGGATGTGTTTTGCACAAAACGTCGAACATGTTGCTACGCAGCCTGACAAATGGCATGGAGTTCAGAGAGTCAAGCTGGGGATGAATAGAAATTTCGGATTTGAAGGATTCATTAGTGCTGGAAGAAGCTGAAATTATATTTGTAATACATTACAGTAGTCCTATTCAATTTTTTAGACATCGTGGTTGGATTAGACATTACATATTTTGAAAGGACAAGTCAGAAGTCTTCGAATGAGTTTTTTTGTATGCGAACTTTGATTTTTTTCACTAAAAAAGTATAGTGGGACACATTTAGCGAAAAATGCTTGATCTCCAGTGAAAAGCGTGAAAATCCAAACTTGAAATGACAAATTCAATTTTTTCAAACTAGCTTTTTCATCTGAAAAAGAGAACTCATAAATTATAAAAAATAAATCATGTTATTGAAATAATTAAAAAATCAAAAAAAAGAAGTTGTGTACACATTTCCAAATAAAAAACCATTGGAGAATGACTAAAGTAAAGAAAAAGAACACATGTTGAAAATGAGAAGCAGGGAATTTGTTGAGGGAGGAAGAGTGGGAAGAACGTTTTTTTTTTCTTAGAAATATTATTTTTTGAAAAAAGTATGACTAAAAAAAGGGAAAAAATAAAATATACTGAACTCTAATGCTATAAAATATAAAGAAAAAACGAACAAATTACAGAAAAGTACTAAAGAAAATGTTGTGGAGCATGCGGGGTGATGCAAACCCGATCAACGGAGCCAACCGTACAATCTGGTAGACATAGTTGCCCAAATTGTACAGTGTCCATGAAGAAAAACATGAGAACTTGGTGAAAGGGTGAATGTTGGAAAAAAGCAGAAATACAAAAAGAAACAAACAGAGAAGTTAGTGAAAATGTGACAGGAACCAAAAAAATAGGTTACATGAAAAAGATACACAGAGATAGGGCCGGTATATTGCATCAACTTATTGATAGCACTGGGATGGATTTTTAGGAAAATATCACCAAAGAAAGGGGGGGGAGGTTAAAAAATACAGTTAAAATTTTTTTAATTAAGTGGGCTGGCCAGTGGTGCCGATGAACGCCAGTTGCTCAGATGCTGATACTGCAGGCGCGATTTTCGTTGCAACTCTGAAACAAGCAATGATTTAGAAAAAGTTTTATGAGAAAAAGTCTTACTTCATGTGAGCTGGTAATCGATTGAAGTATCGGTGCTCCAATGCCTCACTGAGCCGCATTCTTCCTGTCGGTTCATATGTCAGCATGGCCTCGATGATCTCGAAGAGTTCGACATGTTCCGGTTCGGTGCACGTTAATGCTCTCTGAAAAATAGAGTTATTGGAAGCCAGCAATGCGTTGTTATACACATCAGAGCCTGTTAGCAGGTCAGTTGGTTTTGGAAGAGCAGTACCATGCAGGGGAATCTTATAATGTTGGAGAGGAACACCATACCTCATGCTTATCGGTACTTTTTACATGCAGTAGTACATGCATGCTTTTTTCTCAGAAAGTCTTTCACATGCATAGTTAGTCATGAGAATTGAAGACTTGTTAGAAAAACAGCAGTCTGGATACAATTCTCCTCGAGACTGTCGTTTGTAGATTCCACGATAAACAATAGGAAGAAAACCTGATAAGGGTTACTGGGGGCAAGGGACACCAAGTTAATTGAAGTAAAACTCACTCTAAGCCTCTTTTTTTTACTCACTCTCAACGGTTTGCAGTTGTCGCGAACGTACGCTGCGTCAGGAGAGGAGGTAACCCAGTCCAAGCGGCCGTTCACGAAGAATTTGGTTCTGAAATTATTTGTGTCAGTATTTGTCAAAATATTAACAACTTTTGAGAACTTGAAAAACTTACTTCGTCTTTTTGGCCATTCGTGCCGGGACGTCACCCAGAACACGTTCCATCATCGCCAAGTGCTCACGGTTCTCATGGGTTTGGAAGAGAGTGCCACCAGTGTAGAGCTCATAAAGAATACATCCAATAGACCAGACATCGCACGGTTGTGCCCATCCAAGTTCTAAAAAATCAAATTTTCAGATAATTTTTCAAATTTTATGATGAAAACTCACCGAGAATCACTTCCGGAGCTCTGTAGTGACGTGTTGACACAATAGTCGAATGATGCTCATGATCAAATGTCGCCGAGCCAAAATCGATTAATCGGACATGAGTATGATGGAGTACACGCATTGGCTTCTTATCGACTATTTTTGTGGAATAGCGACTATCAACGAACAAAATGTTCTCCGGCTTCAAGTCGGTATGCGTCAGTTTGTTGTCGTGTAAGAATTTGACAGCGTTGATAAGTTGCCAACCGATGTGCATTGTTTGATCCATTGGGTACGGCTTGTAGTGGTTGGCTTTCTGGAAACAAGTAGAATTAGTAGGAAGTCTCAGGAATAGAAAATATGTGCCGAAATTTTTACTTTTTAGCCTTTCTAGGCAGACATTTGCCTCCGAGTGACCGATGATATTAACGATGCGACCTATATCATTGTAAAACTCAAAAACAGGGAATCCAAATCTATTTTCAGTTTTTGCCTTCGAGATCTAGTATTCGTAAAAAAACGAGGTCAACGTTTGGACCGCTGACAAGTCATTTCCTTACCGACGTATGAAAAATGTCGGCAGGGTGGTGCAAACTTTGACTTCAGTTTTCTCGAATACCAGACCTTGGGGGCAAAAACTAAATATACATTTGGAATCACCGTTTTCTCAGCTTTCCAATGGTACAGGTCACATCCTATAACTCCACGGTAACTCGGATGCCTTTCCTAGTCAATACAAAAAAGGTAGAGACCCTTCAGTACACAATTTCCTCTCATAATTTTATACGAAACAGTAAAAACCTTACCAAGAAATCGAAAATCGATGGTCCCATCAAGTCGAACAGCAAGCAGATATGACCGTGATAGTCGAAGTAAGCTCCCATGTGTATGACCCAGCTGAAAAACATTGATTTTTTATTTTATGATTTCCTCGTTCATATAAACCTCCACTTTTCTTATGTTATCGTGAAAAGGTGAAAGTGTACACACATTTCTTGCTCTCTACAACTCCCTCTTCTCAGTGTAATACACGAAAAAAGTAATCGATTATCTTCTCTACAACATCTTTTCATGTTCTTCCGAGTGCTACGGAACATGACATTTCTTTTTTTTTCCCACTTTTTTCTTCCTCACAATCATTTTTCCCTATCTCTTTCTCTCCTCCACGCAAATCTAGGACAGAAAAAGATATCAGAATTCATCTTCTCTTTTCTCTTCCTCACTCTAGCCCAGTCAAAGAGCGTTTCCAAGGATTCCCCCATTCTAAGTCTCCCTTTACTCAACACGTGCGTCCTCACTATTTCATGTGAACAGTTGTCATTTCGAGGGGAGGATGCTACGGGGAAGAGAAACCGCAGAAGAAGCGAGAAGCATCCGGAGGCTAGCTAGTGGGGATAAATTTCGAAAATCGCTATTTCTCTCTCTCTCTCTCTCTCTCTCTCTCTCTCTCTCTCTCTCTCTCTCTCTCTCTCTTTCTCTCTTCCCTATCCCCCTATTGATTGGTGATTCGTCAAGTATCAGAAATTTCGAGACACACATCCGTCATGTGAGTGTGTATATAATCTAACACATTCGAAAAGATTCGAGCATGAAACGAACGGGTGGGGAGAAAGACTTTACACCGGTGGCAACGGGAGGTGTTGGTACTTGAACTTTTGAAAGTGCACACAATAAAATTGGGACCCCATGAGTTACGAGGTCATGAAAGTAATGTGAATGTGTGAAGTTTTGACATGTGAACTTTGGAAGTCACAATTCGAAATTCTGTCTGAAGTTGTATTTTTAAAGTAGAGGGTTTTAATAAAACCTTACGAGTTTTTTAGACAGAAATTTCATTCTTTTCAAATTCAATTTTCTAAAAAAAAAACTCACTTTTTCTTTTCCGGATCTCTTTCAGCCAACTTCTGCAGCACTTTCACCTCCAACTTCGCAGCTTCCCGGTACTTGCTCACGTTCTTGATAATTTTCAGAGCCATGAACGTGTCCGTCAACGTATCCACCACACGCACAACTTTACCAAAGGTACCTTCTCCGAGTGTTTCATAAATTGTAACTAAAAAAAGGAGGAATTTTTTAGAAAAATGTCTTGTTTAATGTGACTTACATCGATTAAGAATGAAATCTCCTTTCGCATAGATCAAGTGACCATCCTTATCATCCGCCAGACGTTCTTTGGATGGATTCGTCTCTGCTAATGCTGGTCCTTGGTTTCGGTGTAAGTTAGGAGCCTGCAAAATTGAATGATAGAGAAAAAATTGGAATTCAAATCATATTTTTTAAAAAAATTAGTAGTCTCACACCAATGGTGTACCTGCAAACCAGTTCTAGACGGTTTTCGCGCCTTATCTCCACAAGCAATGATTTTATCAACTTTCGCCGATACAGAAGCGGGTAACTGTAGTTGGGAGATCAAACTTTGCACTGCTGCAGATTTTGGCTTTGCCGCACTTGATGGACTTTCTTTCGGAGTTATCGTTGCAGTTGTCGTATTCTCGTCGGGGACTGCTCCAGGACCCTGACCCTGACCAGATCCACCTTGAGTTGAAAACGCTGCTGCCACCGCATTCACCGTTTTCTTCGCTCTCTGCTCATCGGTTTGCTCCTTATTATTATTGTTGTTTATACTCAACCCAATTTCCACTCCTGACTTCGACCCGGTTAGCATTGATCCTCCTGGAACACCTTCTCCAGCCAGTTTCTTCTTTCGAAGTGACAATTTCTTCTCTATCAGTCTCTTTTCATCTTCCTGTGGTGGAGGAGCCGCGTTGCTGGTGGACGGAACATTCGGACTACCAATTGCACATATCGTGGTACCAGATTTCGAGCCATAGGCTCTTCGGAGAGCTTTCGGACCACCAGAAGACGTCGTCGGCAGCTGACCATCATCTGAATCCTTCGGCAGAAATTCTATGCCATCTATTTTATGTACACCTTCTGACGGCAAAGTTCTCGGCGGGGCACCAACGGATCGTTTTGGCTCTGGAGGCTTCTGTACAGAATTCTGCTTTACCGGTGGCGGCCTGGGTGGTGCAGCACCCTGAATTGGGGTTGGTGGTTGAGTTGGAGCACCATCTCGTAACGGAGCGATCGCTGGAGCAAATGGAGAAGGTTTATTGGCGGAAGTTGTAGTGGAAGCTTGATGTTCAGTAGCAGCAAGCTTCGCTCTTGTAGAAGCAGCAGAAGGAATCCTCAGCACAGTTTTCTCAGTTGGTGGACCATTCTTACTTTTGAGTTCCGTGAGTTTACCAGAGACTTGCTTGGAAATCGGAGATGGAGCAGGAACTTGGTTGTTGCTTGAAGAGCTCTGAGCTTCCGGTTCGGCCAATGGTGCTACAGTAGCCACTGGAGTCGCCTTGGGCTTGGAAAGTGGAGCTTTGGCAGGTAGTGCAGTTGGGAGAACAGCAGCTTTTGGTTTCTCGGGCTTTTCTAAAATTCCAGATTTTCCCACCTTATCTGACTTTTCCGGTTTCTCAGAGACAGCATGAGGGGAGGGTAGTTTGACTGGATTCTGAGTGGGAGCAGGGTTGGGGGTAAGCTTCTTGTGAGCTGGGACTGCAGGAGGTACTGGTAGAGGTGTCACAGTTTTTGGAGTAGGAGCTCCGGATTTGACGGGTGACATCGGCCTGGATAGCCCTTTCCAGTGGTTGTAACTTTTGTAGATATTGGGATCAGAGACACATCTACGTAGGCTGGCGAGAAGTTGAGTATTCCGACGGCGGGACACGTAGTTCTTGTATTTCCGTTTACGAGGAATCACAACAAGTGGTAATCGACGGAGTGCCAAAGAGTTGGTAGCTGGAATGGCACCGCCGCCACCACTGCTTGCCACTTTTTGATGATGAGGAACAGGCATTTCTTGAGGAGGACCTACGACTAATATCGGTGGTAGTGGATGGCTAGTGCTTTCTGTTGTCTTGAAGACAATAGCAGCTGACTGGATTGGTGGCGCGTTCGAAAGTACAGCTCGCTGAGGTAATCGATGCGAGATATAGTGACGACGTGAGGCTAGAGGTGATAAGAGATGTTGGTAGGCGGATGAGCTTGTAGTAGTTGAAGGTTCACGAGACGATGGTGGATTTGGTGAAGAGCACGCGGTGAGACAGTACGGTGACACGGATGGAGATGGGAATGCAAATGAGGATGACGTGGATGGGTCCACCGTCGTCGTTGGCACGGCCACTTTGGAGGTGGCCCTAGAGGAATGCAAAGGGACAGACACTGGAAAGACGGAAAATTTTGGTTGGAAAGGAAAAGAGAGGTGTTGTGGTTAAAGTTGGAGAATCTAGAAATATGTTTTATCCGGATCTAAATAGACCTAAAGATAAGCACATATCAGAAAAATCCAACTCAGAAAAAGTTCAGCTAGCGTCAGGTGGCTAACTAGAGTGACTCAAAAAGTTTTAGGTGACAGAGTTCTTTTGAAAAATGGTGAAATTGAAATTGGTCGAAAAATTGTGAAGATGACTAAAATCTCAAATGGTACGCCCTCTAATAGAAAAAAAATGTTTTTATGAAAAGTGTACAGGTGCTGGTGGTTAACACGGGTATAGTTCGAATCTCCAGCTGGTTTGAACGAAAAAAGAGAAAAAAACAAGAAGAGGAGATTGGGATTTCACAATTCTCAAAAAATACTCAAAAAAAATTGAACATCTGTCTATAGTGTCGGGTCAACTCCATGCAGCTGGCAACTCTATGTAGTCGAAATGACGTGAGGGTAAGTTAGTAATGGAGGATTTCAAGACTAGGATCATGGGGGACGAACCCTTGTGACAATTCTATAGAGACACCTGACCTAGAATCTTTAAATTTCAAAAATCCGGAAGGAATTTCACTAAGTTAACAAAAAAGGTTATCAGGAAAAAAACTAAGATTGATGTTCTTGTTCGTTGTTCGATAGGCCACATTCAACTAGTCGCAAAAGCAGGAAAAGAAGAAAGGGGGGTTCGTAAAAAGAGATAGATAGATACACATACACAAAAATAATAGGTACTCTGTGTTGGCTTGAAGGGTCCCGGGAAGAAGCAGAAAAAGCAAAGGGGCGAAAGAAAAAGAATATCCAGGATTCTTCCATCCACTTTTCCCTGAAAGACACGACGGGATCCCGAAGAGACACAGAGCCGCCCACCACTGAGTTGTTAGATGGGGAGAGACGGAGCAGGAGATGATGCTCCCATATCTCTGTCTCCCCTCTTCATTTCACTTTACAACCCGTGTCTTTCCTTAGTCTTCCGTTTCCCGGCGGGGAGCGCAGAAGAAGCGGCCCGAAGAATGAGTAGATGAAGAAACAGAGCTCGTCGAGCAGCAATTTTAAACTATTTTTCCCTCATTGCCTCGTCTCCGGATCCCTCGATCCCTCGATGTCAATGTCCTCTCTTTCTCTCAATAGTGTGGAAGGATCCGATCAGTCTTGAAACCTCTCCTTCGAAATATATACACGTCACTACGTGCTCTTTGTTTCGAGGGAGCGGGATGGGAGAACAGGAATCGGAAAGGTCCATGGATAAAGATGATGAATGAAATTGAAATCAATCAATATATAGAGA
This sequence comes from Caenorhabditis latens, assembly GCA_002259235.3. Taxonomy (NCBI): domain Eukaryota; kingdom Metazoa; phylum Nematoda; class Chromadorea; order Rhabditida; family Rhabditidae; genus Caenorhabditis; species Caenorhabditis latens. The sequence goes on along the minus strand of CM056097.1, from coordinate 21,537,499 downwards.
TCCGAAAGCACAGATGGAAGAATAACTAGAAGAATGAACTGGTGATTGCAAGAATTCTGATATTAATAAATATTCAGAATTCCAAAACTACAGAAACTGTAGCTAAAACAAGCACTTGGTTTACACAAAATACAACATTTCAGTTACAATACTTACAGAACCACCCCGGCGAGTTAATCCAGAATCCACAGTCGGTTGGTTGGCCCAATACTGAAACAAAGCAAAAACTAACATAAAAACTATTTTGAGAAATTTAAGGACAATACAGACACGGAACGGACAAAAACTAATTCTAGAGCTGGTTTACAGTTTTTTTTTGTTGTTAAAAATTAGGGAAACGCTAACTTACAAGAAGTGGTAATGGAGTTCTCGTGTAGGAAGACTGTGTCGCTTGGTGCTTGACGATTTTGATTCTGAAAAAAACGAAGAATTATGAATACTTTCGATTTCGACTATGTTTGCTAGTTTGCTACTGTGATACCTATTAGTCATACATTTTTCAATTTAGGCAAAAATAAAGGTTGTCTGCTGTACGATCTTCTTGTTTTCTTTTGTTTTCCATTCTCCAACTTACTTTTTTCTCGTTTTCTTGAAAAACCACAACACTACACGGTTCACTGACATCATTGATCGAAAAACGAAAATCAGAATAATAAGAGACTTCAAAAAAAGAAAATACTACAAAAAACTGGTGGGAACTCTTTTCTTTATTTTCAGCTCTCTTTTCTTCTCATCTACTCAAATGTCACCTTCTGACTGACTGACTAAAAAACAGCGACAGCCACGGGTAGTAGTAGTGTCGACAGTTATTATATCTAAACAGACAGAAAGAAGCGAAATGTTTTCTATTAGAGCAAAAATATGAAAAAAATTATTCTCAATGCTCAAAAAAGCATTGAGGCGTCTAATACACCTACGCAGCGAATGTGTGATGAATCATATTCTTACATTAGAAGCAGAGCGTTCTGGTAATAAGAAAACTATACAATTTCCTGTGTTTTTTGATAGGAAATGAGAAAAAGAGATATATTTTTTCAATTTCCTTTTTAAAATTATCCAATTTTTTGATAAAACTCACACTTCAATTGATGAAGACGAATGTTGCCGTTGCCGTTTCCTTTGTGCTTCTGCCCTTCTTGATGGAGCTGCCGGTTTCGGAGATTTTTTGGGGGGCGTCTCTTTTCTTGTCACTTTTGATGATCCCGGTTTCCTATGTACAACCCTTCTTCTGGGAGACGGTGGCGGGGGCGGCGGTGGTGGAGGTGGTGGCGGTGACGGAGCCCGATTCGGTGGCGGCGGAGCCCGAGCCGGTGCCGGCGGAGCCCGAACCGGTGGCGGCGCCCGAGCCGATGGCGGAGCCCGAGCCGGTGGCGGAGCCCGAGCCGGTGACGGAACCCGAGCCGGTGGCGGTGGCGCTGGTCGTGGAGCAACCTTTTTTCTTGGTGGCGGTGGAGGTGGCGGCGGTGGTGGTGTATGCTCACTATCACTGCTTAAAGTAACCACCCACAGTGGTGTTTTGGATTTCTCCTTTGGTTGAGGTGGAGGAGTTGGCTTTTTCGGATATATTGGAGTTTTTTTCACCATATTATCGTAATCTCTTCTTATCTCCGGTGGTGTTTTCGGTCGAGGAGGATATCTTGCAGCAAGCCTAGCTCTTGCAGCTTCAACTTCTTCCTTTGTTGGCTTCCTTCTTCTTGGAAGTTCCGGAGAGGAGGAGGATGTTGGAGAGCGGCGGGGACGATGTGTTTGATTTATTCTTTCCAGGTCTGCATAGTAAGAAAGCGGTCTTGCTATTCTCGGTGGTGGTCGTGATGGTACTCTCCGTACTCGAGCTAGCCTTTCTTTTTCACGTTTTTCTTCTTCTCTGAAAAACTTTGAATGATTGTCACTTTTATATAAAATTGACAGTTGATAATTCCAACAACAAAAAACAAAAGTTTTTGCATTTCCTAGTTCCTAATTATTTTCTTTTTCTGTTTCTGCTTCGGCAGCTCCCTATTCTAATTCTGTATTTTTCTCTGCCATAAATGCAAATCGGGTTACCATAGTAGCCACAGAAACCGAAAAACCAGTTGTCAGCGTGAGACACAAGGTATACGAAAAAATGAAAACTCGCAGGGGTAAGAACTCTTAACTCAAAAAATGAATGGTCACGCCGAAAAATGAATGGTCACGCCAGACCCATGACCAGCCGTGCGGTGGTAAAAAATCCTAACCGACTGTGCCACGGGAGGGAAAAGGTGGGCCGTTGACAGGAGGTTGTGATAAACGAGCGAGTCTCTCGATCATTATTTTCATCACAATTTTTTTCTTACTTCGTTTGAATCTATGGCAAGAAGAAAAACGCCTTTTAAGTTCTAGTGCATTTCGAAATAGATTTTTTGTTAAGAGTTGAAATAATTATACAAGCTAGTATACAAATTTGAAAAAAACACTCACCTAAATTTCTGTTGCATCCTGTGGTATCGCGGTATCCTATTCAATGGACCAATAAATGGAGCATCTTTAAGAGCTTCTGTCGGTGACTTTTCTGGAACTTTTTCTGCAGGTTTCTCAGAAGACGTCGCTGGCATGTCCTCTTTTGAGTTTATTGAAACGGTTTTCCCATTTTTCTCCGGAGCTTGTTCTGCAGGTTTTTGTGAAGAAGCTGCTGGTGGGTCCGCTGGTGCTGTCTTCCCATTTTTCTCCGGAGCTTTGACTAAAGAACTTTCTTTTTCTTTCTCTTGTGCTTTCTCCTTGACTTTCTCTGCAGAAGAGCTTGATGTTACTGCTCGCTTTCTTGTTCTTGCATTATTATCGGTTTTAGTTTCCCGATGTCCTCCCCGAGCCGACCGGGTACTGACCATACCTGAAAATAAATTATGAATATAGAAGTTGAGTTTTGAAAGAAAACAAAGATTTTGTTTTGAACTCTTAGGAAAATATGAAGTGTGAAATAACGTTTTTAGGAAAAAATAAAACAGAGAGAGAACATAACGTAACCGGAATTTTTCATAAAGTGTAATCTTCAACAAAAAAGTTGGGGGAGAAGCAATCACTGATATTTTTTTAATTGTGAAAACTGTATTTTCTAATTTACTAGGTACATAAGTGTTTGGTGTAAATAATTTGTAAATGCTTGAAAACCGCCAAAGTTGTCGAGGGCTGTTCAAAAACTTTTTCCAAAAACAATTAGAAACAAGCTTGCTAACAAAGTTATGAAGAGTTTTATTTTTATGACATACTTTTTTGAGAAATGAATTAGACCTATATTTATACAAAACTTCTGATAAAGATAGAAAATCAAGTTTCTAGAAATTTGGCAAAGATGTTTTTCGTCACTTTTTGTCCATACTTGCATTTGAGATCACCCAGAATATCAGAAATCGACGAAAGAACATATTTTGGCTCACGATAGCTTTCAACATGCAAAATCGTTCACAAAAAATTAGGATGAAAAATAATAATTCAAAAACGGGCGATTGCCGAAAAATCCGACCAAAATCTTATTTTAGAATATTTTCGGCGTTGATCACCTATAACTCGATTATTTTGAGTTTTAAGTTTATTCACAAAAAATTATAAAGAAAAAGAGAAAAAATAACTAAACTAATGATATACTGATTTTCTGAAATAGTTAGTTAGAAAAAAAACTAAAATTAGAGAAAAGGAAAGAACATTTGTATGATAAAAAATATTTCATCACTAAATCTAAATCCAAAGCATTGTCAATAGAAAACACCAAAAACCTGTCAAATATCATCTGATTTTTCCTACCAAGCAAACGAAGGGAACTATAGAGGCAAAACAAAGAGAGAAAAAGGGTCACCACCAAGGACATATATGGTCTTTTTCGACGGGAAAACGGAGGAGACGGAGAGCAATGTGACCGAAAGAGATTCTCTATTCTAATTATGCGTGTTATGCAATGACAAAAATGGAGAAACTAAGAGAGAACGAAAAATAGAAAAAAAAAACGACTGTCGAGAATGATCGGGAAAATATAAGTATAAACAAAATTGATTCATCACTCAACTTTTGCAAAGTTCTAAAAAACAGTGTCAAATTTTGTTCAGCTGGTTTTGTTTAAAAGTTCGAAGGAGTTTGTAAATTTAATTATTTCATTCAGTTTCTATCTCTGCATCTTTAGTTCTAAGCTTGTTTATAAAAATAAACGTTTCTAGTCGCCTAGGTATCAAATTATTCCCGCATTAATGACGTCACTCCAAGGGTCATAATATAGCAATATGCCTTTCCCAGAGAGTACAATTAGCTATGTGACCTACCTCTTTGAGATATTGCCGCTCGCGAGTCTCCAAAAACCGCTGCGTAAAACAAACAGAGGGGGGAAGGTTCAGGTCCCCAGAGGGGTCTCTCGGAATCTTACACGTAGTGCTTGCTCTTTTTTTCTACGTTCCAACGGTCATTCAATCGATAATTGGTTGGAGAGAGGCAAACGAAAGAAACGAGGAGACACCCCCCGACCGACCGAAGGGGGACAACAAGTGAGAGAGCGAGAGACGCAGTGAAAGGCTGTACGGAGTAAAGAGGCAACTAACTACGTGGTGGGGCAGCTGTGTACGTAGTAGATGAGTCAGAGAGCGCAACGCTGAGACTCGCGTAGCGGTCGCCTTGTCTCTCAGACACATCCTTTTCCCTCCTCGGCGGAGGAAAAAAGCGAAAGCAAGGACCTTGGTTCTCCCTCTTTTTCTCCCTCATCTGCTCTCTCTAGTCATCTTTTTTCGTGCTACTTGGACGAAATCTTCTTCGCGAAAACACAACACAAAACTTTTGTTCGGAGGACAACGTCTTTTATCCGAATACCCCGAATACTTTTTGAAACAGTTGGCGTGTTGCGTTCTTGGTGAGGGAGAGAACAGAGAAAAAAGAGCTGATCAGGTAGTTGGCCAAAAATAATGACAGGTGGTTTCGAGTTAGGTTGCGACTCAAACTCAGACTCATTTCTTTCTGATAACACGGTTTTTTCATGGACATTTCGAAATTGTCAGAGTATTAGAAGGGAAGGAGAGCAAACAAAAACGTGTTGCATGTAGTAATTATGTACGTAATGTCACAATGTATACATTTCGTGTGATTATTAATATGATAGAACGTTTTCTGAGATTGTGAGTCATTGGGAAAATTATTTTAAACATAGGAGATGTTTCAAATATTTTTTTTTAATCTAAAAAACACATTTTCGATTCTATTTTTCTCGCCAATGTCAATTTTTTTTTACTTTTAGACGCATTGTATAGCAGAAAAACCTACATAAAATTCATCTAGTCATTCGAAAATTAAAAAACTTGGAGTTGTATCAGAAGCGGACTGTTTTAATTATCTTATTTTATTTTATAAATGACAAGGTAACATTTTTGTAAGTAACCTTTTCTTTTGGAGCGCTATTAAAAAAATTACAGTCCTTCAGAAAGAAAGCAACGAGCAATGTTTAGTGCCACTTTTTATTAGACTATAACTAATTTTCGGAGACTCTTATGAAGAACTAATCAATTTCGAAAATGAATTACCTGATTTATGCGTTTCATATGATAACAAAGATGAAAATTTTAAATAATTCTGACGGCGTAGCACAGTTTTGAAAATTGAGCCAGTTCAGTGTTTTACTTTTCTTGAAGCTTACATTATGAAGTTATAAAACCGAATCCGCCTCGTTTAATTAACTTTTTTATTGAACATAGTTTTAGTTGTAAATACACTTGCATAGTATTCGATTCGCAAAACAAAAAACACAACTATACTACTGAATCACTATGAAAAACACGAGGGAAGGTGAAATGAGAGAAAATACTTGTTTTGAATACTGTTATTTGGAATCTGGAATACTGATACAAGTTCAAAAAACCGCAAAATGTAGAAAATATTTACAACTTGAGAGTTGGGAGACTAGAACAAATATGATTTCCGATATGAAATTGAATTTAGCAGGTGTTACCAACTGAAGCATAAGAAAAATAAATTAACAACATATTTTGGTTACCAGGGAAAAGAAAAATAATGAAGCTAGACAGATATTTTCAAGAACAAGGAATTCGGTGAATTGGAAAAATGAAGAAAGAAAATTAATACAGAAAAATAGAATGCATGATTATTTAGTCAGTTTCAGACAATTCCATACATCAATCAGCATTTAAAATTAGCTTACTGGAGATAGAAAACAAATTCCAGTAGATTCTCATAAGCTATCAAAAGACCTCCGAATTTTCCCATAGAAAAGTTTATTTCTCATTCTTTTTCACCAAAAAAGAGAAAAACTAAAGCCACTCCGAAAGAAGAAAATCTTCTCATTTGCCTCGGAAAAAATGTGCCAAAGCTACTCAGTTCAGAAGTTTTTTATTATCTTCTACTCACTTCAACTCGGATACACTCTTTCTATGGGCGACTTCAATTCTTCCACTCGACGAGAATATAAGATTAACTGATAGAGAGGGAAGGATATAAAATGTGAAAAAAAGAGAAAAGATCCGGAAAATAAGTGAAAAGAATAAGAAATGAAAAAGATGAGCTGGGAATGAAGGGATTTACATTTGAGGGATTATTATCAGACAGAATTTTACAGGATAATTTTCAGAGCACATATTGAATAAGCCATTTTTGAAAACAATAACACTTACCAAAACGAACTTTCTTACTCTGCATTCGTACTAATCTCTTGCCAAGATACATCACCGCCACAAGAAGCCTGAAATGCAGAAAAAATGTGAAAAAATGCTTTTTGACAACTTACAACATATAATCGGAGAAATTCCTAATTAGGGTCCTTTTTCCTTTGCGGGGTTTTCTACCGTCAACGTCTCAGCTTCCTGTGATGTCTCCTTATGCGAGATCATGGTGTCAAATGGACAGTGGTTGACGTAACATGGAAAGAAGTGAACTTGAGCCATTATTCACCCTGAATAACATCAATTTTCAGAAAAGCGCTTTGAATAGAGAACGATTATGGAGAAACAGTATTTGAAATGAAGAAATCATCAGTTTTAAGTTACCACAATTAACTACTCCAAATCTGCAACCAAAACCAAATTGAAAATGAAAAAATTGCAAGAAAGGGAGTTACAACATCCTTTTCTTCTTCTCATTCCGCTATTCCTCCACACTTACTAAATCATGTGATATGAAAAGCGCGAGGACTTTGGATTATAATCAACCACACAATTATATCTCTTTTTCTCTAAAACTTTTGAAAAAAAAGAGGTGTGGTTAAAGAAAAAACGTGATGTGTGATTTGTTCAAACTTTCTTGGCAAAACTACCGATTTAAAATTTGAAGATAGAAAACTTTATAAAATTTAGGAAACAAGGAATCACAACAAACACTCAAAATTTTAGATTACAATACGTTTCCCTATTAGTACGTGTGAGTCCGTAACTTCTACAAACCAGAGCCAAGTTTCGGGAAAAATTCTGACATCAAGTAGCGAATCCTGTCGTAATGACACATTCTTAAATTTCAAAACATTGAAAATAGATGCTAATTTTTAATATGAAAATGTAAATTAGATAAAAAATGAATCGTTTTTCCTAAACTACTTTATGACTCCCAAGTTCAAAGATAAATAAATGAATAATTCTCATTGAAAACTAATCACATCCAGTAGCCAATCATAATGACCCGAATTAACGTTTATTGTGGAAGCAACACCAAAACGGGTGGATACAAATGTCGAGAATAAGCGAAATGAGTGTGCTAGCTTCCATATGCCAGGCAGGTGACACAATGAGTAGAGACGAATAAGAAGAGTGCGCATTTGAAATGTCAGACAGTGAGAATGATTTTGAATTGCAATCTAGTGTTCAAAAGATTATAGGAGTAAAGGAATAATTTCAGGTCTGTGAAAAAGGTTTCAGATTACAATAATAATTAGTTTCCAGGTTCAGAACACTGAAAAAACAGCTTTCAAACGTTCTGACTTACTGAGAGCAGAACAAAATTGTCTCCGGTTTCAATTTTTTTAAACGTTTTTTTGAGAAAAGAACTTTGAAAATAACATACCAAGTTTTCAACTAGGGGAGTTCTTCGACAAGTTTATGTTTGAAAAACTTTTTCTTCAATGGAAAATATCTACGTTTTTCAAATTATGGGTTGCAGAAGTGTGAATTCTTGTTTCTGTTCAACTACTCAAAGTCAGGAATGCCAGGATACGTTTGAAAACTCGCGGTTCTCAAACAGCTACCTTGTTTAACATGTTTACCTTAAGAAAAAAACAAGAATGGAACTTATTTTTGCATAAATGTCAAACACCAAGGGTCCCTAATCCCGTCAAATTGATGTCTTCGCACTCTTTTCTTTTTTATACTTTCTGAATACTATCTTCCTCTCCAGTTTCTTCCTACTGTCGCTTTATGCGTTCTTTGTTCTGATGACCCCTCTCTTCTTCTCCTCTTAAACTTGTTGCTATACCAAGTACAATACCGACTCGATTAGTTGCCTTATTCTTTCATTTTTGGATAGCCATCTTCCTTCATCTCCATGCGATACACATCTCCATACGAAATTGACACTATTGAGATTCGACCACTTCGTTGTTCGATACCATCGAAAAATCGGAACATGGGAGAACGAGTGTTGGCCTTGGCGGCGAGGTTGTCTACTATCGAAGAAGGTGTCAGACAACAACAAGAATAGGAATAGAAGTTGGAAAAAGCGGGGAGTGAGAAAAAAGAAGGGTACATAGAAAATTTTTCCTACTGTTTTAGGAACAAACTTTACAGTGAAACTTCTGTAACATGTTCCTAGGTTTTTGAATTTTGATTTATGATTATCAATATGATGTTATGTTGATACTGACATTCAACATATAGATATTTGACGGAAAACATTATGTTCTTGGATTTCTATGCACTTCCCTATTAAGTCAACTATTACTCTGACTGATAACGCTTTGTAGTTGATGCAGTTTTCAAAATTTGTTTCTGAATGTGGTTGTTGTCAAGTAAACATTGACGTGTGTTGAGTACCTCCAACCTTGAGAACTTCAACCTTGAAAAAATGTTCATTTGTGTTTCGATCCCGACATTCTTTTATTGAAAAAGATTTATTAGACAAACGTTGTGTTACACTCTAAGAAAAAAATAATACAAGGTAGAGCTTGAGAAGACATGAGATAGATAAAAGGGTGACGAGGGTTTCTGAATGAGTTGGAATTTCATGGAATGGGTGGAGATTTTAAGACGAGAAGAAAAAACTGGTAGAGTATAATAGAAGAATGAACGTGATACACTTGAAATTCAATATTGATACAGTTTCGGCGGGAAAGGTTTGGAAAAAAAGGAGTTAACGGTAGGATAACATAGACATATTACCATACAGGGTCGGGAAGGATAACCACGCTTTTGGAATGAGCGGCAGACATATCACCAAGTAAAACCACACCACTTTGCGTCACACCAGTGGAGTGCCCCAATGACGGCGACGGCTCCAACGATTCCGAGACCAAAGAGAGCCAAGAACACAAGCTGGAAGAAATAATTGATTAGTATCTATAATCATAGAAATTCAGTAAAAATAAAAAGTTACTAGTTCAATAACATTTCTGAAATTTAAACCTCCTTTTCTTACCTTTTTGTTCCACTTCTTCTTTAGAGCTGTTAGATTATTGCTTTTTACAAATGCCTTCTCTTCCTTCTTTTGCACAGTTTCAGATACCGTTGGTATACGCCGAGGTACCGATTTTGGTATTCTGTGATCGAAGAGACTGAACGGAGCAACAACTTCTTTGCTGGCAGGTGGCCTCATGGTGACTTGAGAAGAGAACTGAAGTGAATGAAGTGATTGAAGCGAGTATCGCAGGTAGACCGTCTTAGGAGCGTCCCACGAGTTGTTATCTTCTCCACTGTCTATGAGCCTGGTGACACATTCTCTTGTGGGTGGAGTCTACCGGATACGGTGGTTTGTTCCTTTCTTCCACTGTGGTTTTATATGAAGGGAGTTGGAGTTGGATGTATGTGATCTATGAAAAAAATGGTACAATAGAACGGATTTTAAATGGAACAAAAGGTCGAAAGGTTATAATCAAATTTTGACAACACATGGATCATTGGATCTGGACTAGTGTTTGATTCAACCGCAAGTGTCCTACATCCCAACGAGTTTACCGTACAACCTGTAATAAAGGGGCATCCGCTCGCAAGAATTAAGGGCATCCGGTCTCGGCCGTCTTTAAAGATTTCAAAATGTTTCCAACTGAAGAACTATTTTTACAATATTGAGCTACATTTCGACTGGTAGCTGTTTTTCGATTATTCCTGTGGCAACCGAGATATATCGCTTTGCTCGATTAGACGGTTTACGGTACAACACGAAATTCTTTTACGCTGTGTGAAGTTTTCCTTGTCTTGCTTATATCTCGAATTCACAGAATTCTCAGTTTTCAGAGTTTCGATAAGTTCTAACAAAGATAACAAACGGAGACGGTTAGCTGAAAACATTATCCAACGGTGAGCCAAAACGTCACCACAATTCGAATGGGCACGTTAACCGTTTCTTCATGAATGATAATGTTCACCCGGGGGATCAGATTTTCAGAGAACCAAAAACGGAAGTAGTATTTATCTTTATTATGAAACAAAAACAACAGATAGACAGTCAGTCGTATAGTAGAATTCACTTGGGGATCCCTACTTTACCTTGACTGAAACGGAATCTCGTAGACTTGAATTATACAACAGAGATCTGTATTCAAGAACAATAACACTCAAGTGAAGTGATAAAACAATAATGAAACGAAAAAAGTTAAGTGAAGGAAAATTTCTTAAAAATTGGGATGGAAGAGTGAAAAGTGACAAAAATTAGTTTTGAAAGTGTTGACTTTTAAGAAATCATAACTTATATAAATAGAAAGATAACAGTGAAAAAATTGATGGTAAATTCAAAAAGGTTTTTCTGAGATAGAAATAACATGTTACAGAGAAAGATTATCTCTACCACAGTTCAAGTTCTCTCTCCCTAGGCATAACCTCCGCAAGCGCACACAACCTGCGTGTTCCAGGAGGATGTTTAGCACGGATAGCAGCAATCCCACGGTCTAGAGTCAATTGAGCAAGTGTTGGTACATGTCGAACAATTGGTCGAGGTGGAACATCAACATCGACGGCGACAATTTCCACATCTCTTGAAGTGGCTGAAGTCTTCTTTACTACCAATTTATCGTTTTTTTTTGGGGCCTGAAAATGAGCTAATTACGTTTATGTGCTTATTTTTAAAAACCTACATTTTGGGCCGCCGGGGCTGCTGGGGCTCCTTCTTTGGAAAGAGTCTTTGTACTCGGGCGTTTTGGTGGACCAACGCAAGATAGGACACTTTTTTTCCAGACGATTGCGGACTGAAAAGACACTAATTGACGATTTTCATGTAATTTTCGAAAACTTACAGTTCGAGGAGCCTCTGAAGTGTTTGGTTCTGGTTGGTTGTCTGTTGGAGTAGGATTCTGATTGTTTGGCATCATATCTTCAACATCTTCCTCAATCGAGTCTTCTTGATTCTAAATAAAACTGATTGAGACATTCTGTTACAGAATAGAGTTTCTAAAAACCTACCGCACGTGGAGAGGGAGACACCGATTCGATTCGAGAACGTGGAGTATAGAATCTCTCTTGGCGAGAAGGACGATCAACAAAAGAAGGACGATTAACATCTACCACTCCAACCTGGAAAAAACACCGATAGTCCTTGTGATAACTCTTAAAACTTACAGCTTGGGCCCACGGAAGAGCCGGTTCGACGAGTGCTGCACGAGGTGGAGCTTCAAATTCGACGTTGTCAGTTTCCACGTCTCTCGCAGTGGCAGCAGTTTCCGGCTGAGTCCCCAAGGTGTCATTTTCAATTGGGGCCTGAAAATGAGCCATTTTAGTTTTTATGATCACTTTAAAAAACCAACATTCTGGACTGCCGGGGTTCCTTCTTCGGAACCTTCTTCGGAACGAGGCTCCTGAGTTGGGATATCGAAATCGATATCATCATGTTCCATCTGGGGAGTGTTTTCGGTATTGGAGTTCGAGCGGCTTGGTAGACGAGAATCCTGAAAAAAAGCAATTAAGATTTGATACTAATTTTTGAAAACCTACATTTTGTGCTGCCGGGGCTGCTGGCTCTGCTTCTTCCGAACCAAACTCCATTTCCACTGGCGAAGTCTTCTTCTTCTTGTTTTTAGGGAAAGATGCTTTGTCGTTGGAGTTGGAAGAGGGCGCAGATTGTGGCGAATCCATATTATCGTTGTCTACCAATGGATCCGGGAGTGGTGACGGAGCAGCCCGTTTTCTGCTTCTCAAAACACGAGAGGAGACAGCGTTCGACGGTAGTGACGTCTTTGTAGGGGAGGTGATCCGGATCTTTGGAGTCTTTGGAGTCTTTGGAGTGCTCTTAACAACTTTTCGTGGTCCCTTCCGATGGCGCGGCACTCCGTTTCGCTCCAAAACTTTTAAAACGGTTCTTTTGTGGAATTTCAACTTCAGTTTTAATCTGATGTCTTCGCAACTGAGGGTCTCGTCCTCCCGAGCAGCAGCACAAATTTCCGCCTCAACCGACTCGGGAACATGATTGTTTTGTCCGTAAGTTTCTCTATTTTTGTCATATTTCCAAATAGTAGAATGGCTCCGCTTTAGTTCTCTAGCAATCTCACGATAATAGAGCCCATCTTCTAGAAGTTTATCAACTTTTTCTCTTTCCTCGGTTGACAGTGGCTTGGCACAAACTACCTGAAATAAAATATAATAAAAGAAAGAAAACATAACAACCATGTTTTCTATTTCCCAAACTGTATTTTAAGCGCTCCCGTCTAATTGTAACACGCTTCTAATAGAAGCGACTCTCTAATAGTAACGCACTCTTAAGATTTCTTTGAAAAATAAAAGCAAACGTTCTAATTGAAGCTCTCTCCCTACTGTGAGCTTACGCATATTTCTTGAAATTGCAAAAGTTCTGAGTTTTTGGCAGAAAATGTAAGTAATTTTGCCTATGAAAAGGTGATAGTATAATGCATGATGTAATTAGCACCAAAATGAAGTTCTGAACGTTCACCTGAAAACCACAAAAATTAAGTGGTCAAACTGGAATTACAGTACCGCTCTAAAGGTTTTCAACTTTGTCTGTTTTAAGTGGAACGTGACTCAGTTTGATAATGTATTTCGGAATTACCTGGTTTTCCGATGAACTTATTTTTTGTACTTATTTTTTTGTATGGAAACTATCATGAAATTTACAGGTAAACACTGCGATTTATCCCTGAAACCGACTAGTTTCAGTACAATTTATCGAACTTTCTGATTTTTTCACTTTGACAATTTGTAACTTTCAAGATAATGTCCCTACAGAAACAGAAACTACAAAAATGATGTTCTGTTTTCTCTCTGTTCAGCTCATACAAAATTGATTTCATCAGACAATCAAGCGATACCGAAATACACTGTATAAATTGGTCATCTTCCACTGAAACCAAAATTGATGACCATTTGTGCGGTCTGTAGGTAAAATTCGAAAAAACGTTTGAAATTTTTGTGTCGTCAGTTTTCAAATGATGTGAACCACGTTTTTAAAACAGACTACTTCAAACATACTGTATATATATTTGAATTAGTAAAACACTGAAACATTCCCTATGTTTAGCTTCGGAAAGATTAAGGAGTAACTGTTATCAAAAAACTTACTATGCAGTTTTTTTGTCTTCCCGGTCGCCGCTTCTCCGGTTTTTCTGAATTCAGTCTTGAAGCAATTTGATTAGCTTTTTTTGCCGAAACCTTTTGCTTTTGAGGAACCTGCAATTTGAACTTATCAATTGTTAGCTCATGTAAAAAATAAAGAGTCAAAAACTAAGTTAGGTGCAGCACCGAAATTTTATTATATTTCACCTTTTTCAGTTGAAACTTCCGGATTAGTTAGACACAGACACATTAAAATTGGACAGTTGCAACTGAAAAAAGCAAAGTATTCCTCATATTCAGTTTAGTAAGCGTCAACAAGCACCTGTTCTCAAAAAAAAAAAACTTACGGTGCTAATTTTTGGACTTCTTGATCGGAGTTTCATTTTTTCAGGATTTTTCGGTTCTGCTTTTGAAGCAGTTCGATCTACTGTTTTCGCTGAGACTTTCTGCTTTTGAGAGACCTGCAAATTGAACTTGAACGAAAAAATTAAACAAATGGATTGTTGGGTTATATAAAATATGAAGAGTCAAAAACGTAAATTACATCGAAGATAAAACTTACTTCGCTTTTTTTTGGAACATTTTGTGGACGATCGTCCTTTTTGGGCTTTTTGGAAGTTGTTGTTGTTTCCTTCTCTGCTCCTCTCTTATTCTGAGTCTGGAAATTGAAGTCTTGAATTGTTCAGTTATTTGAAATATGAAGAGACAAAAACTAAGTTTTTTACATCGAAAAAAACTTACTTTGCTTTTTTCTGGAACATTTTTTGGACGATCGACCTTTCCTGTGTTCATTGAGGATGCTTTTTTTCTCTCTTCGTCGTATACTTCTCGATTTTGAGGGCTCTGCAAATTGAACTTATGGAATGTTCGGTTTTATGAGATATGAAAATTTATAAAGTAAAAATTAGCTTACCAAAAACTCCGGACCAGATCCGGAACCGCTGGGTACGTCTTTGTTTGCTTGGCTCATAGTTAGCACTTGAGGGTATCTACAAGTAGAAGTTATGTGATTCTAAATGATATTATTTAATACACAAGATTTGTTTCAGAGTAAAAAGAAGGAAACTAGTAAAAAGATGCAAGGGGGAATCAATGAATTGAGAAAAAAATTGAGTAATCCTGCAGTGAGCAGACCAGACGGTTCTTTTTGGTAGTGCGAGTGAAGGAGAACAATACAAATTGTGTTTTTTACGAGGGACAGAGAGAAATAGGACTCCGATGATACCAGTATCTGTGCATTCCGTATGAGTTGGATAACCAAAAAAGAAACAGAAAACGGACACGATATGGAAAACAAATATTTTTCAGAGAGAGAAGAAATAAGAAAAATGGTGCGAGGGGAGTCCATTAATAGAGGAGAAGCAAGAAATAGATAATAATTTTGTGAAAATACCAAACGATGAGAGTTATCATCATTACAGAATTATCTTACTAATTCTATCCTATCATTTTTAGCGGTTTTTTGGCTGAAATTACTGAACAAAAAGTAGCGAAAACGTTGTCAAAAACTGTATAAGCCGCTTTTTTATGTAATGGTCGGAAAGAGACGCAGGAAACAAACCTGCGTCTCGGAACTCCGTCTGGGCTGTTATTTTTTCTTGAGTAATCCTGCACTGAGCAGATCTGACGATATTATTTCTAGTAGTTGATTGAAGTGCGAGGGAAGGTGAAACACACAAATAGTGTTTTTTACGATAATTACGATATGTGCACTCCGTATGTGTAGAAAAACCTATAAATAAACAGAAAACAAACACGATGTGAGAAACGAATACGTTTCAGAGTAAGAAGAAAAGAATAAGAAAAAAAATGCGAGAGGAATCAATGATGGGAGAGGAACAGGAAAAAGAGAATAGTTTTTTGTAAGAACTGCACTTGATGAAAGTTCTCATCGCATCATCATGCAGAAATGTCCTCCTATCTTACCATTTTTACTATTCTATCATTGTCATTGGATTTCAGGCTGCCATAATAAAAATAGTAGCAAAGATGTTATCATAATCCGCATGCGTTTTATGCGTCTCGAATTTGGACGGTTTTCACAATTATTATTTTATTTAACGATGGAAACAGACGCAGGACTCAAACCTGCATCTCTCCGATCAGACAATATCTACAAGCTTCTAGAGAGGTAAAATTAAATGAAATGATTCAGGTTTTTAAAAAGTTCCGAGTAATTCTGTACTGAGCATATAAAATGGTTTTGTATCTGGTAGTGAGTCAATTGGAGTGCGAGGAAAGGAGAAAGACACAAATTGTGTTTTTTACGATTATTACGATCTGTCTATCAACTCCGTAAGAGTAGGCTAATCGATGAATTAATAGAAAATCAGACAAGATTTGAGGAATATGTTTATAGAAAGTCAAGTAAGAAAGAGAGAGAGAGAGGCAAAGGTCAGTGAGGCTGCACCACCGCTAGACAGCCCACCAGCTTTATGGCGGGGGAGGTAAGGAATTTCTAATGATTAGGGCTTTAAACGACCGAGTCAAGTTCGAAACGCTCTGACATCCAATCATTCACAAAAAATAACAAATAACTGCCTGAGAAGTTGACTTGACGAGTTTTTGAAAATCAGTTTTTGCATTTTCCACGGCTCCTCGTGAAAAAGTGCTCAAAACTCATCTCTACCGTAGTGCTGGTCTCTATGTAATACTACAAACTCGGGTTTTTACAATATGCTTCTCAGAAAACAGATAAAATTATCACCTTACATGTCTACGCGCTAACAAAGAATAGGATAGATAAAAGTATTGAAATCTGTGTTAAAATGGCCAAAAACACTGTAATTTCTAAACAAAAAAAACAGAGAAAGAACCGGAACGAAAACACACACAGTTAACGAAAAACAACAAAATCAAAATTCAGGAAAAACTGTCAAGGAACATGCGTTTGAATACTGTTTAGTGGGGCGCACCTGCTTGCCCCCTCTCTCTCTCTCACGCCACCCGGTGTCAATAGCAGGGTCTGCCCCGGAGTCTATTCAAAATATGAAGCTGACCAGATTTTGCACCGAAATTTCAGAGATTTACTCCAAGTTTTTTCATTAAAGAAATTGAAGAGTGAAATAAAAAATCACAAAAAAGTAGAGTGATAATACCAGAACCACATTAAAAAAAAGAAACCAAAATGGTGGTGGTGGGACACAATAGCACTATCCACTATTGGGTTTGCTCCAATTGTGTCGTCATACCATGAACACCCCATGCGGCAGGATTTTTCGACAATTGGAGAAAAATAACTAGTTGCAAATGCTCATTATTGTGATATTTGGCCTGTTTCAGTTGAAATGAGCAAATTTGGGAGGGTGTTACGGTATTATTGATTGTCTTACTGAGTTAATTATGTATAAACCATACAGAACAAAGATAGCGCTTCATTTTTGTAGTTGACAGTTTTTTTGTACAAGCACTCCCTAGCAAGTTTCATATCGAAAAAATAATATCTCCCTCAAATAGTCCCATTTCAATGCAAATCAAAGTGATTTTTGGGCTGCCCCCGTTAAAATGACTATAACTCTCTAGGTGGTGTTTGTACAAAAAAGTAGTCAACTACAAAAATGAAACTCCACATAGAAAAACAAACAAAAACACATATTCATAATGTACAGAGAATAATGTGATTGGGGAAAAGTCGCACAGTAAGAGATGGTTCCGAGAGTGCAGAGACACAGAGAGAAACGGTCATAGCCCGAGGGTCTTTTTTTGAAAGTAGACCAGCTCGGAGGGAGGTGAGAAGGAGACTGGGGGGTGGGACGTTATATATGTCGTCTGTTACCCATCGTGATAGACCTCGGGTGATGCAACAGATAGATGTAGAACGAGCAGAAACATATATGACCTCAGTTAATTGACATGAGCAAATGGAAAGACGATATAAGCAGATGTGTATATCCGTACTGTACAGGAGATCCAAGGATTTAAAAAAGAAAGAGTGTAGAAGGGATGGTTTGGAAAAACGTCAGTTATAACAAACTTTTTTAAGTACAGTACCGTGCATTAGGATATACAATTTCAGTTGAAAACTACAAACGTTGAGAAAAGGTTACGGTATTACTAATTGTCCACAATATGAATTATGTATAAACCATACACAACAAAAGGCAGAGCTTCATTTTTGTAGTTGACATATTTTTTGCACGAGCACTCCCTAGAGAGTTATAGTCATTCTAAAAACACAAAAATCACTTTATTTTTCTGCTCACTGAAATTTGTCGATTTGAGAAATAAATCACTTTGTCGATTTGTAACTTGCTAGGGAGTGCACGTACAAAAAAGTTGTCAACTACAAAAATGATTTTCTTCTTTTGTTCTGTATTGTAATACATAATTAATTTTGTGGCAGAATCAGTATTACCATGCCAGACTCTCAAATTTGGAGAATATCAACTGAAAAAGACCGAATTTGTATCTTACATTTGGTTGTTTCTACATCTAATAACAGTACCGCTTAAAAGTATATTAAGTTTTACCTTACTGTTTAGAGAAATAGACTCATAGAAGAACATATGTGCATTACCGGCCAAAAAGGTACCATATTTTGCCTGTTCGGTTGAAAATGTCAACTTTGGGAGTGTGTCATAGTGAAATTAACTGTCCCACAAAAAACATTTCATGGGATCAAACAGACCAAACCTAGATCTATATTTTGGTAGTTGACAACTTTTTTGTACGGACATTCCCTAGCAAGTTACATATTATTAAAGTAATTTCTCCTAAGAGCAAAAGTGTGATTTTTGAGCTGTCCACTTAAAGTTACTATAACTCGCTGGAAAGTGCTCAAACAAATGATACCGTAACACCTCTCAAAGTCGGTCATTTTCAACTGAAAAAGGCTAAATCGAGGAATTTAGTTACTTCTACATAGAATTAGATATAATCCAAAATGAAATAAGCAAAAAAGAAAATGATGCGCGCAGTGTTTCAGTAAAACATACAAATCCTAAAACTTAAGGAATGAACTTGTTTAAATGGCCATTAAATATGAAATTTCAGCTTTTTTTGTCAGTCTTGAACAGACGTCAAAAGTTTATTTACCATAATCAGACAGTGACTCTTGAACGTTTTTATTGAGTATGTTATTTGGTTATTCCAGAAAGATATCTGAGAGAATGCAGAAAGTTTCTTACAAAACAGAGAAAACTTTATTGATATTGCACCGTAAAATACAGTAACACTCACGTCATGTTTCAATAACATAATAAATAAACGAAATCCAAGATTATTATAATTTCGATGCACCACATTATTAATTCTTAACTTTTGAAGTTTTTTGGAAGCTTTTCCAGTGATAGGTATGGTGTTTTGAGAAATAAAAATAAGTTAACGACAATTATTCGTCTTCCGATTCTAACGTGAACAATGGGGTGATTCGTTTTTCCTGTTGTGAAAAACATAGGTCTTGGCAGTTTTGTTCGAATAGGATCGGCAGCTCCTCCATTTCTTCCATTGAGGAGCATCGAGGGTAGTGGTATGGGACGCAGACAGATGATCCTTTCTGGAAATCGGTTAATTGAAAAGGATATATCAATCTTATATTAGAAACTTACCGGGCGATACCATCTTTTTACAAATTTGGGGTCGATTCCATCGGAGCAAGTGTTTTTGATAATTTTGCAGCATCTTTTATTGTGCTCGCCTGAAAATTAAAACTTGAGCAGCTCATACCAGTCATAAGGTTAGAAAACTCACATTCCGGATTTACATCCAACGGGATCGGGTCATCATTCAAAGTCTGCACGATTTCATTGGTCATATAAAGTTGAGCAGTGATTTCTGAGGCGTGCTTCCTAGTATTTGGTACATACCCTCCCGTTTTTGGCCAGTATAACAGTGGACTACTGGTGGTTGGATGAGCTTCAAAGAACTCTGGAGTGGTGGCAAAGCTGTCCACAGACTCTGCGAAGTTTTCCACTTCTGTCTTTGGTGTAGCCGAGGTGGTTGTGGTAGACGGTCTTGAAGTGGTTGGTGGTGGAGATGTGGTGGTAGTTGTCTTTTGATATCTTCTAGTGGTTGTTGTGTCAGCCGTCACAAATGCTGGCACCTCCTGGGTGGTCGGGACTCTTGGTGGATACGGAGAGATTACGGTTGGCAGGGTGGCACTCGAGGAACTGAGCACTCCAGAATTCATAAGACTTTGTCTCTGCCTGTAGGCATCTACCAGAATCTTGGAAAGTTTTCGGTTTCTCCTCAAAGCACTCTTGACATACTTCTCATCCAGCGGCTGGTTGGTGTCCAGAGCTTGTTCGATCTTCCGGAGAAGTGTGCTGACTGAATGGTCAGATGATAGGCGGCCTCGTCTGGAGTTCCGATAAGGGACATACTCAGAAGTCGTGGTGGTGAATGTTGGGATTCCCCCAGCACGTCCAAAAGATTGAAGATGTTCTCGATAAGACGGTAGTGGTGTAGAAGAAA
Source organism: Caenorhabditis latens (assembly GCA_002259235.3). Taxonomy (NCBI): domain Eukaryota; kingdom Metazoa; phylum Nematoda; class Chromadorea; order Rhabditida; family Rhabditidae; genus Caenorhabditis; species Caenorhabditis latens. The sequence goes on along the minus strand of CM056097.1, from coordinate 21,517,457 downwards.
CAGAAGTCCATTTGTTAGACACTGAAACAATGCGTGTGTAACAAAATAGACCAGTTTTTTTTTCGCATTTTCAATAGAATTAGTAATCAGCTACAGTTAGGTTGGGCATGCGTAATTAGGAGTACTTACTGTCATCCCGCCACTGCTTGTTTGTCATTTGTTGCGTCGAAATATCAATAATTGGGTTGTGGGTGTTAACGAGATTGTCTGATGGCTGCGGACCATATTTTCGATTGATGGCATCATCAAGTTTGAATAGTTGCTCGGTTTCACTAATGAATTTTTGTTTGATCGCTGCTTGCTGAAAAGGAAAATATGGAAGTTTTTCGAATTTGTTCGAATTTTTCAAGCGGTGTCTCACCGTTCGATCATCGGTACCCCTTCCGAAACCAATTTTTTTCATCTGACGCTCCACCAAATTTCTAGCAGACTCTGTTGTCGGTGCAACCGCATCTCTTCCAATTTGTCCTGTTGTAGTCTCGACAGGAAGCAGAGGTGGTGAGGAGGAAAGTTGTTCGTAATTGACCTGCAAACTTTCGAATCATAGACACACACCGGCGATTATCGCACTTTTCTCAATTTGCCCTCTCCCGCAAATTATACCTTTTTTCCCAATTTTAGGCACTTCAAAGTGACATCTTCCTCTTAGAAATCACCTAAAGAGGAAAATGACCTACAACGGGCGGGAAAGTATTGTGGAACGGTCAAGAAATGGAATAAGAAACAAGAAAAAAGTGGGGGAGATAGTGGGGTAATAGGCATGCGGCTATAAATCAAACGACTCGAATTGCTTTTTGAAACAGGTGGTGCGGTTGGTCAAAGATTGTATCTAAATGAGTATGACTAAGTGGTGCGGGACGGTGTAAGGTGAGTCAGGAGGCCCCTGAAAATGTTTAGGTAAAAACATCTAGCATTTAGACACCTAATAAAAGTTATCTATGCTTTTCAATCCTAATTACCCATTTGACGCTTAGCGTGAAAAAAAAACCCATTTTCAAACCACCTAATAAAACCCCGATCTCTTTTTTGAGATTATTTTCAACCGGTGTTCTGACGCCTGTGGTGTTCTGGTCGGAGTGGAATGTGGAATTACGGGGGGAGGCGAAAGATGAGAAATGAAAGATGAGCTAGTGTAGATAACGAGGAGGAACAAAAGGAGGACGCGTGCACTTTAGATGATCAGGAATCATTGGTTTTTTAGTTTGAAAAAAGGAATCGGACGTGAGGAATTCGGATTTTAATATAAACAAAAATCACAACATCGCATTTGAAACATCCGCAAAAAATAGAAAGCATACGAGCAAGAGGAATTGATGATCAAAAAGAATGTACACTTATGAGAAAAACTGCCTAATTTGACATTTAACCTAATATGTAGGGAAACCTGATAAAACTTTGAAATTCACCCAAATAATAGAAACTGTAATATGTTATTCTGAACAAGTAAAATCAGTTAATGCCGGATGCTTGCAGAATTGTAATAACAATATATTTTAAAAGTTCACTCACCTTCTTCTCCTCCTCTCCGCATTCCGTCTTATCACAATATTTGGTTTCATACAAGTGTGGGCACAACCTCTGCATCATTCTTCCTTCCTCTGTCAATTCCTGTAGTGGCGGTTGCAGAACATCACGATTCCTCACAATCAACCCGCGCTTGCACCCTCCGTGACACTTGGACCAGGTTCCCCATTCTGATACAATGCACTCTGAAAAGTTATATTGAGAAAATTGATAAAATGTTCATGTATATGCAAAATGTTTACCAGATTGTAAGGAATTCCTTATCAGTAGGAATGACACCAAGGCAAACAACTTCATTGCCAAATCACCTTCAGTTTTCTTCACCTGAAATTAATTTTTAATTAAAACTAGGTAAAAGGAACATCTTTAAAGAAAACATTTAAATCAGTTGCTAGCTTGCTGACCAACCAAAATGAAATAGAAACAATAATAATAACCCAAAAACGGATAAGCTTGCGGAGGGATAATTCTTCAAAAGGGTGTGAAAAGGAATGTTGAGTCTAAGAAGCAGAGAAAGGATGAATAGTGCGGATTGCCCCGCCCCCTATCTATCCTCCGCATCTTTTGTCTGCTTTTTGTGGTTACTGTAGGACGCGGCGTCCTGTGTTCCTCCGTTCTTCCTCATTCACTCCCCCATTAAAGATTTGTCGCACTTTTTTCGGGTAGCCGGCACATTTCACCTATATTTTAAAGATAAGCATCAGAAAATCCGTCCGAACTTTTTCCAATTGCCTCTGTTCCAATGTTTGCATTCCAATGTCAGTTTTTCGTCACTTTTCTTTGGAGGTGTGTTTTATCTAACGGATTTCAGTTTTATATGTGTCACAGTCGTTTTTTATTCTCTGAGCGGCCGGCGGGGGCACCACGACCTAAAAGACTAGGTGTCATGATTTACGAACGTCGATCTTTTAATTTATTGACTAGTCGTGGGGTGGGTCTAAGAATAGAGACGAAAAAACATTTGAAAATGTTTATACTTTAAATGACGGATTTGGAGAGATACTGTGTACGAGAATATATCAAAATAATTTATATAACTGAAATCACAACCATTAATTTTAAACAAACACCAGAAAATCATGTTTACAATATTGGCAAAAAATAGAAATCATACGAGCAAGCGGGATTGATGATCAGAAGGAATGTACGTTTTTGAGAAAAGCTACCTGATTTGACATATCACCTAATATGTTTGAAAAAAACCTGATAAAACTATATGATTCACCCAAATAATAAAAATATGTTTTAACATGAATAAAAACATGAAAATCAGTATCAGGATCAGTTAATGCCGGAATCTTGTGTCCCCAGATTTTCTGATCAGACTCAAAACGGCTATTGAGGTGACTGCAGAGATCAAAAAGATGACGTCAAACCAGCGATGATAAAAATTAAATTGAAGATCGCCTAAAATTCTAGTCAGAATGATACGATACTCTGGTGGGACATTCATTCGCATGAGGAGAACACTGGACACAAAGTACATTCCCATGATTTGAGCGAATCCAAGAACAATGATGTTGGAAGACCGGATGTTGGAAATGGAGACGAAGAACTTAGCCATGGTGATCAAGAGACCTGAAAATTTGAAAAAAGTTCGAAAACTGTTATTCACAGTTTATAGATTGTGTGAAACGGTGACAAGCCAAGATATGATCCAATTTTTCTACTTACTCCTTATCAGTCTCTCTTATCCAGACTTGTCTGAAACCGGACTGGGCCTGAACTTTCTGTCGGCCCGCATTCAAAAATAAGTACCAATTTTCGCGCAAACCATTTCAAAAGTTTCAAAATTTTCCGAACAAAAAAGATTAAATTACCAAATGTATACAGCAATTTATTGAATCCTAAACTCTGAGTTTAAAACTTGGCGTTTTTTCAAAAACAAATCCAAAAGAAGTCCTAAATATGTTTTTTTCGCTCAGAAACGGGCCGAGTGTACTAGTCCGGGCCGTGACTACTCTGACACTCTTACTCTTTTAAACCCAAATCGTTTAATAGTTTTACATCATTTTCGAAAAGGCTTGTTTGCAGTCAGTTCGGAGATTGAACAGACCTATTACCCGCTTGCCACATTTCAAAATGATTGGTTTGACGGTTTTTACTCCGTTCCTTGTTTTTATTATGATATCTGAGTCAGATTACTATCAACTGGTGTTATTTAATTTCCAGTTATGACAACGGAAGCAATTTATGTGTTTTTGACTGTTATTAATCGATTTATTCCGACAAATGTAACGTTTCTCGTTGAATTCCTTTCATTATTACAGCTGTTCTGCCAAACTCTCAAACATTACATAAGCTTTCTAGCTATGTATCTCTCCCACCCATTTATCCTCACCTCTAACAGAAGTGATCGCAATGACTCCAACCAAGAAGAAGGAAATGTATTGCGACCAGTATCTGACGTCCATCTCAATCCCTACGTAGTTCACACTGATCTCTATCATTCTCGTGACTGGGTCCACCTGAAAGGAAAAAAAGACAGTGTTATTTTAGTCGAGATGAGTCAATTACCTTGCCAACTCTGTCAAATACAATATTGACTAGTGAGATGAAGATCTTCCAGATACAATACAAAGAGAAGAAGTGGCCAAGGACATTGAAATACATTCCGAGGAAGGTTTTGCTGTAAAGTGAGTTTTCTCATTTTGCCAGGGTCAATGCTTTGTAAAATGACAATTTCGTAATTCACAGCGTTTTGGTTTGGTTCTTTGCATATCTTTGCTCTCACCTGAACGCAACCCTATCCAACATATTTCTCAGCTCCACCAACTCCAGAAACAAGTATCGGCTCAGCGTCTCCAATGGTTTTATCTCACTCTCCATCCGCGAAATCTGCGATTGCAAATTGCTTTCGCTATTGCTCTCACTAAAGTTGGACCAGATCCTTGACAGGAAGGATGGCTCTTGGGATGCTGAAAAAGGGTAATTTTATAAGGAAAAGTTAACAAATCTCACCTTTATCTGAGTTCAACCTCTTTAATTCCAGCTGGTTCCTTGCCATTTTCCGTTTTTTGCTGACTATCATGTCCATGGCATGGGTCAGTCGTTTTTCTAGTTGCTGAGCTTGTATATTTTCCACCTGAAAACAATATTCATTTCAAAAACAAACTGTTAAAGTCTTACCGGTCTCATGAATATAGTCATGTAGGTGTAGGGTGCGTTGACCGCTCCGAATCCAGACAAAACTGCCATCACAGTGACTCCAATAACTCCAACACGTGAAATTACTTGTTCAATAGTGAAGATTCCTGAAAATTCAGGTTGTTATGAATTTCTTATACTGTAAATTCAAAATTTACCATGTTTAGCACTCAAAATCGGGAATGGGTCTCCGATTTTCCAGAAGAAGTAGAGAAAAACAAACCAACTGAAGAAGGTGAGAGGGATGTGGAATTTAGATCGGACTGAAATGATAATAACTAGTTTTTTGAAGTTTTAACCAAAAGAACTCACTAAAAGTTATGCTTTGAATCAATAGGAATGCCATATACAACGGAATGAAGACTACCAGTGTGAATAGCATAATGGCCAAGCAGTTGGTCCAGCATTTTTGACGGGATCTAGAATTTAGAGTCTATAATTATTTTCGTGAAACTGAAAAACTCACGTTGGATCGAGTACATCTGCAATTTCAAAGATGATCAGCTCAAAAAGTGAGCATGAAAGTGAAAATGTGAAGGAGAATATGAATTGGACGAGTCTGGAACACTTTTATCAGTTTTTTGCATGTTTGAAAACAAAAACTCACCTATTATGCACTTCATAGTTTTTGAACAGCTGCCTAGTGTAGAAAATCCAACCGGCAATGAAAAACACTATCAGCGACGCAATTACAACCCACGCGTCATAGCTTCCCTCCATTATTTAGCATTATTGAGTTTTAGCCTGAATTTTGACAAACCAGTGCTATCAAGTAATCCACGTAAAATATTTTTTGTATGTATGATGTATTGACAATCGACAATATACATTCCCAGCAGAATTTGCATGATAAAACAGGCAAAACACTTCATAACATTTAATATACAAAAAATAAAAATAAACCACAACCAATAGTTTTATATACCACAGATGTACCTTTAAAATGAAGATTGAAAGAAAAATTTTTTAAAAAATCGTAAAATAATGACAAGACATAAGTTTGTGCACACGCGGAGCTCAAATAAATCACAATAAAGTTTCGATACAAAGTGAAAGATGTTCTTGAAGAATAAAAGAGTAAAAGCTAATAAAATAAAATGAGTAAAATGATGAATGCTCGGTATAGATATATGACCATAATTTGAAAATACACGGAGTGACTGGAACCAGGAAAACGCGGGGGTTTGATAATGCCATCAAAGTAAGCAAAAAAACTAAAAACTTAAATAAAAAGAGAAGCTTTCAACGAAAAGTTTCAATTCTTTCTATTCTGCTCTTCCAGAAGTTGACTTGAAGAATTGCGGGAACCGGATTGGAACGAGCGTCGTTTTTCAGAATTTCTTCTCATCGATTCTTTTTCACCATTCTCATCGTCGTCTGATGGGTCTACGGAATCTTTATCAACACCTTCATCTTTATCCGAGTCGATGTCTTCAGGGACCTTCTTGTCGGGAAGTGGTGGTTCTGATTCTTCCTCTGATTCCGAGATGTCCAAGGAGTCACGGTGTTTCTGAAACTGAAAATTGTACGATTTGGTGGAGTATGAATTGGGGAAAACTGTTTTATACAATATATTCCCACTTTATTTGCTTAACTTTTATCTTTATTTTTACATCTACAGTTATTGAGCCACAGAAAGCATGAAATTCAAATCGTTCCCACTACTATCGCTCAACTGTCGCTACTGTTAGAAGAGAATAAGTAGTGTGGAAAGATATGTTAGGCGGCGACAATGAAAGAACGAATAAGAGGGAGGAAGGGGTTTGACGAGGGTTTGACGAGGGTTTTTAGATATTTTCTTTTTTATTTCATTCGTTTTTATTAATTATGCTGGAGGAAGAAGGGTTTGTATACTGACGAGGAAAGGATATAAGTACCTTCGACTACGGGAAGTTGATTTCTGCCATCAACATAGGCATAATATCTCTGCGAAACGAGTTATGAGCTCTCAAACTTTTCAAATGCTTTAGTTTTTCTCATGGAACTCAAAATCGGCAAATTGTATTCGCAAAAAAAACCGCGCGGTGGCGTACATATATGCGGCCGATTTGGAATTCCATGAGAAAAACGTTACCATATAAAAAGTTTGACGGCTCATAACTCGGCTAGCAGTGACATTCAGTCGGTTTCGATGACAGTAATGTACTTCCCGGAATCGAAAGTATCTATAACCAAATGTATAGATCGTTTGAAAACCACGTCTCCAAAGACTTCCTTTGTGAGATACATACATGCGCCTTCCCCCAAGTCTTTCAAGCAAAATCAAAAAGGCTTGAGAGTAATTTTTTGTTGGGAAGCGACGAGAAGAACTGGATTTTAGAGATAAAATTATAGTATTTTGACCAAATTTCAACCAACAGTGGGATTATAAATGTGTTATGTATTATTGCAAAGCTGACAAACCGCTAGTGTACTTCCAGGGAAAATATGTTTGTTTGTACTTCAAAGGAAAAACTGGATATACATTTAATGTTATTTTTCTCAGCGATTCTATAACATATAACACGTCTTATAACTCCACTGTGACTTGGTAACCTATTTTAGTTAGAGTAAAAAATCTGACTCACTTTGAAAGGCTGCGAACTAGTTCCACTCGATCCCTCTTCACTTTCTTCCAGACTCCTCGTTCTGTCCTTCTCTGCAGGTTTCTGAACTTCCTCCTCTTCAACAGTCTCTTCCTCATTATCATTGGCCATATAACTCATTTCAATGCATTCCTGAACTCGAGTGTCATCTCCAAGCTGTTCCATCGTTAACACTTGGTGCATGGCTTTACCACTTCGGCTACTCGAATGTCGTTTTCTTCTTGTTGACGAGTTGATAGTAGAGACAGGGTCAATAACAGTAGGTATTGGAGTGAATGAGCCGTTCAGACCTTCCACGAGACTGACGGTTTCGTAGCTGAAAATGGGAGGAGTGAGTAAGGGAAATAACATATTTTCTCATATTTTTAATGATTTGAAGAAAATTCGATTAAAAACCCCTTACATCTGATTCCTCGTTTGTCGGTGTGCACGTAACCTTATCAATGCTCTAAATGGTGATCGACAGATGGGACAGTTGTTATGCTGAAAAATGTACTTATCATAGTTATGCTACCATTCACTCACCTTGTATCTCAGCGAATCCGCACAATTACTGCATACACATAGATGGCGACAGGGTAGGATTACTGTATCCCGGATATCTGATAAGCAGATAATACATTCCAGACCATTGTCATCGTCCATACTTTCGTTTGCTTTGTTTTCGATTCCGAAGATTTCCTGGAACGAAAAAATGTTCATTTTTCCCAATCCCTCTCTCAAAACGATCTTATTTAATTTAATGTCTCAATTCTGTCTACAATGTTCCACTTTGACAATAGGATTTCATGATCTCTTTGATAAGATAAGATAAGGCTAATTAATCACTGCGACTTGATACAAGACAAGACGAAAAAAGATACCTGCAGTAGATAGGTGACCCCATCGCATGCAATCTTCTGTCGTAGTGGCTTTAATACTAATGCTTTACTGCTATCGTTTCCGGTCTGAAAAAGAAAAAATAATGTCGATGAAAAAACGTTTCATGTTTGAGATCACCTCTACTGTACACATTGTTGTTTGCATTTGTGTGCTTTCCACGCCAGATGTTGTGATAGAGATGACAAATGGATAATAGAGGCCGGAAGTATAGGAGAGCTGGAAAATGATTGGATTTAGATGGGAGTATTGAGATAAAAGGGTTTTCTGCAGACTTGTAACGGACCGGGGCGGGCCAATTTGAGATTTTTTATCGGCTTGGGTCTCAGTACGAAAATTTGAAAAATGTGAAGTTGTTCAATTCGATTTTTCACAATGTTCCTAATATCGATAAAAACTCACGGATTTTTGTCAAAAATTTCAAACTTTTTCGAAACAATTTGAGCAAAATTTGTACACATTTTTGAATCCGAGCCAGGACGAGATTTTGCAAGTCGGGTTTTCCGGAAATCAGAGAGTAAAAAAAGAACTCACATCATTTGTATCCCATCTGGAAGCATCAAAAACATATCCACCGAATACTTGATCAGCACCCATCTCAAATTGGAATGTCTCAGAGTTTTGAGTTCGGCGATTTCGATATGAAAATCTGAAAAGTTTATAGATACACGCATTTGCCTATAAAAACCAATCACAAGCACATCCAGTGTTTTTAATTCCCTAAGGTTGAGGGTACACCCTCTATCACATCTCTATGGTTACCGCGGCTGAAAGACACTCGCCTCTCCTTTCACCTCCTCTCTTTCACTTTTTGCCGCTCAGTCACCGATACTTTCTAATTTAAAAACTCACTGTATTTCTCCATCGTGATACACTTCCCTCGCGTGAAAATGAACTTGAATTGCACATGCTACGTCACAATCAAAAACAAATGTGAGTTGATACAAGTTAGCGTCGAATTCTCCGTTGTCCCTTTTCACCCGTTGAAATTTGACCGACTCCTTTCGAATGTTCACGAGTAGGTTGAGCGGTCGGATTTCATCGTTTCCAAGTGGTCCGGGTGGATAGGGAAACTGAAAAAAACCGGATGAGTCATAGTTTCAGATTGCTATAGTCACAGAGAACTTATGTGCTTAAAAGCGGATAAATGTAGTCGTATGTATGTATGTCGCCGTGGTTAGCTATTCAGTCAGAATAGAAAATAACCACACCCATCTCTCGTGACTGAATTTGAGCCTCCGAGAGAGAACATTATCGACTAACTGCTACATGTTCTGCTTCATCTCCTATTTTTCTGCTATGAGAATTGCTATATGTAAGTTTTTTGTTTCTTCTACCTAAAGTTTTCATTTTCAATGCCTCTGCACTTGAAATGAAAAACGTGAACTTATTATCTTGAAAATCGAAGATCTCTTTTTTTTTGAACATTGATGACTTTTTATCCAAAAAAAACTCACACTAAGTGCTTTGGAGCCTAGCTGATCCAAATCGCTATTCTCTCCGAATAGGTAGGCCTCGGGTCGTGCCATTTCGAACTTGCATCCGCACATGAGGAAATGGGTGCCGAAGTAGGAACCTGAAATTTTATTAGAAATTTAGGTTGAGTCTAGATGTTGGAGATTAAAATTTTTGAAATAAAAATGTATTGGTGAGAAATCTAGTCTGTTCAACTGCCATCATCAAAATTTGTCTATTCTAACAATGTTTTTGGAGACGCGGCTTTCAAACAATCTATTAGTTTGGCTCTTGGTACTTTCGACTACGAAGAGTCTATTTCTGTCATCAAAACCAGCAGTATCTCAGCGAGGCAAGTTAGGAGCTCTCAATCTTTTTACATGGTCGAGCTTTTTCACTTGAAATTGCATATCGGCCGCATTTACGGCATCATATTTATTCTCCAGCGGTTTAGCTGTGCTTTGAGAGTTCATAACTCGGCTGGCAGAGACATTTAGTCGGTCTTGTCGACAGAAATGGAGTCCCCATAGTTACTTGTAGGGTGTCATCGTTTCAGTTGACTCATTTTTAGAAAAAAAACACGTCCTAGGCATAGTCAACGATTGCAATAGGCAACAAAATTTCATTTTCATTTTTTTCTTAGTTGGCTTCTTGCAACTTGGAACTATTTGTTTTTTATTATAAAGTCTGCAAAACACTTCGTACATTTTGTAGTGCTTTATTGCCATAAGTGACTTGACTTTCCTAGTTTGAACGTATTTCTTTAGCTGTCTTTATTTTTTTTTGTTCAAGAATGACATTATGTACATGTTGTTATGATTTAAACGTTCGATGAGAGCTTTATGAATGTTTTCCTGACATTCTCGATAGCAGAAACTCAAAGTTTCTTCAGTGACAAAAATTGAGATTCACTCTCACAATAAGCTGCAAAAATTTCGCAATAACTACGGAAAACTACTTCATATAAGTTTTTTCCATCAAAACCACTTCAATATGTTTCATGTTCTCTTTCTATTCTCTTTTAGTTTTAGAAAACCAACAAAAAACTAACCAGCCGCATTCGAGAATGTCATCTGTGCTTCGGGATCTTCTTCATCGTGCGAGCTTCCCCGTACGTGTGTGTTCCTCCCCCGGAACACACTGGCTATCTGACCCATAGTTTGGCCAACACCTGCAAAAATTTGGAATTATTGGTGTGTGAAAACTAATGGGAGAAACCAAACATAAGAAAATAAGCCGTCTTCTTTTTTTTGTGATTGAAAAAAGAGAAAGAAGAAAAAAGGAAAGTATTAGCGGAGGAAAAGTTTTTGAGCGTGAGAAAAAACAGAAAAAAATGGAGAAAGCCAGTTTTTGCAGAGCTAAGAATTAGTTAGTTCTGAAAATAGATGACACGGGAGAACGAGAAGTGAAAGTTTGTGGAAACTATACTTGATTTACAGTTTGGTATAAAGAATAACATGAAAAGTAACAAAAATGTGTTTTTTAATGAAAAAACAAAGTCAGATATGATCATATGTGTTATCAACTGTAATATTTTTGATGAGAAGACTGATTTTGGTGGAAAAATCTACTAAAGAGTGTTTCAAACTAGTCAAGACACCAAAACTAGACACGCGGATCTAATCTATTTACCTCTCGTCCCTCCCGTAACAACCTTTTCTGCGGACCACTATGGAAAGGTCAAACCAAACAAAAGGGTACACCTCAAAACCGTTCTCATCAAACAATCCAAAAAGAAAATCAATGGAGGAGGATTAGTGGTGGTAGTAGTGTGGTGACGAAGATGAGACGTTGGAGTGTAGAAGAAATGGAAGCAAATTACAGGCAAAATGACATTATTGTGTAAATGGTATGTACGGGGAAGAAAAGAAGACGCACTGGGAGGTTGGGGTGGTGGTGTGTGTGTATGCTGTGTGAACGAAGGGAGAAAGGATCCGAAAAGATCATTGGAGATGAAGAGACGGAGCGCGACCACTTGCCCTGAGACTACTGCAGCTGTCTCCCTCTCTCTCTCTCAATTCCCTTTATTTTCCTTTTCTTCTTGCGGGGCCGGTTGCAAGAAGAAAGGAAGTACGCAAACACCATCATCCAAAACTGCACAGACCATATTCTAGTGAAAGCTTATGGTTGGCCTCGATTCGAGAAGGTGTTTTGAAATGTGGAAGTTTGGATTAGTAGGAAAAGTTGGATTTTGAAATTTTTGGCATTTTTTGTTATTTTTCAGAGTTTGTTTAGAAAATACTAAAAGCTCAAACTAGCACAAACAAACTTGGATGGTGGTCAACAAACTGAAAAATAACGTATTGGTTTTCAATCTCAAAGATTAAAAATTGAAAAATCAACGATTTTGTCGAAACGCCTCATTTAATCCGTAAAGCGCAATAGACATTTTTCAAATTTGAACAGGATTCGAAAAGAAAACTATATAAATGGAAGTTAATGTAATATTGTGACATAAATTCACTCTTAAAAAGGCGTGGTCATTAAAAAAAAACCGAAAATAGCAATACAGAAAGTTACATGGCAAATAAAAACTGATAATGAACTGCACACTCCCCGATTCTATTTCGAAATGACGACACTGGCCTAAAATTTTTTGTTATCACATTTTCCGACCAGAACATCAAAAAAGTTGCAGATTTTCAGTCACACAAGTTATCTATCAAAGATAAATCTGAAAAAAAACAATATCCGAACTAAAAAAAGAGGTCAGTACTACTAATTACTACTACGCCAGAGGCTAACTACAGCGTAGCATCAAAACAGATGAGACCACTGCTGATAAGACAATGTGTCCTCACCCTCAAGACGACATTGCATTATTAAGGACACTTTTTTGTATTGGTTTCGAGTTTTTATAGCGTTCTGAGAATTTTTGAATGTATATTTTATACAATAGAGAAAAGTTTTTTCAATTTGAAAAGAAAAGTTCGAATAAGAAAATGTTTTTCATTGCTATTGATTATTTCTTAATTAACTAATTATTTTAACTTACTTATGGGGTCATTCAGGCCATGAAAAGTGTATTTCAATACATTTTTTCTTTATTCATTAGCGTCGAGAAATGATTTTTCACAAATCTTAGTTTAGCGCTGGACTAATAGCGTATTTCCCCCTTCTTGCATTTTTTGACATTCCTATCTAGAAAATCTGTTAAAAGGGGTAGAAATAGAAGAAAATAGAAAAAAATACATGTAAAAAATACATTTTTCACCGTTCGTGAATAAGGTAAGTATGTATTGAAATACATTTTTAAGTGATTTGACCTCATCAGAAATGCGTCTTGTCAAAATGATGAACCTATCACTTTCCAGCCAGAAAACCTTTCACACGAAAACGGACAGCAGGAAATAGGACAACGACGGCGAAATTGGAAATCGACAAGAAAGAGGGAAAGGCGAACGATGAATCAAAGCTATCCGGCTTTTGTCAGCTTTCATTCGCTGAGTAATTGCTTTGGCTATGCAAAACTGTTGACAGCCATCAATGCCACTAATGATTTGTCATCGGTCAACGAGGTAAGAGAAATGGCAGATGCGGGCTAAGGCAGATGGCGGGTTTGGGCTAAGAAAGAATAAAACGCTTAATTATTATAATTATGTAGTAATTTCATGGTTCATGTTTCAAAACTAAGAAAAAAATGAAACCGTAAAAGAAAAATTCCAGAAATTCAATGGCCCACCACTCGGAAGCTTTCGAATGAGAAGCTGTGAGAATCCGAACATCTTCTGTGATCTCCAACTATTCGGGCAATTACCATTCACTAATGTTTTTGTCAATTCCGTCTTCGCGGAGGTCTCAGGTTTCCAGGAAAGACAGGAGGTAATGAAAAGTGTAGAACGGGGTGAAGGGGAAGTATAGAAGAGGGGGAAAGAGGAGATGGATAGGTGTAATTTGAGAATTGTGGGAAGTTAGGGAATTCATTCTCAAAATGATTTCTTCAATTCTCAAAATAAAGTGAAAGGATTCAATAAGAATTATATTATGTGATAAGTTAAAAGGGAAAGTATTAGTCAAACGAATATAGAGATTAAGAAAAAAGGAGGATGACGCATTAAGACGCATTCGAAGTGTTCACATCGTCTAATAAAAACAAAAATGATGTTGGAGATCATAAGATTTGATCCAAAATAATAAAATAACATATTATTGCAGGTAATCCTTGAAAAAACCAAAAGCAAAACCTATTGTTCGTATATCGAGGTGGCCCCACGGACCGACAACGACTACTCTGTCATTGTGAGTGAATGGGTTGAAAAAGGAAGAGGGAAAAGGGTTTGTGGAATGGAAGAATAAAGAAAAACACGACCGGAAATTGAAGTGAATGAATAAATGAACGACTTGTCTATTTTTGTTGCAGGCCCAGTCCCAAGCGTCCATTGAGAATGAGTTTCTCAATCAAATCCGATTGGTTTCACAAAATATGATTATCCCGCATTTCCTGAGTCCCGGGGTTTACGTGCAATTTCGGATTTGTAAGTTTTCTAAAATTCAAAAAACCATAAAATAGAAATTTTTAGTAAACATAGTGCCTGCTACCAGCAACCCTGTGATTTTAACTAACGAAACCGAGCTACATGTCCAGACGGTTACCGAAGGATCTCAAAGTGATGAGAAATCTCTCATGGCCAAAAAAGTGTCAAATGTAAGTGTCCCTGCTATATCTGCATAGAATATAAACCAATAAAATTCACTCACAGATTGTTCAAGATCTTAGTACTCACGGGTTTCTGTCTAATTACGTTATAAATCTGGAAAAAATCCCGATGATTGGAAGGGTCTTACCAAGAAAAATTGTGGAGTCGTGGATTAAGACGGATATGGATAAGATTGACAAGAACACAATTTATATAGCGGGGAAAGGTGGGGATTAGTGTTCTACAAAGATAAAATTCGATTATTTCCAGATACCTGTCCCTATCCTGAACATGGTATCATAGAGATCAAATCATATGGTAGATCAGAACTCCAGGAGCACACTCATCTTTTCTATCTTCATCGCACAACCTTTAGCAACTTGAAGAAAAACGATGATGTGTTGAATAACTCGCTGGCCCACATGTTCGATTCACTGCAGGTTTAGAAAAAAAAATGAAAAAGCAAAAAAACAAAACAAAAGTGTTTTGCAGCTTGCCAATCGCCAACATTGTGTTGACGGAAGCGGCAATTTGGAGCCGTATGGGAATGTGAAAATACTTGGGGTGCCTGAGAATCGGATTTGCACATTGAGATATTGTGAAGTGATGATGGAGAAAGAGGTGGGATTAGTAAAGTGGCTTCGACAGGTGTTTTGAATAAAAAATGTTTACAGACACTTCTTTGGATTGAGGAATTTGAGATGAAAAACATTTTGACAAAAGCGGTACAAGCAGAATGTCATGGAAACCCTATTTTACTATCTGTTGAAGGAAAAGAGCTTGATGTTGCACTAGATGGTAAAATTTTCTGTTTTAATAATATGAGTTGTAAAAAATATTCCAGATAAAATCATCCGTGTGAAAATACTACCAAATATTAAAGGACTAGTAAAGCGAGTCACCGAAAGCACATGTTTCTTGTTGGAAGTCACCACGGAGTTGATTTATAAAGTATGCGTGTTATTTTTCACATTTTTCCTAATCTAGATTGCCCAAGAAGATTTATAATCCTTTTGACAAGTAGTACAAGATTAAGATTTCTTGGAAATGAAAAAAAACGGTTTTGAGAAAGAATTGTCATAAATACACTGAAAAGTGACGTGTGAGGAAAACAGACAAAATTGCAATGTCAAAAATTGTGATTGAAGCTAATTAGTACTCTCCAGGAGGAAATTGAAACTATCTCGATGGGAAAAAAAGGAAAAACTTTCAATTTTTATTCCAGAAAATCACAGACTCCAAGCAAAAGCTTAGTACACGCCGCCGACGTCTAGACGAGTCAGAGTCCTTAGAAACCTCGCCTCCCACTCAAAAACCTGAAATAAGCAACGTTGAAAACTTCGGTTTGGTCCAGAACGAAGATTTCGTACAAATTGGGTTTGTCTTCTTTTTCTTATTCTGTTATTCTAGTCCTGAAACCAAACTCAATTACCTACATTGGTGTTTTGTGCTTCTTTTCAGAAGCCACTCGAAAATGCTGTCTGAATTGGATAAAGTCTGTCGGGATGCAAGACAACATGTGTTGGTGTTAGGAGGGAATGGTAAGGATAGAATTGGAGTCTGAATTTCAAAATTTTTTATATTATACTTTTTGTAACAGGATCTGGAAAAACTACATTCATCAAAA
This sequence comes from Caenorhabditis latens, assembly GCA_002259235.3. NCBI lineage: Eukaryota > Metazoa > Nematoda > Chromadorea > Rhabditida > Rhabditidae > Caenorhabditis > Caenorhabditis latens. The sequence continues at coordinate 21,501,603 of CM056097.1, read as the reverse complement.
AATTGGCTCGCCGCCTCTCCTATAATTCATCTGTCACTTTTTGCAAATTGATTCCCTGCGCTTTATTGAAAGGTATTATACAATTTTCAATTATGTCTTCTAATTATAGTTTTCTCATTAAGGAAGATCCGCGGAAGTTATTGAAAAACTTTTGAACGATACCATACAAGAATTAGACGTCAAAAAACCCTCCTGCCTTTTTCTGGATGATTTCGATGTCATCTTACCACGAATCGACCAAGAACAGAGGCATCTTGCCATGGAAAAAGTTGTGTCAGGTAAAAAGTCGACATTCAAAAACAATTTTTCAAATGTTTTATCCGTTTTCAGTGTTCAGCCAAAAACTGCGAACAACTGGTGTGAGTGTGGTGCTTGTAGCACAAAGGTTGTCAACATTAAACGACGGCTTTGTGGAACAGGTGATGCGAGCGAGACCAATCGTTTCCCGCAAAATCGAGTTGGGACCATTGACAAAAGTGAGATGGTCTCTTTATTGGTATCCGGGGAGTGCTAAAAATCTGAAAATTTCTGAAATTTAAAGACTTCGAGCTTTGAATTCCAAATAATATGTTTTATTAGACAGCAGGTTTTTTTTCGACAAGCAAGCAAAAATATGTGAAGCGAGAAGAGATGAAAAAATTATTGTAAGAAAAGTTTTTGGGAAGAACAGACAAGATGGGATGGCAGAAAAGAAATCGGGATCAATTTTTTTGGAATTTTTTCTCTATTTTTGAATTTTTTTGGGGTTTTGGGAATCAAAACAGTGTGAGGTACATATTTTCCAAATATTATATTCCAAATATTTATATATCGGGTCTTAGATCATTCGGTCGGCTGACGACATGGTTCCATCAGTGTAAAGGCGTTTGTAAGAGTTGTCGGCGTCGTCGAGGATCTGAAAATTAGAATATTAAGTTTTTTAATTTTTCTAATCCTATGACCATTGTCCAACTATTAAACCAGACAAAAAACCGTACCTGTCCATAGAACTGCACACACCGCCGATGGATCCAGGAATGCTTGTTACAGAAGACAATATGGTATCTTCCCACTCGGTTCAAGTTGACATGATCGATCTCGTGAACCAACTTAGCAGTGATTTTCAACCACGGGTACACCATATCCATGTTGTCAAGGTTTGGCTCAACTTGTTCGACATTGTTGTTGGTGGCGTCTCCCTGGAAATGAGAATTTATTTTTATGTTTTCTATCCTAGTGACCTACCTCAAAGAAAACTCCAAAGTAGATATCTCCATCTGTCGAGAAGTACCATTTGAGCTCTCTGGCGGTGGTGACATTGATAGAGACGATTCGGCTCTTGCGAGCTCCGACATGGAATCCCTCCAGGGCATCGATCAAGTCTGCGTTATCCACTCGCCAGTAGTTGTTTGGGTCGATTTTGATGGCATCAGTAAATTTGATCTCCTGAAATCATGATTTTCTTTCAACTTCGTAATCCTCTCCTCATGCAACAACAAACCGTATCATTGCCACCGAGGCTAACTGGAATGTCATTAACATCAATATCCTCGAGGAGTGTCTCAAGGAAGTGTCTGTCGTGGAGACGGAATTTCTCCGAGAAACCAGTCGGCATCATTGCCTTCGCAATTTTGTACGGAACGTGAATCCATTTGGCAATGTTGACAATGTCCGTTGGTGTTACCTAGAAAACTGGTTTTCTTAAATTAGCATGAGGCAAGGGGGTGGATTATAATTATGTCATGATGCTAGGTTAGCTACGGTCTGCAGTTCAATAGTAGTGTGTCTCACCAATTCTGGATAGTTCTCGAAGTGGAAGAGTTGTGAGTAGTACGCCAAGGTTCCGCTGGTGACGAAGACCATGGTGAATGGGTTGATCTCATATCCATCCATGTTGACAATATGGCGGAGAGAACTCAAGCGCCCGGTACGCTCCTCTTGCTCCATAACCTTCCGGAGCATATGCTCAAACTGGAGGAATTGAAACTTGCACGCCTCCGAACTGCGGATCGAGTGAGCAATGCTCTGGAAATTATATTTTTGTTTGGGGGACCTCTTATTTTACCGTTACCTCCACAGTGATTGTTGCATACTCGATGTACCACAACAAACGATTCTGGGCATCGGTCTTTGTCAGAATCTCTCCTCGTGGCATAAGCTTCTTTTGGAATATTGGGTTGTCATCAAATGATGGAATATGCTCGACGTCCAGGTTCAAGGCTTTGCGGTAGCGGAGATGGTTGTTAAGAGCAAGAGCCGCGTACTTGATGACATCACGCTCTTTACGGTGGGTGCGCTCAGCGGCCATGATGAAGCGGTAGACATTGAAGTCGGTGTTGAACTGAAAATAGTTATTTTTATAATCATAATAGTCGGTAAAATATGAAACTCACATTTGGATGGATGGGTTGCCCAATACGGAGACGAACATCATTCACCAGTTGCTTAGCCTCATCATTGAGTGGAAAACCGAATGGAGAGCGACGCGCCATTTTTCTTTTTCTTTTCTTCAAAATCCAACTGCTTAAATGTCGTTGATAGCTTTGACAAGTTAGTCAAAAAGTGAGCCCAAGTTTTCAGAGTATACACTGAAAATTAATTAGATTTTGTTTCGAGTTGTTGCAAGTTGGGGAAAAAGAAAGAGTGAAAAAGAGCGAGTTGGAGAGAAAAAGGGAGGTTATCATTGAAAAAGAAATATTGGAGATATTAAATTAGAATATAATCAGATAACGGACATGGAGGAATGCAATAAGTTAGCTTAGATAAGGCATCTAAATAATGAACCGAGGTTATTTGAACATTTGTGACGTACCAACTGACGTAACACTTTCATCACATGAGTCAGGTACTGTTAGTAGATCAGTAGCGACAGGGTGGACGAAAAAACAAGAAAACTTTGACGAAGTCAAATATTACAATGGAAGTTTTGGTAAATTGTTTGTGATGGGATGGGCAGTAAGTGTTTTTTTTTTAATTTCCCATTCGAATTTTTTAGTTTACTTCTGGTTAGTTCAGACTCGGTACACAAATTTTCCGAACATCCCACATATACACGCAAAATCTGTATAAATAGTATTGTAAGAGGTCCGGGGATGGCGGGAAGAGGATTAGGGCATACAACACCTTTTCTCCGTCCGGTCTCTTCTAACTACAGAGGATATTCTCTGGCAGTAAAGGGAATGAAAGAGAGAGGAAGAGATGACCTCGTTTAGAGATAGATTGAGAATTGGATAGATATGGAATAGGGGGGAAAGGTAGAAAAGAGGGGGGGGGGCATGGACAAGAGGACCGGACAGTTTGAAGAGGAGAGGCGAGAAATCGTAGCGGGGAATAAAAAAGAGGGCGAGATTGTTGGCGAGAATGAATCTGACCATTCTTCCCGCCACCTTTTGGGCGGTCTGAGGCCGGTATTGCGAGACACACCAATTAGCTAACGAGAACTGGCCTATTGAAGCATAAGATTAGGTGGATGTGGGGTAGTTGGGTGGTCTTGTGTTCTTATTAACGTAGAGTAGTATAGGGATTGGAGAAAACCAGGGACATGGAATATTTTTCAGTTCCGTAACTAGTTGTTTTTAGTTATTTCGATTTTAATGGTTGTGGGGAATTTTTTTCAAAAATCTGATTATTGCTAAAGTCAGAAAACATTCATATCCAAGTGATGCGATGAAATTCACTATACTTGTCATTTCACGGGCCGGGCCGGACCGGGATAAAGATTTTGGGTGGATTTGTTTTCAATTTTTACACCAAATTATGGTTTTCAAGTACATTTTATCATTGCATTTACTGTAGAACTACTTAAATTCGCGAATTCAATCGAGTTTTCACACAAAATGCCTCAAAAACTACTTCTTTCAAAAATTACTGCTGAAAAACATGTTTTTCAGAAATAAAGTTGCTTTACAAGGACCGCCCGATCTGACCCAGTCCGGGTCGGTGACAATGCGAAAGTCGGCAACAAATATGAAACACACGGGTTGAATAAGTGAAAATAGGCATTTCTCGATAAGTTTGAAAAAAGCTAAAATTGTTATTATGAACTTTTGAACTTTTTCATCTAAATTTGAACATAAAAATTTCAAAAGCTGTGCCAGTAGGCAACCAAACATCTTGCTTGAATAACAATACCCAGTTTGACCACTAAACCATTCTCTCAATGAAATTAATCAGCGGCGTCACATTGTACTATCTGGCTAATAGCAGAACTTCTTCTTCTTTTTGAAACACGTCACAGAAAGGCAAACGGCAATAATGATCGAGGTGGTGGCCTGTCTGGTTGGTCAAAATGGCGAGATGAGAAAACTTGGAGAGGCGAAAGAATTGAACCGCCCGTTTTTTCTTGGGACAAGGCGCCTACGCAATCACTTTGTACTTTAGTTCTACAAGAACATTTCGGGGGAGGGAGAATGGTCAGAAACTTGATTTGATCTTCTTGTTTCGGTTTCGCAATGAACCTGAACTTGAATAAGATGGTGGAGAAGAAAGAGAGAGAAAAGAGAAAGAAATTGATGAGTGTAGAGAACGAGATGAAAAATCACAGTTTTTGAGATTGGTGACAGTTTTTGGAACTATTTTGACTAAAGTTTGCAGGACTACACAGATCACGGAACCGAGAGAACATAAGAATGCAAAAACTGGGTTAGATTCCTAATCACCTTGATCCTTTTCGTGATTACATGACACTCACACCTAGATTTTTAAAAAAAAATCTAGGAGGCTACATTGAGGCTACACTATTTCTCTATATATGTACATGAATTCATTTTCCAGGAGGACCGTCGTGAAATCTTCGAGACCTATTTGGAAACACCCGAGTCTTCTGACGTAATCACCGAAATTGTACAAAAATCAGATGGCTACACCTTCAGTGAAATCGAGAAGTTGGCGACCAGTATCAATGTGGAATGCGCAATTCGTGGTAAGAGAATAGGAGGGATGAAGGGAAAGATATAGAGAAAGAATGGGGGCAGATTTTTAAAGATACTAATGTTAGTATCAGGCGACTGACTTGGGAAGGAAATAACACGAACGGCCGTTAGGAAGCTATGGATCTTATTAGGGAGGGTCATGGATTCAGTGTGGAGATATGGAGCTGAGAAAACGCTGATTTCAGATATCTGATCAGTTTTTATCCTCGAGTATTTGAGAAATAATGTCGGACCGTTGGCATGTCATTAGGCGTGAAAATTGCCAACATTTTTAGACCGCATTTTTCTCGAATACCAGGTTTCCAGAGCAAAAACTGAATATGTTTTTGAAATCAGCGTTTTCTCAGCATTCCAATGATACAGGTCACGACATCTTTCTCCAGACTGATTTCATGACCTTTCCTAGTTAGTACAGTCAACTTCAGTGAAATTTCGTAGTCACTACCCGGCTTATTCAGTAAATCCATGGCTTACGGAATTCATCTTGACTATAAACTTCACTACATGCTATTGTGACCTTAATGATTCCATTATGCAGTTGGAATCAGATAAAACCGGCTACAGATCGAGTTAAGGCTCAGCAAAGTGTAAAATCAAAAAAAACAGTAGGAAGGTAAAATAGCCTCCACAGTTAAATTTGTTTGGTTCTACTTGCAGAACTGGAATCAAAGGGCTCCTAAATCAAGTTCGTAGAACGGGACTTTATATTACAGTAACCAAATTTGATCATTCTACTACTAGAGAGAACTTACCAATCACCGAATCCTAATACTCCCAATTCCAGATACCAAATATGTTAAACGAGTGGACGTCGAGAAAGCGTTTGAATGTTTCGTGGCCGGAAAGATTGGCAAGATCGAAGATGATCAGGTGTAAGGTTTTTATTCTTATCAAATATCTTTTCGGGACGACCTTTATTCTTTACATCTATAGGGCATTTACATAATTGAACCAAAAGTCTCAAGAAATCAAACAGATCACATTTCTTGTCAAATCTCACACCATTTTATACAAAACCGTTCAGAAAAAGTGCAAAACTAGTGTAAGTTCTGCAATGGGTGTCTTCTGCAAAAGAAGCGAGAAAAGAAGGTCATTTACACAGAAATCTTGTGATATCTTGGTTGGTGATCTTTTCTCGAACCGACGCTCAAATAAGAAGAAAAATGGTTTACTGTGTGGTTGGTCAGATCAACATAACAGTGAGAAAATGTTTCCGAATGAATAAGAGACGCTTGTCACTTCTGAGAAAAATAAAACATGTTCTCACCATGAGTCAACATGAGAAACGGCAAACTTTGGTTTGCCAAGATCAAGTTTGTGACAAAAATAGAATAGGCTGAAAGTCAGCATGTTTTCTAATATTTCAAGGCGATGATAGTTTAAAAAAAGTTGAAGTGAAAAACGGGAAACCAAGAAAAAAACTATTGAAAAAATAAGAATAGAAAATAATAAAACTGTTTGCAGTCTCCCAACACTGGAGGATGTCGGCGGCATGTTCGAGCAGAAGAAATTACTAGAACGCGTCATTATTTGGCCGAAAAAGGTTAGTCATAAAAAAATATTTATAGAGTTACTAATTCGCTGTTCTTACCTAGTTCTAGCTACCTTACTTTGTAGCTGGCATGTTAAATTTCTCAGGATTACGGTATGATCAAAACTTGATACTGCGATACTCTACATGTAGGCATACTAACACCAGTGTAATAATGTTCGCGTTTAAATTCAAGAACACTAGAACGCCCATCACTCACTGTTCTCATTGGCCCTCCACCACTTCCATAGTGCATTTGTTTGCTTCTCGAGAATACTAAGAACATGTGTTGTGTCTTCTAATGAATTCCTTTTTGGCACCACCCTAAAGAGGAAACAAAACGAGCAAAAAAGAGAAAAGGAAATTTGATTTTGTCTTTTCGGAATTTTTCTCTCCGAAGAGCTCGTCGAGAAGACAAGGAGCTTGAATGGCACCACTAAATTCTGGTAGGCTGAGACGGACCCTCGGTGGGCGGAGCTGGTGCCAGGGTTGCTATGGGCGGAGCCAAAGTTGAGACGAGATTTACGTTCTTACACGTTGCCTACAGACACAAAACACAAAATTTTGTTGTAGAACATGATGGAGGGTGGAGAGGTTCAAAGAACACATAGAGGAAAATTGGAAAAGTTTTGAGACCAGGGGAAGAAGGGGTACGGTAGCGTTCAAATAGTGTAATGGAGGAATCCGGGAATGCAGAAACTAATGTACGGTAGAAAAAATGACTTGCTTGAACTGATCAAGAAAGGTGTCTTGTGACTTTTCTGCACAAAAACTGAAACATTTCCATTCCCACATCGTATCGCACGACTTTATAGCAATGTATACAAATTTGTCATAGGTTGGAAAATATCAGATTTGTCGACCACATTCCCACCGACATCGAACACTTTTTCATAGCTAACCTGTCTCAGAACTGAAATGTTTTTGGGGAATGAGCAGACCATTATTATTAATTTGACTGAAAAGGTCTTGAAGGCAAAACATGACATCATTCCCCCAGTTTTATTGGTCCCAAAACTTTTCTTCGAAGTTTTCATATCCATTTTGAAAATGGAAACGCCACCTATAAACTTTTTTCGTTTATATGGCTCATAAAATATGGATTCGATATCTTATTTTTCGAAAAGAACTGAAGGTGGGTTGATCGTAAAATTTATGAGCAAAAAGGGTCGTAACTTGGATTACTGTAGTCAGCGCTCTGACACTATCGGATTAGAACTCAGACTGAAACTAGAAAAATTCACAGGGAACCCAGCTAATTAGGGAAAATCATGGTAACGGTTCGGAGATATGGTAAGTGACTTATATTTTAGGAAAATTGAGAAAACATTGATTCCAAATATATACTTAGTTTTTGTCCTTGAGGCCTGGTTCAACGAGGTCAAAGTTCTGAAAAATGTCAAATCTTTGACTTTTTGAAACAATTTTTTGCTGTTCTCTACTTATAACTAATAATTTTTTTTCACCGAAATATGAACTTGATTTTCTCGAATACCAGGGCTTGGGTGCAAAAACTAAAAATATAGTTAGAACCGGTGTTTTCGCGGCTTTCCAATTATATACATCACGTCCTATGACTCCGAACTAACGTTATGACCGTCTCTATTGAGAGTACCTAAATTCAAAACTTTTCTAAAACACTGTTACAGTACCCCCAACTATTCGAATCTGTCGGAATCCCTGTGAGCAAAGGAATCCTTCTTCATGGACCAAGTGGGTGCGGAAAGACACTCCTAGCGAACGCCACAATTTCCAACTCTAAATTCAGTGTGGTTAATGTGAAAGTGAGTGCATGAACCAGTGGGAATGGAGGATAATTGATGGTTACAGGGTCCTGAACTACTTTCCAAATATATTGGTGCAAGTGAGGAGAATGTGCGATTGGTTTTTGAGAAGTGAGTTTGTAGAGATGAAATGGGATTTATTGGAATAAAGTAACCACGTCACTAGGTTCTATCTATTATTAAATTCCATCACATCATCCTTTTTTCTTCATTTTGTTCTACAAAGTGACACGAATTGAAAACATCAGAATGCAAAATAATTCGAAACAAAATGACATGCACTAAACCTCCTCTTTTCCCCAAAAAAGGAAACCTTCCTTTTTCCCCTTTGCCTCCCCCCCTTTCATTTTTTCTCATCACTCCCCTTTCTCCAATTTCAGAGCTCGCTCGTGTGCTCCGTGCATTCTTTTCTTCGATGAGCTCGACTCATTGGCACCAAAACGAGGGCACGACTCGACAGGAGTGACGGATAGGGTCGTCAATCAATTGCTCACCGAGTTGGATGGAGCAGAAGGAGGAATGAAAGGTTTGAGATAGGGGGAAGCGAGAAAAAAGACAAAATACAGAGTAGAATTTGATGAAACGGGATGGAGATCAAAAATCATTAGTGAAAACTGGAAAAAGGGAAATCTCTATGTTCCAGGTGTTATCATTCTTGGCTGCACCAGCAGAATCGACCTTATCGATGACGCGCTGCTCAGACCTGGTAGATTCGACCATCATGTCTATTGTGGACACCCTGCACAGGTACAGTATTCCAGAGTACCGAAGTTTTATCAGCAAAATTCTTTAGGAGGAACGCCTGGAAATTATGAAGGTTCTTACCGAAAAACTTCGAGTGATAGACATCGATTTCGAGGAGTTATCAAGCAAAACCGAGGGATGGAGTGGAGCAGATATACAGTTGCTGTTTACAAATGCTCAATTCCATAATGCTAGAAAAATTGCTCAAGGTACTCATAATTTCCAGCAACCTTTCTTATACCATAATTTCAGAAGAAGACGGGCTTGAAGAGGATGACGTTGCAATTGACATGGCCGCCATTGAGACAGTATTCCGTGACTCGACGCCAAAGCCGAAAAAGTCTGAAGTGGATACAAGAGTTGGGCAGAAAGTGACGTTGGCTTAAACAAAAGTCAAAAATAGTTTCTCTCGGCCACTGCTCCGTGTGATTGATTTATGTGTATTTTATGTTCCAGAGTGCCTTTGTGTATTTTCTTTTCGAAAAGGAGAATAATTTTTCTTGGAATAAATTGGATGATGAATATGTATTTGTTTTATAAAAGTCAGAAAGTCACGGGGCTCTTTTTTTTGAAGGAAATTCGAAAGGAAGGAAAGCGAAAGATCAATTGGAGACTAGAGGGGCCAATTGATATAGTTGTGAAAAAAACTAAAAGTTTCCTATTACCATGAAATCCGAAAAATTCTTCTCAAACTCAAACTCAATATCAAACAATCAAATTTTAAAAGACATAAATGAAGATAATAACCAGTAATTTTCAAACAAGTTATATAGTTTACCCCAATCCTATGGTCAAACGTTTTCTTCATTCTTTTTTTCTTAAAAAATCTTTACTCTCCCATTATATCATCTCATGAACTTGCAGTTCCGTTCTGCAGTTGCAAAAAAGGAATGCGAAAAGCAATTGACACCCAAACCGGTCTCAAACCAGTTTCTTTGCATCATATACAACAAAAACCTTTCGGTCGTGCCAGTGTTACTTGTAAGAACACTTGTAAGAAGGAATGTGTTTTGTTCGTGGCTTGTAGTTTTGGTGAAATCATTTTGTTTAATTCTACTACTGAATTTCATGAAAAATTATTGAAATCAACTAAAAAATCAAGAAAGTTTATGTACAAAAGATACAACTTTGCACCTAGCATTCGTCTCAACCAATGTAACTTGAAACTATAAAGAATTATTGTTTTCTACACGTAATTTTTTACACGCTAACAATATGTAAACACTAAAATTCCTTTTTTTTTTAGTGGTGATTGTATATTTACATAATTAGTTGAACGGATCAACAGATTTTTAGTGCAGATGAAGCACTAAAAATGCTTCGATCGTAAGTAACCTCAACAGCTATTTGAAAACTTCAGTTTTTTCAATTTCTCATGAATTTACTGCGGTTTTTATGAAGTTTTTGAAATGTTATTATTTTAAAAACATGAAACTCAGATTTACCCTTATCTCTTCTCAAATTTGCCAAACAATGTTTCACGTCACCACCAACATTTTCTTTGTTTCTTCTCCCCCTTTTCCCCGTTCTCCTCATCAGAAATCTTGACCACCGAATTCTGCGTCTCTCCCACGAACCATGTTATTTTACCCTCTCTAAGCAACTGACAGCTGCTATGTTGGTCCGAAGAGTGACCCCTTTCCTTGGCTAACCCTCCTTTCCTAACAACGACACTCCAGTTTTACACCCCCTCTTCTATTTAGCACGCTTTTCTTTTTTAGCCGGATTTTTAGAGCTTTTAGAGTTTAATTTCCGGTGAAAATAAAAAAAAAGCGGAAACTATGCTATAGCCCACACATTTATTCTCTTGTTCACGCATTTTCCTTCATTTCTTGCTGTAAAATGCGGTTATTTACCCTATTTCTGGTTTTGGTACTTCTGATCGCCGGAAATTGTGAAACTGGTCAGTTTTTCTTCTGTTTTTGAGAAATAAATATTAGTTTTGTTTTCAGACAACACCTTTATGCCCACGAAATGCGAAATATGTGCATTAGTCAGCATCGAATTCGACAGCCAAGCCGCTAGAGTTCATAGGGTGAGTTTTCAAGAAAAAACTTCAAAGAGTAGTCAGAAAACATACAAATCAATGTTTTGCCCATGAATTTGTTGTAACTATTGTTGTTTCGACCACATTTTCTGTCTATCATACAAAAAATTTAATGTTTTTCTCGTAAACTCAACAACAGGAAGAGAAGAACCTTCCCGAACATCTTAACCTCAGTCAGAAAACAAACAGCTACAATTTTTGTGGCTATAATCTTAGTTCTTTTTAGAGAAATTGTATTTCGTATAGTGGAAGATTTCAGAGAGTCTCGTCTGAATTTGCGGATATTACGGAGAAGATTTGTTTGGGGTTCAATGAGTTTAAGGTGAGTTTTGACAAATAAATATTGAAAAATGACGAAGTAGGTGGCCGATTTTGCGGACAGTAGAAAAATTAATGAAATTTCTAACTTTATTAGCAAAATGCTTGTGTGAAGTATATATTAAGTCGTGAACCTCATATGAGGCATAACAGTCGACTGGCACTGAATGTTGGAGAAATTTAGTTGAGAAATTTGATGTTCAAAATTAGACTTTTCAGAAAGATCAAATTTTCAGCCTTAACATTATAAAAAGCGGTGAAAAATTGACGGAAAATGAATTATTTGCAAATTTTTGATTCTGAAAGTTTTTTTTTATAGAGTCTATTACAGTTTTTTCAACCAAACTCTGTATCGCGAGAACCATCAAACAAAAACAATACTTCCGACACATCTAAAACAATTACTTTCAGATTCACAAAGAGAAAAGCGGCCTGGAACGCTTTTCAAGGGCACCGTCAAAAACAATTGAGACATTGAAGCAGATGAGAGATAAGGGAGTGAAGGTCAGTATTCATTTTCAAAAAATTTGAATTTAAAATAGATTCAAAATGACAAATGAAGTTCAAAAAACCAAAGTGTTTGTAAAAATGAAATCAGATAGCCTCGAGTGAACGGTCAAAAACTACATGTAGTCAAAACTGGGAATAAGATGACAAGATGTCTGTTTTGTGACGTTTTTAGAATTCTTAGAAGCTGAAATAGTGAAAATCGAAATACCAAAAAAGAAAACACGCTAACCTGAAATAATAAACAAATGCAATAAACTAAAACAAAAAATGCATTTCCTGATGAGCCCAATTCCGATGAAAGGGCACACGTAGACCTTATTCTTTTATCTCATCGCATTGTTGTGAATCCCTGAGGAGGAGAAGATTCATTGCCAATTTCCTGAGACTTCTTTTTCTCATTTTTTGCTCTTTTTCGCACCCTTCTATCTTGATTGTTTTAGTGAGGAGGGGAAAGAAAGAGAATGGGGGTTCAAAGGAAATAGGATACTGAATGCGAGTTCAAAAAAGTTGGAAGGGGTGAGATTGGAGGGACTCTGGTGGTTGCTAGTGAAATTTTTGCTTAGACTCACCTGAAAAAAGAACTCACCTAATAATATTCAATTTTTGGAAATTGAGTTTGTTTTTGATTCCTCCAAAGTGAACATACTAATAAAACATGCTATAAGTGTTATGACTGGACTATCTCTACATAGAAATCTGTGTTTGGAGCCTATTCAACAATATTTTCATTGAGATCTGATCAATTTTCAACAACATTCTTCTTCAATCGACTCTGGGTATCTGTTGTAAGATGTCAACACGTTTTCATTCTGTTTGTTCCACGTTTCAAATTGTCACAAGCTTTTCCATATGTCAGCTCAACAATATCAGTGCGGAGACCGTGTATTTGCCATTTCATTCTCTCCAAGACAGTTCACTCAAGGTTGGGATGTTCCGGGCTGGCCCGGGCTGACAAAGCTTCTGCCGGCCCAGCCCAGCCCGGTTGGTCCGGATTCAAAAAATGTGCACAATGTTTTCACAATTTTTTTTCAAAATCATCATGAAAAATAGTCGAAATTCTGTCGTACTCTCCAGTTTTATCGATATCCAAAAAAAATTAATCTAAATTTCTATAGGAGCCGCGCCGATCAGGGTGGGTCGAGCTGAGAAAACGTTTTCAGTCGAATCACGTTTTTATCAGTTCATAACAAGTTTTTCAACAAGTCAGAATAACCATTTTGTGCTGATCTGGAATTTTGCCTCCTGATGTTTTTTTTAAATTTAGTTTCACCACATATTCAATCTCCCCTTCGCTTCATATTTTCGCAGGTCCCTCCACGATTTTGTATTCTTTTGTCCATTCAAATCAAAAATCCCAAACAGTGTGTCGGTATGAAGTGGACGTAGGTAATTGAAATCCATTAAACAACCGCCCCCACCAAAAAGTTTACCGGACTCTCACTGTTCCTCTCACTTCACCTTACTCGCTAATCGCAACATTTTCCAAAATGGAACATATCCGAAATGGTGTAGTTACCTACATAATTATGATGTAGAGAGATGGGGGGGAGGGGGGGATAGGTACACGAAAGCGGAGAGTGAGAGGATATAATGGACTTCTCGTGGATTCTCATCGCGCTAAACTGGTTTCGTTTCGTTTCTCTAGGACACCCCCCACTTGCCTAATGTGTTGAAATGCGCTAAAATGAAATGTCTCTATTGTTGCGAAATGGCCTTTTTTCGCTGTCATGCACACATACTGGGGTGGAACTGCGAGGGGCACCTACCAATTATGAATCTATACGCACAGTCACATACGAAAAACAATTTGACCGAATGAAATGAATTTATGTTGTTGTAAGTCATCTCATGCGAGATAAAGTGAAAATTTCGGTGTGGAATGAAAATGAATGACACTTCTTCCCCTCTTTTTGTCAATCCTAAATTGGGTTACATCGCTAAACTACTACACAGGAAGTACAACACTTACAGTATCCTAAAGTGGTTTTTTACCTCCCGGTAGTAAAAAATAAAGAGACAGGATGATCAAACTAAAAATCTGGAAACTAATGAACCATCAAAAGTTTTTCTGTGACATAACCTGAGTTTTTAAATATTGAGATTTTCAAAAAACAATTTCATTCAATTTTCAACAAATTTTTCCCCGTTCTGGTCAGAAAAGTGATTTTAATCATGTTTGTAGCATATTGAATGCAGTGTTTGGGAAAAAAAAAGAAAATACATATGAAAATATATAAATCATATTATTCAGGTCGAGCTCGGAATGCCATACGAGATGTGGGACCAACCGTCTGCCGAGATCTTTGCATTACGCCAAGGATGTGAATCGCTGCTGGAAGACTATGAAGACGTTATTGAGGAGTGGTTCCTGAAGAAATTACGTGTAGATAACCTTTTCAAGCAGCTTTGTGTGAAAAGTGCTTTGAAAAATGGTGATGCCAGCTGTTTTTCGAAAGTCAGTGAAGATAAGGAGTTGTAATAATTGATCTCTATGTAATAAACTGATAAACCCTGAAAAAAAATCAGATACTGCCATTGCATTTCCCCCTTTCTTTATTTACTATTTACTCTTTTCGAGTCTCATTCCAGTGCTCTTCACTTTGAAAACTGTATGTTTTTGTACCATAACAAAAACAAGTTCTTCCAGACGTGTGTTCGTCTGAAAGAGCACACCAAGGGATAAAAAGGCCAAATATTTGTGCACCGAATAACAACGGAGCAAAAAAGATGAGCCACTACTCTCTCTCCCAACAAAAAGAAAACCAAGGTGTTTTGGCGGGTTGGTTCATGCGTGTGTTTGCCCACCTTTTGCTGCTCTTCTGCTCTCACCCCCTACCCCCTTTTTCTTGCGCAATTCTCCCACCTCCCTCTCTGGAATAATAATAATATTTTTGTATTATTATTATTATGTCACGACCGCCCTTGGCCATCCGCTCTGTTGGTATTACACTGGAACCCGCGGGCACCCCTCCTGCAAAAACTCTTCAGTGTTTTGGCACCGGTTTTTGTTGGCTCAAAATGTTTGGTGGTCGAGACGAGGACGAGATCAAGGCTTATGCGTGTATGCATTTCTTCATGTTTTCTCCCCCATCATCATTCCTTCACAAATAAAATGTTTTGGCAAAAAGGAGATGATGAAGGAGAAAAAAAACGAAAGATGATATGGTAAACAATACAAAATGTACAGTGAGGAGAGGAACGGATGAGATCGAAACTGGAATTGATTGGTAGGCAGAGCTCCAGACTCAGGAATACAGGGAATATCTGAAAGGAATCGAAATTTTTGAATATGAAGAGTCTGAAACAGTGTCGTAGTAGAAATTTGCAATTTTAAGAATCTCAACTACAAAAAAACCATTCAACACACCTTTCTTGATAATTTTACATTTCAGTACCGTCCAATTTTGTATAGCTGGTCAGCTTCATATGTGACGTACGAAACTTTTTGAATTATGAAAAATGTGGACGGGTATTGAATCTCAGTCCCTGGAATCTCTCTCACCCAAACCGTTCCCAATTGCTCAAAAATTTGCATTTCAATTCCAAACCCTAACCTTTTTCCGTCCCTTCTCCCTCCAATTTCTGTTTGTTTTGAGTCCAACAAGACCCCCCTCCTGTTTCGGACTGTTTGAAAAGCTCTAAAACATGAAAATATGCATGTGTACATAATATACCGTCTCTCTTCTCCAGTTTTTCAATGTTTAATAAAAAGACTCGCGCAGATAGGTGAAAAGCTCTGTATTCGTTGGATTGCGTTTGGAAATTGGAAGATTTTGTGTGTTACAGTAATTTCAATAATTGACAAATTTATAATAAAGGCAAAGTTGTGACATAAAAAGTTCTTTTTTCAAAAAAAATTCTCAAAGAAACATTCTCTGAGATTTACAATGTGTTGGGATGGATGGGAAGGGTCAAAAGATTTTTTGTGAATTCGTCGAGGTAGCAAATCTAACGGAAAGTTTGAGAATTTGTGATGGGTGACAGAGAGAAAGAATGGGTTGGTTTTTTCGAATCTTAGCAGAGAGAGACAGAGTTGGTTTGAACCGGGGGGTGCAATAAAAAAGACAAAAAAGAGATTTGGGACCGAACGTGAAAAGCACTGAAAAAAGCAGAGAAGAAGGACAAATTGGGGGGTGAGAGCTCCGATAGTCGCTTGGAAGTGAAAAGAAGTGGTTTTTGGCGGTTTTTTAGAATCTTGGAACAGATGTAAGATCAGACAGCAATCACAAAAGAGGTGGAATCAAGAAAGAGAGATTTTAGAAGGAACGAAAGCAACGAGAGTCTATAATTTAAGAATAATTTCTATGTACAGGTAACAGGTAAATGGGGACGGTGAAGAACCTAGGGTGGTCATTTAGAAAAAGGTGGGTTGAAATGGAAATTGAAAGGGTTGAATGACAATGCTATGCTCGAAAATGGCATATGACAGCAGATGCAAATGTGCTCTTTCAATTTTCCTAGCTGTTTGATAGAGCACATTTGCATCTTCAAAACTAATATTGATTAAAAAAATAACAAAAAGTTGTACTCATTTAGAAAAAATCAGCAGTGAAAAAAAATTAAATTTTAAGATTCAACTTTGAAAAGACTAGGATCAATAGTAGCCATAGATGGGCTCTGGGCTCCTCCATTGCACAAGTTTTGTGGCAAATTTGGTAGAATTCCGGCGGCAAATCCAGCTGGGCCAAGAAGAGCCAAGTATCTCTTCCAGACCATGTCAACGTTGACTGGTGGAGTAGCTGGGGCAACTCTGGAAAATTTTTTTTTGCAATAGTAAATAATGTCCCATAATTATAAAGTGAATACTATTAAAAATTCTATTAAAATGAGATACCTGTTTGGGCGACCCTCACGAAGTGTCCAGTTGCGAACCTTGGCGTTATTCTTCAAATGACTCAAAATAAGCTTGGCCTTGCTCAGCTGACTCTCAGTTGATAGCGAATCCCATTTGAAATATCTCATGGTGGTCTCGACAACAAGACGGATCTGAAAATTGTTCGTATTTGAAATCCTTTTCCATTTTTCAACCCCTCCTGGTTCACACTTTTTTGAAACATATTTTTCACAAAGACGTTTTTTTGTGTATGTCTCATTGCCACCTAAACCTTGTCTCTGTTTTCACTCCTAACCAATTCTAAACGAGCGATTCGTGGCGCCTTGTCTCTCTATTCAAATGCCCCGAGTTTGCACTTTTCCGCCGCCGCGGAGGCAGAGAAGACCTCTTAGATGTCTCCGATGTCTCCTATCTCATTTTTCGTTTCAATCAAGTGTCGCAACCAGTGTGCATACCCACCCAACGACCTTCGCAAAAAAAACTACGTATCACACCGAGATTACGGTATATCGTATGCAGGTGCCGAAAGGATATCGGCGGATAATCAAAGTTTGACATTGAACAAAAAAACGATGTTCGGTTTCAAAAATGGTGAAAGTCGCTAAGACTAAACAGACCAGCTAAACAAGTTTTTCCGACTGCCAGGTGAAAATTAGGTTTTTTTCGAAATAAATCTAATGAATACGGTCATGAAAAGTGCAACAAACCTTGGGCAGCTGACGTCCCAACAAATGGTCGGCAGTTTCTCCGTGGAAAGTGCGGAGTGAGATTTGAACGTTTCGGAGCTCATCGTCGGTGACCGACTCACGGAGAATTTGCCAAGCAAAGACCTGAAAAGTCAAAAAATTCATGAGTCATCATTTGTAACTTCATCCAATATGTTGTAAGCCAGGTACCCTATTCACCAAATCACCAACTTCCCTGTTTTTAGTTTTTTATGCTGTCACCCCCTTCTTCCAACCAAGTTCAATTCACAAAAACGACATAACGTCAAAACAGTCAAAACAACCCCTCCCCCCTTCCTTCTACACACTTACTCTAACACTCTTTTGTGGAAAAAATCCTGTTTTTGAACTGATAGAATACAACCATTCTTCCTTCCTCATAGGCTAGAAACATTGCGAGAAATCGAGAGAGTCAAGTGGTTTTTCAGTAGTGTTTTTTTCTTTTTTTCACCTTCTACCCCCAGGTATTCGGAATCTAGGATCGATTAAAAACCACGAAAACATGGAAAGGAGAGTGTTCCGAGTTTTGAAACTTTCGGTTGTTTTTCTGTTTTTTTTTCATTTTTCCTTTGTCCTGAAACGTGGAATAAAACTAGTTGGTAAGCAGTATAGATGGAAAATTGGGGTGCTAGAATTTTCAGAATATATGTTTACTTTATGTACAACAGTCCCTCCGGCTCTTTCTCTCCATTTTTCCTCCCGATGCTCTCAATCTTCTGCCACTACGAAAACTATGCGTACATCTGCATGACAACACGCATGCACACACACAACACATTGGTTAGAGAAGGAGGTGCAGCTTTCCGCGCGGAAAAAAGAAAACACAAAAAGTTTTGTCTGCCGCCGTACGAAACGCTAGGGAGGAGCACACCGAATCTTGCGCAATACCATGTTTGCACACGCGCCTACTCTTGGGCCCGATGGGTGGACATCAGCTGTTTGACAGAAAGAGTTTCGAGGAGCGATGGACTTGGCGGAAAGTTTCGAGAAAAGCACACTGAGTGCGGAAAGTTGGCATCAAGCCTGATAGTTTCGCATAAGACTGGTTTCTTAGGGTTCAGAGACCAATGTTGGTGGAAGTATTGCAATTATATTCCATGTTATGGAAATATAGAAGGAAGATAGCTACAGTACCCCCGGTTATTAACACATATAGAAATGTAGCGGTCCCAGAGTAGAGGTTTCTTATTCGAATTATTCAATTCTCTTATTCAAAATTGCAAATCCCCCTTATCCATACTCTTCTGTTTGGTAACGCTCTTCTTCATCTTATTCCTTTTCCCCGCGAAAATCGTTTGCTTGATTTTTCAACGAGAGAAAAAAAGAAAAATATTTGAATAGACCGTTGTCACAAAAACAGGTACCTCTCTGATGGTGGAAAGGCAAAATGACTATTTGCTCTTTACTCGATACTCCTAGAGAGCTCAACTGGGTCCTATACTGTTTTTCTTCCACGAATTTTTTTTTCGTTGAGTCGATGGCAAATGTGTGCACAGACTGTTTTTCTTTTGGAGAAAAAAGTGGTTGGGAATAAAGGATTTCCAGAGAATTACTGGATTATAGAGCTGTTGCTGTATGAAAGGGTATCAAAATCGAAAAATGCTGAAATTTGGTGGAAATCTGATCTACAAAATTTCATCAGACAAAAAATATAGTTTTGGTACTTCAAGATTTTGCAACTATGCTAAACGACCTTTTTTGATTCCATGAATCATAAAAACCCCTTTCTCAAAATTTTCCTTTCGAAATCTGTCATCACACGTTTATTCCAACCATTTCCCCTTTTTTTCTCTCCTATCCAACGTGACGTGTGTGTTGATGGGTTTCCCCCCGCTGCCTTTTTTCTCATTGCTCCACGGGCATATAGGCGCGCTACCGGTTCTGTAACCGTTTCTTGTCAAATATTTGCGATTCAATAAGCCCCTGACGTGAGCTTGTTGCGTGATCCTGAAGAGTGTGCTGCTTGTGCCGCGCGGAGCCGCGGAGCCGCAGAGCCACCATATGATTGACTGACCAGAAATACAATACCTGGTCTGGCGCGCGGAAAAAAGAAAAAAGATCACGTGAACCATGATGAATGAACCATACATCTTTTTCATTGGCCACCACCGACTTTTTTCATTTCCTTTTTCCTTTCAGAAACCGGATTTGAAATACGTTATTCGGTAGTTATCAAGTTGATCGAAATCAGAATTGAAATCAAAATCAAAGTTGTATCTATCGAGTGTATGTATGGAGGAGTATGCGTGTGTATGTGACAAAAACACTCGTTTTTTTATCTAGACCCTCTTCAAAATGCTTGATCACCACTTTTTTTGGACAACCAACCTATTCAACCTGAATGATGACACTATTCGGTACGGGAGACGCGACGGACTACGGTATCCTGCACTTTTATACTAATCGACGGGGGTTTTCTTGTCTTCTGTTCATTAGACAGGCAACGGATGGAGAAGGCGACAAGATTTGAGACTTTGACCAATCCCTTGTCATCCCTGTGATTTGACAAGGATACGGTATTCTTTTTCCTAACCCCTATATTCTGAAATTAAGATCCATACTGGATTCTAGTCTCAGTTTCTGTCTGCCAAGAAGAAAAGTAAAAAAAACAAAGTGAAAACACCATTATGTGACACACAAATTGATGATGCCAAATTGCACATCCCTAGTGTTGCCAGTTGCCAACATGTTTCTGCGGGTACTAATTCTGCCCCCGGGTCAGAAACGGTCAAAACAACATCAACCCTTTGTGTCTTCCCCCATGGCTACCCAAGTGTTCCTTTTTCTATACGGTCTCGGTGTCTTTGTTAGATGTCTTGCCTTTCTTCAGCCAACACACCAAAAAAATATATTTTGAAGCCATTTTGTTTTGAGAAAGAACCAAATCGTATGGTGACTAGGTCCCCTTTTACGCTTCTCGCTGACAGCAATAGATATATTGTATATTGTCAATAAGAGTCAACGATGGCATCGCATTGTACAAAAAAAAACGGGGAGAGAGGTGAATAGTATTTTTTCCTATTTTTTTCAAAAGTGACAAAAGTTATTTTTGATATTATTCAACTTTTTTCACGCCTAGTGTCAAAACATGGAAGTCAAACTGTCTATGCAAATTTTAGCGAGGGAGAATGGCAGAGAGAGGGGAGAAGGAAGAGATAGAAATGGAATGGCAACAAATTGGTTTAGCGGAAAGAGGGGAAAGTGGTTTTGTAGGTCAGTTTATGTTTGTGTCTCTGTGTGGTCATATGTCAATCTGACATGTTTCTACTTTTAATTACTATGTTCTTTTGGTAAGTGTGCTAGGAAGCGGAAGGGGTTTTCAAATTGAAGTTTTGAAATGAGAAATTAGAGATTCATGTCCCCTGGAACTTTCGGAATTCTCTATTTTTCAAAAAATGGCTGTGAGATGAAACCAAAGATACCTAAGATCTCAAAGATTTCCCTGTCTGAATGCCAGTTTCTCCGTCACTATCTCTTAACCGATTTGAACACCTTGTTTCATTTCAAAAAACGTCTCAACCTCCCAATGCTAAGGGTCATTTCCTCCCCTCCCCCACCATGTTTCTCTTTTTCACCCTTCCGCAAAAAGGGGCAAAAAGGGAGGAGTGAAACGACTCTCAATCGGTTCGACAATGGTCATAAAAAACTGAGATTGACTGGAGAAAGAAACCTCTTTTTTTCGAAATGCGACAAAAAAACGATTGAACGCATCGCCCGAATCGTTCGCCCTTTTACAAATTAGATAACAATCAATCTTGGTGGTTGGAAGAGAATTAAGAGAATTAGGAGGATATATGACCCCCAAAAAATGGCTGCGAAATGAAACTTCGAAAAACTGAGAAACGAAACTAAGAGAATACAATCTGCGAAAAATCTCCCTCTTGTTCAAATTCAAAAACTTATGTCGACCTCACCTTTGGTTGGGTGCTTTGGAAACTTCTGGCTGCCTTCTCAGCGGCTCTCTTCACGGCTCCTTCTGGGAATGGACCATCGACAAGAACTTTCTCATCCTGGAATAACAAAATATGGATATCAAATATTGGGGAGTCTAAACTGCTACCTCTACCTCGGTTTCCTTTGGCGATTGATTTCTTTGACTTGGTTGGCTCTCATTCTCGAATAGCTCCTCGGTGTCTTCCTCTCCCTCCATATCCAAGTCACCGTCGGAGTCTTCGGTTTTCAGTTCGGTCTGGAACAGGCTCTAGAAAAAAATATATTGAAAAATCAGAGTTTCAATGACGTCAGAGTAGTACCTCCCCTTCAGTCTACTTGAAAAATTTGTAAAGTCATAAATTTCAGTTGGAAATTTATTTAAACGAAGTCGTCGGCCCTCTCATCCCCTTACCTTCAATGAGCTTGTTTTATCCGACGTGGAATTGGTTGCACTTGGTGTAAACGACTGAGGTGGTGCTTCCGAAATGACCGTCTGTGGAGGAGATGTGAAAATTGAGGGTATCCTGAATAGAGAAACCACTAAAAATGTGAGATCTTCCACCACGAGTCAAAATTATACCTCTGATCTGGCAGCCGCGTTGCCAGTAGCTCTAATATAAGACTCAATTTTAGATCCATGTCATTTAACCGATGATTCATCGAGTTTATCATTGTTTTATTTTCATTATTCTCAAAAAATGCTGCCAGGGGTATTTGTGCCATCTGAAACTGCTGTTGGGGTGTGGGTTGGGTGCTGGTATTGTGAGGATTCGCCATGGGTACCGTCTGGAAGATTTGAATAGAGATAAGATTACGGTAGATTGGTGATGATGTGGAAGGAAATATATGAAAAGTTTGAAAAAATTGAGTCACCAAGATAAAAAAAAGTTCAGAAGCTAAACACCTTGTGATAGTAAAACCAAACTGTTGACTTAAGCTAGAGCGACTGTTGTTTCGATACAGACTGAGATTCATAGAATAAAAAAAAGTGGCCTAGAAACACTAAAGTATCAAAGAAAGGCAAAAAAAAGTATTCCAGAAAAAAGTTGATGGATGGTTAGTCACCCTAAGACCACCATGTGTAGATCATTGAAATGAAAATAAAATAAAAGTTGATTCTTCTCCAGGGGTAGAAGTCAACCCCCAGGGGTAACCGGCGACCAGCCCACTTTCGATCAGACAGTCTCTCCCCTAGATCAAGCCTTGGGGGGTGGAGAATGGTCTGGGAAAAGTAGGGGAGAGACCATGCGATCGGGTAGAGTCGGAACAGAGAGGTATGAGAGGGGCGGGGCGCCAGAAACACGATCATACCGTACACCGTTTGTCTGTGGTCTCAGTGAGAGTCTCGGCCTGGGGAGGGCTAGAGTGAGAGTATGTTGAAGTGAACCTTTCCCCCCGTTTTTCAATTAGGCTCCGCCTCCACCTTCGTTCATTTTTCGTTTTTGTGTATTTTCAAAACACCCCCCCCTCACCGCTCTCATAGCACTCCACAGTTTGTTGATCGGCATGTTTGAGGTATGGAGGGTGGAGCAGAGGTGTCTACTGGGAAAATTGGAGCAAAAGGCAGAATGCCAAACGGGTGGAATTGTTATCCAGAGATTGAACAGCTGGAAGTCAGGAACAACAGGAACAAGGAAATCGGATGTGTGTTATGAGAATCATTATGAGATAGTTACAGACAAAATTCCGTATCTGAAAATACTCCCAACATTACAACTACATGACATGTCTAACTTAATTCATGTTATTTTCGAAATTGAATTTAAAAAGTGAAATTTGAAGAATGACTATGAGACAGTTACAGACAAAAAGTTCATATCTGAAAATACTGCAAACATTACAAGTAATATAAATTTTCACATTGTTATATATTACTTGATTTCCATAAAGGTGAAATTGGATTCAAAAATAAAATTTTGTTCACTGGCAGTTCTTCAAAGAACCTTCCGTTTTTTGTTACTTGCTTTTTCTTTTTTCTCCCAATTTTTTCAATTACAGTGTAAGAAAAAAATCTGAAACAGGAGAATCAAAACTGGAAGTGCCCCCCTCTCCCCACCTCTCACTTCCCTTCCAGGGGTTCTTGGCTAAGAAGAAAACAACAAAAAAAAAGTGAAAAAGACCAAAAAAATGGTTGACCGACCATTCGACCATTGAATTTCAGACACAAAAAAAGGAAACCTAACCAACTCGAATTAAATACAGGTTTTTTCTTTACTCCTTTTTCATTCAGACACTTTTTGTCTGTTTTGTGCGAGTGTCTTGCAGCTACGTCCAGACAGGTCTCCCATAGAGAAAGGGGGGCTGGAAAAAGAACCCTTCCAAATTTTTAGAAAAGCAAAAAGTTTACACTTGGTCTCTAATGAATGACACAATAAAAAAAGTTGGAAGTTAGGAAGAAGAGTTTTAATAAAAATGGGGGTCGCCAAATTTTCCAAACAATTTTCTTAAACTCAGCTTCACCATGACGAATAGTTTATGTAAGAACACTAATAACAAGCATGATGTATATAAGGGAGGGGGTGGGCCAAGAGGGTTTGAGCATTTTCTTAGAGAAGGGAAAGTCAGTTGTTGTTAGAAATTTCTAAACAATTCGTAGTCACATATTTGGTTTGAGTACACTTATAATGTGTACAATTTCTTGGAAGACAGATTTTTGTGAAAATGAAATCAGAATGAAAGGAAAAAATCAGATTTGTTGAAAAGAACGTTCAATAACGAAATATGAAAAATGAAACTGGTTCGAAACCATTGTTGAGTGGTAATAATTTTTTTTATGATATCATTCCGATTTTTTTCAAAAATGAGTGAAGAACAGGAATGTTTGTTTCAAATATTTAGATATTTATTTAGATATTGGTTTTGTAAAATCTTTGGATTCTCAGATTAGTAAAACCAGAACCAAATCCTAATTACACTAACCAATTTTTTCAGAGCAAGTGTCTTTTACAAACAAAAGTTCAATGTCACTGAAATTCAGTAACACACCATAAATGCATAGTAACTTGAATGATTGGCCTTCCTTGTTAAGAAACAGCAGTCCAAGATTCGAAGCAAGTCTCGAATTCTATACATTCACGCTGGGGTACACCAAAATTAATGACTCATATGCAAAAAATTGATTTCAAGACGTGAAAAAATTAGGATATCCCAAAATTGGGATAGAATTAGAAATGACATTTCGTAAATCATGACATTGTGAGTTTGAATATATGATATTGTAAACGTCTTCAAAGGAGTGAAAATTGTTTAGGTATCAAATTATATTTAACTAGTTTGCAAATTTTTTATATCATGATTATGAAATATCAATAAAATAATACACTGGTTAAAACAAACAGCTCAAATTGAACATTTAACACAGAAGTTACGCTTTTTTTAATATTAAAAATATAAATGTAAAAAAATAGATATATTTCTAGAAAAATTATAAAAAGAGACATCGTAAGAACCAAATGTTATATTTACAAAATAACAAACTCAAAAGAAACTTCTCAAGCTACCTCAAAAGTCTGACATAGCATTTGTCATTGCAAGACTGAAGAGTGGGCCTCTTCAAACATAGTTGGTTCATCTCAGAAAAAAATCTCAGAGTCAAAAAAGTCGAATTCATCTTCAAAGTACTTTTTTGAAACCAAATGTAAACAGACACCAACTCATCGTCTTGTATGGTTACGAGAAACCGAAGCATGTTAAAAAGTAAACAATTTGAAGAGGCACATGTTTCAAAAGTTGTCTAGATCAACGAATTTTGTTTTACGCTCCTAGTTTTACATTTGTGCAAAGATGCTCGGTTTTGCAAAAGTTATTCATTTTAGTTCAGAAAGGAAATTCAGAAAAAAACGGAATATCAACAAAAAATACTTTATTGATGAACGAACTATCTGAACAGAAAAAAAGATAAGTGAAACATGTTTGAACTATTTCTCTTCTTTTGTCTATACCCGCCATTCTGTTCTTTTTTACCTTTTTTGTCGTGATACATCATATTAGCCTGACCTTGAAAGTGATATCTGTTTTTATGAAAGACTATCAAAACCGTTTAACCGATTTTTTTAAAACGGCAAAACGCTTTGTAGATAGAAACGGAAAATTTAAAAGAACAGTGCGTTTGAAAAATCAATTATGTAACGGTTTTTATAAATCCATGATTTCCAAATTTAGCATGATCCTGAAACAGATGTTAAACAATATTAGAAACTTGTTCAATCTGATTTTTGAATTTTTAGTCGAAAAGAAAAATATTGATAGTGATTTGTGAAATGACTTTTAACTCGTGCAAAGACTGGTACAATTTAAAACTACAAATCGGTAATAAAAGAAAAAATATTGCAAAATCTGAGCACAAAACAAAATTCGAACGGGAGCAGTGTCCTTACCAAAACATATGTTTATTAATTTTAGTTGCTCTGGGACTGACTCTATCGAGCTGTCTGACTCAAGGCTACTTCTCCAAAATTTTATACACTAGAGTTAGAGCTACTGTGTAATATAACACCGGATAACATCGTTCGTTCAAATGCTTTGAACACGCTAGAACTGGAAGCGGAAAATCAGCAGGACGGAAAAAATCTAAAAATCGCAGTGAAACTTGGTTTAAAATTCTAACTGTATGTAAATGACCATTTTTTGTTGAAAGGTATAAATATCGCAGGTAGACAAAAATAAAATACGTTTCCAAATAAAACCAAATATAAACTCGAAATCAGTGTAATTTCCACTCTCCAACGATATATGTTACGTCCTATCACTTCACAGTCACTTGGAGACTCTTCCCAGTGATTGCTCAATAAAATTATGCCAGGAGTGCTCAGAATCCAAAAAAGACATCTGATTTGGAAAGTAACTTACAAAAAAGTTGTCAACTACAGAAATAGAAAATTTTTTACGGACCAATGATTAAAATAGTTTTTAGTGATTTTGTACATCCCTTCCACTCCATTCCAATAGCCTTACTCTTTTTCGATAGTTTTTCCAATTTTCGGTTAAATTAGTGTGTTGTTCAACGCATCTTTCAAAGACACCGCGGCATAGATTCTATACACTTTTTTCCTATTATTCAAATCTGACACTACTCCTATTACATACAAGCTTGAGACTGTCTGACATTCCTTCTCACGTTTTGTTTTCATATGTATAACCTTGCGTATATTTTGTATCGAACACGCAATAGGAACGTAATCGAACATATACAACATATACACACTGATATTCAAGGGCACGTGTGATGAGTCATACCTTATCGGATATTGGTAATTTCTCAGGGAGGAAGCATTTTCTCTTGTTCACAGGGTTGCTTTTCGAAACCCATCGAATGATATCATGACGCTCAGGAAATAAAGATGATGGTTGAGACATTGAGAATCTGAAAGAAAAATGTGTACTGGACTCTGCAAAGTTTGAAAATAAAATAGTGACTTTTTGTGAAAATGTCATCGAACCTACCAAAACGTACAGTCGTCGAAGTGAATACAGATTAAGCTAGAGAGTGTTTTCTTTTTTTTCAAAAGTCGTATGCACGAGAATCGTATCTATACGGGTACTAATTGTTTTCTGTTTTGTATATTTTCTGTCTGAAAAGGATAGCAATAACTTTTTACTTCTCTCATGGCGGTACGTCTTCATATATTGCTCAGAAGAATTGAAAAGAAGGACTGATTTTTTGTAATCAAAAATAATGTTGTGTTTATTGACTGTTTTAGAAAACAATAATTACACTTTAATACACTTTATTTCAAAAGGAGAGGATGAATATAATATAAAATTACAAATAACGTTCACAGTTAACATAATCCACAATATTTCTGAAAAGTAACAATTTGAAATGCATCTTCTCCACGGGGCACCAGTGATATCGTATTGTATGAAATAGAAATGAAAAAAATGAAAAAAACGAAGCAAAAAGATAGATTGCGAAAGCGCGAGATAACTGATTCTTATCTCACCATATGTAAGAGAAACAGAAGAAGAGAAGTACAAGTGTAATGGAAGGAAAACAAAACGAGGAAAGTGAAAAACAGATTGATCAAAACATAACAGCAAGGCAGGGTTTTTAAAGAATGTTTTTTACATCGGAAACGGAAAAATTTGAAAGACTGTAATGATTACGAGAACTTCATACTGATTTCATATTTCCTAGAACTGCAAACATAAAGTATGTTCATGCACACACAATTCACCGATAGTCACTTTGAAAGCCAATATATCTACATATAAGAACGATATTGATTTTTGTTTTTCGAAACATTCACTAATTGAAGAAATTTGTCTATTTCCTCAGGATTTTTTTCAAATCCCCTTTTTACCCAATCAGAACGTTAAATATATCATAGTAGCAATATTGTTTCACTAGGCTACTCATTTTCAGAACGAAAACTGATAAACTTGTCTATTTAGATATTGAAACACACTTTGAACACTTTTGTTATTACATTATTAGAGCCAAAATTAGGAACACTCAAAATCATGTTCGATGTCTTTCTACACTACATAATCTCATAAAATTTCACTGTTTCGACCATTTAAATACTGGACAGTATCATCAGAGAATACGAAAAAACGAGAGTCGCTGGTCTCGTCAGCAGTATACGACCCTCTGGTTTTTAAAATCATTGTACTTTTTTGAATTATGACATGTAGTGACATCAGCCTAGGTTTCTCAGTCAACTCTATTACTTTGAAACGTTTCTTCTTAGATTCTGGTGTCTTTTGCAGATTTCAAAACCATAAACGATAATTTATTTAAACTATTTTTGACAGTTTAACTATTTTTGACAGTTTCTGATACTAAAGATTTATCTTGAACAATATGACTTACTCAAACCTCGCTTGTCGGCAATCGGAAGATTGCGAAATCTGAAAATAAAGTTGAAGAATTCGCAACTTTCAGCGTGTCATCAACCTTGAAACAACTGGCATGAAACAAGTCAAGTGTATGTTACTTGATCGGATGAGCGAGCCTATGACAGATTTTCGTGCGACATTCATATAACTTCTTCTGTTTACTTCCTCCCAATTGGTAACTATTACTTATGTAAGTATGCTGTCTTCATAAGTCACATTGATTTCGTCATATAGCCCTTCGCGCTAGCTGCAATCCGCCATGTCTTCAAATTGATAAGATTTCTTGAGCAATGTTCACTGCTCTGCTGACTTTTCATGGTATTTAAATCTCGGATCTCCGATAATTTGTCAATATTGTTACCACAAGAATGACCAACCCAGTATGTCACCAAGCTGTTAGACAACACCAAGTTCGATGTCTTTCGGACAGGTACAGAACCATTTTTCACAGCGACTTCCAGCTTGTTCCAGTTTTTCCAATCATATACTGTTTTTGTGGCATCCACTGCACCACCGTCGTTTTTTACTCACATTTTCTCCCAGTAAAATTTTGACAACAAGATAACTGCATTGAGTTGGTGGGGAGGTGTTTTTCCATGGGTCTTAATGATTTTGTATTGCATTCAAGCTGTTTTTTGGTACCAAAGACAAAATTCTTATCCGCTTCTCCAACTAAACTTTGGGCCTCACCTTCCTTCTATATTGTTTTTGTGACAACGTCCGCATTATCAAATTTTCATGGGTCTTGATGATTTGATGATTTTGTATCGTAGTCAACTGAACGTTTTCTGGTACCAGCAGAATTGTCATTAACTGTAGTCCGTGTTTTCCTTGTTTTTCTCTTTGATGAGAAAGCCTGAAACTTGAAAACTAGATTTCGTTCCTTCCAAGACTATTCTCACTTTTTATGTGAGCTTCTCAATGTGTCTTCACGACGATATTCTGTCAGCATTGCCGCCACGAGCAGTGTTAAGTTTGAATAAGCATTCAGCACTTTGTTTGTAGAATTGAGATGTTTGAACACGGGTCACATCCGCTTTTCATTTCTTTATTGCCATCACTTGATCCGATTCTTGAAAACATTTTTGTAATTTTCATTACCCATCTCCTATTTGACTTACATGGTTGGCGACAATAAATATGAAGTTTTAGCGTGGTGCCACCGCCCCTTTCAAGTTCCAATGCTCAGCTGAGACGATATCTATTTGGTTGTGTGCTTAACTTTCGGCAGCAAAATCTCGTTGAAGATCACCTCTCCAACTCACTTCGACAATCAGGAATTTCTGAGCTGTATGAATTCCCGAAATCCCTCTTGTTTCAGAAGATTCAGTTTATCTGATTCTACGAATAATCGTCCATCCACTCGTCAAAACATAAAATCTAAGCATAAATGTTCATTTGTCGCCTTCAGCTGCCTACTCCCGAATTCTCCTTTGAACCGACAGACTGGGATGAGAGTTTATTCTTTAAAACGCTTGAATTAAGAAATGTTTTTATCAAAAACTTGATGTCACGTACCATTCTGCAAGAGAGAGAACGAACATTGAAAGTTCTGTTATGAACACGTCACCGTCAAATCCGAAGGTTTAATCTTCCACTGGTGACCTCCGACCAAATGCGTCTGTTTCGAAATCTCTTTCCAGTTGGCATCATTACAAAGATTGGTTAGCTGTAGTTGCAAGAAACCTAATCATCAGGCACATCACCAGTTGGAAAACCTGTAAATTACATTTTTATTATATATTGTTGTTTATTATAGTGCTTACCTGCTGGAATTTTGAATCGGAGTGGAATTTAACAATATGGAAGAGTTCCAACAATTGAGCGCTTTTCAAATCCTCCAGCTTCAGTATTTCTGAAGAAAAACATGTTTTTTGCAGTGTGGATTAAGAAACAACTTACTTTGCTTGGAAAAAGCCTCGACATACGTCGTGTATTTTTTTTCGAGCAGTGGAGGTGGTCGTAGCGCCGTGAGGAAAGTTTAGCATCAAATCGAACGTATTTATAGTTATCTGAACGATAATTAACGGGTTTTCTCGGTTTATGAACGAATTAAGCCTGAATTTGAAGCGGAAGTACAAGTTCTAGAAGAATAAAGTAAGCGAAAACCGAAAATGCGTCAAGAATCAGAAAACGTGCCAGTAGACATTTGTGCGCTTTCCTCGTTGCCTGCGCTCTCTTCTTGCTACGTTGTAGTGTGTATTAACGGACGAGAACGTTGGCTGGTCTATCAGACAGAGACGCAGTGTTGAGCCACGAACCACACCTATGGAAAGATCGGCAACGGGGGTCAAATTAATAGTAGACGTGTTTCGATTAGCGGTACGTTGCATGTTGTACCCTCCTAATGTATATCGATGCGTTGGGTTGGTTGTTTGAGGAGAGAGGATTAGAGATGCTAGTTGTAGGAGTTATAATATTTGAGATGAGGATGCTGATTGTCAAAATTTTCCAGAAACACGTAAGATAAACAAAAAATAAATCAAGAAAATACATTGGACTATTGGCCAGCGCTTTAGGACAGTTCGAAAAGAAATTTGGGAGCTCACCCTGGATTCAAAACCACCCGATATTAACGATTGTTGTTTATTCTTATAGATTAAAAATAGAGCTTGATTTTTGTAATTGACAAGTTTCTTGTAGTGACATTTTTTGATAAGTTATAGCTTTGACAGGCTCATCTACTCTTATTGATCTAGAACTTGCTAGCATCATCGGTAAAAAAACTTTGTTTGCTGTCTTCAGCAGAAAATGGCTGTGTTCAAAAAGTGATACACTAATTAACACAATTTTCCAGAACATTTAACAGAATCCAAAATCCAAAACATTTTTGTCGTTCAAAATACATAAAACAAACACAAAATATATGAAGAATACACATAAGACTACTGGCCAGCGATTTGCGGCAATTAAATGAAAAACACCAATACTTTGAATCGTGCCCTGACTCTACTATTAGCGTTATGATAACTAGTGCTAGTAAATCTTGTAGCCTAAAGATATAACTTCTTTTTTGTAGTTGACAACTTTTTTGTAAAGAAACCTTCCAAAATATTATGACCGACAAACGGTGAACAATTTGAAAAGTGTACTAGATGCGCCAAGCTTAAGAGTTACTGTGTTAACCCAGAACTATCTGAAGAATGATGGTATAAAAAAGTTGTCAACTAACAAAACGTAGATCCAGTCTTGATCTACATGATATACAAAATCTGATATTGTGAGACAATTTTTGACACCATGGTGCGGTGTCAAAGTCCGTAATTCTCAATTGAAAACGCCAAGTGCATTTACAGGAAGCGCCATAAATACTGATATCACTGTTTGGGCCAGCTCTGGTTTAGGCTCAAAACCCCAGACGCATCTAAATTTTTGTTTTGTTATGAATTTTTATGTGTTTGTTGAGTTCTCAAAGTAACAGATTGTAATTTCTATTTTTACGGTGGTGGCAACATTTTTCTCCAGCCAGCTCTGCCATGAACTGTATCAGGGTGTGTGTGGAAAGCTTTTGTGTGTTTTTCATGAAGGTGAGAGAAAAAAAATATTCAAAAAAATAAAAAGTAGGGAATGTATTTTTATTCATTGTAACAAACGATCGAAACAAATTGGAATAGATTGTTCGAGAAGAGAAGATGACTAATTTAACAACATCTATACTTTATCTTTTCTATCGGAATTTTAAATAAATTAAATTTAAGTAACTGTCCAACACAAACTGAAAAACTAAAACAATAGTATCAGTTGCAACAAAAAATCCAAATAATTATTTGAAATCACATTTGGACTGCAAAATCAGTCAATCAGTTCTCGGCAATCCCGTCTCATCCTATTGATCTCTTTCTCAACTTTCGAAAAGACATTCAAACCCAAAAAGCTCATCGGACTGATCTGACACTTCCGCAGGTCCCGAGCTCTTGACAGAGCCGCGTAGATCTCTTCTTCTTGATTCCAAGTCTCATTGCGAACAAGAAAGATTCCATCGAAAGTGGCGCCTTGGGCTCTCTCGATGGTATGTGCGTATCCCAATCGGAGTGGAAATTGCAAGAACGTACGGTTTCCTTCTTGGAACGGAACACGGTGGAGTTCAATGGTGTCAGTGGAGAACCTAGAAAAGGGGATATTTGGTATGGAACAGGGGATAACTATATTTATCTAGATCGCCCGAAAAACTTGTATTAATTATAAAATATACCGTTTAAAAACTTCAGTAAAGTCTGCAGAACAATTATTCCTGGCTAAACTAAATACGTTGGATTCGTACCAGTCTCAATACCAGTAGTTTTTGTTTGGTTTAGTTCTAAGTCGGCATCAGTTCTGAATTGCCCTAGTTCTGATTTCGATTCAATTACACTCACGTAACAACAATGGTTTCATCGTAAAAATCTACTACACGTGTCATTGATCCATTTCTGATTTTTTCGTTATAGTTCACAGCGCACACAACCGGCGAGCCAGAAGCCACATAGACATCTTTCAGTGCTGCATGCCAATTGTAACAGCGTTCCAAGCCTGCCGAATAAATAGGTGGAAATTTTCTTCTTCTCGATACCAACTGTAAAAAAATTTATAGCGTTTTTGAATAGTTGATGTTTAGAAAACTAACGGAAAAGTTGATATCGTCAACGATGTCATTAGATGGAACCAGCACTGCAATATTTTTGCTTCCTGTTACATGGGTGAGTAGTTGGTAATGTTCTACTATTTCCTCTTTTGTTTGGTCCATGTCCAAACAAATGAAGCAGACTTCTTTCAAATCATAGCACAATCCTTCCTGATGATTTCCATGTCTCATATATCTTGATACCATTCGTTGAGTTGAATCAGTAACTCGATAGTTTAATTCTGGAAGCTCCACAATTCTGAACAGATTCCACAACTTTAAAGAGTTTGGTATCACTTCCAGTTGCTTCTCGATAAAAGGCTTTGAGAGATCTGGAAGTTCAAAAAACAAAGATATTATCTTATGATTTAAAATGTATTACCTTCGAATATCCAATCTCCTCTTGGAGGTGGTAATTGGTGAAAATCTCCGAAGACTATAACTGAAAGACCACCAAATGGTCTCCGAACTCCGGTAGCTACCTGTAGGCAGTGATCGATCCTTGCCAAATCGACATTATTGACAAAGTTGATAACGTCAAGGAGCAGAACCTTTGCGTTCTGCATCCGGGATTTTTATTTTGTGGTCGGTGATTTCATCTAGGAAATTTATTTATTCTTTATTTTGTGGTCGGTGATTTCATCTAGGAAATCTTCGACGTCAATGTTCTCTCCCTGTCGATGTTTTCCCCACTGTAAGTTTTTCTTTGTTGCCTATATTACTTAATTTTTAATTATTTTCCATTTTACTATTTCAGAATATTTGTTGCTGAAAGGTTACTTCGATAAAAAAAGAAGATGTTTTCAAAGGTATGTAGTTTTTTTAATGGTAGATAGTTTTTCTTTATTGAACTCTCCAAAAATTCATTAATGCAATTATAAAAAGACAAATAAATATGAAATTTCGAAAATGTGTAGGGGTTAGATACAAATTCAAAAAAACCTTTTTTACCCGCTTAACAGAAAACATTATCATTTTGTTAGAAGATCCAAGTACTACATGTCTGATGAAAATTTACTTACCTTCAAAACAAATGTAGAGTGGATTGTACGAGAATCAATTAGTTGGGCCGCTATCGCAGTTGGTGCTGTTGAAATACAGCTGTCATCCCCAAACTTTTCTTGAACACCACTTTTAATGGCTTTGAGAAGCAAAGATTTCCCAGTTCCAGCTGCTCCATGAACCAATGTGTAGATTGGAGTGGTCTGAAACGATGTTGAATTTATAAAAGCGACTTCGCCAATTTGTTTTTTTTTTTTCAATTTTGGGAAACTCACGTTGCTGTTATCCGACTCTTTATAAAAAATGAGCACTAGAACCAAAGGACGGGGGGAGGAGCGAACGATACATTTCGATTATTTTTGAAAAGGATTTGTAAGGATAATTTGTTTTGAAAAGGCACCATTACGAGTTGACGCATTAGACAAACAAAAAAACAGATTGAGCGTTATGAAAACAGTGGCAGAAATGTTCAAAAAATTAGATGTTAAGGGAGTCTGGAACGGAATATGAGAAGTTTTCTAGTTGAAATTCTTCTGAACCTTGAATGTGACTAATTTTGCACTATTATGAACAATCAAGTGTAGTTTTTCTCTAATCGAATTTTTTACACAGTTTGCCGCTGAGAAACAACTCTGTTCAGTGGTCAAATTAATGCACTTGGGAGTTTGACAGGTTTCTGATGATAAGAAAGTGTTTTTTTATCAAATGTAGACTACAGAATTGGTGTCTAAAACAATAAAGCCGTATTGCACTATTTTTGTATTATTTAATCTGATTTATTTAAACAATCACGATTACAGAACACAATCAAAAATGTAAGAGGAATAAAATGAGAATCCAATTGAAAAGGAATGAGAACAATTCAAAAAATCGAATTGCGAATAAATAGTAATATTCACAAACAAATTAAGAGGGATTAAGAGAATCAGTTGCGAAACTTACAGGTCAATTGAGATTAAAAATTTGAACCGGTTTTTATAGTAGATTAGAACATTCAGATTATCCGTCCTTTGCAATTGAATCGTATGGAAATGGTCTTTCCTAAACATTGATACTCTGAAAACATTGAATAACTTAAGACAATTGAAAGAAACTACACTCACAATTCAACTTGATCCATATATCTTTTCTTCAACTCGAGCCACGAACTCACCGGATTTGTTGAAGCCGAAAACGTGGGGGAGTGGGGAGTAAAATTGTTTTAATGCGTTTGAGTAAAAATACTCAAACGTATCAATTTCGAACGCCACCCTCTTCTTTGGTCTTGGTTCGTTAGAAGACGTTTTTTTCATTATCGAGACGAGAACTTTTTCTGGAGAATTGCTCGCGACTCTGAATGTCTTGATTAGTTCGTAAATGGAATAAAGAGAAAATCATTCACCCTTGCTCGTCAGGAGACATTTTGACCTTCTTGGTTGCAGACTCATTAGTGTTGTTTGACATGCTTGACGGGACAACGGTAACACTGAAAGTATTTTTTTTAAACTGAGAAAATTGAAACCATTAAAAATAAAAACCAAAATGCAGGTCTATAAACTATCTTTCAATTAAAATGTCCTGGTTGTTCGAAACCGATTCGAGTTTTTTCTTCGTTTATCAGTTTGCCAAAAACTATAATTTCATCTGATAAATGCCTTTACGTCGCGAAATTTGACAGGTTTAGTGATAATGAGTACCAGCTCCCCGTGAAAAGTAGAGGCGAAAGGAAATGAGAAAATGAGGAGAATGTTTTACGCAAACAAAACTATTTGGACATATTTAGAAGAATTCAGCTTTTCAGGTTATAGAATTTTCATCCTCATCAAAGTACTGTCTGTCAGAAACGTTTTTATAGTCAAAAACTTGAAAATGACATCATTTTTCATGTTATTGGTATAAAAACCAAACGGACCCCTAAACGGAATGCAATTTATATGTAATAACCCGCTGAAACATATGAGAAACTTGAGAAATGACATTTTCTTGTTACAGGCTGCACCATAAATAGTTATACTAATGTTTGGGTCAGCTTTTAACTCCGGGCACATCCAAATTTTTTTGTTCAGGCACATAACTCCGGGCACATCCAAATATACGTTTTGTTATGAGTTTTTCGAATGTGTTTTTTGTGTTTTCGAAATGACAGATTGTAACTGTTATTTTTTACAGTGGTGGCATCTTTTTTCTCCAGGATGCTCTGTCATTGACTGAATCAGTTAGTTATGACCACTATTATGACCAGTTCACTTTAATCTTCAACTTTTGGTTCCATTCTTATACTTTTAATGTTTTCATTCTGAGTAGTACATTTGGTAGATAGAACAGTCTCTGCTTTAGCACCTTCGATAAACAAATTTTGTTGAGGATTATGTTATCCGACAACTTGATGTGGTTAATGATGTTCCATTGCTGTTTTTGAGTGATAGGTATTGCACTCAAGTCTTCAGTAGTGCAATTAAAAACAGCTGTTGGGAAAAACTGTCCAACATCGTATGTTCTTATTGTCCGTCTTCCACAAACAAACAAACAGGCCCAGCCCACTGCCTCATCTCCATTATTATCTTCATTCTCATTTCTACTCATCGACTGCCTTCCAGACTGCCATCTTCCAAACCATATTCATTTTTTGCTAAGACTATCATGGAACCAGTGTCTCTCTCTTATCAAACTATCAAGCTCTTGTTGCCGCTAATAGAAGGTGAGCGAACTTACTGTACCGGGCAAAAATCTATCATTTTTCGCCTTTTTCGGGTAAAAGTGTTCAACTTTGAGAGTGTTTCATAGTAAAACCATCTATCCCATAAAATAAATTGTTATGCGATCAAACAGACAAACAGTAAAACTCTATTTTTGTAGTTGAAAACGTTTTTGTACTGGCGGTACCCAGCAAGTTACATATCGACAAAGGATTTTCTCCTTCAAATCATCCCAGTTCAATGCAAATAGTACGATTTTTGAGCTGTCTAGTTAAAATGACCATAACTCTCTAGGGACCGCCATTACAAAAACATTTTCAAATACAAAAATGAAGTTCTGCTCTTAGTCTGTTAGATCTCATAAAAATTTGTTTTGTGGAACTGTTAGTTTTATTATTACACACTCTCAAAGTTGGACATGATAGATTTTTAGCCGGTACTGTTTTCAGAAGTAACAAGTAACTAGTATCAAATTTCAGAATTCACATATGCAATCGTGTGCCATTCATAAAAAATTTGGAGAAGACTGCCCAACTTGAAGTCGATCGTTTGGTTACCTATGGTCCTGGGAAAATTACCATAAATGATATCACTTATAATTTCGGCATTGGCAAAATAGCGCCAAAGAATGGAAATTTGGAATCGCTTCATCAAGACAATAGTGAACGTGGTGCTGAAGAGGATCCATCTTTGCGCAAACTCGGAGACAACTTTTCCAAATTGAAGATTTCTGCGGGAGATGTAGATGGAAAAACCAGGAGTGGAGTTACCGAGGAACCAACCAAAAAATATTGTGTGACAATCATAAAAGGCAAAACAGCTATGTATCGATTCTTTAACAGCAAACATGGCACTACATCATTAAAATATTTCAATAAGTTAATTTTCGGACAACGCCGTAAACCAGTCAAGGTGCATCAACTGGAAGTGAAGGATGGTTCACGTTTACCATTCCCAAAAGATTTGAAATTTTACATAAACAAATTGAAAATTCACAACGGAACCAGAGAAGATTTCGAGTGCGTGGAACACTTCATTGATAAGTCGTGTTTTCCTTTGAGTTCCCTGGAAATTGGAGTTCTTCATGATCGGGATGTATTGGAAAGAAAAATTGCAAAGACGAGTAAAAAATTTGAGTTGTCATCGCATCACACAATAGAACGTGCTCCTCCATTTCTGGCAGGACTACCAAACCCAGAGATTTATATTAGAAACCCGGATCAAAACTGTCCAAAAATCTTCACTCGGTTTATTTCCTGGTGGATGTTTTCAATAAATCGAGTTCCCGGACACAGTCTGGTTCTAATTACAACGGAAAAAATGAGGTGTCTGAGAATCGTTAGTACTTGCAAGGAATTTTATGAATGCAAGAAAATTAAAGTGTGAGTAAAGAAAAAAACAAATTAACAATAACCGTTAAAATTCATAAATATTCAGAGTGATGACTTCTCAGTTGGACAGAGAAACTAGTCCAATTGATATGCAAATAACTAATTGGGAGACGTCAAACGAATACTTCATCAAGCTTCTTGCTGTCAACAAGAAGATTGTTAAGAAGGTCGCTAAGAAAGTTGCTAAGGCTAAATAAGTGTCTGCTGTTACGGACAGAGTATATTCTGTCATTCGTAATCTCCCTCTTTTTTTTCACTTTTCCAACATATTGGCACGTTTTTTTTTCATTTCTGTTTTTTTCATCACTATCTTATCAAAAATCATCGTATCGTTGCAGCCAAGTTTTGTTTTTTTTCAATGTTCTTCCTCATTTTTCTCTATCAAATAACTTATTTTCCAATTTAAGTACATTCATGGAAACAGTGTAAATTTAGCAGTTGTCATGTCTTTTTGTAAATAATTTCAAACTTTATTTGTACACTTTCTGGTAAACAACAATAAAATAAGTTTTTCATATAAAGTTTATTTTTATTTAGACAAAACTTGTAAAAGTAATTATACTTCAGGTTAAGATGTTTTTGATCGAAAAAGCTGGCTCCTTAAATTCTGATGGAGAGCACAGAGGTGAGGTTGATGACTGAGAACTCGACGAAGATGGAGCCTCTTGTTTTTCGCCGTCTACCTTCACATTAATTCCACTCATTGCCTCCAGTTTCTCACTTGTACTTGGAACAGAAACATGCTGTGGTGTGTGGGTAGTGTAGTAGCGTAACATAATACTTTTAAGAATGCTTACATTCTTGAATACTTCTTTGTTGTACCGAATCTTCATCTGGAAATATATAAATTTAAAATAATTCTGTGATTTTGAATTACCATAAATGTGTCTGTGTTGTGGATGTCCTTCGAATGATAGGCCAAGGCATATTCGGTGGGGAAGCGTGCGTACTTGCAGCTTTCACATCTGCAAACTGAGTATTTAATTGAATAACTGATTTCTAAGTGTGTTATCGTTTCACTTATTGTCCCAGAGCTATGATTTTTGTAAGGCATGAACTCTAAGACGAGTCCTTCACTTTTGTAGTTGACATCATTTTCACACCGTCCCTCCCATATGTTGCCACAACTTCTCAGATAGTGTTCCTACAGAAAAATTGTCAATTACAAAAATTAAGCTCAATCTTCAATCTTCAAGAATCACTAACAACCATTATTTTTGAACTAAGAGTAAAGTCAGGACACGCTCTCAAACTTTGGTAGTTCGTACTGAATTCGTAACTGTTGGAAATCGCTGGTCAGTAGACTCATGTGTTATTCTCATTTATTTTTTTATGTTTTGAAAACGGAAAAAAAGTTTTTTCTGGTTATGTACTGTACTGGCCAAAAATATATCACAATTTGCCTTTTTCAGTTGCAAATATCTTACTTTGAGAGTGTGTCATAGAACACATTAACTGGCTCACGAAATAAGTTTTTATGGGATAATACAGACCAAGAGTGGAACTCTATTTTTGTAGATGAGAGGTTTTCTGTACGGACACTTCCCAGAGAGTAATGGTCCTCAAAAAGCGCATTATTTTGCACTGAAACGGGTAGATTTGAAGAAGAAATCACTTGACAAGATGTATCTCAAAAATAGAGTTCTACCCTTTGTTTATTCGATCCTATAAAACGTTGTTCTGTGAGACAGATAGTTTTTCTACGACACACTCTCGAAGTTGGACCTTTGCAACTGAAATAGGTAAAAAAGGAGATATTTTTGGCCGGTACAGTATATTGATGCTAGCAAGTTATCTACCAGTATTAATATCTTCTCAAAAAATGAGAATATGGGTCACTCACTCATAAGGTGCAAGGTGCAAATGATCAAATGCAATATGAACTTCTAATTCGTCGAGTGTCGGAAAAAATGTGAGTTCTTTACAGTAGTTGCATTGAATTTCAGTAGTCATCCTCTGAGGAGAAAAATTGGAGACGGAGGAAATCTGAAAGTGTTGAATTTAAGATTTTTCAATATTGTATGAGTTCTTATAACTACTTATAGTTCCAATCATTCATTTTCATTATAAATAAAAGTTAATCATGAATGACCAAAAAAATCGGACTGAAGAAAAAAAAAGGAAACGTTATACAAGTAAATAATTGTGAAGGTTTGAAGCGACTGTCTGATCGAAAGTTTCTATTCTTTCTTTCTTCCATTTTCTTTTTTCTCTTTCTGCTCTCTCTTTTCCGTTCCAATATCATCTTTGTGGCATTTATTCGACAAGAGAGAAAATGAAAAGAGATAGGAAGGTGTCTCTTTTTCAATGCCAGTTTTTTCCGTCTGGGGAAGTTTCCCTTTGTGAATGATGAGAAGGTTTCGACCCTTATAAGTGAAATAATTTGAACCTATGGTACTATAACTCAGACTTGCAACGGGCCGGGCCGGGCCGGGCCGGGCCGAAAGAAAAATTTCTCCGGCCCGGCCCGGTTGGCCCGGATTTTCAGTACTAAAAAATTCAAAAATTTTTTCGATTTTTTTCCGATTTTTTCGAAAATTTCCCCATTTTTTGAAAAATATTTCTTAAGAACAACTTTTTTGTAAGTTTTAAAAGTTGTTGAAAAATATTCTCAAAGAAAAATATGAAAAATGTTCAGAAAATAAATTTTTGGACAAAAAATTGTAGTGAAAAAAGTTCAAAAATCCAAATCCGGGCCGGAGCTTTCTCGGCCCGGCCCGACCCGGCCCGATCGGGCCGGGCCGGGCCGGGCCAAAACCGGGCCGGGCCAGCGGGTCGGCCCGGAATTTTGCAAGTCTGCTATAACTGTGTTTTTTTATTTTTTATTTGAAAAAAGGTCTTACTTCTCATTTTTTCAAATTTGTTCACACATTACTCATAACATAAGTTCCTGCCAATTTCCCCCTATACGATCAGACCCATTCATTACTTTTCACTATCCCATTCTATCAACAAAAAAGAAGATAAGAAACGGGGGTGGTCGCAACATTTTCATGTTTCCCCCTTTTTCTATTTTTCTTCTTTCTTTCCCATTTTTCTGTCAAAACCGATTATATCTGACCATGTCATTCTTTCCTTACAAACTATATGGTATGAAGATAAAAAGGGAAGTTTGGCGGAAAAAGAAAGATGGGTAAATAGAAAGAAAGGGTATTCACTCAAAAAATATGTGTTTCATATCACTAGTTGGCACGCCAGGTGTATTGAAACCATTGAAGCGCACTAAAATTTTGTCTTTGCTCAAATCAGAACTAATGCAGCAAAGATTAATGCTTATTTTATCACAATCTGAAATCCGCATGTTTTATTAAAAAAATTAAAAAAAAACATACCTCTTCCCGGCTTACCACTCCACCAGTTTTCAGTACATCTGAACTTTCTGTTGCCGGCAATGTTTTGTTACTGATGAGTAGGTTTTCCATTGCATGATCCAATGAAGTATCCATTTCCAATTATTTTTTGTAAAATAATAAAATAACACAATTGGAGCTGACAATTAAACGTTTCACAAAATGGAGAGAGAAAATCGAAAAGTTAATGGAAAAATGTGATGACTTGAAAAAAAAATTGACCAGGATACTCGAAAACCGTCTTAAACCTTGCATAAAAGTAAAAACGAGTTGTGAATAGGTGAAAGAAAAATTTTTCGAATTTGAAGGGAGGTCTCATGACACTATTTTTTTTGGATTGTCGCTTAATCTAATCATTTCTCGCGGTGAATTGCAACACTAAACGTCAGTTGTACATGATAAATCTCCGCTTCCGAGTGACCCATATCCTTTTCGGAAATTATGTTTCTTTTTTCTTTCTTTTTCGTTGCCCTTGACATGCGTAAATGTTGAAATATCAACCCGTGAGAAAAAAAAAGAAAACTTTCAAGTCGTGCCACGAGTTCGGTGCTAACATACTGCATTTTATCTTCGTAGGACATGTATTTCAAACGTGTATTTCTATTTTTGTAGTTGACAACTTTTTTGTCGGGACCCTTCTCAGTATGGCATAGCCATGCAATTCCGGAATATACGAAAAAATTGATTTTCTTGTATTTTTTGTTTTCTTTCAGGGTACTCGTACAAACGAAGTATCAACTATACCTATCAGAAAGGATTCAGTTCTAATATCGAAGGAAAACCCGCAAAGCTATTATACGATAATGGTAGTCTGAGCATTTCTTACTTTTTATCTGTGTTTTGGAATATTTTAAGTTCGAATATTCTGTTGACATAAACGCTATCTTAAAGTTGAAGTTGAAAAAAACAATACTGGTGAAAGTTGGTTGCAAGCACATCTAGTTAGTAGTTTTTTATCATTATTCCGAATATTTACCAGAGCATTCAAGTGTAAAAAGAAACTAAAACAACACGTGAAGAAAATGTCATTAAAACAATTTTATTTTACAAATTTTCAAACACAATTTATTACAACCAGAAACAGAAACCAATGAACGAAAATAGAACAACTACAAAATAAGGATAAAAAGGAAATTCAAAATTTATTTGAATGGAGCAGCAACAAAATTCCATAAAAAATTGGGTAAAGAGAAAAACAAAAATTTCATTTTTCTTTACCAGATTCATAGGTGATCCAACTAGTCGATTAAATGCTACAGAAAACATTTTCATATTCGCAAACACTCCTCTCACTCGAAAGTCATTTGTTTGATGATTTCTAGCCAGTCAATGGGCTCTGGCACTACACCAGTTCTGAAAAAACTATTTTTAATTTATGCTACGTTCTTCTAACCAGACATACAGATTTGTACAATACAAATACATATACAAATACAAATGAAGATTTGCCTATTAAAAATACAGAGAACATGGTGCACTGACTGCGGTACACAACTTGAATCATAACAGGAAATATAATACTATATACTTTCGTTTCTTTAGATGAAGTCTAGCCCTTCTAATTATTTTCCTCTACACGGAAATTGTTTTTCTTTGTTTTTCTTCCCCGGAAATTGAAAAAACCTGTGTTGAAGACACATTAAAAAGAATCGACGTTTTTCAATATTCAAAATGCCCACCAGCTTTCTCCCCCTTGTTTCTATAACTCAAACAGTTGGAACATTTGCTTTCATAATCAGCTCATTTTTTGGAATTATTGTTATATTTTTGACACTTTTCGGTGTTCAGAAAATATTCGGAACATACAAATACCTGATTGTAACTTTTACTACAATCGGTGTTGGTTTTGCATGTTTTGAAGCAATTTTCCATCCGAATCTTCATTTTTTTAATAACGGATTTGTTTACTTCTCTTTGTCCACTCCATTTGGCCTGAGCATAGACACTTTGAGAGTTATTTTAGGTAAGTTGCCAATTTAAACAAAAAATACAATTTTAGCATAATTATAGCAATGTATATTGGAGTCTACTCTGTGACTGTATCTCTGTTAGCTATACAGTTTATTTATCGGTATTGGGCAATGTTCAGGTATATACTGATTTCTTACTTCCCTTAATAAAATATGTTACAGTTTTGATCACTTGTCATACTTCAATGGTTTCAAATCTCTTATTTGGGTTGTTTATTGCACATTCTTCGGAGGTATTTGGTGGATTGGAGCATACAATTTGATGGAAATGGATGACGTAGCAGAAAAATATTTTGAAGAAGAAATGCTCATTCGATATAGTGTTTCCGTCAAAGAAATTCCAGTGCAAACCTTTCTAGCTTACGAGCCAGAAGACGGTTCCATTAGATGGAAAAATGTTTCGTATTCAGTTTTGAGTAACCTAATAATGACCTTTCAATACGGAGTAATGGTTTTTTGTGGATGGAAAATGCATTCAAAAATGGAAGAGAAAACTGCTAATTTATCTGCTGCACGGAAGCAGCATCATAGAAAATTATTCAAAGCTTTAGTGTTACAGGTATGATACTCCTTATATCTTGAATATCTGTCGGCATTTTCTCCAATCTTTTTTCCAGATCAGCATTCCCACAATATTCTTATTTTCCCCTTTGATTCTCATTATCTATCTCCCATTTTTTCAATTAGAATTGAGTCTCCCTGCCGGTACGACACAGTGTTTATTCAATATGTATCCAGCAATGGACTCAATTATTATATTAATTATTCTTACGGAGTATAGAATTGCTGCGAAAAGTAAGATTGATAGTGGTTGTTAATAATTTACATGTATGATTTGTTTCAGAAATGTTGAATGTTGTGATAAGAAATTTGTCAACAATGTTATGCGCAAGGAATGGCAGCACCTATCGAACTGCCGGACAAATCAACTTGCACACAATCAGAACAACTTTATGATTTGATTTTATTTCAAATATTTTGTCTCTTTTCTGAAAATTACCGAAATATAATTATTTTATCCCTTAAAAACCTGAACCCCCAACCCTGTGCCGATTCACTCAAAGCACAACTATTGTGCTAAGTGTGTAAACTAAATCAGAGGGGTAAATGTGGTAGACATAGTGAGGGGTCTCGGGCGCTTGGAGGGGAGTCGGGAGGGGGAGAGAGGGGGAAACATGAAGGATAGTGTATGGGGGAACGGGTGATGACGATGTAAGGGGGGAATACAAAATTGATTTCTCTAAAATTATTTAATTATTTATTTCGTTAATTATTTATATTTTTTAAAACGAGTATTTTCCAAACTGCAATATATCTGTCAATTCGTTTCGAGACCCACCAAGTTTCAGAGAAAACGGTATCTCAGATGCGTTGCGCGCGGCGTCCGCGGCTTCCACGTAATTGATATCTTCAAAATCTTCTATTTTCAAATTTTTTTTTCTTTCTTCTAAAATTTGCTAAGACGTGTCCTTGTGTTTACTGAGAAATGACTAACGGACAACGCTGTGTCTCGTTCTCCCTCTA
Organism: Caenorhabditis latens; assembly: GCA_002259235.3. NCBI lineage: Eukaryota > Metazoa > Nematoda > Chromadorea > Rhabditida > Rhabditidae > Caenorhabditis > Caenorhabditis latens. Next base: position 21,456,915 of record CM056097.1, on the reverse strand, counting down.
CTAAAAGACCTTTCTTGGCTTTTTCGTCATTTCTACTACTTTTTGACTTGCATGTTGGCGCTCGTCCACAATTATGTATACATTCGCTTTTTATTGACTTCTAATATTTTGATTTATTCGACTGTCTACTGAATGACGGTCCCTATACATATTTGATTTTCATTGAATTAGGTATGTTTAATAAATAAGACCCATAAGAGGTAAGAATGGGACCGGTTTATTAGATTGGCGGGGTAGAGAACGAAAGTGGAAGAGACCCTGCCGAGGAAGCCCTCGAACATTAGTCACAACAGTATTTATAGTCCATATCGGAATGATGAGGGCGTGTCCGGATGAGCTCATGGTCAGTGACATATGTCGAGAGAGTGTCCCAGCAGTGGAGGGTATGCGTGAGCTCCCGGAGGCCGTGATGGGATGTCGGGTGGGCTTAAAGGGCATCCGGAGAGATCATGAGAGAGGGAGAGGAGACGGAGAGACTAAGATCTGAAAAACTTAAAACAAATCCACAAAATGGGTTTTTTTGCAGATACTCATGGTCAACAACTTTTTTCCGCCCGGCATCACCGGCACGAGTACGCTGGACACCAATGGTTCACATAGCGGCTACCATCAGCCTGCGTCCTGGCTATCCACTCGTGCGTGTAGTGGTGGATCTCACGCCTTTCGAGTGGCAGACGTACGGTACCATTCCCCTACAGACGTTCAAGACGATGGACGACCGTAAAATTACTGCTGGAAAGGACCCCATCGGAAGTCAACGAAGAATAACCCATGGACACCGATGACATCCTCCAACAGCTTGTGGACTTACATGGAATGTACTTTGACTGCCCCCCCTAAAGTACCGATTTTTTTTGCTCATTCGATGAGTTTTCTCAAAACAAAATGACCCATAATGGGTTTTCCTGTGACGTGACCTGGTTTTTGAAAAATTGAGATTTTTCGAAAAATGAGATTTTTTCGGAATTTTTTATTTATCATTTTTTTTGAGTATTTTCCCGGTTTGTACAGAAAATGAGATTTACACATAGTTGTAGTAAATTTTATGTAGTTTTCGACAAAAATATAAGACTTACAAAAAAATAATTTTTGGTCCCAAAAAAGGTAAAAATGTGACACCCTCCAAAAAAAATTTTTTTCGAGCGGGGCAGAGGTGACATATATGTGGTAAAAAGTACAACTTATCTGGATCATTTTTCTGTATAGCACTATAGTCGTTCCCTGGCAAAAATTGAGGAAAAAGTTGCTCTGAAAATTTTCATTTTTCGAAAAAATGTGATATGTCGGAAATGAGTTTGAATTTCTAACATTGACCAAGTTCCTAATAAGATTTGATAAGAATAGAGAATTTCAGATTATGTTCCACCATTTTCGTAAAAAAATGTACATCTCTGTTGACTTCACTTGTCATAACACTCGTTTAAATTCTGCAAGTTTTCTCATATGGTATGAGTTCAATTGGTCATAACTCCTCTAAAACCAAAGCAAACTTGCTCAAAAACACAGAACAACCTAAAAATGAATCGTTCTTTTCAAAACATTACATTTGGGCTGTTTTTAGAAAAATAATTTTTTCGATTTTTGATAAGGGGGGACCACATGAAATTTTTTCCAGAAACTGAAAAAAATTTTTTGAAAAAAGTAAAATTGATTGTTTTTAGCATGTCTCTTAGATTAAAAAACCAGTTTTGAGTTGTTTTTCAAAAAAAATTTATTTCAGTTTCTGGAAAAATTTCATGTGGTCCCCCCTTATCAAAAATCGAAAAAAATTATTTTTCTAAAAACAGCCCAAATGTAATGTTTTGAAAAGAACGATTCATTTTTAGGTTGTTCTGTGTTTTTGAGCAAGTTTGCTTTGGTTTTAGAGGAGTTATGACCAATTGAACTCATACCATATGAGAAAACTTGCAGAATTTGAACGAGTGTTATGACAAGTGAAGTCAACAGAGATGTACATTTTTTTACGAAAATGGTGGAACATAATCTGAAATTCTCTATTCTTATCAAATCTTATTAGGAACTTGGTCAATGTTAGAAATTCAAACTCATTTCCGACATATCACATTTTTTCGAAAAATGAAAATTTTCAGAGCAACTTTTTCCTCAATTTTTGCCAGGGAACGACTATAGTGCTATACAGAAAAATGATTCAGATAAGTTGTACTTTTTTACCACATATATGTCACCTCTGCCCCGCTCGAAAAAAAAATTTTTTTTGGAGGGTGTCACATTTTTACCTTTTTTGGGACCAAAAAATTATTTTTTTGTAAGTCTTATATTTTTGTCGAAAACTACATAAAATTTACTACAACTATGTGTAAATCTCATTTTCTGTACAAACCGGGAAAATACTCAAAAAAATGATAAATAAAAAATTCCGAAAAATCTCATTTTTCGAAAAATCTCAATTTTTCAAAAACCAGGTCACGTCACAGGAAAACCCATTATGGGTCATTTTGTCTTGGGAAAACTCATCGAATGAGCAAAAAAAATCGGTACTTTAGGGGGGGCAGTCAAAGTACATTCCATGTTAGACATCCCATCGGAAGAGACCATGGCTAATTTTCCAGGAAAGAGGTCTTGTAACAGCGGAAATAAACAACCTCCAGTGGCGGGGCATCAAGCTTCACCAGTCGACAAGAAAGGGAGGCAAGCCGAGGAAACCAGCGACACGGAGGATGAAGTAATGGACGCATCCAGATGCTCTTCCACAACCCCACCAGCCAAGGAAGAGTCGACAGCCGGCAGCGCAATCAAAGAGATGACTGAATCCGGAGTACAAAGTGACTCCGGAACTTCATCTCGTGCTCCTAGCCCAATTCCAGCAGTCTCCGAAATTAAAATCACCGTCTCCAATTCTGAAGACACAACTACAGTCGAATCCTAAGTTCATAGAGCATCAGATTCAGCAAACCAAGCCTCCAAGTCAGTTTCAGAACCCGATCTGGTCCAACCAGGAGCACCGACCGTCAAAGTCACGCAGACCGAGAAGGATCCCGTTGCGGAGCGTAAGCTCCTAAGGAACTTGATTGAGAAAGAGCACCACCCTTGGAACAACTACTACAGCAAGGACCTGGGGCATACATCAAAGAACGCCGCCAAAGCCATCGCAGCGTCCACAACCATAGACGACGTCCAGGATTTCCGGAACAAGTCCGTTCAATGGGCCCGCACTCTCATACCATCCGGAGGACCTACTTTTTTCTTTTTTCTAAAATTTGCTAAGGCGTGTCTTTGTGTTTACTTAGAAATAACTAACGGAAAACGCTGTGTCTCGTTTTCTCTCTATCAAAAGACCTTTCTTGGCTTTTTCGTCATTTCTACTACCTTCTCAACTTGCATTTTGGCGCTCATCTACAATTATGTATACATTTGCTTTTTATTGAATTCTAATATTTTTATTTATTTGTCTGTCTACTGAATGACGGGCTCTATACATATTTGATTTTCATTAAATTAGGTATTTTTGAACAATTTTTAACTAAGAAAATCTCTTCTTTTTCAGTTTTTCTCTAACAAAAAAGAGAACCCCTTCACCAGCTAAACGACTAAGAACTTGGTTCGTTTTTTCAAAATCAACTGTTCAAATGTAGGAAAAATATATAGTATCATAAAATTTCAGGAAGAAAAAAAAGGAAGAGAAAGTTACTCCAGGAGTTGCTGGCCAACACGAGGAGAAAACAAAATCTCCTGCTCCAGAAGCCAAGCATCGAGGCAAGCGCTTATGAAGGAAATCATGACGACGTTCCTTTGTGAACATTTCGACTCGGTCATGGCCAACCCATAAAAGAAGAAAAGTAAGCGCGGCCAACTCCAACTTACGAGTCAGTTTATGGAAAATTGAGTGCAATTGGCAAGAATGGAGAATTTGCCTGTTAAAGACAATCTTTATGATTTTGGAGCGTACAGTCTCCATTATGTGGAAGGTGTACTAAAATGGAAAGGAGGATTCAGCAACATCAGTGTGAGTTGTTTTCCTTCAGTTCCTAGGACTATTTTCACTTTGTTTTTCAGCCCAACAGTGTACCGGATTGGAAACTGTGGTACTCATCTCCATAACTCTCGTTGGACATAATGTGGGAAAAATGATAAAGTCTCATTGATACTTCAATCTCGGAAAAGAGAATTAGCTTCCTCAATTGGAGCAGAGCAATTAAATTTGATACGAGCATTCATGGTCAGAATAGAAGTCGGAGCTGCGAGCGAGTCAAACCGAAACAGCACGAGGATCTACGATGCTACTCCCCAACTATCTTTCATAAATCCGTCTCTAGGGGGGTTATTTATACAAACCCAAGGGAATACACTGAAGTGGAATTAAGCAAGAAAGTGAATTAAAATTGATCACTAATGCTATTATGTTGATTCTTAAAAAATTACTTTTTAATTTAAATGATACCATGGTGACAGAAACTGTCTTGTGAGTACTGAGCACAATATGAATTCATACATTTGTTTACAATGTTGAGTCAGCTAAAAAATGAAGGTTAAATCATCCAATCTCAAAAACGCTTATCAGTTTTTTTCCTTTCAAACCAACCATTGCATGATCCATCGAGATCAATCAGAATTTCATCACCTTGGCAGTTTTCTGGGAGAGTTCAAATTTTTAGTATAATTTATCACAATTGTCAGAGAAAATTGCCATTTTAGTCAAACTTGACAATTTTTTATAGAAAAATTCGAGTTTTTCAGTGTTCTTGCTGTGATAAACGGTCGAAAACTGTCAATTGTGAAATAAAATCATCAAATTTTTGATTCAAAACGCACTACCACTCGATCGATACGTTATGTATTTCTTGTGTGCTCGAACCTGCGAAATGTCAATATCTTACTTTGAAAGAAAAGATGAAAACCGTGCGGTTTGAAGGTGATAATCCGCGTTCTGTGTTTCAATTCTTAGTTGTTTATGAAGATGACCATTGCCTTCTCAATGATTAACTTTTTGAACTTCGAGTCAAAAAGTCTTCTCGATGGTGCTCAAATTGGCCATGACTTTTTTCAATGTGAATTATCAGTCTGTAATTTTATGCCATGAGGATTTTTGATGACGTTTGAAGAGAAACCGAGTGGCCCGGAATGCGGAATGAAATATAAAAAAAAAACAGTTCAAATTGAAGGAAGAAAATGAAGTACAGGTAGAAAAAGTTTGAATTCCAAAAAAACCACGTAACGTTTATGAATTATTGTTCTAAGACCACTGAACATTTAGAGTTAAAGTGAGTATGTAACCATATGGAAAACTGAAATTCACAGTATATTCTGACAGATAAAGGTGTTGTTGAATCCGTAATGTTGTCGTCAGGTTTATTTCAAGATTTCTCCAACTCTTCCTCTCAGTTCCATTTTATCATATCCGCAGAAGTGTTTGAAAGAGGATCTATACCAAACTATTTGTAAAGGTTAGAGGGTAAATTATGTTCTAAAAATGTATAACAAAATCGTACGAACACCCAATCAAACTAGGCCGATGTGTTTATGATTTTTGCGTTATTGGGAAATTTTGTGTAGCAGACCTGTGTGAAGTCGAGGTCTCTTTTCAACGCTCGTAAACAAGACTAAATTGTTCTCTTCCAAGTAATGTTCAAAATTCTACTTTCACCATTTTTGTATGTAGTTGGGTTTTTTGCCAATCATACCTACTTTGGAGATATCCTTTGAGAAGAAGTATTAATCACACGACGTAAGCGTGCGAGTGCTAGTGTAGGGATTCATGGTTTTTTTTGGTTTTATCAGCTTCGACTGAATTTAAATTTTAAAAGTGGATACGTGTGAAACTCTACGTGAAGCATTTTTGCGTTACAAAGGCAAATTCTTGTCAACCCTGTCCATTTTGGAGACATCTTCGGAGTTCTCGTTCCAAAATTGAGACAGTCTGTTCAAAAAGTCGTTCATGATGTTTTTCTCACAGCTTTGAAACAATATGTAACGATATGAGTGAAAGTTGTATCATATTTTTTTGACTACTTAGAATTCACTGCAACGTAAATACTTCTGAACTCTTAAATTATCCCGGTCTTTCTTCTCTCTTTGGGTTTGATTGTTGTTGATACTTTCTGCAATAAAAGCGCAAAAATGTATAAAAGAGATAAGAACGTTAGGATGCCATACAAAAAAAATATCAAAAAGCAGTGACCAGTAGCCTATAATCAGACACTGGGGTTAACAAAAAGATTAAGTGGCGATACGGTGGGAAGTTATTCAACAGAAAACGGATAAAACTGGTAACCTAGAGAAATTCACTGGTTGAGTATACTATTAAATTAGAAAAGAAAAACTGGATATTTGGCAATAAACATTATAATACGGTGGATCTAGTGTGGCTTTCTTGGGGTCTTCTTTTTTGGCTCCTCGTCTTCACTGTCATACACTTGTCCAGTTGATGTTTTACTGGTGGATGGTTCTTGGGGTCCCCTCTCGAAAAGAACTCGACGGTGACTGGCTGAAAGAAATGGATTGGTCAATTTTGTTTAACACGAAATAGCTGAATAGGTATGTATAAAAATAACTAACCTTTCGGAGTTGTGGAATCAACGGTTGGTCTTTTCCCGCGCGTTGGAGTCTTTTCAACGCTTCTCATCAACTCCTCCCGTTCAGACCGTCCTCGGGGTCGAGAGGGTGGACTTCCGCTAGCCCGCATAAAGCGACGTCTAGGTGTTGACCCTGAAATATCAAGGTTCAGGTTACTTTGGCAGGTTTTCTATGTGGTATTCGTTGATTGAAAAGCATCTAGCCAGCAAGAATTCTTAGCTGGAACTATATGATGCTATGCGCTCACCTTTTTCCGGGAAGCGTGGGCTGTCGTTGACTGCCGACGCAGCAATTGATTTGACGGGCGTTTGAAGCGTGAGCTGTTGCAGCGATGGTGTTGCTGGCCCGGATGATGTACCTGTAATAACGGTTTTGCAATGCACACATGATACAGTAGCGTCCGGAAAACATATCATATTTTGAATATTTCAGCTGAAAATAACCAACTATAAGAGTGTGTAACTGTCCTACAAAACAACTATTTATGGATTGAACATACCAAGAGTAGAACTCGTTTTTGTTATGGCCAGCTTCGTTGTACTGCCACTTCCTGGTAATTTACCAAATTTTTGTGCTTTACTATAACTATCTCGGAAATGCTCGTTCAAAAAAATCAGTTCTGTATGATGTAAGCATAATTTACACTGTTAGACAATAAGTGATACAGTAACACCTCTCTAAAAGTGAGTAATTTTCAACTGAAGAAAGCCTAATTGTACAGCTTAACGATATGATACTGTGCGCTCACCTCGATTCGAGAAAGGAGCACCCTTGACAGGCGGGATTGTAGGCGAGAAAATTGGGCAATCTACATCAGTCAAACGATTGTGTGAGAAAGTGGGGGAATCTCCTTGTGGTGGAGCCAACGAAGAAGAGCGTGACGAGTCGTCGAGAGAAGAGGTAGAGACTGGAAATAGTTTTTGAGCGTAATGGGAGAAAACAGTGACAAAAACAAACCCTCGACAATTACGTCGTCTTGAGAGACAGGAAAAAAGAAGATTTCCGGGACTGGCGACTTGTTTGATGGGAGAGGCATTCTGAAAATTTATAAATATTAAAGAAGTTAAACAGAGGCATAAACGCAGAGGAACACTTTGTACACCAACTCACAAAAGTGGAAAACCAGGAAAACAAATGGCCAAAAAAAGAGACGGATGAGAATGAGGAGTGAACACGTACGACCGTCGGTGCACACTGTAATAAACTGTACGCGCAACGACACTCCGCACTAACGGGTCCCCCACCCGTGTACACTCCTCTCCCTTAACCGTATGTCCAGGTGGAGTTTTGCATCCTCACTCATTCACAACCATCTTCACATTGACCTCTCCAATACGTGTCTCATTCTCATTCATTGTGACACGGGCCCACTAGCCGCATTCTGTTTCCTCCACACTCTTCATTTTTTTTCTCAATTTTTTCTTCTTCAATCGCGGCCGAGCAAGAAACTATAATAGGTGTATTGAGTATGAAAACGAGTATATCCTGAATTACATAGCTCAAATGGTACAGTTACTGTCAGCGCAACCAGATGGTCCAACAGAAAACTTCTTTTTTCCACCTCAAATCATAAATGTTACCCACGATGTCGCATATCCGTCGCGATGTTGGTGGAATTTGACTCGTCCAATTGTACCGCTATCTATTTCCTCCACTACATGATCGTGCCGATGGAAAACGTCTCGCATACAACGTGAGGTGGAAATGAAGAAAAATAAATGTTTTTCTTATTTTCAGCTGGCCCAACTTCTTAACGTGCTTCGCGCCAACGTTGACAACGATGGGCAGATTGACGTAACCATCACCCATGCAGTTCGCCCACTGGAACCAAGAAATTTCAATGTCACTAAACAGCAATTATGTGGTCTCTTGTATTATTGTAGATTTGGGTTTTTTTAAAACGTGTCTGTTGCCTTTTTGGGTAATTTAGTGTCAGTGTTTCTTATTGGTCAAATAAACTCTAGCCGTATAACTTTTATGGTTTCTTTTGTGAACTCCGCAACTTTTTCGATGAAGAATAGAAGCTACAGTATCACTCCAAAAGGTTATCATGGAAAATCACCAATTTTGACAGTTTTTTCGGTGGCACCTGATTGTTCGGAAATTTTTATTTTGCATGGGTTGGGCGGAGCACAAATGGCACATACTTTTCATAGTTGACCAGTTTCTTTTAGAAAGACTACTATAAATTTTACGGCAAGTCAAAGCCAGTTCTCCCTGAAACCGATTCGAAAACGACGAAATTTTAGAGCTTTCTCTTTGACAACCTGTAACTTTCAAGATAATGTCTCTACAAAAATATGATCAATTACAAAAATAATTTGCTATTTTTGCTCTGTCCCATTCATACAAAATAAAATTTGTTCGACAATCAGGTGAAACAAAACACACTATCAAACTTAGTCATTTTCCACTGTGAACACCCAAAGCTTCTGAGAGGTACTGTAGAGTGAGTGGTTGTAAACCTTTCCGGAACGATTTCTTTTTGGAACTGTCTCATTTCAAAAATGTGTTTTATTTCAGAATATTTGTATTCTAAAAGAATCTCCTTCCCGGATGTTCTGTCAAGTATTTGTTCTTTTCAGGAGCAGTGTTGCATCCTCGCTCAAAAACAACCATCTTTACATTCATCTCTCACATACGTGTCTCATTGCACTCATTCTAACATGGGACCAGTACCCGCATTCTTTTTCTTCCTCATTCCTCTTTTTCTTCTCTACTTACATCAGTTTTTCAACAGGTTTCCTAAAATTCCAATGCCTCAAACGCCGGAATCCACTTTCAAACTTTTCGCTCTACCCGATGTGCCCCTCCGCCACGTTCTAAAAATGATGGGACCTGGAGGTGTCTTCATACTTACCTTATTCTTCCCAAAATGCCGCTGGATTGCTGAATCGATATTTCCCCGTGTCAACCCCTCGTTGCTTGTGGACTACTGTGGAGAGAATAATGAAGCGACGTTAATTATGAAAATACTACCAAAACAGGTGCCGATGTTGAGATGGAATTTTCGAACGAAGAAGTACTTTTTGAAAGAGCGGAAAATCAATAGAGAAATCTTTCGTTGTTGGTGAGTTCATACTTTTCTACCTCTTTCAAGTTCTAGTTGAATATAACTTTTCAGTTTTGACTTCAACTCCAATCTGTCCACTCCTCTCATAATCTTCTCCGCTCAAGATAACGACAGATGGTGGGAAATCATCTCCAGTCATTTTTTCCAAATGTTGCCCATAATCAAAGGTTCACATGTGGCGGTCACTGCCAACACTATCTCAAACATTCCAACAAATCGGAAAGTGGATTTGTTTGAGTTCAAACCAGGGAGTTACCGAGAGTTGTGATTGAAGTGGAAAAGTTCCTTGAAGCCCACTCAGTTATTTTGGCATATGTTCATTCAGAAATGCAGGGAGACTTCAGTGAGACCTCGATTTTGTTGACGACGGAAAATCTCATACTTTCCTTGGCCCATATGTTCAGTCCTCGCCATTTTTACAACTTTTCCGGAAATAATCTTCTTCTTCAAAATTCTCCTATCACTAGTGTTCATATCAATCAGTTTATTGTCAATTGGTATTTTGGCAATAATACAAAACTAGATTCTGTTTTGATTATGGGAAGAGAATTTGATCGCAATACAATTTTAACCGGATTGGAAGTAACGTCGTGGTATCCAACAAAGAGACCAGCTCATTACACTACTAAATCAAGGTTGGTTAAATAAAAATAAACAAAACCAGATTAATAAGTCCACGTTTCAGATACGTCAGCCCTGATAAAGAGGACTACGACTGTACCAATGCAATGGATCTGGAGAGACTGAACGATGGTTTTATGGCAAGTATTAAAGTTGCCCCGAAGCGTGTTATTTTTTACGTTTGGAAACCTCAACCGACTATTTAAGAATAATTGTATTAATACATGGACTTTCAATTTATTTATTCTTGGAATATAATCTTCAACTCTGCAAGGTTTTGATAAAACAATTGCAGTTATCAACTTTCTGTCAAGTTTTCCCGCTTTCGAAATATTTTTCTGGAATTTGCCAGTATCAAGCCTCTCAAAAAGGCGGTGAGCAATATATTTTGAGGTTCACAGGCATGAAAAATTTAGTTCATCTAGTTGATCCGCGGCCTTGATGGCTCAGAATGCCGCTGGCCATAGCACGACAACCTTACCCAGTACACAACCCACATAATTCAAAATCGGGCAAAATTTTAAATAGTTTAACAGATAAATCTGTTAAAAATTCTACTTTCATAATTTTTGTATTTGACACTTTTTTCCCACCATACCAATTTTGAAAATAGCCTTCGAGAACACGTATTAATAACGCGACAGAAGCGCGTCAGTGTAGGGATTCTTGTTATGATTTTAGCAGTCTTTATTGAATTTGAATTTTGAGAATGGATACGTGTGAAATTCTACCTAAAGCATTTTTAAGTTACAATGGCAAACAAATTTCTGTCAACTCTGTCCAGTCGGAGATATCTGTGAAGTTCTCGTTTCAATATTGAGATGTAGACGCGACAGTCTGTTAGAAAACTCACTCTTGATGTTTTGCTGACTGATTTAATAAAGTTTTTTTGAAGAAAGTGTGTAAAATTTTATATTTCAATATCATTTTGTGTGAAGAATGTTCTGGCCTGTTTTGCTATTTTTGCGATATCCTCATCAAACTCGTGGCGCGCATTTCAAAAATTGGCGGAGCTAGCGAAAAAAGTCAACGAATGAAAATTTGTGAAATTTCACGTGTTTTCGTTAAGCTGTTAACTACTACTTTTGACAAATCTTCTATTATTTTTTAGTTTTTGAATGTATATCCTAAAAACACAACGAAGGCGCCACAGTCTGCTAGCAAAGTCGTCTTGACGTCTTCTCACAGCTTTAAATAGATATGTAACGAAATGAGTGAAACTTGTATCATCTATTTTCAATTTCTCGGAGTTTACTGCAACGTGAATACTTCTGAACTTTCTAATTAACCCGATTCACTTGCTCTCTTCGAGTTTGTTCGTTGTTGATGTTTTCTGCGGTAAATGCTCAAAATTTATAATTAGAAAGGGCTTTAGGAGCCCATTCAAAGAAAAAGTACGCAAAAGAGACAATTATATCATATTTTTACACAATAAAGTTTCAACGGCGAGTTATCATATGGTATTTAACAATAAAAGACAAATATCACGTAGAAAAATGGTGGAGATCATTATTCAAGTAGCAAAAAATATCTCTATAACTGCAAATCAAAAAAGTTGGAAATAAGAGGCTTAATGTAGCTTGAAGACAATCAAAATTATGGGGAAACAATATGAACTGGAGATTTAACAGAGAAAGACGGGTGACTAGAGAAAGACGGGCGAGAATGGAGAAGTGGGAAGAAAATACTCTGATACTGCTAAGGAAAACATTTGGGTATACGGAGCAGTCAGGAAATCTTTTTCGGAGTCTTCTTCTTTGGCTCCTCCTCCTCGTCATCAGAGACACTGTTTCGAGATGTTGATGGTTGCGTCTGGCTAGTGGATGATGTTCCTTGCTGGCAGCCTCCTCCGAAGAGGACACGGCGATGACTGGCTGAAAAAAATGGATTTATCAATTTTTGTTCAACACGAAGTAGCTGAATAAATATGTATAAAATAACTAACCCTTAGGAGTCGCGCCGTCACCAGCTCGTCTTTTGCCTTGCGTCGGTGTCTTTTTTTCAACGCTTCTCATGAATTCTTCTCTTTCAGAACGTCCCCGGGGACGAGAGGGTGGACTTCCGCTAGCCCGCATAAAGCGTCGTCGAGGTGTAGACCCTGAAATATCAAGAATCAGGTTACTTTGGCAGATTTTCTACGTGGTATTCGTTGATTGAAAAGCTAGCCATCTAGCCAACAAGAGTTCTTTGCTGTAACTATGTGATACTATGAGCTCACCTTGATTCGGGTAGGATGGGATGACGTTGGCAGAAACGGATGGAGTTGGTTTTTGGGGTGTACAAATTGCAAGGTTCTGGAGACGTGGTGTCGACGGACTGGACAATGCAACTGTAATATCGGTTTTGTTATGCACACATGGTACAGTACCGGCCAAAAATACAACATATTTTGCCTTTTTCAATTGAAAATAACCAACTTTAAGAGTGTGTCATAGTAAAACAAACTGTCGTACAAAATACATTTTATGGATCGAACAGACCAAGAATAGAACTTTATTCTTGTGATTGACAACTTCTTTGTACTGGTACTTCCCGGTAAGTTACCAAATTTCCGTGCTTTACTATAACTATCTAGGAAGTGCTAGTATGAAAAAGTTGTCAACAACAAAAATGATGCTCTAGCATTGTTCTGTCTGGTTTAAACATAATTTTCATTGTTAGACAATTACATAGTGGTACAGTAACATCCCTCTAAAAGTAAGTAGTTTTCAACAGAAAAAAGTCAAAATGTATAGTTTTAACTATATGGCACTGTGCGCTCACCTTGTTCGGAGACGTTGACAAAGTCATTGGGCGAACCACGCGGAGACGAGCTCATCGGGCGATCCGCTTCAGCCAAACTTTCGAGAGAGAAAGGAAGGGAATCTCCTTGTGGTGGAGCCAACGACGAAGCAGACGAATCATCGGGGGGAGACGAGGAGACTGGAAATAGTTTTATGAGCGTTATAGGAGAAAATATTAACAAAAACTAACTTTCCACGACGACGTCGCCAGGTGATAAACCGAAAAAATAAAGTTCGCGTGGTGGCGTATTGCTCTGTGAGATGGGCATTCTGTAAATTGGAGAATATTCAAAGGCGTTATAAAAACAAAAACGCAGAGAAACTCTTTCTTTTCTAATTGAAAACCAAGAGAAAAAAACAAATGGCCAAAAAAGACACGAATGAGGACGTGGAGTGAACACGTACGACCGTCGGTGCACACTGTTATAAACTGTACGCGCAAACGACACTCCGCACTAACGGGTCCTCGACCAGTGTTGCATCCTCATCCTCAACGTTGCGTTACATTCAAACCGGAGAGTGAGAATTAATGCAAAATGAAAATCAAAAACTACGACACTCCACTAGCTGGGTCCCTCCAGTTTCCAAAAATTCCAATGGCTCAACTCCCGGTAGCCACTTTCAACCGTATTTCCTCGTTTCACGCCCTAGTTCTATGTGGACAACTGTGGATAGGAGAAGGGAGTATTAGAGAATGCGAAGGAGTTCGCATTCTCTAATAATTTTAGAGATATCCTTAAAAAGCAGAGATTACTTACGTGACGAAAGCGCGCCAGTCTGTTACGGTAGATATTCTTGGTATAGTTTTAACAGTTTTTATAGAACTTTAACATGACTCTAATTCCGCTAACGCAGTGCTGAGTTTTCCCTATACTTTGAACCAGATGCTCATTACATTTGTTGTCATTTGATTTGAACTATTTTAATTCTCCAAAACGTAAGTTTACTGGAAGTTAAATATTCATTTCAATTCAGCTTAATTTATTGGCCAGTTTCAAATAGAAGTTCCCAGTTCATACAAATTGGAATTCTTTGTTTTGTGCGGATCGTTTATAAATGCATTTAAAAACTCGAGCCCTACTCCTTTTTCAAAACTTTAAAATGATTCATTCGAACAATATGTTGTCGATTTTGACATCTCTTGCTTACAACATTTTGTGCAAAAACATCATCTTTACAGTCTAATGAAGGAGTAGCATTCCGAAATTTCAACAAACTTACCAAAGATGCGTTTAAAACAAAGGATTTCAACCTTTTTGAATTGAACCGGAAAATCGAATGGACTAAACTGGATATCTACATCTAAAACGTCTTGAACGTTTTGTTTAGAAACAAGTGCTGACGGACGACGACTATTCTAGCGAGAAAGTGTCAAATTTTGGTTAAACTGGTAGCAAAATGGCAGTGCAACGGAGGCTTAATCTGTATTTTCCTATTTATTGTTGGAGTCGTAAGGGCTGCTTATTTTTTTTTCCGTATCTATCTTTCCGCTGTTTTCGCAGCAGGTATTCCGACAGCTAGTAGTTGCTCCTTGTATACCGTCACATAGGACAACTTCCGCCAAAATAGTACTGAAAATTTCCCATAATGGTTGTTACTTTGTTCGACTATTGATTTGAGACCGTTATTACTCACATTACTACGTTGAAGGCAGCGTCTTTGAAAGCATGTTCGGTGGGCTTGTTTAAATACATATTCTGATAATCAAAAAACGCTAAAAGACTGTCCAATTCCAATATGAACTCCTTTTTTTCTATCATCTACTCACAAGTTTTTATTCTAAATTCAATTCAATATAAATATGGTACTATTTCGAGTGAGAAGTAATGGATTGGGCAATACAAAAATACACATTTCACAGAAATTATAATAGGTAAACGGGAGAAAATAGAGAGCAAAACTGAATGTGGTGTTTCTCATTCTATACATCAATTATTGACTAGAACGTGGATGATGGATGAAGAATGAAAAATGTTTCCTATACTCGCTGTTTTGCCGACACGTTAGGAGCTTTCGGTATGAGCACTGCTGATGGTGACGCCCGTGACCGCAGACGAAGATTGGACCAATCTGCTCTCAACATTTCCAAAATTCGATTGATACGCAGATTCATAATCTGTTGGAGTTGGAGCAGTCGGGCTCCAACATGGGTCATTCCAGTTAGGGAACTTCTTGTAGCACTCCTTCGGTTCGGTATCATATTTACACCAAACGTGCGTCATTTTTCGCAAACAATTTGTTAGCTTTTCTACACGAAGTATTTGATTCAGGGAACTCTTTTCCTTGTGCAAATTCTGATCAGTGGACTTCTGGACGTCTTTTGCAGCTGGACGTTTTTTCCTTTGACGTCTTTTTCGGCGTTTGAGAATTTGTGGCGAAGTATCACGTTTTGGACCATTTTCGCTTTGCAGTGCAGTCTGTTGGCTTACATTGGGTTGTTTCTCGAGCGATCGGCGGCTGACAGGTGAGCGGCACCGTGTCTCCGAAGAATTCCAATCCGCCGACTTCTCCTTTTTCATATAATGTGAGTTGACACCAGGAATGAAGCTGTTGAGAATACGTTCGTTTCCCTAAAATGTGGAAATAAGAATTTGAAAAACATACTCCATTCTATTATTTCAACACTTTCAGTGTCTTGTTCAGAAACTCACGTCGTCACTAATCTCAGAATCCGAACAACGGAATCCTTTTGCAGATTCTTTCATTTGGGGCGGAGAATCTCTCGGAGGATTCCCATTTGGATGAATAGAATGGAGACGTTCAGTTGGCGAAATGGAGTGTGCTGCTGGACGTTTTTTTCCACGACGTCTCCTTTTCCGTTTGGGAATTCGTGGTGGAGAACGATTTTTCGGTGAACATTTGCTTTGGTTGAAGAAAGTACCCATTGTGATTCTGGAAAAGAGAACGATTGATTGGGTCTAAAGGAGGAAAACAGAAAATAAATTGTTAAAAATATAGTTCAATCTAAAAGCTATTTTTTAGACTTAAGAAACGGGCTTAATTTCAATGAATAAATCCACGTTGGGGGACAAAACGAAAGAGACTTCCTTGGGAGAGGGTGACCTGCGCCAATAACGCAGAAATAATAAAGATAGGAATTCAAAGCAATTATTAAAACAAAAATGCAGAGAAACTCTTTCTTCACCAACGCACAAAAAATAAAACCAGAAGAAGAAACAAATGGCCAAAAAAAGAAGTATACACGTACGACCGTCGGTGCACACTGTAATAAACTGTACGCGCAAACGACACTCCGTAATAACGTGTCCCCTTCCCGTGTTCTCTCCTTATTCTGAACTGTGTGTTACATTTAAACCGAAGCATGAAAATGAATAACCTTTCGAAAAACTGTCTCTATGGTGTATGAGAACTCAACTTGGCTGAAATGGTAAATAGGCATACGTTACAAATGAATAGTGTTACGGAGAAAAGTTAGTGTAACTAAAATAAGACAAATTTGTCTGCTCTATTATCCAAGAGCAACGGCCTACCAAGTTGTGATGTTCCCGAGAACTGAATTCATGCCAATTAATCTCATAGACCTCTGTCTGTAAATGTTTGCAAGAATTGTGGTTATTACAAAGCAGATCAGTCGTAACGGTAGAACCTGCGTGAGAGAAATTAAAAAATAAATTGGTTTCTTGACATGAGCTGGTTTCTGGTCTGTTCTGAAGACGGTTCCAAGTTTTGTGATTCACTGGTAGCTTTGTCTGCAACTTTTCATTCTACATAATGATCGGGTTCCGTCATATGACTCGAATTCTGCAAAAGAAATACTGGTAATTTTCTAGATTTTAGAGCAAGTACTTGTTACTTATTTTGTGTTTTGATTTGAGCAAGCTTTTATTCACATTACCTCTTTGAAGGCAGCGTTTTTGGAAACATATTAGGCTAATGCTAGAAGACTGTCATTGAAAGTATGTTTTTTTAAATCTCCATCGCTGATTTTTTTATAATTGATTCTTCCTAATCTTGATTTGATAGTTCAAAAAAACTTTTCATTGTTCTCTTGGAGTTCTGGAGTATCGGTTCCTCAAACCCTGAGCATAGTGTTAGAGCTCCAGAAGTCAAAAGTAGTGCCCTCGGGATGATGATCATAACTCATCAAAAAAAAATTTCACATTAATTTTAACTAAATTCTTGAAAATCAAAACATGTGAACTTTTACTTGCATCAGTTTTGCAGTTCTTGACTTTTTTCCAACTCTCCCTGATTTTGAGAGATACTATTGTAACTTCTCTATTGTTAAAAGTGCATATCAAAAATTTGACGAATGCATGAATCCAAAACCGCTACGAAGGAGTGAAGAAAAGTGATTATTTTTCTCGTTTCGGCAGCTTTAAAACGGTTTTTGAATGTGTGAAACTAGTAATATTTGTCCCTGAAAACTCGGTAAATTTACAAATTGATTTAAACTTAAATACTTCCCAGCTTTCAATTTATCCAGGTTTACTTGTTATCTTCAGCTTTGTTCTTTGTTGGCATTTTCTGCGGGAAATACTCAAAGCTTTATACCTTATACGTAAGGAACCTTATACGATAGTTTATACAATAGTAAGGCCTTTAGGAGTCCTTGAAACAAAAAAGGGCATAAAATACTTGGATATGGCACAGGAGAGCAAAAAAACTCGGGGAAAAATGTAGAAATACGGAGAGATTTGTGGATGCTAGGGAAAACAATTATTTGACTATACAAGTAAAACGTAGAGAGAAATAGAGAAATAGAGAAGTCAGAAGTGTTTAAAGGCTGTACTGATTGTTAGGCAGGAAAATTGGGGACAAAGAGCATTTAGATGGTTTTTCTTGGTGTTTTTGTCTTTGGCTCGATGTCCTCCTCACTGTCATCGTTTCGGCTGCTTGATGGTTGCTTCTTGCTGGTGGACGGCGGATTGTGTGGGCGGCTCCCTTGGAATAATGCACGGCGTTGGGGTGCTGAAACAAATTAATTTATTGATTTTTGTTCGACACGAGGTCGCTGAATATGTATGTATAAAAAGAACTAACCTTTAGGAGCTGTTCCACCAGGAACCAATGTGTTTCCGGGAGCCGGTCTTTTCTTCTCACAGCTTTTCAACAGCTCGTCACGTTCGCTCCGGCCTCGTGGGCGATAGTGTTGATTGCACGCATTCATGTAACGCCGGCGTGGCGTCGACCCTGAAATTTTATGATGTTGTGGCCAGTTTTTAGAATAGTTATTTTTGATGGAAGAACATCAAGCGACCAGAGATTTTCAGCTGTAACTATATAGTACTGCGCTCACCTTTTTCGGGGAACGGAGGAGTATCGCTGACTGCCGACGCAGTATTCGTTTTGACCGGCGTTTGCATCGTGAACGGTTGCAGCGATGGTGATGGCCCGATTAATGTAACTGTAATATCGGTTTTGGTACCACAGTACACCTGGAGATGTCTTCCTAGTCATGGTACAATACCGGGCAAAATTACAACAAATGTTGTCTTTTCCAGTTGAAAACGACCAACTTTGAGAGTTTGGCATAGTAAAACTAACTACCCCATCAATCAACTTTTCATAGATCGAACAGATCAAAAGTAGAAATCATATTTTTGTGACTGACCACTTTTTGTACTGGCACATGCTAGTTATGTATCGACAAAGTAAATTATCCCTGATCGGTCAATTTCAGTGCGAAGTAAAAAATTTTTGAGCTGTTTGTTTGAGATTACTATAACTATCTAGAAAGTGCTCGTACAAAAAAGTTGTCAACAACAAAAATGAAGCTCTAGCTTTGTTCTGTATGATTTAAACACAATTTACTTTGTTAGACAGTTAGTGATACCGCAACATCTCTCTAAAACTTGATTATTATCAACAGGAACAAGCCAAAGTGTATATCTTCCTTCGTAGTTCTGTAGCTTTAACAACATAGTATTATGCGCTCACCGTTTTCCAAAATGGGAGCCTTGACGTCGACTGGAGTAGCTGGATGCGAGATCATTGGGCAATCTACGTTATCCATGATTCCACGAGTGGGTGAGCGGAAATCTTCTTTTGGTCGCGCAAGTGATCGGAGAGGTGGAATGTCGTCTGACGGAGATGTTGGAACTGGAAATAGTTTTTGAGCGTTATGAAAGAAAAAATTGGAAAAGCAAACCTTCGATCTCGACGTCATCCGGCGACAACGTAAAGAAGAACAGCTGTTCTGGAGAGGAGTTGCCAGTCGAGCTCATTTCGTAAGCCGAGAGAATAATGATTAGGGGAAAAAAGACCCGATTAGCAATGATGAGTGAACACGTATGAATGTAAGTGCACACTGTAATAAACTGCACGCGCAAACGACACTCCGCACTAACGGGTCCCCTACCCGTCTTCTCCTCTCATCCTTAACCGTATGACCAGGTGTAATTTTGCCATCGGAAAGTGGATTTTTTTGAAATGAGATCAGGGGGATACCGAGAGTTCTAAGTGATTGACGTGGAAAGGTTCCTCAAAACCCATGCAGTTATTCTGGTCTATGTACATCCAAAAACATACGTTAATCTTTTTTTTCTATACACTTTGCTATAATTACACTGAAATTAGAACCAACAAACGGAAGAATTTCTGGCATTTTGATAATTGAATAAAAACAATTCATTTTGCAGAATGATTTTGAAGTATTGGAAAGAAGGAGAGAGATTTTGAGGAAATTATGATATACATTGGTAGTGTCGATAATTGAGAAAAATCATGGGTCGTAAGCATTATGACATTAAAATCAGGGAACGCAGTATTGGAATATTTACAAAAATGTAATGAAAACATCATTCCTCAGAAAATTTGAGAAAAAGGACAAAAGAAGGTAAGTTTGAGGGATGGTAATGATATAGATATCCCGGTAAGGGTTCGTGAACCGATTAAAACAATTTAGGAAGTCTTGTACACTACAGGTGCAACAGTTGTTTGAGGAGTTGGCAGTTGTCTTGAAGTGACTTCTGTACCACCAGATGGCCGGGTGGCAGTGGCTTTGATCAATTCGAGAACAACCGATGTATTCGGATTGAGATGGGACCAAATGGAAGGACAGGTGATTTGAAGTCCCCAAACATAGTGAATTGAGCTGTAGGCTAGTTGGCTGAAATAAAACATATAGTTATAAATTGTTCCTGTTTATTATTAGTTTGGCACAGTTCTAATAACTGCGCTTCACCGGAAAACCATGGAAAAATGTCTATTTTTTTAGTTTCTCTCAATTTCGCACATAATTTTCTTAGGTTTGAGAGTGCCGTGCTAATCCTCAAACTGTGTCTGTAGTCTGTAGTACCTCTGTCTAATTGGTTGCTCCCGCTCATGAAAAACTACACATGCTCACCTGATTTCATCGAAGATTTTCAAAAACGCGGTGTTCGATCTGATTTTACTCCAAGCTTGGAGTACTTGTAGCCTCCCCCCATTGACAGTGGCGTTATGTCCTTCATCCAATAGAGCCAAGCAACGGAAGGCACAATAGTCATATTTGTTGAATCCCATGTCCCTTAGTCTGATTACAATATTTTTCCAAGTAGACACAAGGTTCTGGTTACCAAGAAGTGCAATAAAGCCGACGGAGACTCTGTAAACAATTGATTTCACGGATTGATAAGTAAAAACTCACTCTTCTCCGTTTCCGACTTTGTATTGTGGATTAAGGGTGCCTAAAATCATTGCATTCGTGAAATCGATAATGTGAATTGTCAACCAAGACGTTTGCATTAATTTCGTTTGGACATTCACCTGAAATTAATAATAATTTTTCAAAAAAGTTCCGACTAGAGTTTTCGAAAAAGACTTCGCGCGCTGAAACGCAAGTGCTGCAGGGAGTTGTGGGCGGAGCTTCAACTGCAAGCGGCGCGATAAAATTCGTGCTGATTTTTCAACGAGCAACATTACATTTCAAGATGAAACTGTATTTTATCGATGTTTATCAACGTTTTCGTTTTCACAGTGCAAAAAATCAGTCTCAAGAAGTTTTTTCAAAGTTTCGAAACAAAAAATTGAACGTTTTCAGTACTGAACTTGCGGGCCCTTATTGCCGACCGGGTCGCGGGTCGGGATAATATAGTTTTGCCCCGGCCCATTGCAATTCTGATAGTTAGATAACAAGTTTTCTCACCTCGAGCTTTTTGAAAGTTTCATCTCGTTTTGCCCATTTCACAATCTCTCGCAGATTTTCATCAGCAACTTGAATTGCAAACGCGTGAGCGTCATTTTTAACAATTCTAGAAAGAATCCGTGGTATGAAGGAATGATCTGGCATTGTTGTGTACATGGAGCTGCTTAAAAACTGGTTTTTTGTACATTCGGTTGGTGTAGAGCAGAGTGGGAGGATCGGGGACGGGGATGGAGTGCTGACTGAAAATTAAGAGATTTGAAAATCCTGGTCTATATTTTGGTACTTACTGGATGGGGAGGCTGGTGCCAGAAATGGAGTGTTAGTCGTGACTGGCATGTTTTCCGGACGCGGATAAAATGCTGGGGGAAACATTGAATACGAGTTCACTGTTGTTTTGGTTGGTGTAGAGGAGAGTGGGAGGATTGAGGATGTACTGTTGACTGAAAATTAATAGATTTCAAAACCCGTGAATAAACACAGCACGCATCTTACAACCGCACTCTACCGAAACCGAAAAAAATGTGTGGGAAATTAAGAGACTCATAGAAAAATAGACATTTTTCGAGGGTATTTCCGTGAAGCGCAGTAGTAAGAACTGTGTCGTGCTAATATATGTTTTGGTACTTACTGGATGGTGAGGGTGGCACCAGAAATGGAGTGTTAGTCCTGACTGGCATTTTTTCCGGCAGCGGATGAAATACTGGGGGAAACATCGAATACGAATTCACTGTTGTTTTGGTTGGTGTAGAGCAGAGTGGGAAAATCGGGGATGGGGATGAACTGCTGGCTGAAAATGAAGAGATTGGAAAATCTTGGTATATGTATTGGTCCTTACTGGATGGTGAGGATGGTACCAGAAACGGAGTGTTAGTTGTGACTGGCATACTTTCCGGCAACGGATAAAATGCTGGTGGAAACATTGAATACGAGTTCACTGTTGTTTTGGTTGGTGTAGAGCAAAGTGGGAGGATTGAGGATGTACTGCTGGCTAAAAATGAAAAGATTTGAAAACCCGAATTCTAGCACAGCACGTTTCTTACAACGGCACTCTACCGAAACCGAAAAAAATGTGTGCGAAATTAAGAGACTCAAAGAAAAGTAGACATTTTTCAAGAGTATTTCCGTGGAGCGCAGTTGGAAGGACTGTGTTGTGCTAGTAAATGTTTTGGTACTTACTAGATGGGGAGACTGGTACGAGAAATGGTTTTTTACTGGTGATTGGCATAATTCCCGGCAGTGGATAGAATGCTGGGGGAGGGAATGAATATGAGCCGAGACTTTGAAGATGTGCCACATATTCCGCTTGTACTTTTGTATGATCATAATATGAAGTTTGTACATTTTGACCAGTTGCACTGAAAAATTTTTTTTCGTTGTGATGAATATACCCAGGGTCATATGAAGATAGTCCATATAAATGCAAGTTATTTTCCCAAGAAACTGAAAGTCTAGTAAAGCGCGTTTGCACACGACTTGGCAGGCTGAGTCGCCGCTCACCCATTTCGCGTGCTTATTACGTATGGGGAGTTTAATTGTTTCGATAATGCTCACTTTTCATTGATTTTTCTGGCTTTTTTCGGTTAAACCACGCACAAAATATCCATTTCAGCAAAAAAGAAAAAAAAATTCAACAGACAGAAAAGTTTTGTTTTGAATTTCGCGCGTGTTTCACACAAAATTCTGTTGGAGCGCAAATGCTTCACCTAGACTTCCTATGACTCTGTGATATAACCTTACACTGTAGAAGCTCGATTTCCAGCTGACGTGAGATGTGGTTCTGGCGGTGACTTCTTAGATGTAGCAATTCTCTCTCTTCGATCTTCAGTGTAGTATCGGTTTAATAAGTTCCTTCCACCTCTTTTCCGATCATCACGTACTACTGAACAACAACTTGTATTTATCAAAATGTAAACTCCATACTTGTCAGCAAAATATAAGCCCGGCCCGATGGACAAATGCAATTTTTTGATAACCTAGACTGGCGACTTTGACGCTAAGCCACGCCCGAAAGAACTAGTATGTCGGAATTTTTCTGTTGGATTCAGAAGTCAGAGGAGATTTTGAATCCGGTGGTATGTAAATCTTCAGAGATTCGGTTTTAAAAAAGCACGAAAATTAACGTCAAAAATTGGTATCTTTTGAGATTTTCTGGAAATTGGCTTCGAACTTTGAGACTAGGCCACGCCCAAAATTTGCGTTTTCGGGAATTTTTTACTGGATCAAAAATCTTAAGGATATTGTTTATCAGATGGTACCAAAATTATCACATTTCTGATGAAAAGTGGAAAAATGTCAAAAAAGTTATTTTGGAAATCCTAAAGGTTGAAATCCTTGTTTTAGTGTGTATCGTAAATGTATTCATATAAGAAATTTGGAGATCTTGCTCCTTCATCGGACCATAGGGTTGATGTTAATACTCAAAAAAGTTATTTGTTTTGAAACCGGGCGATCCCGGGAAGCGCCTTGACAAGTATGCTTATTTATTTTTTCTGCATTACCATCCATCTTCATCCCCATCGTTAGACACTTTTGAAATCGGCAACTTGGACATCGTTTTCGGCAGAATTTATCTACGTGGCAGTTGGATTCGACAGCACATCGGAAAGGCTGGAATATTGAAAAAAACTATTAAAAAAACAAAACATAGGCGAGAGAAAAAGTAAAAAACCGGGATTTTTTATCAAAAACTTTTGAACATTTTTGAACATTCAGAGTAAAACTGCTTAAATTATCCTATATACACACTTTTCGATTGCATTTCAAATATTCAGTTGAATTTTTGACTTTTTTCGAAATAATTTTGTAAAAGACTCAAATCGTTTTTAAATAAACTGCATTTTTTTGTGTCCTAACTCACCTTTTTAAATTGCACAGTGCGTTTGAAGAATCCCTGTAAAAACAATACAAATTTCAACAATTGAAATAATTAAATCAGTAACAAAACTGAGAAACTCAGAAAAGAAGAGGCATTTCTCAGCGACATTTCGTTAGAGCGAGGATTACGTGCCGTTCATTTTCTTCACTACAAATGACCTTACCACAGTAGTGGTAAGCGTAAGGTCGCGGAAACGCGCTCCGTCGCACAACCAATGGGGCGATGACAAAAAAGACTGCGAGCGAAATTCAAAGTTTACGTTTATTTCGCATCTTTCAATATAAACTCACGCAACGCAACGTGAAAAAATTCAAATATATCCGTCGCAGGTCAAACGCCTCGCATCACTGTGTTATTCGTTTTCAATTTTTCACCAAAAAGTGACAAATAATTCGAAAAAATTTGAATTTTGGCGCCAAAATTCGGGCTTTAACAACCAAAGAAACTTGAAATACTCCAAAAAACTAACCTTGCAACTTTCACATGTCAAAATGCCATAGTGATATCCGGACACTCGATCACCGCAGACTGGGCATATCTCCCCTTCATAATTTGGTTTTTTCGACGCCATTCCATGAACCTCAGTCAATTGACGAAGAGGCCTAAAAATGGGTGGATAAGTCGAATATTATGTGCGCAGGGTCATAGAAAGTCCATGAACTTATATTTTTCTTTTGCTACTTTTGAGTCCGTAGTTTCCGAATCAGAAAAAAATCTGGTAAATCCTTCTGTGAGTAGGAAAAACCATAGGAAAAATTTGACGTGCCATAACTCCGCTCACAGAAGCAATCATTAGATCTTTTTTTCAGATTTGGAATCTACGGGCTCAATAGTACCAGGGCGCCGAATTGTTGAGTCGTTAGAAAAAGTTGGTGAACTAGAAAAATTAAGGAAAGTGACAGAACAAGCCAACGGAGATCTTATCTCTTTAAGAAGGAGAGTTGAGCTACATAAAGAGGAATCAGAGAAATAGAGATGTCTTGTCTGGGGGAACACATGTGGTTATGAGTCTTCTATTTTTAGATCATAGAAACCAATGTCACGTGACCATTGTGTGTAGATATTGCTTGCAGCCAGACTTGACACCACAGCATTTGGAAAAAGGGGGGGGGGAGGCTAGACTGTCCTTGTTACACAAAGTTCCTCATTCTAATTTGACCTTGAACATTGATCAGACTAGACACAATTCATTATGAAATATGATCTCACCGCGCAGATGTTTGACTGATCGAAATGTAAAAAAGATGATAAATAGAACTCTGGAAACAACTTCTCAAAACTTATACTAAAAAGACTCGAAAACGACTTTCAAACGTAATTTCAATTTAGGTGTAGGTACTTTCGACTACGGGAAGTCCATAATTGCAGTCAAAACCAACTACATGTTTCTGCGAGCCAAGGTATGAGCTCTCAGTCTTTTCATATGGTCAAGTAGTATAAGAAAAGATGGTCCGCCTATCATCATCTTAAACCGCATTCAATAAACTTCTTCAAATATTGTTCATTAGAAATTGTATCTTACAAAGAGAGTCAACTATAATTATTTTCGAACAAATAAAACTTTCAAAAAACGCGTTTTGAAAAGAAAGATTTTAAAGAGAAGGGCAGAGCAAGAATGGTAATAAGTTAATTTCAATGTCGGGTTGTTTTAGAGATACTGCCCCTTCTGTCCCTGTTGAGCAGTGTGTTGTTCACTGAAGGAAACGGTGGCATTGGAGCAAGACAGAATTCGGTTTCAAACCACTTCTATGCGATGTGACTGGTTGGTGGCGCTGAAAAACGACATAGCTTGTTTGATGACTGATGTGGATTAGGAATAAACAAACCTTATTTTTTGTGTAGCTGAATTCACATGGGTCACACATCGGTTTCTCATTGTCTCTATTTTCAGACTGACAGTTAACGCATCTGTCGAAAATAACTTTAGAAAGAGCAGTCAAATCCGCGACAGTAGTCGAGACAGTCGGAGCCGTCTGAGCACGCAATGAAGCACGGTGGTGCTGCAAAGCGAAACAGCGTGAGAATTCTATTGATTCTTCAATTAATGCCAGACTTTTTTTTACTCACCGATTGCTGAATAGTCTTCCCATCACCTGATACAGATTCAGCTGACGACGAATACGAATTCGAAACATGCATTCCTTCAGATCAGAATTGTTTCACGTGTTGTATATTTCTAGCAAATTCTCTTTTATCTTCTCGCGATTTTTACAGTTCCTATGCGTTTTCTTTTTGAACGTATTTCATAACGTCCCTGAGCAATGATGCAAGAGTGAGTAATCTAGATTTCAGCGCCTTCGAAATCTTTCCTACAGGCTTTTCAATTTTACGTTTCGTATCTGACACAGTTCGCACAGAAGATGAGACAACTGCTGGGACAGTTTCGACAGGGTCGATTTCTCCGGAACCGATGGCGTTTGGGAAGAATGAGGGGAGTTCAGTTTCAGAAGGGAACTTGCTTTGAGATTTCCTCAATGAGAAGAGTTCTGGAGAGTTAACGTTCAAGGAAGTTTGTTCAGCAAACAAGGAAACTTCAGAAGTTTTTTGATTCTCTCTCTGTTCGCTAAACTTATTTTCCAACTCAACTATGCGTTGGTTTAGGAAGTTAAACACCTGAAAACATGTAATTTTGAGTGTTGTTACAATAATTTCTCTATTACTCATTTTTAAGATATCCGACTGAACCTTCTCGAAGTCAGAACGACACCGCTCGGAAACTATTTGTTCGATTTCACAATTAGAAAAATGAGTGGAATCACTGAAATTACATAATGGAGGTGTGGTAAGAAAAAAAGATTGAGGAGGTATGACGGAAAGGGCCTACAACCGCCTTACTCATCCAATTGAGGTACAAACGAATTAAATTATAAGCAGGCTTGGTGAAAACATTTATCTTTTTTTAAAGATTTCTATGAGTTTTATGATACCGTGACAATAGCACATACTGTTTGGGGGGTCACTGCAAGTAGATGGTTGTGGAAAACAGGGAGTGGTAAGATATTAACAATGCTCCCTCGAGGCTAAAAATGAGAATCTACTACTAGAAGTTTCCAATAATTTACTAATTCATTTTGAATGTTATATCTTACTAAACAACATTTTTGATGCTAAGAAAAAAGTGTTGACTACAAAATATGAACGGGATAAGACAAGATATTTTTGAAAATTTATCTGAAGTGAATCAACGATTTGAATAAAAAATAAGATAAAAGGAAAAATGGTAATGTTGAGAAGGAAAACATGATAAAAAGGAAATGAAATGATTGAAGATTGTGCTGATTAAGAACCATCCAGTTTCGTTTAAGGTTGATTAACGCACAAAAACATCACTACCGCGTTTTGAGCAACAGTGATTACAAAAAAAATTTAGTGAGTGATGAACAGGAAAAACACACAGAATTAGTTCGCAGTTCCATTTGCAGTACAGTTTCAGTTAATAAGGTCAACAGAAGATCCGATCGGCAAAATTTCCATCACAATAATCCAAGGATTCCCTTCCTCTTCATCTTGGAGTTCCTCCTCAAAGTTTGGGTTTTCATATCCGTATACAACCAGTTCCGAATGAGCAGTTAGATGTCGGCTAGCGCAGTGACACCTGCAAAAACGGCTAATAGACGTCAAAAAATTGTGAAAATAGCAAACTCACTGTCTTGAAGAAAGCAATTTTCTGGTTGCTTCAACTCTCGCTTGGAATGCATCCATTGCAAACTCAGCGCTATCTAATGAAACCATGCTAAGCTTGGTCCCGACATCTTTGAAATTTTCAATCCAGTTTTCCGCAATAACAACCACGTCTTGCAATGGAATATCGTTGTTCTCCAGGTGAATAATTCTATTTGGCAATGCTATGATCGTTTGAGCCCATGAACCAAAAAGTGCATATGGCATGTGGATGACCAAATGTTCAGCTTGAGTCAGTACTTGATTGTTAAGAACCGAATCCCATTTACTTTGGAGTTTTACAGAGAGATTGTGAAATGGAAGGCTAGAATTGTGAACAATCGGTAGAATACTGTTGATAGCGGACTTGGAATTCTCCAAACATGTTAGCTCTTTCACTTTGAATACGAGACCTCGTGGAAGTCTCGAAATTCCATAATCAATTCCAATATGGAGATGTTCAACCTGGTGAATGCGATTCTGTCCAAAAAGTTTTTGAATCTGCCGACGAAGCATATTTCGCATCTGTCCATCTCGATGAATGTGAACATAACGTGGCTCTTCTCCAGCAGCGGAGCAATGAACTATTCTACGCTCCAAATGGGTGCCATATTCCACAACACCGTTATTGTCTGCCAAAACATCGTCAATTATTCTTTGCCGGAATTCGATTCTTCTGTCTTCAAAATGTCTTCCTTCTATTAATTCCTTTCCCAATTCTTCCTCATTATCCATATTCATATCAAGTGGGACACCTTGGCGAGGTTGACTAATGGTGTCATACGTAAAAGAAGTTTTATCGATTGTAACACTCCACGGGGTCAGCTTCAGATACTTGATTCGACCGGTCACGCGATCATCGAGGTATTGAAGATCATCGGCGCGATATGCAAGATGTTTTCTATAAATCGTTGGTGTGAATGATTAAAATGGTGTCATATCTAAATTTCTGTGACAGCTAAGTTTCCCAATTATAAGTTTCAAATAATGTCTTTGACTAGCAGTTTCGAAAGGTGTTTTTTTTTAGAAAACTCTTTTTTCCCTGTTTTTATGCTAATTAAGGTGAAATGAAGGGAGATCACGTAGGTAAAATGATACCTGGCTAAGCAAGCACGCTAGAGACAATATATCAAAATTCAAACTGATAGAAAAGTTTAAATCACAATGCATGCAGTTTCTCATATTGCATAAAACCTCTTTTACAGTTCAGGCCATAAAGAATGCGACACTTGCCGTTATTAGTTAAAAATAACCAACAAGAATAAGCCATCAAAGTACCAAAGTGTAATAAGTGTAACACATCTGCAGTGCGGTGTGCTTTTTAGCTCGGCCTATAAGTTTTCGCAATCTATTACTCTGTGAAGTTTAAAAAACATTTCCAGGGTGCTTCTTATTGTCTTCTGCATTATCGAACGCTTTCTTTTATGTTTTTTACCCACGTCGTAGACGCACCAGAAATATTTGTGTCCTCCTCCTCCACAACCCGCGAGCGCACCCATAAACCTGTGTGTCCCGATGTCCTCTTCCACTAGCCGTAGCGACGCAGGCGTACGAAACGTTTTTTGCGAATGACTATTAAAAATCGAAAATTCTATGCGCGCTGCAGGTGCGCCCGCCTGCTGGAATTTGTCTAGCCACACTTCGTAACACGATAATGGTTTATAAGGACTTCAAAACAAAATCGAACGCCCATTCAGCTTGTGACTTGTAAGTAGCTTTTTGGAACTCTGACATTGAAAATAAGGAATTTAGCAGGCACATTATTTTTATATGCATAGACTAAAAACAGGGTGTCAGTTGACAGATTGAAGACGCGAAAAACTTCAAAAGTCAGTTAAATCCTGTACTTTTTATCAACTCTATTCAAATGTAAACTGGTATCATTCTTACCTTGTAATGAACTACCTTGTAATAATCTTAAATTCTATCGTTTCATTCACTTGCCACATCTCGAGCAGCGTTTTTCAGGCTAGTAGAAAGCAAAGATTTGTCCTGTACTATTTTTTCAAGGGATTTTTCATACTGTTTCTGAAAAACACTTGCAAAGCCTTCCGAGACAAAGGGAAGGCAAAGCCTGTCTGAAATTCATCATACACCTGTTCATAATCCCCTCATTTACAGATAGCAAAACCCATCCATCCGCGATTCACCTGGAAGGCTCCAAGAACAAAACATTGGAAACACTTTTTTGTAAACCGCGTCTTGAGCATAACCGGTCAACAATAGTTGAGCCACATCAATTCTCACCTCCCCTTATGAATAACAAATCACTATTCTTGTGGAGAAACAATAATACCAAATGAAGGGATGTCGGTCTGTGTACTCTTTGTTATTCACCGTCAAAGAATGTTCCAACTTTTACTCAACTTTCACCATCTGCCGCCACAGGAAATCTTGGCTTACGCAACAATGAGACCCAGCCCTCTGCGCATAACTGCTAGCAAACCAGTTTTTGTCAATCTGCCCTCCCCGTCAGATCCATTTTGATCCTCTGTCTGTCCCTAAGTTTTATTACCTCATCTTACAACAATTGGCCAAGATACACTCCGCTACTTTTTCTCACCTTACTGGGAAGTTATCGGGAATTTTGTATTGTGTTTTATTCTTGTCAAAAGATTATGAATAAAGGGGCGAGAGGCTGAGAATGAGTCCCTCGCGAGACCATTCAAAGGGTGGGTTGAAAGTAGCTCTAATAGCAGGTGATACTAGACATAATTAGGGTACAGACACCGAAAGGGGGAAAAATAAAAGGTTTGGGCGGTGAGGGCATTCCAAATGGGAATGATGTGAGAAAAAGTCAGCAATTCGGTTCGAAGAGATTTCACGTAGTTGGGTTAAGAGAATTGGGTTTAATGAAGGTTAAAAGAGATTTCACGCTATCATGGAAATAACTATGAGTTATTTACTGAATTATAATGCAATGGGATTAAAACTCAACTATTCTGTTAAAAACTGAGAAAGAATGACGGAACTATAATAGTGGATTCACAGCTGAATTTTAATTTCGGAAAAGAAAAAGTTGAAGGAAAAAGCGGAACCTTATTAATTCAAGAAGTTACATGATCAATAAATCCTTGCTCCATCATTTGCCCTTCGTTCCATTGCCAGACACAAAAATCGAAACGGTCTTCAGAGATACTGATGGATGCAATTATTCTATCGGTATTCCTCACGACATATGTTGAAATAGTCAAATCATGCTCTACCAGTGTTTCTTCGGCTCCGAAGTATTTTCTGTAAAAATAAACTCAATTAATTTTTCTTTTCAGTTAGTGATTCTCACCTCACAGTTCTATAGAAACGAGGTGGATCTCGCGATGTTGAAAAGTGTTTGAATCCCAGTGCGTTTGATACAGTTTCCGGACGAAACAACAGCGCCGTATCCAACTGAATTCGCAAAAACTTCAAATCGTTTGATGAGTATCCCTTTTTCCAGGAATCAACAAAAGCGATAACATGTCGAACCTTGCATCTGGCTTCAAGTAACACAGCGTCTTGACCTTTAAATCGTTGCAGAATGTCTGGTGCCAAAGAACCCGTATTAATAAAGTACAGCCTTTTTGATGTCATATACTTTTGATGGTTTTTAACAAGAAACAGTGTCATCTGGTTCGATATAATCAGGTTTTCTTGTTCTTTCATGTTTGCAACATGACCATTCAATTCATCAGGATCAACCATCCAGTGCAAAATGAGAACATTGGACGTAATAGGCAACACTGCAGGGAGAAATATCATTTCATAAGAAGTGAGAGTACTTCCAAACTGGAGGTGCTTGCCGAATAGTTTTCCGAGATGTTCGTGTACGAAAAGCGATGTTGCATTCACACCATTCTCATCAAATAGAATTGTCAATGCTTCAGAGTCAGTTGGCAGACTGAAATTGAAATTGGTATATAATTTACAATAGGATATATACAAAAGACTCACTTGTATATCATACTGAATCCAGAGCTGACCGTCGAATGCAAAATTTCACGATTTGACCGGTTTGAAGGTCTTATTTCCAAAACTTTCGGTGAGTCATCTTGACTTCTCACAGCAAGGACCGAAGTGTGAGTACGTCTATTTTTGTAGGAAATGGCCTTTACGTGTTTCCATGGTACACGCTGAACTACAGTAAGCACTCTCAAATTCGTTAGAGACATGAGGAACACAACGTCAAGATCCATTTGATGAATAATCACTTTCTGGGCAAGGAACGGAAACTTGAGGAATTCCATACTGATGTTAGGTAACTGGAAAATGAAGTTTGAATGGATTTTATCAGGTAAGAAATGCCAAATTGTGAAAAAGTGACGTAATTGAAAGAAAAACGTTTGTATATCTCAACCAACAAAGACATTTTTGAGGAATTCTGGACAAAAAGTAAAAGAAATCTGTGGAATGATTATTTTCCTTCTTTCATAGGTAAAAACAACCACTTATTAGCATGGCACAAAATTCTACATTTTTGTTTTCCAATAGATTTTAAGGAGTGTTTTCTTGGTGCTCAGATACTTCAAAGTGATGAAAATCCTAAAATAGAATCAGAAAGATGAAATCTTGTGTGAAATGACTGACATAGATGGAAATAATGTTGGTGTCGTGAATTTTTAAAGTTCGCTTTAATATATGCAAAAACAGAAAACAAATGTCAAATTTGAGTAAATAACAACTTCCAACTGAAAACAAACGCCCTCTTCATATTAAAGGAAAAAAAAACTTGTGATCATAACAGAGACATACTCAAAATGAATCAGAAGCAGATAGATGACCCCGGGGATTATAACCTTGCGATTCGTGTCTAGACAGAGGTCAAGTGACGAGAAACTTTTGATTACAAAGCAAACTTTTCGTACTAAAAAATAATGATAACAGGACCTTTATATTCGAAACATATCACTTTTTGAAACATGTAGCAGATATTTATGGGAAAATGTTGAAAGTAATAGGGATAAATTCTCCTTTCTCTCCTTCCATCAGCGAAAACAACCACTAATTAGCATGGCTCAAAATTTTGAAATGTTATGTATTTGAGGAGAACTAAGTTGATGTTTATTCCGTGATCACATGTTTTTGGGGGAGATTAAATGCATGACGCATGGAAAATGATACTAAACAAAAATTTGATAGCAAATTATGGATTGAAATTGATTTAGTTGAAAAAAGCGCGTAGAAAATAACATGGAATGATAGAATCGTAAGAATTCAAAGTCTGTTGCGAAATTCTTGTAAATACAAATCAAGATTCAAATTTGAATAACAATTTTGAAATGACAACAACGCCCTCATTTTAGAGGAGAGTAAATATGATCAGAAGCAAAGGATACTCGTAAACAACTACATTTTGAAAGCGTTGAAAATATCACCTCGAATGACGTGCTTGGTAAAGATGAAGAGAACAAAATAAGATTTGAATACAAATTGTAGGAAACCGTAGCCGCTCGTATCAATTTTTGGTGTATTTTTCCCATCGTCTAAAGACTGGGAAAAAATAGAAACAAGCAAACAAGCCTGGTTTCATGAAAGAGTAACCGTCTAGACAACGGAGGAAAAATCAAGTGGTTTGAGAAACGAGAACCTACGCAGCATCAAAATTATTCATTTCTAGAAATTTAGAATGTTGTAGAATGTCCAGGAAACCAGGTTCATCTTTATTTGTAGTTATATCTGAAACACCTGAAATTTAAAAATGTGTTTATTGATGTGTTTGAACACGCAAAACAGTTTTTAAAATCATTCATTTATAGAAAGAAACTATAATGAAATAAAAATTAGAAATAATATCTTTTTTAAATAATTAAAACCAATAAATCTCTTGACGGTCTTGTCGCGCTCTCACTTTGTCCCACGTTGCCCTTCACTTCTCCTGTTCCTTGCCACCGAGAGTTGACCATGGTGCGAGGAGAGACGCAGACAGTTACAGCGTCTCGCTTCTCTGCACCCTCCTACTCTCTATCTTCTTATCTTTAACGGGGTGTATCTCGGTGGGGTAATGAGATATCAAAAAACTGTCAACTGATAAAATATAGACAATTTTAAGGGCTACGTTTTTGTAGTTGACAACATTTTGTTAGCTCCGCCCACTTTTGAGATATGCGCTTTTGAAACCGGCAGTAATTTTTTAACTCACCTCATACAACTCCCGCTTGCCAACTGTGTTGATGTAGTCCTTTGGGATAATCTCTTGTTCGTTCAACTGAAAAAAAAGCATGTTCGAAATGTTTAAAATCCTAAACTATAAAATTTACCGAGCACAAAATCTCTCCCAAAGTAATAGGTTTCAGTAGTGACGGATTTTCAGAGAGACTATCAAAAACTGGTCGATTTGCTCGTATTACTTCAGCGAGGTTCAAGTTGTATGCAGTAACTTTGTCGAATGCTTGTTTCAGCCGTGGCTTCCAGCTAGAAATAAAAAAATAATTAACTAATAAAAACCTTCAAGTAATTAACTTGGAAAATGTTGATGGCTAAACATATCCACTAAATAACGTCTGTTCACGGTTCTCCCTTTCTCATCTTCATAATAATTGTGACGGTCCATCCAGACAACGAAAAAACCGTGGATGTGTTTCCCAAGTTTATGAAATGTCCACAGCTCGTTTTTAGTTATTGTGCCAGCCTTGAAGCCGTTGGGAGGGAAGATTTTGCGACTGAAAATTAATATTTTAATGAAAAAAAAATTCATATTTTTCATTTCGCATTTCTTTTCCGAACAGTATCGACAAAAATGGGGTGTTTTCTCAAAAATTTTGTTCTGAAAAATGCAAATTTCAAATTTTTCAGCGTTTGCACCTTCAGCGCGTTTTCAGTAGTTTTGGCGTCAAATCTAATTTTTTTAAAGACAGTTTGCTTGAATTTTTTCGAATTTTTCGAAAAAAACTAGTATTCACATCGAAAAAACTCAAAAAAGCAATTTTTCAGCACGAAAAGCGGAATTTCCAGTAAACCGTTGCCTAGAATCCCCAATCATAGGGAAAACTAGTCCCCGATGATTTTGAGACTGAAAGAATGTATAAAAATTTGAATTTTTTATGTTTTTAGCTTAAAAATAAATCCAAAAATCAGTTTTTCAATTTAAAAAACCCTCAATTTTCGACAATTTTTAATCCGAAAAATTGAAAAAAAAAACTTTCTAAGACTGAAAAAGTTTTTCTTCTAACTAAGACTGAAAAAGATTCTAAGACTGAAAAAATGTGAAAATCTGCTTTTTTCAATACAAAAAAAGTAATCTCCACTTACTATGTGAGATTCAAGTATTCCATCTGAGATTCTTTAAACCGTTCCGCCAAATAGGTTTTCTTGCTTTCAATAGACTCGGCAGACAATGAAAAATAACCACATCGGAGCGTTGGAGGGGCGAAGCAGGAGGGAATATCCGATGATCGAGTGATACGTAGCGAAATTGACGATTTGGACAGTTAAAACTCTCTAACAAAGTAGGAAGAGTCAAGGATAATGTCGTCCATTGTTCGTCTCTGGAAAAAATAAAGTATTAACTGCAGTACTGACCATAAAGAAACCGTTTTTGTTGAAAATTGTCAACTTTATTGTCTCACAACATTGATTGTATATGGAGTGTATAGATCACAAATAGAGCTTTATTTGTGTTGTTGACAACTTTTTGTTAGCTATGCCCACTTTTGAAATATGCGCCATAAAGGTGAGCGCATGTTTCTCCCTGCCGATTTCAAAGGAGCATATCTCAAAAGTGGGCGGGGCTAACAGAAAGTTGTCAACTACAAAAATGTTGCCCTTAAAATTTCCTACATTTTGTCAATCTTCACTTTTTTGATATCTCTTCACCCCACTGAGATACGTGGCTTCAAAGATAAGGAGGTAGAGAATAGGAGGGTGCAGAGAAGTGAGACGCTCTAACTGTCTGTGTCTCTCCTCAAATGTTTGAAGGATTGTAACTCGGTGGGGTGAAGAGATATCAAAAAAGAGACAACTAATGAAATGTAGCAAATTTTAAGGGCTATATTTTTGTAGTTGACAGCTTTTTTGTACGGGAAAATCCTGAGAAGTTATCAATCGTCAAAGTAATTTTTTGCTAATTTTGCAAAAAAACGCACTCTTTCTGGCCAGTAAACTGTATAACTTACCCTCATTAGCCTTGGTTGTAGTTCTTGATAGATCTTGTAAATTGGCGATAGTTGATTGTCCGAAAAAGTCCCGTGGTTCCGAAACAAATCTTCATCAGAAGAAATCTTAAAGCAAAACTCTTTCGGTGTCTCGTAAAATCCCTTCGGCTTCTTCTTCGTTCTATACTTTTTCGGAGAGTACCACCAATTGCTTTGAAATTTCAATCGTTTCTGCTTGCAAAAATACTTTTTGACTGTTTGTCCAAAATGCAACATCTTCACCGTGTTCTCGTATTCCACAGCCGTCGCCAATCGTAGAATCTGGTTGATTTCTGGATATGCTTCTTGGATTCTTCCAGATAACTGTCGATGGTCTCCGCCAGTGATTTCTCAGGAACATTCTTGATATCAGTGTTCTCATCTTCCAAATGAAACTGTGAAATCTTGTTATTCCAAATTTGTCGGGTCACACGAGTCCGTTTTGAATGGAACTGTTGGATCTGTTTTGAATTGAAAGCTCTCATCCGATAGCTATGTATGATATCTCCTATTCTAGTAATTCTATATCATACCTTTGTCTATTTGACCATGAGTCCCCGCCCCTTTTACTGTTGTATGCCTGTGTCTCATGTGTCTAACCCAGAAGCCTGACCTTTCGGACAGGTCGTCACTTGCATTCTAAGAGGGAGAAAGGGTCACCTCTCTCCTCTCCAATTCAACCCCGCCGTATATTTCGCCCATATTCTTTATTATTCTTTCCTATCAATGAATAGAAACATATTCCAATTATTTATTATCGTCTCAGCAAGTAGTCGAAGGAAGAGGGAATAATTTATAAGCTAACTGGTCGTGGTAGGCCATAAACTTCCTCAATGAAACGCTTCATTCTCAGCCGGTAGCGAGTGAATTCCAGATTGTTTTTTGGCGGAAGCTTTCGACGGGGATGGTGTTGAGGAAAAACTTCACGTGGGATAACCTTTCTCGGAGAGAATTTTCCAGTTAGAAGATCTTCGTCGTCTTTATAGTCTTCCAGTTCTCGCCGTTTTTGTTCTTTCGCTGCTAGTTGTTCGGGTGTATCTTCTAGTAGCTGGATATCATCATCATCCTCCATCAGATCTTCCTCATTTTGTTCCTCTTGAAGACGTCGTTCCCGGCTACTGTCCCGGAACATTCTCCTCTGATACTTCCGTATCATTTCCTCTAAATTCTGGTATTCGACTTCCATACTGGATTCACTTCCCGTTGTTCCACTCCTTCCAATGCTATCCCGTTTATCCAGATGTGCATTGGTTCTCATCGGACCAGCATCCCTTTGTGTGGCCGGAATAACTGCCACCGGGATTTTGCAATATCTCTTACATCGAGAAACTTCTGCAGGCGGATTTCCAGGAGGATAGCGGCTCCTAGCTGTTTTTCGCTTCGGCATGACTTTTGTCGGTGCTTCTGAAATTTGACTTTATAAGCTTGTCACAATTATTTTGTTGGAAAGCTACAACAAATAAAATATAAGGCGATCCCTGAAGAGTCTGGCGCGCCTTATTTGAAAATGTCAAAAACAGATGCGATTTTCAGACCGATTTCTGGGCTAAAAGCTGAGCTTTTCAAATAATTGTTGCTCATTTTTTCATTATTTTATCAAAAATAGGACAAATACAGTGCTCCACATAATGATACGCCACCCTTCAAATTATTTTTAGCGAAAGAACATGTTTAATTATGACAACACAATTGAATACAGTGATTACCGGCATGATTTGTAAAAAGAATAGGCCTGTTTCCAGTCTAATGAGGAGGTACAGTAACACTCACTCAACGTGAGCATCTGTGTTGTTAGTTTTTAGCAAATTTAAGGAGGTCATCACGATAAATCTTTGTTATATCCGATGCGTTTAACATTGCTCTGAGTCTCCCAACATGACTTTCCAATAAAAATCGATAAACAGTGTCTGCAGACACTGGAAAGTTCATTTCGACACTCATTTTAGGAGCATGAGGAACTGAAATTTGGCGCAAATTGTATGGTTCTGCGTTTGTATCGGTCAGAAAACGTGGATGTCCTTCCAAAAAACTCTTCGCACCACAATCTACTGGAATCACAACCTATGGACAGAATGTACCACCCGAACAGCTTGTTCCTTTCGAAATTTGACTGATTAACGATATCTGTGCAGTTTGAGTGTCCATCTGGCATTTTTTCTTATCGGCCAGCAATTTTCTTGGACCCATCGGTGTGAAAACCAATTAAGTAGCGGAAAAAACGGTTTTAATGAGATTAATGCTAAGAAAAATAAAGAAATAATGCTAATAATGAAAAGTGGCGTATCATTTTGTGGAATGGAAAAAACGAAAAAATTGAAAAATCGGATTTTTCTCAGTTTGTTATATCGGGTTTATTTTTGTTATGTAACTAATAAATGTTACTTATAGAACGTTTTTAATACGGTTATGGACGATATTTCATCATTTCTCATTTTTGAGATTTTCGAAATTTTGAAGGGTGGCGTATCATTATGTGGAGCACTGTACACTGTTTTAGGACAATTTCCGCTTATTTTAGCTTCAAAAATCGTTTTTTTATATCAAAAATCGGACAAAGAAGGTGAAAAATCTTATTTTTAGATTTTTAGATGGTTTTTTGTGCTTTTCTCCAGTTTAGAGTATTCAGTTTTTGAGAAAAATGCACAATCGTGGTCAGGTAGACCATCTTACCGAGCTAATTCGTAGTTAGCTCAATAATGCAGAAAAAATTGGCACAGAATACTGAAATTCACCCTTTAGATCCCAAATTTGAGATTTTGGCTAAATAACCCGAGAATAGGTTTTTTTTTTTCTCAATCATTTTTAGTGCATCTCCATCGAAAAACAAAGTTTTTAAAAAAAAGCAATTTTCTAGTTTTTCAAATGTTTGTGAAAATACTTACCTCACGAAGATCAAAATCCGTTGAATGCTAGGATATTGGTGCTTCGATGAATATGTGTATGTCCTGGATGCTGCCACACTTGGAACTGCTCTTCCCATACCGCCATCGCATCCAGGTAGTTCTCGACACGTCGCCGGGCCAAAGGCGCGAGAACCTCGCCTAATTAAACTTAGAATTAGTGTTTTTCAGTTGATTTTCACTTAAATTGTTATCGTAATCGAAAAATTCGAAACTAACGCGGCATTTTTCTTCTAACATATTTCAACAAAAAATCGATAATTAGAAGTAGAAATTTCTTGTTCTCCAAAAGCAATTTCTCCAGAATTTTGATTTTAAAATTTAAAAATTTAAATTAATAACACTCACCATATTAGAATTCAAAAAAAATCAATATAAATTGGGAGACGAGACATTCAGTAGTCTATCTAAAAGTGTAAAGGGTAAAGTGTTCGTATATCCGACGGATTCCCCCAGTTTGCTTGTTTGATCAATGGAGCGCGTTTGCTGTGTTATGCGTCACTTGTCCCTCCTCCTTGTTGGCCGTGGCGCATCTTCGACGCGATATAGATTTTGTGTGGAAGAGAATACACAGAGATCCTACGTTATGTTTCATAACATGAAAGAATGTTGATGAAATTTTGGGATGCACCAGTCCGTAATTGTAGAATTACCAGCTGAAACTCTGAAATTTAACACTGAAAAGTCTTTCACCTCCCCACCATAAAATCATCAAAACTGCCAAATATTGATTTCATTTTCTGTCTCTCATAACTTTTTTCTCAAAGAGCACCAACCAATGTGCCAGGTCGTGTCTCTCTTCATGTCTCATTCATCTGTTTTTGCAATGATCAGTCGTATACACATGCACACCTGTTTGTATGTGTGGAGGACGAAGAAAGGCTTTCTGATGCAAATTTTTCATATACATTCATATATATAAGAGATTAGAGACAACGAGAAACGGGAACAAGCAGGAGGCTCCACAGGTGTTGTGCAAGTCGGTGTCACCCGTAGAAAAAGACAAAAACTCATTGTGAGTCATCACTGTACCACATAACATTTGAAATAAACATTATCTCATTAAAAACGAAAAATTTATTAGACGATTCTTCGGCGCATGTTTGCTTCGACTGTACGGCCACCGCAAGGTTAAACCATTTTCATCGATATTCTATAAACATTCATCATTCTCAGCCTGAAAAATAGTTCCATTGCAACGATTTTTTCCTCCGCTGCTTCTCGCCTTTTTCATTATTAAAAATACATTTCGGTGGAAGAACACAACTTCCATTAGCCCCTATGTTATATTTTTTTGACTAATTCATGGAGGCTTCTGATGTGTTACACAGGCACATTATCATTTTCATCTTATTTTGTCTCAAAAATCAAAGAAATTTCTGCAAAAAATGTTGTCAAAACTGCATAAGCTTCGCGCGTCTAGTTTATAGAATTGATCCGATGAACGTCATCACTGTCCATCGCTTTTCCGATCCGCCGGCAGGAATCGAACCTGCATTTCTCGGACCTCCGTCCTAGGCTGCTATCCACTTGGACGTCACGCCGCTTGGGAGGGGAAGGGGAGAATGCGCTCATTACCTAATGAGGTCTCTCCTTTTCGCAGGGATGGGAGGTGGGGGAAGAGTGTGAAGCAAAAAATAATGTTTTGATGGTCCCTACAGTGGCAAGGACAATATGCTTCCAGTATTTTGCACTATTAAAATAATATTTTTTCTGGCAAATTTTTGCTTCGACTGTATGGACACCGCAAGATTGAAACGTTTTCTTTAATGTTGTCTAGAAATTCACCTTAAAATTAGTTTTGTGGACTGCTATTGTTCAACACGCAACTCTCATGAATATGATCAGTTGATTACTTCAATAAACTTCTGAATTCGTTGTGTTCATTACTGAAATAACACGCAAAGGACTCATTTTCTATCAATGACTGTTCTGCACTTCAGCCACTTTCTGGTTGAATTTGTTTTGATCGATTTCGGAGGTAGAATAGGATAGCAACTAGACAGTGAAAACCGTTTCATCATCA
Source organism: Caenorhabditis latens (assembly GCA_002259235.3). Lineage (NCBI taxonomy): Eukaryota > Metazoa > Nematoda > Chromadorea > Rhabditida > Rhabditidae > Caenorhabditis > Caenorhabditis latens. Next base: position 21,416,252 of record CM056097.1, on the reverse strand, counting down.
TTGAAGATACATGTCAGTCGAAGGGCACAATACTCATTAGCACCTATACTAATTTTGGATGAACAATGCTCACATCAGTAGACACATTGCACTCAGTTTGTACTGTTGTCTTCAGTATTGTTTGTGATAAGATAAGAGTTGTAAGCTGTTTTTGAGTTCAAAGACAAATTGCATGTTCTAGATGATAACAAGTTTGAAATGATAACTCAACTGTGCCTTTGCCGGTAGATAGAAGTAGTTAGTTGAGATATGAAAAAGTTGTATAGGCAGTGAAGAGTAGCTCAAAGGAAATACAGAAAAACTATGGAAAAAAGCTGCTACCATTTCAACAAGCATTTAGTTTTTGAACGCTTGTAAAACGACCACCCCCCTATTGAGTCGGCGGGTTCCTAAATCGACATGGCTCAACCAGCTGTCCGCATTAACATCAGTCTGTTGTCCGGATTAACATCAGTCTGTGCCAGTAGGCATCAAGCTTCGTGTTGACCAATTAGTGTTAGGAAAAACGTAACACGTTGGATGCTTTGTTTGAGAAAATGCTAAAGGTTCAAAAAAACACATTTTAAAAAACAATATTCATTTAAAGCGTATTTATTGAAACTTAAATCGATGACCGTATGAAAAGTTACTTGAAGAAAAAGCGAAGAAGTCAATTATAAAGCAGCAAAATTTGTTGGGAGAGAGGTTTCGTCGAGTTTCATGAATGTCCTGTCAAATGGGCATCGAATGTACCCATCAACGGTGAGCTCCTTGATGCAAGCCAGGCAAGCTGTGTGTCCGCAAGCTGGAATTAATTTGTTGTGGTTGTTTGATTTCATTTTCAACAAAGATGTCTCGATTTAAAAAAAATGTAAGAAGAACTTACGCAAGACCTTCGGCGATTTCTCATCAGTAGCAACATCCTTGTACTCCATATAGCATTTCTCGCAGACATTTTTGGCAACAATCGGATCAACCTCTGTCACATCGGTGTTTTCCATTTTCTGCTTGAGGTCATTGATTCTTCTGATGTACACCTCCGAAATGGTCTCTTCGTTCTGGAATGCGGTTTCTTCATCAGCAATATCCATTTCACGACCTTTTTTGATGATTTCCATAAGACCTTCTTGTTCTTTCTCTTCTAGTTTCATCTTTTGATTTTCTTTTCTCATTTCTCTGATTGCGGCTTCAACATCTCGTATGGTGATCTGCAGTTCTTCTTCGTGGTGGTCAGCATCCCTTTCATGTCGAATTGTTTCTCTCCTCAATCGTCGTTCTTCTTTTGCAAGGTATTCTCCCATCTTACGACGTTGATCTTCAAGTTGCTTCAACTCTCTTTTCAGACTCTCAACGTCGTCAACTGCTTTTGTTGGTTGGGGAGGTTGCTGAACCTTTCTCTTCTTTGGCACTGGCTGGGACGTCGAATTGGATCCTTGCCGTTTTACAGCAACCGTTCCAGTCTTGCGGACCATTCTGGCAAAAATTACTTGTTGGTTGATTCTGTAAAATAGTTGGATAAAAATAATTTAATGCAAAACAGTAAAACTGTCAGGAATATTTATATCGAAGAAACAAGAGTCAGAACAATAACTAGCTGGCGAAAAAAGAATCGATAGATGGGTTAGAGAGGGTAATAAGAATTGGAGTCGCAATGACCCTGTCTCTTCTACGTTATGGTCTCCATAGATACAAATCCCCTTGGAGCAGATGCGCAGGCTGCATTTCATTGCAAGACCACTGAGTTATGGTCTCCATGGGTACAACCGCCCCGTTTGGACAGATGTGTGCGCAACATATTGCTGCGTTTCGTTGCGAGACCCAAACGTTCTATTGATTTCGGAACCATAAGCAGACGGTCATTCTTGCCTACCGATGCAAAGCCAATACAGTTGATCACGTTTCTATTTCTATGAACGCGTTGTTTTTCAATACACCTTGTCTTGCAACTCTCCTTTCCTATTTCGTACTCTTCATTTTTCTCTATTTTTTACAACAAAAATAAATGTAACGTTTCAGGAAAACAAAAGTTCTATTATGTCTACTGCGAGAACCGACTCAACAATTGCTGCTTTGAAAGCAAAGATCGAAAAAACCAAAAAAGCGATTGAACTGAGAAAATCTTCCTTGGAGCCACTACAAAAGGAGCACGATGATGCCAAACTTCGAGTTACCAAAGCGATTGAAGATCAAAAAAAGATTTTGAAACACCATGCGGCTCGAGTGAGAGGAATGGAAAGTCATAAGAAGAAGTACCAGAAACAACTTCAAGAAAAGCGACAAAATGTAACCGTTTCTCAGAATGAAGAGTTTCACGCTCGGCTTGAGGCGAAAAGGAAGGAAACTAGGGAACGACGAGAGACATATTTGAAGTTGAAAGCAGAAACTCAAGCTGAAACAGTGCAAGCAAACAAAGACGCTTTGAAATGCGGAATCTGCCTTGAAAGCTACGACGACGATGACAAGCTTCCAAAAGTTCTTGGTGAGTGTGGTCACGGTCACGAAACAGTGGTCGAAATAAATACATGCCTTTGAATGGAATTTTTTTTAGGATGCGGTCATACCATCTGCTTGGTGTGCTTGGACGGTTTGGAGAAGTCCAATGCCCATCTTCTATCCTGCCCCTTCTGTCGTGAGGAAATTTCGTCCAGAAAATTTCCAACCAATCTTTTTATTATGACCAAGTGATTTTATGTTGAAAACGTTCTTATAATTTTTGTTTTATTTTTATTTTTTCAAATCTGTTTGAAAATAAATGTTTTTTTTTACATGGAGGTGGTCTTATCCGCAGAGTATCACACATGTTAGTTCACAAAAACGAGGGTCCAATCTGTGCGCTGAACGTTGGTCACAGTGGTAGGACGTGCTCTTTCAATTAGTCTTATGGCGAGCCTGGGGTGCAATAGTGGTAATTACCAGCTTAGGTCGGGCCACCTGTTGCTGGGGAGCTTATTTTGTGAGGGGCCATTAAAGTGTTTCGCTCAGAGAGCAGTCACAACTCGGGTATGGTCAAGCAAGGTACAGTTATTTCTCTACAGTACTGAGTTTAGTACTGAATCATTTTAGTACTGAATCAAGACTGAAAGTCTATGAATCATATCCGATTGGAGCGGGGAAAAGAAAGTGGGAGATTTACAAAGTACAATCGAGCACAATCTGGGATGTTGTCTATTTAGTGAGGAGGGGAGTGTAGGTCTTCTGGTTTACAATCTCACTCCATCTACTGACCCAATCGCACTAGAATCTTGTCTCCTATTAGCACCCGTAACAGATCGATAGCCTCATAGAAGCGAATGATGATGTTTCAAGGAATCGATAATTTCATATTTGTGCTGTTCCAAGATGTCCAACGGAGATGATCAAGTTCTCAGATGGCCGTCACACACATCTTTGGTATCAAAAGCGAGTCAACTGACAACAGCTATTTTGCGATCCCTTCCTGGACAGATACTATTCCGTTTGCATCTTCATCGTAGTTCTAATCCTGATCCCAAAATATCCAATAGATATGATCGAGTTATCAGACGGCCGTCACAATACCGAAAGCTAGTACACTGACAAATTGCATCTGAAAACCAATTTTCAGTCAGGTTCATAATTACACTGACTCATCTAATCATTAGAGTTTTTATTAAATGCTTCAATGGAAGTTATTCTAGTCCATTTTTTCTTCTTTTGCTTATTAATTTGTCTCTCAGCATAATGTCATTGAATCATCTCATCTTTGAGATGTTATGAACACAGGACATATCAGAATCCTAGATGACATCGGTTTCTGCAGGCACAACTCGTAAAACGTTTACTGTTGGTAACCTCAAAAGAGGTTCTGATCGCTCGCTATCTAGAGTCGCTCGATATTTATTGATTCCTATGTGACCTCTTCTGATCTACACATACACTCTTCTTTCTGTCCTAGTCGCACTACTCTTCTGTCTCCTAATAGCACCCATAACTGGTCAGCAGTCTCCATCAAGCTAATATACAACTGTCTCCTCCTCAAACATTCTCTTACACGTATTTATTTAAGACTCAAAATGAAAGAGAATACAAATTTTTTTTTGAAAAATCACAAATTATCAAATCATTGATCAGAGAGCAGCAAAGTTTGTTGGGAGATCTTCTGGAGATTTGTCGATCTTTGTGAACCAACGATCTGCGGGGCATCGAACGTGTCCGTCGGTGAAAAGTTTCTTGACACACCCCAAACAAGCAGTATGTCCGCAAGCTGAAAATAAGGAAATGTCTTGAGTTCAAAACGATATGAAACAAACTCACGCAACATTTTCGGAACTCTCTCATTGTTCCTGCTAAATTCCAATTGACACATCTCGCAAGTTTTCCATGAAGCAATCGCTCTGGCTGCTGTCATGTTCGAATCCTTAATAAGTTCCTTGAGATTATTGATCCTCTTCAGATAAGATTGTGCCAATTTTTCTTCTTTGACAAATACATTTTCATCTGCCATATCTGCTTCTTGACCTTTCTCCAATGCCTTAGCGAGAACCTCTTTCTCTTGGGCTTTCCAAACTAACTCTCTGTCAGTTTTAGTTTGAATGTCCTGGAATTCTATGCCATGACATCTGATCTCATCTTCAAGTTGGACATTCTCTCGCTTCAATCTTCTCGTTTCTTCAGCAATAAACTTTGCAGCTTCACGGGATTCTTTTTCTGCCTTCCATAGTTCTTGTCTCAAAATTCTGATTTCGTCCTGCTTGTTGAGTTCTTGAGGTTGCTCAGTCTTTCTCTTCTTCGCCACTGGCTGAGAGGTCGTATTTTCTTTTTGAGAACTTTTGTTCTCTGTCAGAGCTCGTTTTGTTGTGACTCTTCTGTTGTTTCGGACCATATTGCTACGAATTGATTAATAGTTGAGTCTGAAAAAGTAAGTTGGAAAACCATCTGATTTCAAGAATATGTTAGGTTTATCTGAATGAAAGAAGAACTATAAGAATGAAAACTAGCTGGAAAGAAGAAAATCAATAAATAGAGAATGAGTGAACAATAAGAAATGGTGCGCAGTGACCCTGCCTCTTCTACATTGAGTTATGGTCTTCACAACAACAGTTCTCCCAATGGACAGATGTGTGCGTTGCGTTTTGCTGCGTTTCGTTGCGAGACCACTGATTTATGGTCCTTATCGATTTGGCTTCCCTGATGGGAAGAATCTGTGCGCTACTCTAGCCTTTCTGCGTTTCGTTGCGAGACCCAAACGTTCTATTGATTTTGGAACTCTCAGCAGACGATCATTATTTTCTTTCTGAACACTTGTTCTCTTGAATACACGTTTTTTTTGGGACCATCGCTTATTCTGATTTCATTTTCTCTCTTTCTCGTTTGTTAATTTCATAAAAATTCATGCTGCGTCCAAAGTAGTTTTTGCACGCAAAATTTGCGTCTAAAGTAACCCTTTTGCGTGACTTTTTGCGTGAACTGTCACGGAATCGTGGTGAAACCCTACGCAAATTTTGCGTGCAAAAACTACTTTGGACGCAGCATCAATAACATACAAATGTTCAGAATGTCCACTCGCCGCCAAGAATCCACCATTGCTTCATTGAAAGAGAAAATCGAAAAAACTAGAAATGAAACTCAACAGAAATTTTTGACCCTGACGCCTTTGGAAGCCGAACGCGACACGCTGAGACTCATAAAGCAGGAAGCTATCGAACTCGAAGAGGAGCACATCAAAACACACGCCACTCGATTGAAAGAAATCGACCGAGATATGATGCAATTTCGACTGGATTTTCACCGTCGGAAGCGGAGTGGTGGAGCAACTTCGGAAACTGATGAGTTTTATGACCTTCTCGAAGCAAAAAGAGAGGAAACCAGACAACTTCGTGAGAACTTCCTGAAATTGAAAGCTGAAGTGCTTTCTGGAGACACGCAAGAAAAAGGAGGCGCTGCATTCTGTGAAATCTGTACTGACGAGTTCAATGAGAAAGATGAGAAACTGCCAAAAATTCTCGGTGAGTGTCGCCACGGTCACAAAATACTGGTCAAAAATATATAGGTTTCTTCTAATGAAAAGTTTTCAGGTTGTGGACATACCGTGTGTGCAAAGTGTCTGAAGAATCTGCATACATACGACGATCGTAAGGCGAAATGTCCATTTTGTCGCAAAGAGTGGCCAATGAAGAGTTGTCCAACTAACCTGTTCGTTTTGAACAAATAATGTATTCCTTTCTTAATCTCTTCATGTTTTTTTTTGATGAGAAATAAATTTTCTTTTCTTTTCTTGAAGGTTATGTAATCCGCACAGTATTACACAAAATTACCTGCCAGACTAACAAGCTTCCCATCTGGGTCTCTTTCTATTTAATGAGAGAAGGCAAGAGTAGGTTTTCTAGTTTACAATCTCACTTTATCTACTGACCTAGTCGCACTAGACTCTCGTCTCCTAATAGCACCCCTAACAGGTCGACTGCCTCAAAGAAGCAGATGATGATGTTTCAAGGAATCGATAATTTCATATTTGTGCTGTTCCAATATGTCCAACGGAGATGATCAAGTTCTCAGATGGCCGTCACACACATCTTTGGTATCAAAAGCGAGTCAGCTGACAATAGCTATTTTGCGATCCCTTCCTGGACAGATACTATTCCCTTTGCATCTTCATCGTAGTTCTAATCCTGATTTGATAAATTATGCATGCCTAGTAGAATTGAAGCATCCGTTTCATTTTTTTGTGTGCAACAGTAAAAGTTGTTCTGCTTTATGGTTTCTTCAGTCACTTGTACTTTCTGTACTCAAGTCATCTAACTGCTCAGACATACAATACATTTGGGAACCCCCAACATACAACCCCAGATGACATGGATTACATGTAATAAAGCGCAACTCGCACAACTTTAGTCACACAAACGACGCTCCGGTTTAGTTGTTTATTAGGAAGATTTGTATGGGTCCTTTCCTGATCTACACATACAATTTTCTTTCTGTTCTAGTCGCACAATGCTTTTGTCTCCTAATAGCACCCATAACTGGTCAAGAGTCTCCATCAAGCTAATATACAACTGTCTCCTCCTCAAACATTCTCTTACACGTATTTATTTAAAACTCAAAATGAAAGAGTATACAATTTATAATATTTTTTGAAAAATCACAACTTATCAAATCATTGATCAGAGAGCAGCAAAGTTTGTTGGGAGATCTTCTGGAGATTTGTCGATTTTTGTGAACCAACGATCTGAGGGGCATCGAACGTGTCCGTTGGTAAAAAGTTTCTTGATACACCCCAAACAAGCAGTATGTCCGCATGCTGAAAATAAGGAAATGTCTTGAGTTCAGAACGATATGAAACAAACTCACGCAACATTTTCGGAACTCTCTCATTGTTCCGGTTAAATTCCAATTGACACATCTCGCAAGTTTTCCATGAAGCAATCGCTCTGGCTGCTGTCATGTTCGAATCCTTAATAAGTTCCTTGAGATTATTGATCCTCTTCAGATAAGATTGTGCCAATTTTTCTTCTTTGACAAATACATCTTCATCTGCCATATCTGCTTCTTGACCTTTCTCCAGTGCCTTACCGAGAACCTCTTTCTCTTGGGCTTTCCAAACTAACTCTCTGTCAGTTTTAGTTTGAATGTCCTGGAATTCTATGCCATGACATCTGATCTCATCTTCAAGTTGGACATTCTCTCGCTTCAATCTTCTCGTTTCTTCAGCAATAAACTTCGCAGCTTCACGGGATTCCTTTTCTGCCTTCCATAGTTCTTGTCTCAAAATTCTGATTTCGTCCTGCTTGTTGAGTTCTTGAGGTTGCTCAGTCTTTCTCTTCTTTGCCACTGGCTGAGAGGTCGCATTTTCCTTTTGAGAACTTTTGTTCTCTGTCAGAGCTCGTTTTGTTGTGACTCTTCCGCTGTTTCGGACCATATTGCTACGAATCGATTGCTAGTTAAGTCTGTAAGAAAGTAAGATAGAAAACAATCTAATGCCAAAAATATGTTAGGTTAATCAAAACGGAAGAAGAACTATCACAACGAAAACTAGCTGGGAAGAAGAAAATCAATAAATAGAGAGTGAGAGAACAATCAGAAATGGTGCGCAGTGACCCTGCCTCTTCTAAATTGAGTTATGGTCTTCACAACAACAGTTCTCCCAATGGACAGATGTGTGCGTTGCGTTTTGCTGCGTTTCGTTGCGAGACCACTGATTTATGGTCTTCATCGATTTGGCTTCCCTGATGGGAAGAATCTGCGCGCTACTCTAGCCTTTCTGCGTTTCGTTGCGAGACCCAAACGTTCTATTGATTTTGGAACTCTCAGCAGACGATCATTATTCCCTTTCTAAACACTTGTTCTCTTGAATACACGTTTTTTGGGACCATCGCTCATTCTGATTTCATTTTCTCTCTCTTTTTTCTCTTTCTCGTTTGTTTGTTGCATTAAAGTTCAATAACATACAAATATTCAGAATGTCCACTCGCCGCCAAGAATCCACCATTGCTTCATTAAAAGAGAAAATCGAAAAAACAAGAAATGAAACTCAACAGAAATTTTTGACCCTGACGCCTTTGGAGGCCGAACGCGACACGCTGAGACTCATAAAGCAGGAAGCTATCGAACTCGAAGAGGAGCACATCAAAACACACGCCACTCGATTGGAAGAAATCGACCGAGATATGATGCAGTTTCGACTGGATTTTCACCGTCGGAAGCGGAGTGGTGCAGCAACTTCGGAAACTGATGAGTTTTATGACCTTCTTGAAGCGAAAAGAGAGGAAACCAGACAACTTCGTGACAACTTCCTGAAATTGAAAGCTGAAGTGCTTTCTGGAAACATGCGAGAAAAAGGAGACGCTGCATCCTGTGAAATTTGCACTGAAGACTTCAATGAGGAGGATGAGAACCTGCCGAAAATTCTCGGTGAGTGTCGTCACGGTCACGAAAAACTGGTCAAAAATATATAGGTTTCTTCTAATGAAATGTTTTCAGGTTGTGGACATACCGTGTGTGCAAAGTGTCTGAAGAATCTGCATACATACGACGATCGTAAGGCGAAATGTCCATTTTGTCGCAAGGAGTGGCCAATGAAGAGTTGTCCAACTAACCTGTTCGTTTTAAACAAATAATGCATTTTTTCTCAATCTCTTCATTTTTTAATTCTGATGAGAAATAAATGTTCTTTTTCTTTACTTTGAGGTTATGTAATCTGCAGAGTATCAAACAAAATCATCTGTACACACCAGCGGGACTCCGATCTGGGTCACTTTCTATTTAGCAAAAAAGCGGGTGTAGGCCTTTTGGTTTACAATCTCACTCCATCTACTGACCTTGTCGCACTAAATTCTCGTCTCCTAATAGCATCCCTAACAGGTCGACTGACTCTAGGAAACAAAAAAGTTTTGTTTCCACGAATAGATAGCTCCGTATTTGTACGACTCACAAATATCGTTGAGTTTTCAGATAGCATTTACATCATTCCCAAAACTAAAAGCAATCACACCAAACAAAGCCAACATTTGCTCCGCGTGCGGGTTCTATCCGTTGGAGGCAAGTCACTTACTAGTACCGCGCTTTATTCTCCGAGTTCTACACACTGTCTAACGGTCTATTATGGGCCCAAAATTGCCTCTCACCGTTTGAAAATGCGTCAGTCCGCGGCTTGCCGCACTACACGTTTTTTTTTCTTCAGAGGATTCAGATTTCTACAATAAAAACATGGTTTTTGACTGCTTTCCCAACTTTCATCGTCTGTGTTTGCTTAGTGTGAAATGTGGCTACATTTTAAATACAAAGCCTCACTGGTGACTGAATTTGAAGAGAGTTTTTGCCTTTTAAATGTTTTGTGCACATTTTTTGAACATAAATTAGCGGAAATGTATTTCGTGTCTTTAAAACAGCGTTGTTTTGTTTGAGTCAGTTGTATCTAGCTTCAGAGCTACCCAGTAATACAGTTTTGGGTCATTATTTTGTTTTTTCAGACATTTTCTAGTTGATACAATACTATAAGTGGCTTTCTATGTATATTCTTCTCCTTTCTGAATGTGAGACATAATTTTTGGCGAGAATGTGTTTTAGTATTTGCGCCTTTCTCGTGCGCGGTGTCTTGAAACGCGTCAGCAACGTTGAATGCGTATTTTTGGACGGGCAGGGCGCGCATACAACGATGCTCCGCGCGCGGGCTGCGTACAACGGTGCGCCGAAACGACGGGACGCGCGCGCGACCTCATTCGGCCATTCTCTTCACATCCTTCATTTTTTTTCTCTCATTTATCTCCTCTATTCATTGGTCCCTATTATTAGCCCGCATTCTCTTTTCGTTGTGAAAGCGATTACTACATTGTAGTCCACGCAAACGATGCGCCGAAATGACGAGCGCGCACAGTTTAGCAACAATGCGTGTGTGCCCCTCCCCCTCCGACCTCTCTCTACTCCTTCCGTCTTTTCTCCGTCATTATTTTTCTTGCTCTGGGTTTTTATCGCCGTTTTTAGGTTTTTTGTTCAGATTTTTTTATACGGTGTGCCCTACCGATGCGCGTATGAAACGAGTAGCTCATTTTTTAGTAGCATGCGTATGTGCTCCTAGCCTATCCTCTTTCACCACTTCTCACTTTTCGTTTTCTCTGCCTCCCCGAGAACAATCAATAATACACGCATCGTCTTCTCTTTGAACTCGTATTTTCCGTTTTTAACCTATGCACTGTCAATACCGTAACACTCAATTCGTTCTTTTCCAGGAAGAATGAACGGTCCGAATCGTACACCATCTAGATCTCCGTCATCTTCTCCCAGAGAATCTCGCCCGAACGGCTCGGATACTGATGAAATGGAGATCGGAGGTTAGTAACACTTCAGAGAAGACTAGAGAAAGCAATTAGTGATTTTCTTCTAATCTGTTTACAAAATAATTCCAATATTTCAGCCGCTGACACCTCCAATCAACATGATACCACGCCAGAGCTCAGACGTACAGAACACATGGTGACGCCGGAACCAACGATCGAATCTCATCCTGCGAATCAAGTGACACCGTCCACTCGCCGCCCGTTTTCAATGTCAGGATACCACTCAGATAGTAATGATGGTGCTGGTCCATCCGGACTTCCGTCGATCTACCAAAGACGCTTCACGCGCAGAGGTAAGTGTGGTAATACCCAGTGTCAATTCAAGAGCCTGCTAGAGTGTGATCATTGACATTTCTCACATCACTGGCGATTATATGACAATGAATTGATACTCAGAATCACATTAGTTTATCTTTTCAGATAGATTCCGCGTATTCCGAAGACATCAGACGTCATCTTCATCGGAATCCGCTTCGACAGCTTCTCCTGAAAAGTCGGTCAAGAGCTCCGCCTCGACTACACAAATTCCTTGCGATTTCGAGATGGAAATCGATGATTTGGAGTCAATGAGCGTGTCAACACCTCGGCCTCCAGTATTGCGGACTGGTTCAAAGAGAACGAGCGACGTCGGAGAACTGGCCCATCCAAAAGCCAAGCATTCGAGACAAGATCTCTCGTCCACGTCGATTCCCACTCAACAAGTTGTATTGAGAAATGATTTGCCGGAGACCAGTGGACAGTCTGGACAAGCAGCATTCACCAGTGGACAGGTTCCAATTAATACTAGTGGTAAGTTGTTTCCAGCCAATTTTTTATCAAATTTTTAGCGGGATCCCTGGCTATTTCCACTTTGTAATCCGACTGTGGCTAGCTCATGGTACTGTTTCAAAGTGTTGTATCACTTTGGTAACCGAAAAAACTTGACGGAAACATGGTTTCCTATTGTAAATTTGATCAACATAGTCATTTACTTAATTCAGAAGTCGGAGGATCTTCAACCACTCGCTCCGAAAACATGAACACTCGTCGTCGTGCTATTGCTCGTCGCCGTGGAACTACACAGGAAAATGTGAATTTGATGGAGACTGACAACAAGGGCGACGACATTCCTGATGAACAGTCATCCGATCCACATTGTCGTCGTGATGGACATGAAGACGAGTCGTCGAGAAAGTAGCAAGTAATTCCCGATACTTTCTCGGTTTAGTTCTCATTCGATTCTGTCGTCACACCAGACAATATTCATGTTCTTTGTTTTCTTTGTTACCTTTTCATACAATGTTACTGTTTTTTAAGCCAAAAGGCTATATGCCAGTCCCGTTCTGCCTTCCAGGCTTCTTCGTTTCTTTGTACACAGGACAAGGTTCCTCAATTCTTGTTGTTGTTTTTGCTACATTTGATGTCCCCTGTAGATTCAATTGTTAGCCCAGTTTGGGACAAAGTCCCTCACTCTCGGAGATTTGTTTCCATAGTTTTTATCCAATTTATTCTGCCCCCTTTATCACTTTGTTTCGGGCATTAGGACAAAGTTCCTCACTGTTGTTGTTATTTTTTGCTGAAATTGTTGTTGCTGATAGATTCAATTGTTAGCACAGTTGGAGGCAAGGACCCCAACTATCAGAGATGTTTTCCCATAGTTTTTGGCCCTCTTCATTTTGCTCCCTTTTTTTGTTTTGTTTCGGGCCTCTTCCCACGCATCAACTCATTTTTATTGAATAATAAAAACATTGGGAAGAAGACACAGTGCAAAATACTACAGTTTCAGCATGCCTTGCCAAAAAGAGTTCGCACAGGAGTTTAATGCTAAACCTCAAGACGCAGTTTCCAGAAAGACCGATGAGCGTATATTAATAATAATAATATAACCTGGCAATGTGAAAGCAATATAAGACCGTGCAACGATGGGGAAACAAAACACGAGAATTGATGCCTGGAGAATGGTACAGTAGTGGAAACATACGTCTCAGATTGAATGAATTATTGGTTCCTGCGTGCATTTTTATTATGCCGCTTTTGAGAATGAGAGTTCCTCTGATTGTTAATATCAGCTGTAAGAACAGACCTTTTTCACTGAAATAAAGGGTTTTGCTAATCTATAATGGTAACCAAGTGTTCAATATGTCGACAACCTCTGACTCTGAAATAGTGAAACATCGTTCTACTCTCTAATCTCTAATGCATCAAAAACCACTTTTTCCAGAATAGTCTTCATTTTTTCTTGTTTATTTCTCCTGCCATTTCGCAATAGATGCAAATGTTTTGTTTCCACCTCATAATACATTGAACAATATGTGTGTCACTATTGGTTGAAAAAACGTCTCCGCCTATCGACCTCGAGTGGACATATGTTTCATTCATTCCTTTTCTTGTTGTATGCATCTGTTCCCTTTTGTAACTTGTTTCACTCAATTTCCTCTTATTTATATATACCTATCCCTAAAACTGAGTTGTTCAGAAATGTCTAACTTCAATATCGATTCCTTACATGGGTACCTCTACTGCTTATTTGAACAGAAGAAATCGGCCAAAACTGCTTATCGAATGCTTCTCAATGTTACCAAGACCGAAGTAATGAGCTACCGTGAAATTGAGAAACTGTTTCACCAAATGAGATCTGGGGATTTCGACATGAAGATAAAACAAGCTGCTGGGACTGAAGGAGAGTCACTCTTCCCAATAATGCCACTACACGTCCTGAAGCAAATCGTTGATGATTTGGATATCGAATCACGGTAACTTTTTTCCTTAGGTTTATGTAGTGAGCTCAATAACGTGAAAATTCATCATTAGCTTCTTCATACCTGCTTCCCTATTTTTTTAAATTGAAAGTTAAATGACTTTGAAGTTACTTGCGTTGAAAGATTTAGAACCACACGATGAGGCCAGGGGTACCCATGCGATCGCGCTCTTTTGACAACAGTACATTTTTGCGTAACAGGGAATATTCGAATTTATGAAACCAATACAGTATGCACATACAGAAGCGGTCATAGGTACACCTCCATACTTTCAGGTGTATCTCAGCTGAAACAAGTCCGTTTTGCATTAATTTCTTTTGAAAGTTTTTCGGAAATATCCAGTAAAACAGAACTAAGTTTTTTCTTCAAAGTAATCAGCTGATTTTTTTGAATTCTATAATTTTTTAGTCAAAAAATTTGAGCAACGTTCAAAAAAACAAAATACGATGCTAGAAAGCTTCTGTGAATCTTGATCATTGCGCTACAGCTTCAGAAGTCCAAAGTGGTATGCCTGGCTCAATCGTCATAACTCATAGGAAAATAGTCCAAATTGATTGGAAAACGCGGGAAGAGACGCGTATTATATTTCTCAGCAATTATACATTTGAAAATCATGATTTTGAGAAAAATAAGCTTTTGTGAACAATTGAAATTATTGCAGGCTCTGTCTTGGGAACACATGCCAACCGCTTGCATTTGCTGTCAATGACTCACACTTTCATATCAGGAATCTCGTTATCCAATATGATAGAAAACACATTGGATTTTATGCTGATGAGAAGTTTCATGTGGTCTTTGAAGATGTGCATGGTGGATGTCTTGTCAGGAAGAATGGAGATATGAAGGTTGTCAAAGAAAACACACACGACTACTACGGCGAGCTCTTTCTCAAATCTATTCTCCGCATTCGGAAACTCAAAGTTGATGTTTTCGCAATTTGTGGAGATGATGAACCAAACAATACGGAGACCACTCTCAGCGGTTACACCGCCAACAGAATTGCTCAAGCCGCTTTGAAATCAAGAGAAGAGAAGTTGAAAGTAAAGCATTTCCACGTCGAATATCTCTATCACAATGTACTTGCCTGCCTACCGTACTTTGATGTGAAGTCTTTGGAGAAGGTTTCAATTGAATCAGGCGGAGAACCTGTCACGTGCTCTCAGGAAGTTTTTGAAACGGAAATCTTCAAAAATCTCAAGAACTTCACGTGTGATGTCTTCGCTGAGAATGAGATCATCCTCAAACATTCCTCTCAATTGGACTCATTCAAGCTCGATCTCTCTGGCTCGATCACTACTGAACAATTTTTCAATTTCATCATGGTAATAGAAATTTATATATTCACTTAATATGACTTGATTACAGAAATTGCTGGAAAATGCAAAGCTCCGGAAAGCTCAACTCCGAGTACAATTTCCCTGGAATGATTCGGAGGCAATTAAAACAGAACTACAGAAGTACAAACAATCGGATGACTCTGAGTGGTCCGAGTTCCTCTATCCAAACTGCGAAGGCAAACTTCTGATTCATATTTCGGAAGTGCTTGTCGTAAACATCCGTGGACCATGTTATACTGAAGAAGACGAGGATGATGAAATAAATCAGGAGGAATTCAATATTGGCCACAATGACGGCGACGTAGCAAATGATGAAGACAATGAGAACGGTATCAATGATGTTATCGACTTCTTCGCCAATTTCGGAAACTTCTTTGATGAATAATTTTTCTGAAATACTCGAAAATGTTGGAATTTTATTTTTATTTCTAATGTTTTGTATTTTTTGATATGTTATAATTTATTATGCTTCTTGTGATACCACGTGCCTTGTGTAGTGGACGTTGTCTTGTAGTTTTGAGACTATCTCTCTCATTGTATCCCATTCTTTCTTTCCCTCCTTTTGCATTTTTACATGTTGTGAATTCAAATTCAAACAAAAAGTATTTTAAAAGATTATGATCATTTATAGATACTAGCTCATAAAACAACTGCCAAACGAGAGTTAGGTAATTGGTTGTCTCAAAATATGCATGAAAGTACATACGTAGCTTTTTCTTTGCGATTATTGAAACAAAACACTGTACGCGCATTCTAAACTCTTCCTCATCTCCTCATCATCGCAAAAAAAAGAGTTAGGTAGATGAGCCCATTTTCTCCTCCCACTCCCAAGCGGCGTGACGTCCTAAGGGAAAGCAGCCAGGACGGAGGCTAGACGCGCGAAGCTTTTGCAGTTATTGACAGCATTTTTGCTGAAATTTCTTCAAATTTCGAGCCAAAATAAGATTAAAAATGGTAGTGTTTCTCAGACCAACACGATTATGAGTATTAGAGAAAACAGTTACCATTAAAGTACCAAAGTAGTCTGGTGAATCTACAGTATGACTGGTGGGCGTTTTACGAAGACTAAAGTAACATTATGTGTTGCACAAATAACCTAATAACTGTGTAAAATTTGAGCTTCGCTCGAGTACGTTGTTTCTGGCTTCAGAGTTTACCAGTAACGGGATTCGGGGGCGTTATTTCGTGTTGTCAAACGTTTTCTAGTTCATAGAAGACTATTTGTGCCTCTTTTAATGTATATCATTTTCATCATGAAACATGATTTTTGGAGAATGTGCTCTAGTACTTGCGCCTTTCTTGTGCGCGGTACCGAGAAACGCGTCAGAAACGTTGAATGCGTATTAGTGGACGGGTTAGGCGCGCATACAACGATGCTCCGCTCGCGGGCTGTGTACAACGATGCGCCGAGAGACGGACGCTCACGCTACCTTATTCGGCCATTCTCTTCCCATCATTCATTCTTTCTCTCTTGTTGTTTTCCTTCATTCATAAATCCCCATAACTGTCCGGCATTTTTTCTTTGTTTCGAACGCGTGCGCTATATTAAAGTTTACGCAGACGTTTAGCAACAGTGCGTGTGTTCCCCTCCTCCTCCGACCACTATTGCCGCCTCTCGTCATTTTTTCCGTCATTCTTTCACATGCTCAAGGGTTCTCTGCCAATTTTTTTTCAAACGGGAGTCCAAACAAACCACAGATAAAACCAGTAGCATACTGTTCAGTGGTAATGCATGTGTGCCCCTCCCAGCCCATCCTCTTCCACCACCTCTCACATTTTTGTGTTTTTTTTACCTCCCGCGAAAATCGATAATACACTTATTGTCTTATGTTTCAACTCTTATTTTACGTACTTTACATTTTCACGTTTAATACTATTGGACTTAATGCTTTATTTCCAGACGAAACAAGAATGAGCTCTCCTCCCCGCTCGCCATCTCACACTCCACCAGTTGCACTCGGTGACATTTCGCCGGTGAATTCCGATGCATCCACCGTCGAACTTGACTATGGAGGTAAGTAACATTCTAAAGACGGCCAAATAGTGACTAGTCATTGTTTTTTGTTGTGTTCACTAAAATAGTCAAATATTTCAGATTTTGAGCAGTCTAATCAGAGAAATCTATCGTCGCCACCAACCGGAGAAAACTACAATGCACCGACACTACGTAGACAAATTCACTTGCTTCCCCAGTCGACTCCGTCTTATCGTAGCTCGATGGTCGTTTCGAATAACATGGAACATTTTGACGATGAAGAAGGATCATCAGAATTCTTCCCCCGATTCCCAGAGCGTCGCGTCTCAAGACAAAGAGGTGAGTTTAAGCCATAAATATTTGTGACATTGAATTTCCCGAAGGGTGATCAGTAATTCTTCTGAGGTTCTGTTATTCCCCAGAGAGTACCTAACACAAATGAAAATCCTAATTTTCAGAATGCTTCGCCATGTTCCGAAGATCATCGTCTCAAAATACTATGGCGTCGATTTCACCACCAAAATGTGATACTCCGCCGAAAACAAGGTCGGCTTCCACTTCAAGGATCAATTTGGATGACGAGATTGGACGACTTGAGTCGATTATGTTATCGAAACCAAATTTGAAGAGAGCTGGAGATGCTCACCCAAATCTCAACACACCAAACAAATTCAAGAGAGAAGATAAGCCATCGTGCTCCTCGCAGATATTGAATATTTCTAGCGGTGTCGCAAGTGCTGATGTTCCATCGACATCACAAGAAGGTTAGTTAGCATCTTTATGAAACTTATTAACTAGTTTAACATTGACAAAAATATATTTCCTATTCTCAAATTAATTTTTCCTAATTGTTTATTTTTTGCAGGATGCGCGAATACGCCACGATCGATGGATAGGAGAGTCATGATCGCTCGACGACGCCTGGTTCGAGAAGAACCAACGGAGCAACAGAATGAAGAGCACAATGAATACCCGGATAAAAAGTAATCGGACAATCAAAGAATCAATACTCGATATTCGGTGTTTCCTTTGTTCTATTTTTGATTCTTAGGCTTTAGTTAATCGTTCACTTCATTTTGTTCTTCTTTTTTTCACGTCTAGCTGTTTTTGTAACCTATACAGCGATACATCACTGATAGGTATTGTTTTTCTGTTATCACTCCGCCTTATCTCCTTGTTCATACCATCAAAGGCCCAGTTTTCCCGCGTTTTGTATTCCTGACTCTTTGTTACTGGTTAACATTGCCCTGTTTCTGTTTTCACACCAACTTGTACCTTTCAAACTCCATGGGTTTTCTGTAGTGTGCGTGGTGGTACATCATTGAATAGGTTCTGTTCCTTACCGTCATTAATCTGCCTTCATTTTGGCAACTTTCTTATTTCATTGAAGGCCCAGTTTCGGCTTGTGGCCAAACTCTCAGAGATCTTTTTTTTGTTTTTGACTTACTTTACACTGCCTGCCGTTCATTTTTATGATAGGGATCGTTCCCAATCATGCATTTTTTTTTCATAATAAAAGTTTTGGGAAATATGTTTCAATTTTTACAGGTTGTGGCATATCTCGTTTGGGTTTTTGGCGTTATCCAGAAATCGTTAAGGAACCCGTCTATTGACCGAACTTGCTGAAAATTGACAGCAAGTAATTTAAATTAAAATTTAATTTGTCGAAAGACGTCATCTGGCAACTTTCAGCAGAAGAAAGTGAATCAATACAGTGCAACTTGTGCTGGCTTCTATAAATTGAATCCGAAAAGAATGATCAACGGGCCGATTTTCTGAAAAAGATGAAGCATTGATAAGATATTCTGAACTTTGACACTCCGTATAAAAACTCTGTTTTCGGTAGTATTTGAACTTATTCATGCACGTTTTTTGTCATTTTCACTAGCTAAACTCCTTGTTCTTTACATTATCGTGAAATTGTACTTGCTCTGTACGTTTTTAAATGTCAATGTTTTCCACGGGTGCAATCATTTTTATCCAGGCTCTAATCCGTCAGTAGCACATTCGAAATCATAAATTTTCCTATTTATCTCACGTAAAGGAGTATGTAGTAAATGCAAAATGACTTGCGTCAGAGATTTGTTTCTATTTTTGATGTGCTGAACCGAAAGTTCAGTTTCCTTTAAAAAAAAAAGAGGCGTGGTTTTTAAGCTGGATAAGAATCACATATGCTTAGAGAACATTTCTACTTTCATGCTTGTTGATTTTTTTTTCGTTTCCCAGTTTCTCATTATCATCTCTTTATTTTTCAGGTTTCCCTTGTTCTTCTAATCAATCTATCTCACTCAAACAATGAGCTCCCGCAACGTTCAAGATAATGATGACGGAATCATGTTAGTTTCACTCATAAAATAATGGTTTAAGAAAGACATTTCAGGAACACTGAAGATGACTCACACAACAATGGACTCAGAAGAAGTCTTCAAAAGAGTAAAGACGAGAAAGAATTTGAAAAAGTGTCGGCCGAAAGACAACTCCGAGAGATATTGGAAGCAAGTGCCTGGGGAGTAGAAACATGGCAGGAGGACGGCAATTGGAAGGTGAAATCAACCCGATCATTCCAAAAAGAGGAACTCGTCTATGAGTTCACAGGTAAACAAATTTTTTAAAGATTTTTAAAGTAATGTTTCATTCAAACCGATTTGGGAGCGTATTATTGATTTCAAATATATCGACTTATATTAAGGAGAACTCATCAGTTTCAATGAGGCAAAGAAGAGAGAAGTGAAGTATCTAAGGGATGACAAAGGATGCTTCATATTCTTCTTCCGTCACAACGAGAAAAGCCTCGCAATCGATGGAACCATTTTTGAGGAACGGCAAGTGAATATTCGACATTCTCGAAAGAATGGCAATTTGATACCCCGGGTGAGTGTGCTATTTATGTTTTGTTTGAATAGTCTCTAAAATGACTTTACTGTTTGTAATTTTTTAGCTTGTCGAAATCGCTGGTCACCCCAGAATTCTATTCTATGCCAAAAGAGCAATTGCAGCCAACGAAGAGCTGCTTTACAACTACAATGAAAACAGACCTGATGTAATAGTATCAAACAAATTTCTTTTAACCTGATCTGTTGTTTGATACTGTCAGTTTGTTCCCATTTCAATGTGTTTTTTTCCCATCGAGTCATTTCACCTCGTTATCAATGTTACCTCTATAACTAGAACTCTCTCAAAGCCTCCAATATTCAACAATTCGTTTTCTTATAATCGGGTATTTACTTAAGTATTTTGTATTTATAAACTGTATTTCACCCAATAAACTTTTGTTAGTATCTTTGTTTTTATTCTGACTTTTATCCCGAGTTGTTTCTTTTTTTCAAATGTGCATGTAGTTCAGAATTCAATGAACAGGAAACAAAAAGCAGATTAGCGCATTCAAATGACGAAACGGAAAACAGAGACAGCGCGAACACGAAGAGACGCGAGGACTCTTGCTAGAGCAGCTGGATACTCGTTTGTTGTCAGAGAAACGTAGACATGCAGAGAGCAGGCTTATCAGAAAGAGAGGAGCCGTGTCTCGGTGCCAGCTGGCACAGCCCAGCGCCTGCAGGTGCGAGAGCAGACAACTACGAGAAGCGAGAAATATAGGTAAGAGCAGGGAAGGTGAAAAGATGGTGTGGTGTACCAGTGTGGCGTGCATGTCCTTGTTGGTGTTGTGCTGTTTTTCATCTATCATCTTCCTGCCTCTCTGCTCTCGCGCCTGCAGCTGCGGGGCCGTGCCAACTGGCACCGGGGCACGGCTCTCTCTCTCTCTCCATTCTGATAAGCAGGCTCTCTACATGCCTGTGTTTCTCTGCCAATGCGTATCTAGGTGCTTTTAAAGGAGTCTTCTCCGTCACTTTTAGATTTTCTGCTCACTGTGGCATGATCTGAAAAGGTACGTGAAGGAGAAGATGAAAAAGCTTCATTAGATTGGCATTTGATACAACTAAAGAAATACGAGTCCATTTTGACACCAAATTTGGATTTGTTGTTGAATAAGGAACAACTGCTTTGGCGCTTGCTAGTCCAAAAAGAGGGGTGAGGACATCGGGACACACCGACGCGTGTCTAGTGCGCCTGCAGTTCTCGCTAGTCACAGAGAGAATGGATAATAGAGGAGGACACAAAAAGAGGTGGCTGGTTCGCACTCGGCGCGCAGTTTTGTGGCTCATATCATCAGCTTAAGATTCTGCAATTTTTGACGGTGGTTTTGAACAATTGATATTAACTGGAGGTATAGAAAAAAACAGAAAAGTATTACTTATCAAATCAGAATCAAAACCATGATGAAGCTGCAAACCGATTAGTATCTGACCAACAAAAGAATCGCAGATGTCTATTGTCTGTTCACTCGCTTTTTGGTACTGCAATTGCGTGTAAATGCTATCTGAAAAATGAACTATATCTGTGAGTTGTACAAATATAGCTATCGATTCCTTGAAACAATATTTTTAGCTTCCTAGAAACTGTCGACTTGCTAGAGATGACGAGACGAGAGTCTAGTAGGAGACAAGAATCTGGTGTGACTAGGATAGTGGACGGAGTGAGTCTGTGAATCAGATGACATATACACTCGTTTTCTCTCACTAAAAAGAAAGTTACCCAGATGGCAGTCCCGTTTGTGTGCACAAATAAGTAGTATTGTGTGATACTCTGCGGATTAGGCAGCTTTCTAGTTGAAAAAATTACCATTTATTGTCGATCAGAATAGAAAAAAACAAAGAAATTGAGAAGAAACACATTATTTGTCAAAAATTATGAGATTGGTTGGGCAAGTTTTGGTATGGCATCTTTCGCGACAAAATGGACAGCTTATATTTGAATCGGTGTCGCCTTTGTTCAAATTAATAAGGCATTTTGAACAAATCGTGTGTCCGCAACCTGAAAACCTTTTCATAAGAAGAACCTATATACTTTTGACTACTATTTCGTGACCGAGACGACACTCACCAAGAGCCTTTGGCAGATGCTCCTCCTCGTTGTATTCGTTAATGCATATTTCGCACAACGGAGTCCCTCCGTTGTTTTGTCCGTCTCCAGAGAGCACTTCTGCTTTTAACTTCAGATAGTTCTCACGAAGCTGTCTCGTATCTTCTCTTTTCGCTTCAAGAAGAAAATGAAAATCATCAGATTCAGAAGTGGCTCCAGCACTTCTTTTCCGCCGGTAAAAATCCTTTTTGAATTGCACAAAATCGTGGTCCAGTGCTTTCAAGTGAGTGGCGTGTGTTTTGAAGTGCTCATCGTGGGAGTCATTAGTCTTCTGAATTTCGAATTTCAATCTATCGCTTTCCTCCTCAAAAGGCCTCAGGGCCAATAATTTCTCTTTAGTTTCATTTTTTGTCTTTTCAATTTTTTCTTTCAAAGCAGCAATGGTGGATTCAAGGCGTCGAGTAGTCATTCTGAAAATTTTTATGCTACTGAACTTTATGCAACAAAAAGACAAAAAAGATTTGAAAACATGAGGAAATCAGAAAGAGGGATGGTTTCCAAAAGAGTGTATTCAAGAGAAGAAATGTTTAGAAATGAAAAAATGATCGTCTGCTCAGAGTTCCAAAATCAATAGAACGTTTGGGTCTCGCAACGAAACGCAGAAAGGCTAAAGTAGCGCTCAGATTTTTCCCATCAGGGAAGCCAAATCGATAAAGACCATAAATCAGTGGTCTCGCAACGAAACGCAGCAAAACGTAACACGCCCATCTGTCCAACGGGAGAATTCACTTCTTATTATCCTCTCCAAACCATCTATCGATTCTCTTCTCGCTAGCTAGGGTCACTGCGCACCATTTCTCATTTTTCGTTCACCTCACCTTTTCATTGATTTTCTTCTTCCCAGCTAGATCTTGTTCTGATAGTTCTTCTTTCATTTGAATTAACCTAACATATTCTTGACATTAGATTGTTTTCTATCTTACTTTCTTACAGACTCAACTATCAATCAATTCTTGGCATTATGGTTCGAAACAATTCAAGAGTCACAACAAAACGGGCGCTGACAGAGAATGGAAGTTCTCAAGAAGAAAATACAACTTCTAAGCCAGTGGCAAAGAAGAGAAAGACTGAGCAACCTCAAGAACTCAGCAAGCAGGACGAAATCAGAATTCTGAAGAAAGAGTTGGAGAAGGCAGAAAAGGAAAGCCGTGAAGCTGCACAGTTTATCGTGGAAGAAACAAAAAGATTGAAGAAAGAGCATGATCAACTTGAAGAAGAAAAAAATGAACTTGACGACGATTTGCGGTACCTTAAAATGAAAACTAACAGGGAGTTGGTTTGGAAAAAAGAAGAAAAAGAGGCTTTTGTTAAGAGCTCGGAGAAAAGTCAAGAAGCAGATAGAGCAGATAACGATGCATTTGCCAAAGAAGAAAAAATGGCACAGTCTTATTTGGAGATGATCAATAATCTGAAGAAGAAAATTAAGAATCCGGACACGACAGCTGCCAAAGCAATGGCTTCAAAGAAAACTTGCGAGATGTGTCAAACGGAATATAAAGGAACCTCCAACGAAGATAGTGTTCCAAAAATTTTGCGTGAGTTCATTTCATATCGTTTTCAACCCAAGACGTTTCCTTGAAAGCGAATTCACACATTTTATTATTTTCAGCTTGCGGACATACTGCTTGTTTGGGTTGTATCAAGAAACTTTTTACCGACGGGCACGTTCGATGCCCCTCGGATCGTTGGCTCACGAAACTTGACAAATCTCCAGAATCTCTTCCAACTAACTTTGCCGCTCTCTGATCAATGATTTGATAATTTTTTCTTTTTTTAACATTTGTGTGTTCTTTGTCATTTTGAGTCTTCGATTAATATGCAATGATAAATTATTGAAGAGAAAACAGTCGTTCATTTGTTCTATTGAGACTGTTGACCCCAGTTGGGGGGTGCTATTAGGAGTCAAGGGACTAGTGCGACTAGGACAGTGCGAACGGTGTATGTGTAGATCGGAGGAAGTCACATAGGAATCAATAAATATCGAGCGACTCCAGATAGCGAGCGACTAGAACGTCTTTCGAGTGAACCAACAGCAAACGTTGTGCGAATTGTGACTGAGAAAACCCAGGTTATGTGCTCTAGGATTGTGATATGTCGTGTATTCATAATACGTCAAAGCATCCAGATGTCTTGATGACATCATGCTGGTACAAGTCAGAGAAGAAAATCTGGAACAGAATAACTTCTATTGAACCATACAATAAGAGATCTATCAATCATATGCGTCACGGTAATCATGTATCTAACCAAAAAGCGATTTCCAGTGAACGTTGTACGAGTTGTGTCTGGATAAACCCAAGCCTTCTAGGATTCTGATAGCCCCTGTATTCATAATACATCAAAGCATTGAGATGATTCAATAAAATTATGCAGGGAGACAAGGTAACAAGTGAGAGAAGAAAACCTATAACAAAATTATTCCAATTTAACTAGGGAAGGCCTCCAGGTGACCGTGGAGTTAGGGAACGTGGCCTATATCATTGTAAAGCTGAGGAAACGCTGGTTCCAAATATATATTCAGTTTTTGCCCTCGAGGCCTGGTACTCGAGAAAATCAAGATCAAAGTTCGGAAAAACAGTGAATTATTGCCTTTCTGACACGCGAAAAATTGTTTTGCAATAATTTGCAATTTTTGCGTGTTAAAAAGGCAATAATTCTTTGTTTTTCCGAACTTTGACCTTGATTTTCTCGAATACCAGGCCTCGAGGGCAAAAACTGAATATATTAGGTTGGCAAGAAAGTTTTTGACCATAACTCAAGTTATTCGTACTCAGACAGAAAACGTGCCCAATGGCATATGTAGTAACTATCTTAATACACAACAGTCTGCGGTGTACTGGGTACGTTCCCAATACCCTCCGGTCAAAACTCCGGCTGTTTCAAGCCAAAATAAACTTTGACCAATTTCTCGACTTGACCTCAAGTTTAAAAGTCTTGTTCAACGGTAGCGCGCTCAATTACCCCGAACATATGAAAATCTGTTAGAGGATGGTCAAAGCTATAATTTGTGTGAACAAGAACGGCTTTGTAAAATTAGGTGAGAATATACGTCGTCGGTTATGCAACATGCGGATGAGCAATATCATTGAGGTGGTGGGCTTTTTGACCGCGCGGAGTTGAGGACTTGCGTATAGATTCCATTTTTTGCATATTGAAAGACCAATAGTATTAGAATATGGTTTTGGACTTTTCAAGAAGATTCCAATTGTATGCGTTGTGTAGGGAAGGCATGACTTTCATCTGGCATCGTTCTCGTTCAACGATGTCTGCTGGCGTTTGATCAACGCTGAGTCACTGGACTTTTCTGTGGTGGTTACTGTACAAGACCCTCTCCCCATTAAAGTTAACCAAATGGTTGAGTCAATTAAAATTTGGTGGAGAACAGAGAAATTGAAGCAGCAGGACTACCTTTCACTAAAGGTCAAACTCTATCAAAAGATGGCAAACTGATGTCTCATTTCTTCTTCTTTTCGACACGTTTGAAAAAATTTTCAATTGTGGATAAAATAGTGTGGATTGTTATTGATAATTTACAAGAAGACTGGGGTGGGCATTCTCCCTCTACCGCTAACAGCATGTACAAACTCTGTTCATATGGTATTTTAGTACATGTCTATTCGACAATAGAAAATTTATGTTTTCCAAAGTAATGAAGCCAATCACTTAAATTGAAACGAAAATAGAGTTCAATCTTGTAAACCTTTACTATTTGTCAATTGACGCTTTCAAATTTGGTTGCAGTTTGAGCGAAGAATGAAAAACCTTGTTGAAAGGGTGAATGGTTAAGAATGAAAACGGACATGGTGCTTGGACAGGAGGAGCCGCAAGAGAAAATTTCAACTACTAATAAACTTAAAGAGAGTTTGTATAACTGAAAGTGTGTGTATGTTTTTTTGATTCTTGTTCCTCGTCCGTTAGCATTCAAAACAAATCATGGTCAAAAACTTTCTTGCCAACCTAATATATTTGGAACCAGCGTTTCCTCAGCTTTCCAATGATATAGGCCACGTTCCCTAACTCCACGGTCACCTGGAGGCCTTCCCTAGTAAGCATACAATAAGAGATCTATCAATCATATGCATCACGGTAATTATATATCTAACCTAGAAGCGATTTCCAGATAGCTATTGTCAGTGTACTAGCTTTTGGTATTGCAGCTGTGTGTGATTGCCATCGGAGAATTAAACCATTTCCTGATAGATATCTGTGACCTGTACAATAACAGACCCATCGATTCATTGAAACAACTTTCTATATTACCTTCTTTGATGCTGCCGTCGATCTTTTAGGGATGCTATTAGGGAACAAGGGGTTAGTGTGACTAGGTCCGTAGATACGACAAGGACAGAGCGAACGGTGTGTATTTAGATCAGAAGAGGTCACATAGGAATCAATAAATATCGAGCGACTCTAGATAGCGAGCGACCAGAACGTCTTTCGAGTGAACCAACAGCAAACGTTGTGCGAATTGTGACTGAGAAAACCCAGGTTATGTGCTCTAGGATTGTGATATGTAGTGTATTCATAATACGTCAAAGCATCCAGATGTCTTGATGACATCATGCTGGTACAAGTCAGAGAAGAAAATGTGGAACAGAATAACTTCTATTGAAGCATAAAGTAAAAGATATATCCATCATATGCGTCACGGTAATCAGGTATCTAACCAAGAAGTGATTTCCAGATAGCTTCTGTCCGTGTTCTAGCTTTCGGTGACACAGCTTTAAGTGAAGGTCATCGGAGAACTCAACCATCCCCTGTTGAATATCTGTGAGCCGTAAAAATACTGAGCTATTGATTTATTGAAGTTTCTTTGAGGCTGTCGACCTGTGGGGGATGCTATTAGGAGACGAGAGTCTAGTGCGAGTAGGCCACTAGATGGGGTGAGATTGTAAACCAGAAGACGTTTACTGCTCTTCTGGCTAAATAGAAAGTTACCCAGATTGGAATTTCGTTTTTGTGTACCTACAAGTAATTCTGTGTGATACTCTGCGGATAAGATAACCAAGTCTAGAAATAAAGAACATTTATTTTCGAATCGGATTTGAAACAGTGAAAAGAACGAAAACAAAAAGAACAAAAAAAATAAGAAGAAAATAAATCATTTGTTCATAATAAAAAGGTTCGTTGGGCAGTTTCTGGAAGAAACTACCTCACGACAGAAGGGACACGACATAGTATGATCATTACGCTTCTCCAAACTATCCAAACACTCCAAGCAGGTTGTATGACCGCAACCTGAAAATTGTTATTGGAAGACCCTTTTTTTTTGATTACTGCGTGGACACTCACCAAGAACCTTTGGAAGCTTCTCATCGTCATCGTAACGTTCAAGGCAGATTCCACATCTCGAAGCGTCTCTATTTGCCTGAACAAGCCCAACTTGCGTCTCTGCCTTTAACTTCAGGTACTCCTCACGTCGCTCCCGGGTTTCCTCTCTTTTCTCCTCAAGCCGAGCGTGGAACTGTCCATTCTGAGGAGTAGCTTCCGCTGTTTTTCGCATTTTTCGAAGTTGCTGTTGGTGCTTCTTCTTTTTGTTTTCCATAGCTCTGATACGAGCCGTATGGTTCTTCAAGATCTTCGTTCTACTTTCCATTGCTTTGGTAGCTCGAATCCTGGCATCATCATGCTCCTTTTCTAATGGCTCCAGGGAAGATTTTCTTTGTTCGATTATTCTTCTGGTTTTTTCAATCTTCGCTTTCAAAGCAGCAATTGTCGAGTCTTTTCTGGCACTAACCATATTGGAAACTTTGTTTTCCTGAAACGTTTCATTTGGTTTTGCTATAAGAAACAGAGAAAAAAGATGACTAAGAAAAAAGAATGTGTGGGAGTTTCAAAAATAGAAATGTGACCAACAGCACCGAGTATGTATCGGTAGGAAAAAATGACGGTTTGCCTAGGGTTCCGAAATCAATAGAATGTTTGGGTCTCGCAACGAAACGCAGCAAAGTGTAGCGCATACATCTGTCCAAACAAGGGTTGTATCTATGGAGATCATAACGTAGAACAGACTGAGTCACTGCGACTTCATTTTTTATTATCCTCTCCAACCCATCTATCGATTCTCTTCTCGCTAGCCAGGGTCACTGCGCACCATTCTTATTGTTCATCCACCGCAACTATTTATTGATTTTCTTCTTTCCAGCTAGTATTCGTTCCGATAGTTATTCTTTCATTCATTGATTACTATGAGATTCTTACATCACAATATTTTCAATCCCTCTTTTTTACAGAATCGACTTACCGTGGAACAATGGTCCGCAACAGTGGAAGAGTTGTGAAACGGAAAGAAGGCAGTTCGGCGTCCCAGCCACTGTCAAAAAAGAGAAAGGTTCAACAAACTCAACAACCATCAAAAACGGATGAAGTCGAGATTCTGAGAAGAGAATTGAAGGAGCTTGAACAGGAACGTCGTAAGATGGGGGAACACCTATTAAAGGAAGAGCGACGACTCAAGCGAGAAACAGTTCGCTATGAAAACGAGGCTGAGGACTACGAAAAAGACCTTCAGATCAGCATACAAGATTTTGAAGCAGACATTAGAAATATGAAAAAAGAGAATGCAAGAATGAAACTGGAAGAGAAGGAACATGAGAGTTTTTTAAAGTTGGTAGAAAAGGCACGAGAAACTGATATCGCTGACGAAGAACAAGCGTTTCAAAGCGAAGATACGATTTCACAGGATTACGTCAAAAGAATGAATGACCTCAAGCAAAAAGTGAAGAATGCGGACTTGACGACAGAGGCTGAAACTGTTGCAAAAAATGTGTGCGAGAAGTGTCAGTTGGAGTTCAGAAATGACGGTAACAAGGAGAGAGTACCGAAAATTTTGCGTAAGTTTCTTTAAATGTTTCTTAAGTTGAAACTTTTTTGTTGAAAATAGATTCAAACAGTATCTTTTTTTTCAGCTTGCGGACACACGGCTTGTTTGGCCTGCATCGAAGAGCTCTGCGTTGACGGACACATTCGTTGCCCGTTTGACCGTCTGTACATGAAAATCGACGGATCCTCTCTCCCAACAAACTTTGCTGCTATCTAATTGATAATTTTTCATTATTTTTTCAAGTGACTTGATTCTTTTATTTCAAATTTTTAAAATTTGGTACTGATTTTGAAACTTTTGACGCTTCATTTTTGAATTATAATAAATATGTTTTAAATTAAAATGATGTTTCTCACTGCTTTAACAACTTTAGCACAATTTAGTAGACATACAAAGCATACAAAGTGTTACAAATTTCAAATTTTGATATTCTAACATAACTCGAGCAGTAAATTTGGTGACTACATAGGCTAAAGCTCTAAATCAAACTATTCCCATGTACCACGCTCAAGGCTCACATTCGATGGAGCCGGCTTCAGTACGACACCACGGGGCAACTGCTGACCGCCCAAGCTGCCCTTCTGCTCGATTGAGATCCCGTTAGCGGTACATTACAATCTCTAACTCATTGTTCAGTAGTACAGGAGAATATTTAATAGGAGAGCATTTGTAATAAAAGTTTTTAAAACTAATAAATTTACTTCAACTAAAACTGAGGCATTCAAAACTACTAATTTCTTAGCTGATGGTACTTCATACATGGAAGAGTTCAATGAAAATTAGATTTCTTTGGAGACCATCGTGAATCTTTTACCAACATCTCTCTTATTTTCGATCCAATCACTAACAACGACAACTAAATCCGGTCTCTTAAGTTCTCCCTTTGATAAATGCACATTTTTATTTTTCAACAGAACAAAGACGTCCTCCCAGAAACCAAAAACATCCTTAGTCATTATAATACTTACGAATGTTGCATCGTTGCGTTCGTTACAGAACTTCTCAAAACTGCATTGTGGAAAACTGGATCTCGTTGGCTTTGCACTGTTACAGCCAGCTGCTTGAGAGAAAACTAGACTCATGCAAAATTGGTAAAATTGAATCAATTTTTGAGTAACTATGTATTCCTAATACTTAGTCACCCACACGAAGCTTGACGCTATCTGGCACCGGAATCGCTCCATTTGGTACAACGATTCGGAGACATTTGACATAATTAATGCGGTTCAAGCCAAATAATTCAGCATTATTGATGATACATGTCGGTCGGAGGAATCAATATCCATCAGCACCTCTAATATATTTGAATGAGCAACGCACACACATACACACAGACGCATCCATAGTACATGTGTCATTGATTTCAGGAAGCTACTGATGAGTTACACAGTCACATTATCACTTACATCTTATTTTGGCTTAAAAACTAAAGAAATTGCAGCAAAAAATGTTGTCAAAAACTGCATAAGCTTCGCGCGTCTAATGATTATTGGAGTCAACTACGTCATCACTGTACTTTGCTCTTCTAACGGCCGGCAGGAACCGAATCTGCATCTCTCGGACCTCCGTCCTAGGCTGTTATCCACTAGGACACCACGCCGCTTGGGAGGGGTAGGGGAGAATGCGCTTATCTACCAAGGAGGTCTCGCCCCACCTCTCGCAAGGATAAGGAGGTGGGGGAAGAGTGTGAAATGAGCGCACAGTGTTTCGAAAATCCCAACAGCCGCAAGGACACCATGCCTTTAGTTCTTCAAACTGTACCAGCACAGCAAGTTTGAAGCATTCTCTTCAATGTTGTATAGGCATTCACCTTTGGCATTAGTTTCCTAGAATGCTATTTTTTGACACGCCACTCTCATGAATTTGATCAGTTCGTAGCTTGAATAACTATATCAAAATCGTTGCGTTCGTTACAGGAAATACACGCAAGGGACAATTGTCTTGACCAATGCTCCGTTTTAAACGAGCTCATTCCCTTTTATTAATCTTTTGTTAACATAAAACAGGTTTCCGATTAAATTTAACGTGTTGCATTCTTATTTTGAACTGAAAACTAGGAATTGGGTACTCGGACGTTGGTGGTTACCGAGCTCCCTCAAGGACATAAAACAAATAACCAACTCTTGTTAATTCAGAGATAGAATAGGAAAGAAATTAGAGAGTGAAAAAACACTGCACGCTCATTTCACACTCTTCCCCCACCTCCTTATCCTTGCGAGAGGTGGGGCGAGACCTCCTTGGTAGATAAGCGCATTCTCCCCTTCCCCTTCCAAGCGGCGTGGTGTCCTAGTGGATAACAGCCTAGGACGGAGGTCCGAGAGATGCAGGTTCGATTCCTGCCGGCTATTAGAAGAGCAACGTACAGTGATGACGTAGTTGACTCCAATAATCATTAGACGCGCGAAGCTTATGCAGTTTTTGACAACATTTTTTGCTTCAATTTCTCAAATTTTTGAGCCAAATTAAGATGAAAATGGTAATGCGCCTGTGTAACTCATCAGTAGCCTCCTAAAATCAATCACACATATATTATAGGTGCAAATGGATGTTGTTTCTTTCCACCGACATTTAGTTTTAATAATAACAATTAAGAAGAAGAGGGGAAGGGGAAGATCGTTTTAAAACGGAACTTCCTTGTTGCAATCTGGCCATTTTCCAACCGTTTTTCCAACTCGTTGACTTGAAAATTTACAAACGCCCTTATTGTATTTCTGTTGTGAAAGCATCAAGTACTGTTTGTTTGTTTTCAAGGTGTCTTCAATTGAGTGTTTATTTTCATGAAACACGGATCTTCATTGAACTGCATCCAAACTGATTTCCAAATGTTAATCTTGGCAGACTTAATAGTCTATTGGGTTTTTCAGAGGTGTTCATAGTACTTATTTATAGTAATTAGAGATAATTTTCATTGTTAGTCATTTGACGATTTCTTAAAGATCCCAGAATTTTCTCAACGGCGAAGAGAGATGGGGGTAGCGTGTTGAACAAAAGCATTCAATTAAATCATTTTTTAGGCTCATGTGAGGAAGGTAAATGTTTATACAACATTGATGAAAATTATTCAATTTTGCGGTCCCCGCACAGTCGAAACAATCATTCTTCGAAGAATCGTCAAACAAATTGTTATGTTTCAAACGAGTAAATCACTGATAATATTCATTTCGAATGTTATGCTGTATTGTGATGACTCAGAATGAGAGATTTTGTTTTGATTCCTTACTTCTCTTTGTTTTCTTTTGATCTCCCTGATAATTCTTGCATAATATATTTTTTCTAACCGGTCATAAACATCTGCGTTTCCACTCTTTATCACATTTCTCACATCCCACTCTTTTTTTTTTACATAGAACGATTACTCAGAACACTCGAAATCTCTGCGCATCCACTACATATGCGCTTCCTTCCATTCCCTCTCTCTCCATTTCGACACTTTTCGTTTGGAATGGTACAGGCCATGCAACCCCTCTTCCCGCGGCATTCAAATGTTACGGACTGAGGCGTGTTCCTCAATTTATTGATTTCCTGCAAATCCGATCTCTATAATATCCCGTTTCCATTCAAATCCTTTATTTATCACCAATACCATGTTTTCGACTTTTACTAACAGTAAGCTATCTGCGTATTTATCCTTTAACACATGTTCCCACCACTCCTTTCGTTTTCTCTTGGTGTAGCTGTTCGGAGTGGTCATTCGACACTGATTTCATCTGCTTTCTAGCAATTTGTCCACTTTACGAGTTCCGCTTACAAAAATCTGCAACAGTTACTAATTCGTTCCGTTTGCTCAACACAAACTGTGCTTCTGTTTTTCTTCAGTACACGAGCGCTTCCTCCCATTCCCATTCTCTCAATGTCGACACTTTTCGTTTGGAATGGTAGAGGTCATTCAACTTCTCTTCCTTCGACTTTCTCTTAATGTTTAAATGAACTTTTTGATTTCTGCGTATCCACTACCATTTTATATTTTCTACTGTTTGGCATTCAACTCCGCCCTTTTGAGTTGCTTTGTTGTAAAACATTCAGTTTTTGCTTTCCTAACGAAGAAGTCATAAGACTATCCTGTTTTCATTTCGATCCTTTCTTTCTCACCAAAATCTGTTGTTTAACTGAATTGCATTTCCTCTAACAGTCAGCTATCTGCGTATCCAATTCTTAACACATGTCGCTTCTACCACTCTTTCCCAATTTTCTCGGTGTAGCTGTTTGGTGTAGCAGCGGTCAGTCGATACTGATTTTTCTGCTTTTTACCACGCTTTTTGTTCATGACTGCAGTGTCTGCGAGAGTAGAGAACCCGGTCTGTTCGCTTTTCTCTCATACTCCAAGCTGTGCGTTTCATCTATTTCTGTACACGACTCTGTTACATGAAACTATTACTCACTACACACCAAGTCTCTGCGTATCCATCAGATATGCATTTCCTCCCACTCCCCTTCTCCGAATGTTGACTCTTTCGATTTGGTGTGGTAGAGGTCGTTTGTCTCCAACTTCTAAATGAAAATCGCTCTCAAATTACTGCAATCAAAAGTTCGAAGAAAGGACTCTTTTTTCAAATATTGTTTTTGATTTAACGTACGAGATTGTAGTATTTCCAGTTAACTTTTTTCCTAACAATTCAAGTCTGTAGTAAGGTTTTTTCTCTAAACTTCTTACGAGGTGACACATCAAAACTTTTGTAATAATGTTCAAGAAAAGGTAGAACATCTTTGTTTCTCTTACTCTGAACTATTGATTTGTCACATAAGTAGTAGAACATCTGTGCCTGTTAGCGAGACAAGCTCTATCTCTGCGTATCCATTACTGTCCTTCCACTCTTACACTCCTCTCCACTCCTTCACTCCTTTTCTCTCAGTCTCGTTGCTTCTGGAATGATGTGACGACGGTCAATCAACTATTTAGTTTTGCGGGTGGTTTTACTTTTTTCTTACGACGAATTATTGTGCAACCAAGATCTGAGAAGTCCTAGTTATAAGAAGAATTCAGAAAGCAAAAAAGATCACGGGTAGATGACTACTGTGCATGTTAGCAAGACACTCTTCATCTCTGCGTATCCCTCACTCTTCCGCTCCTCGTCTGGGAATTTTGTTATTTTGCTTTGGTTGGTATGATAGAGGTCGTTTGATTTTTGTTTTGCGACAGTAACACATGTTTCATGATTTCCATTGGGGCTTTTCTATTCTGTGCAAAACTGAATAATTGATTGACTTTTCTATTAGTAGAGTGGAAAATTAGAAAGGAGCGTCTCCTCGTAGATGGTGGCAATGTTTTGGTTAGAGAGGAAGGAAGAAATTGCAAGAGAAAGAAATAACAAGTGTGAAAGGGGGAACCCCTAGCGTGTTTATTATGACGTGGTGTCTTTTTATCGTCAGCGGGAATTCAAATTTCTTGATATTTCTTTTTGTAGCTGCTATTTTCTGATTTCACGATGATTTCTCGTGTATTTCATTGTAGTTAGACTGCATTTGTCATCGATCGGTGTTTTGTTACTGTTTTTTTTTCTCCAATTGGTCAATTTCTCATTCTGTTTTTGTTTGTTTCATATTCGTTTTACAGTAAACTCAACAACCAATTGGATCCAAGAAGAATGAATCCCAAGGAAAATGGACAACTGGGAAGTCAAAGTGTTGGCAGTTCATCGTCCATCTTTCCGAATTGGATTGATAAATTTTGGTATAATCTGCTGGGCGCGCATTTGGCTTCGTCTCATGCTGCTTCCACTGTCTCAAGCGCTGCTGCAAAACCGAAAAAGAAGTCAGCTCGTGCGGAGAAACCAGTGGACACCATCTCCAGCGCCTCCGCCTCAAGTGTGTCGCCGCATATGAAGGACTGGATGAGTCATGACATCATTCAGGAATTCATCAAAAATTATCCAGTTTTTGAGGTTAGTACTTCAACTAGACTAATTAGATCTTTATTTTTCAATAATAGATTTTACATGTACATTCTAGGAAATCCAGAAAGTGCTCAATTCATCGACTTCGACTGCAATGAGCCCATTTGATCTCACCGATGCTGAAGATTTCTCAAGCGTCAACATGACGCCACAACCGGCTCATCTTCAATTTGAGACAGTATGTTTTCCTGTAACTCAAAACTCTATCCACTTAACCGAAAAATACAATGAATTTTGCTACGTTCTAGAAGATGCTGACCTAGAAACGGATTAGTCAAACTTTTAAATATTTCATTTATTACAGCCGATCAAACCAAAGATCTCTGCTGAAATGTCTCCAATCGCTCACAGATTCGAGGTGAACCCATCCAACAGCTCAATCCCACAAACTGACTGTCAAGATATGGGAGGTCTTACCACGCTTGAACTTTTCAAGGCGGTGCATCCACAATTTCCTATGGTACGTGACTTAGATATACGTACTAAATTCTTCTATATAATCTGCTATCTATTGAAACCTCCTTCCGGTAAGATTTGGAATGGAAAACTTTTTCAGAAAAAAATCTAGGTGTTCAGCTTTATGAAAATTCATTTTTAAATATATTCAAAACAACTTGAACTCAGGTTTCTCTGAACTCCTGACATAAAATTTAATTTCTGATTTTTCAATAAGTTTTTAAGATGACCTTAGCATCTACCTGAAAAATCTATCCAATAAAACAGAACTAATGAATTCTGCTACGTTTTCGAAGATTCTGACCTACAAAATAACTCGAGTTAGCCAAATTTAAAATTTAAAATTTATTACAGTCGAGCAAACAAGAGATCTCTGCTGGAATGGCTCCAATTGCTCACGGTTTCAAGGTGACAACTTCAAGCACACCACCGGCAACTGACTTCCAAGATTCCCGAGCTCTCAACACGCTTGAGTTTTTTGAGGCGTTAGATGCACAATTTCAATTGGTATGTGGCTTCGAAATACGTACTAAATTCTTGTATAGAGTATGCTATCTTAAAAGTATTCAAAACAACTGGAACACAGGTTTCTCAAAATTTCTGATTTTTCAATTGGTGTTTAAGATGATCTAAGCACTTCCATCTACCTGGAAAATCTATCCAATGAAACAGAGAACTAATGAATTTTGATAGGTTCTTGAAAATGCTGAATCCGAAAATGACATAAATCTGTAAAATTTTAAGTTTCAAATTCATTACAGCCGATCAAACAAAAGATCTCTGCTGAAATGTCTCCAATTGCTCACAAATTCGAAGTGAACCCAACCAACAACTCAAACCCACGAACTGACGGAGCTCTCACCACGCTTGAACTTTTCAAAGCGGTGCATCCACAGTTTCCAATGGTACGTGGCTTAGAAATACG
Organism: Caenorhabditis latens; assembly: GCA_002259235.3. Classification (NCBI taxonomy): domain Eukaryota; kingdom Metazoa; phylum Nematoda; class Chromadorea; order Rhabditida; family Rhabditidae; genus Caenorhabditis; species Caenorhabditis latens. Next base: position 21,380,364 of record CM056097.1, on the reverse strand, counting down.
TACTGAATTTTTTGATATAGTTTGCTATTCATAAAAACCACTTTCTTGTGAGATTTCAATTGTAAAAATGTTTAAGAAGGAAAATCTAGGTGTTCAGCTTTATGAAAATTCATTTTTAAATATATCCAAAACAATTTGAACACAGGTTTCTCAAAATTTCTCAAATAAATTTTAGTTTCTGATTTTTCAATCAGTTTTTAGGATGACCTTAGAACATCCATCTACCTGAAAAATTTATCCAGTAAACCAGAAAGAACGTTCTAGAAGATGACCTACAAAATGACACGTATTAGTCAAACTTTTGAAGTTTTTATTTATTACAGTCGAACAAACAAGAGATCTCTGCTGGAATGTCTCCAATTGCTCACGGTTTCAAGGTGACAACCTCAAGCACACCACCGGCAACTGACTTCCAAGATTATAGAGCTCTCACCAGACTTTTCACCAGCTCTCACCAGTTTTTTGAGGCGTTAGATGCACAATTTCAATTGGTATGTGGCTTCGAAATACGTACTAAATTCTTCTATATAGTATGCTATCTATTGAAATTTTCTTCCAGTGAGATTTGTAGAGTGAACCTTTTTAAGAAAGAAAATCTAGGTTTTTGAAAATTCATTTTTAAATATATCCAAAACAATTTGAACACAGGTTTCTCAAAACTTATCAAGTAAATTTTAATTTCTGATTCTTCAATCACTTTTAGGCTGACTTTAGCACATCCACCTACCTGAAAAATTTATCCAATAAACCAGAAAAAACTATGAGTTTTGCTACGTTCTAAAAGATGCTGGCCTACAAAATAACGAGTTAATCAAATTCAAAATTTAAAATATCTTCCAGCCGATCAAACCAAAGATCTCTGCTGAAATGTCTCCAATTGCTCACAAATTCGAAGTGAACACAACCAACAACTCAACCCCACGAACTGACGGAGCTCTCACCACGCTTGAAATTTTCAAGGCGGTGCATCCACAATTTCCAATGGTACGTGACTTAGAAATACGTACTGAATTTTCCGAGATAGTTTGCTATCTATTGAAACCACCTTCTAGTGAGATTTAGAATGTAAAACTTATTAAGGAAGAAAATCTCTAGGTGTTCAGCTTTATGAAAATTCCTTTTTTTATAATATTCAAAACAACTTGAACACAGGTTTCTTAAAATTTCCGTTATTCCAATTAGTTTTTAGTAATAAACCGAAAAAAAAAGAATTTTGCTACATTCTCAAAGATTCTGACCTACAAAATAACTCGAGTTAGCCAAATTTAAAATTTAAAATTAATTACAGCCAAGCAAACAAGAGATCTCTGCTGGAATGTCTCCAATTGCTCACGGTTTCAAGATGACAACCTCAAGCACACCACCGGCAACTGACTTCCAAGATAATAGAGCTCTCACCAGACTTTTCACCAGCTCTCACCAGTTTTTTGAGGCGTTAGATGCACAATTTCAATTGGTATGTGACTTCGAAATACGTACTAAATTTTTCTATAAAGTATGATATCTATTGAAACTTCCTACCAGTGAGATTTGGAATGTAAAACTTTTTAAGGAAGAAAACCTAGGTTTTTGAAAATTCATTTTTGAATATATCCAAAACAGTTTGAATACAGGTTTCTCAAAACTTATCAAATAAATTTTAATTTCTGATTCTTCAATCACTTTTAGGCTGACTTTAGCACATCCATCTACCTGAAAAATATATCCAGTAAACCAGAAACAATAATGAGTTTTGCTACGTTTTAAGAGATGCTGACCTACAAAATACCTTAAATTACTCAAATTTAAAATTTAAAATATCTTTCAGCCGTTCAAACAAGAAACCTCTCGTGAAAGCACGTCAATTGCTTACGGTTTCAAGCTCGACCCACACACCAGCACTCCAGGAACCGACTGTAAAGACTCCGGAGCACTCACCACGCTTGAACTTTATAAGGCGGTAATGGTAAGTGATTTCGAAAACGTACTTAATGTTTAGTTTTCGTATTCTACTTACTAAAATCTCCGTCTACGCAGATTTTTAATGTAAAATTATTTGAGAAAAAAATCTAGGTGTCCAGCTTCAGAAAAATACTTTTCTTTTAATTTTTTGCAATTTGATCAAAATCATATAAAATTTAATTTCCGATTATAATTAGTTTGAAGCATGAATACAGGTCTAGATTTCCGTAGAAAAACTTTAAGAAACTATCAACCAATGCATTATTAATTATCTATTGTATTCCAGGCGTCCAGTACGCCGTTCTACTGTCAAAACTGCTTCTTCTCCTACTTGTACCCCTCTACACCGCTGTCTACAAATTCAAGCAATTCGATAAAAAGAGGAAAGAAGAAGACATGGGACAAACACTCGGAGGAGTATAAGGAGCACAGACGGGAAATCACTCGCAGAACTCGTCAGAGAAAAGCTGAAAAGAAGAAAACACCGACGGTTCGAGAGATTTCAGATGAAAGCTCAGAAACAGGTTTGTTTTTTTTTTTCAACTATTGATTCTTATAATTCATTTTCAGAAACCATGAAACTATACCGCCTCGTTATTCAGGGACGTGACAACAAGGATCCGATTGCATAATTTCATGCTTTTTTTAATTAACCAATATTCAGATCTGACTGTATCTATTACTTTTAATCCCATGTGCCTTTTTCTGTATTTGCTTTATGTTTTGATCTATAAAATTGCTCACTTTCCAGTTAGTTACGTTAATTCCATTAATTATTTTTAAATTCCAATTTGAGGATGTGCACCTGTTTTAATGGTCAGTACAACGAATAAAAAGTTCAAAGATAAAAGTTTTCAATTATTTCTGTTCCCTTATCGTCATGGTTTTATTCCACGAAATATTTTATTTCTCCAGAATAAAATTGTTTGAGACATCCAGGAATGCTAAGTCCCTCTCTTAGTATTTCGATGAAAAAATCAGAAAACTCTTTCACGTGTTAACTTTATTGTGAATAAATCCAAAGGCTGAGTAGGACAGGAGTACCACACGGTCCAGTCAAGCACATGTGATGTCTCAGTAAGGCGGTACAGTCTTTGTTCTCTTTCCTCCCTTTTCTCTTGGAAAATCAATAACTGTTCATGTTGTTTTTTAGTTGACCTATGTTGCACTCAAATTTGTTTCTTTGTTCGATTGATAGTTTTTTCCGGAAAAATTAAAAGCACCGCAAATAACAATTCAAATTTATCTGTTTCAGAACATGAGTTCCCAGCTGAACGCTTCCACCAACTTGACGAAGCTCCCCACGCAGAAATCGACCAGTGACAGTACTGGTGAGCCATTCTTTTTATATTCAATTAGAATCTTATGTTCTATTCAACAAAGTTCCCCATTTTATCAAAACAGCATAATGGTTTTTCAGAATACTCTCCAATTATCTCTGGTATCTACAAAAATGCAACTTTCTCAAACTTCTCCGGTTATCCAAACACACCTCCACCACCATATACCGAATTTGACACAAATAACGCAAAGCAAACAAAAGAATCGGCTTGGAAATGCACACCGCAAAAAAAAGCTATGGTAAAATGTGAGTGATCACATTTTCTGTAATTTTCTAATAGAAACGTGAAATCGGGAGCATAAACTCATACGCAATAAAAATACGTTTGAAAAACAATAATTTTATATGTTTTCAGCGTTCACTGGAAAGCAATATCGGTCATCGCCCTATTCGTTGACATCTCGTGGTGAAAACTTCAAGTCTAGCAATATGTTGGAAGATGCAATTGAGAATCTCAGAACACTGTCGGTGACAGAGCCCAAAACTGTTGTCAGTCAGGAAATAGGTGTCAAAGCCATCGTTGCTAAGTTAGAAGACTTCTCTGAGAAACATGCAGGTAGTTACACATCTTCTCAACAGTTAGTATGAGATATCACTACAATACCTTAATAAATTGATTATTTTCCAGGGAACGTCGGTGTTGATTTTTCTCAACAAGCATTGGAATCAACTCAAGAGCTAATTGATGTTCTGAATGAGGAATACGAGTGTCCAGAGTATGGCGTCCTGCCAGAACTTGAAGGCGATGGCTCGAATGAGAATTGTGACAGCAAGGAATGTACTTGGGACGATGCACCACATTCGAAAAAGTTCTAATACTCATTATCTAAACTTTTATAATTCATCCCATCCCTCACACAAATTTGAGAATGTCCCGTGAAACCCTTTGTCAAATGTACCTCCGCTTCACATTGATACTAAAGTTGTATGTGAATTTCAAACGAATTTATAGCACCCTGTTAATAGTATAGTTGTCGGAATTCTCGCATATCATAGACTTGAAATCAAAACTATCTTTCATCAGCGTTTTACTAGTTTCTCTTTATTTATTTATCAACATTGCTCACATTATCCAAATGACACCCGAACCACCATCTAGCGAAGTTTTATCAATATTTCTAAATTGTTTCCCTTTCTACGTTCTCATTATATTATTTTCAATTAAATCTAGAGCATAAAATTACGTTTATTTTATATATTTGTAGTCGGTATTCTGTCTCTTATAAAGTCACTCATAGAAAACAAAGAGACGGGTCTCTAACGTCTCCGCTAGCGGCGGTGTGCATGTACGCTCCGCCGCACTAGGTCAAAAAGTCTCTTCTCCTTTCTTGGGGCCGTCCTTTTTTTCTTTTTTTTTGGTTTTTTGTGTTTATTTATTCAAAAATTAAAGGTTTTTAACGACGGTTTCTTTGGAATTTTTCATAAAATCCATAAAATTTTGATTTTGCAGGTTTCGTCATGCCAACAATACACTACAACGACGAACCATTCAAACATGTACGGAACATGGAGGTGAATATTAGTAAATGTAACTCAATATCTGTTTCTGATATTTCAGTTCTCCCTACTGTTCTTCGTGTTAGTCGAGTTGGTTTCTGCCTCCGTTGGGTTCTTACTAATGGATCCAAAAACTGAGGTTGACTACAACGTCGTCAAAGTGTTCTACTTCGTCTGGACCTCGAATCTTGTCATCGCTTCGCCCCTCTTCGTTGTCATGAAATCCAACATCTTCGCCGCGTACCGTGCAGGATTTAGAGTAAGTAACTTTTCCAATATGACATATTTGATAAATGCATTTTCAGATAATTCACCTCACTGCAGTCGTGTACACATTCTACTCCTATGACCAACGGGTCGTGTCCACTTACGTCATCGTAATCTTTGTTGTTGAGTTTGCCTGTTTGATTGGCGGATTTTCGAATGATAAGGTGAGTGGAGGAACACAACAATTTCTAAATCCATTTCTGGTATTAGATGACGTACCCGGGAAAATGGATTGCCATGATCGTGGTCAACGAATCGCAGGAAGACTATGATATCGAAATGGCGGATTTCAAAAAATCAACTAACGATTTGTTTGGCACGGAGGATAGCGAACTCGACACTAATTCCAATTATATCGTCACAGCAAACGAAGACGACTCCAACTCATTATTTTCTTCCATCAGATCTCTAGATATTGTTATTGTTTGAAACAAATATTTAATTATTGAAACTGACCCGCCAATTCCATCACAACCAAATCCAGCAACCACTCTTCATTTGATTCTCACCGATATGTTGTACAATATCCGTTGTTCTCACCCACATTTTTCTCAATTTACGAAGTTACTTACCAACCTGTGATATGTTGTTTTGCCTCTCCCCTACCCATTTACAAGATTACTCATAGTATTGTTTAACCGAAAAATTTTCAAAAGTTTATATTAAAGTATATTAATCAACAAAAATTGTTATTCACAACTCGAAACTGCAAACCATCTTCCCTCTATTGCCTCTAGAATGAATCCTAGCCCTGACCGGACCACTTTTCCGCATTTGCGCGTTAGGCATGGTGTTTACGTACGGCCGAGATACGGGTGCTGTTGTGGTGTGTTTCTCCTTTGCTCTCACATATTCCAATACGAAAATGCTCCGAGTATTTCTTCTTTTTTTGTTGAAAAGGGTTTTTTACAGAGACTAAACTTGCTTTTAAAACATTCCCTCGCTGAGACTCCCTCTTTTCGTGTGGTCACCTTGACTCCTCTCCAAAAAACAAGCCGGCATGTTTCACATTTCATTCTAGATCATTTCAAATTTGAATGTTTCTGTTCCAGGTGTGATGCCAGTCAGTCTCCTCCGCTTGAGATTTGGATGTCAACAAGAAATATCGTCGCGGAGACATCCAAACAAGACAAGACTTGCATTTGCGTGGATCAATTTACCACGCCACCCATTCGTCTGAAAAATACAGCGGTTCTGAACAAGAGGCAGATTTGAAAGAACTAGAATATCATTTTGGCAGCAATTGAAAATATATTCAGCGTTGAACTACTTCTCGATTGGTTTGGCCCGCAAATGCCTATTTTTACAGTGGCCAATTTCTATAAAGTCAGTGAATTTTTTTTTGTCTGATGACAAAAAACTGTGAAAGAACTACTTGTTGAACAAAAACCGCAAAACGAATTTAAGATTCACGACTTTTTGAGAGTTTGGCTCAAGTTAGTTATATCGTGCACTTAAACTTTCCCGTAATTGGGGTAGACATTTTCTTATTTATGGAAATCTATTGATGACCATTTCAACCTTTTCCATTTTTTTCTAAATCATGGTTTTTGGGAGAATCAGGTCTAGTATTAGCGCCTTTCTCGTGCGCGGTGTCGAGAAACACGTCAGTCACATTGAAGGCGCATTCGTGGACGGGTGTCTCTCACCGTTGTTATTGTCTCACCATTTGACCTCCCACCGTTACTACGCCCGCCAACTCTCTCCCCATATAAGGCCCAGCGCACGCTCAGTCAGGGCCGATAGTCTTCATTCTACCTTCCTTTTACGTCTTTTTCCTGATTCTTTTTTTCATTTTTGCCCAGCGCCTCTTTAGCTGTAAGCATAGTTTTTAGACTAATCATTTCTAAATTAGCGTAAACAGTTTTTATAGTCGTCAAAGTTCCGAATCCCATTAAATCCGTATGATCGAGTGGCATTCTCCTTATGAGGTCACTTTTTCTCTGCGTCTCCTCTTTCTCTTACATTTCTACTGCGGCCTCCCGCTGTCTGTGTCTCCTCCCTCCTGTAGTCTCTCGCTGCTTCAAAACAACGAACGGACCCATTTTATTGATTTTGGTTTTTGAATCTTTTGGTTCTCGAATCTTTTCCGTCGTTTTCGTTAAAACTTGCTTCAAACTACTTCTATAATCACGATTCTGTTTTCAGACATTATGGCTCACGCATCTGAAATGGCTGAAGTCGCCGAAGTCGCACCATTGATGAAAGTTGAAACTCACTATACGCATTGTAACACAGAGGAAGAGGTTTACGAACACCGACTTCAAAGAATGTGGTTTGCTCTCGGAGAGGTTCTGAAAGAGAAAAGTGAGTTAGAAACGATAGTTATTGAGTTTGATATTCGGTTTTTTCCAGATAACGACACCGTTATCATGATCAATAACGAATCGCACCGCCAAGACCTTGAATACATGATCGCGGAAGACTTCGCTGACAAGGATATCAAAATTGTTCTCTTCGACTCGATTCTCGAGGATGTCAACAAGCAGTTGAAGGGACAATACTTGGCATTCGAGTTCCCAAAGAAGATCTCTCTCCTCGGAGAACTATTGGCCGCTGCATTCGAGAAGAGCACTGAGATCAACTACGCTGTGCAGTTTGGCTTCATCTGCTCCAGCAAAGAAGAGATCAACTATCTCAAAGCTCTTGGAATGGAACAAGCTAAATACGGAAACGAGATTAGCAGCTTCATGAGGTACTTGTTTAAATTTTGATGAACAATCAAACAGTAATACATTTTCAGACCGGAGAAACTTCGAGCCATTGAAGATACCGAGAAGCTCCGAGAGGAAATGAAGGCCCGCTACAAACCGGTCTACCCGAGATGGGAGGACGTAGTGCTGGACGCCAATGGACGCTACCTTTTCCCAGCGAAATTGATCACTGGACCAACCGACTCCGACATGGAGGATTGCTATGACCTCGACGATGACGAGGATTTTGATGAAGGAGAGTCGTGTGATGAAGACTACAATTATTTCGGAATGGAATCGTCCTGGGATGAGGAGGAGGACGATGACTACTGATTTGTATTCTACCTCTTTATTTTGGTAACTGTTTTAATTACTATACTCGGTCCTAATTGTAATATCATATTAGGTGGATGTTTGATAATAAAAATAAATTATTTGTGCTGTATTCTTAGTTTTTTTTTGTAAATATGCAAACCATAGAACCATAGAACAGCAAAGTCGAGTCTTTTGTTGTTGAGTCTTCTTTTTTCCAGAAAATTTTGAAGTTTGTTTCTTTTTCTCTCTAAAAACAATTCAAACAGAAGAATAACAAGGAATTCTAATTCGTTAGAACTTTTTCAACTATAATGGAAAAATGAACAAAAGGTTGCATTGTGTGTACAAGAAGTAACGCTTAAAGTGACAATGTGAGACTTTGAGGTAAAAGGATTGTAAGACAACAAGGATGAGGGAGGGAAAAAGGCAGATTCTGGATTTATAGGGATTGATCAGCAGGGAGTGGGCTTTGGTAGGGTAGCAAATAGGAGACAAGATCGGTTGGAAAATTGCAGGCATTGCGGCGACACAAGCATTGAAGGGTGACCTGGGATGGTCGACTGGGTCCTCCCAGAGCGAAAACCTGAAAACCAAATCGATATGGTTCAAAATAATTTTGATGTAGTTTCCTCACCTCCTGGAGACAGATATTTAGTACAGCATTACTGAAGGAGACCCGTTCCCAAAATTGCATCTACGTGAGTGTAGTCGTCGGACTCCTCCTCCACTCCGAACGGCTGCAAGACTTTTCAGTTTTCTTTGACTGCCATCACGCTGCGATAGCGGTAAATCGGTTCCGATAATCTGTTGAACACCCATATAATTGCACCACTTTTCTCACACGAGAAAGTTCACAGGACTGGCACTAAATATTCGGCAATTTTTGTCAATTTTTCAATGTGTCTCACTTGTTTCCTTCTTTATTAAAGGGGGCGGACAGTTTGACCCGGTCTTTTTTATCTGTCAGAATTTGTAAACATGTTAAAGATCAGAATATTTGATTAATAGTATCAAATATTTTTTAAACATCTAGGTGTTACGATGAGCAGTTATCAAATTTTAATCGAATGGTAAAAACAGATAGAGTTTGCACTTGGTGTGAGTCGATATTGATACATTGACTGAACGATGCGACGGGAGTCTTAGAAAGGAGATCGAAATGACGACTACCTTCTCATTGACTCGGTCATCAGACTACTATGCCACCTGGTGCTGTCAGTTAAGGTTCTGCATCGGTTGTGCATCGGGGTGGTCACTGTGCCCATACGTTGAATAAGACGGCAATTATTCAAATGATGTTCAAGTCTCGGCTCTGAAATTACGTGTTTTCAAAAAGCAGTTGTTTATGTAGAATGCAATATAAGTGAATTCTCACTTCTTTCTCGACAACGTTTCAGACGGAAAACTTGCATTTCCGATCAAAAAGGTTTTCTCGAAATTATCCCTCACCTGTTTAACAACTTTTCATAGTGTAAACTGAGATTTTCAGTTAGTATTCCGAAAGTTATGAGGTTCTTGAGTGGTTGGTCTGTTTAATTGGTCATTCACATCTTTTTTTTCTCTTTTGGAAAACCCGTCTCTGGGAAAACTAATATTATCTGCGCTGACCCTGCACACCGTCATCTGAATAGACCTGACCTGCATTTTTTATTATCTGGCTGGGCCAATCTAACCTCAGTCTTCCTCATTTCCACTTCCATCGATCACCCCTCTCCCACTCAATATTTTCAATCATGAAAATTTCTAAAATTAGAAGGCATTTTGTTGAGCAGTTCACAAATGTTGAAAACAAATAGAATTTGCTATTGGTCTGACTAGTTGTTATAGATATGAATTTTTCTTTTTATTCAAATTCTTTCATAAAAGATGCGGCAGGTTCTGAGACTGAGAACGGAGATTGAAATGATTTCTACCTTCTCATTAATTAACTTGAGAGATCACTATGCAGCCAGCTACAGATTTGCATCGGTTTGCTCCTTGCTTCGAAGTGCAGTTGTTTTTGTAAGAAATGATATCAAGGAATATTCACCTCGTTATTGACAACGTTTTGAGAGGAAAATCTTCTTCCAAATGATTTCTATAACCCGCATATTTTAACAATTATTCATATTGTAAACACCAATTTTCAGTTAGTTTTTTTTCAGTGTTCCAAGAGTTATGAGGTTCTTGAGTAATTGGTTTGTTTAACGTTTTTGTGTTATTTTGTCATTCACACTCTCTTTTTTCTATTTTGGAAACCCCGTTTCTGGGAAGAATAATATTATCTACGCTGACCCTGCGCACCGTCATCTGAATAGGCCTGACCTGCATTTTGTGTCGTCGGGCTGTGCCAACCTAACCTTAGTCTTCCTCATTTCCACTTCCCTCCATCACTCTTTACTCTCCTTTTTCATTTCCTTTTTCTTATTGATTTTGCTTATTACTCTTGGTTTTTTAACATTAAATGATCCATCTTATGATTACAGATATCATCCCAAAATGAGTTGGAACGGAGAGTTGGAAAGCGAGTTTCAAGAAGAATCAGAGGACATGTTGATTGATGAGGCAGAACATAACATGCAAGTAAGACAGCTACATAATACGGCTATAGTACACTGAAAATTCATTAGTAAAACTAAAGAAGTACACGCAAATAGTCCTAAACACCTGAACATGTTCAAAATTTGGTTTTTTTTACTTTAGGTCCTACAAGGATATTCATTTAGCCCACTTTACTAATTGCTCGCTCAATAGTCGTCTGTGAATAAATCAATATGCCAGTAAGTCAATCGCACTCAAAGACACAACGACTCGAGTAGTGAGAGCGCAATCAAAAAAATGTTACTCTGGGAAACCGACCCCACTCCATTTGCACAGAACCGAAACCCAGACAGAATGTGAGGAAGGGAGGTCCGAAGAAATGATCGTGTCTCACAGGCCAGATGTTAGCTTTCCGCAGCATTGTTCTAAGAACCGTTCAGTAACTGAAAGAAATGCTATTGTCAGAATAATCCAAGTCAAATGGATCCGGTGATCAATGAGAAGTAACAAAATGAACAGGCAATGTATCAGAACCTTTCAATGAGATACGTTCTTCAATAAATGAATGTTTGTTTCTTACTACTTGTAAGTCAAAAATGAATTTGCTCATAGAAGACAAGGACTCAAAAAACGGAACAACGGGTTTAAAACTAGGTAGAGATTGCTCTGCAACAATGTATACAGTACTGACCATGAAGGATGCACTAAAAAATTTTAGTAAAAGTGGTTGACTTTGTGAGCTTGCCACAACCTCACTGGTTATTTCACAATTCTAAACTTTATTGATATGTGTAGATCTAAAGTGGGTTTGCACATCTGTAAAAGACAATTTTTCTACGAACACACACTAGTGAGTGATGCCCAGAAGGGTGAAACAAACCTGGTCACGCGCATACTTTCACAGTGGGAAGGATATGACTCCAGATGGAAAAAGCTTTTGAGCGAGAGACCAGCTGGATGATCCGTTGAAGGCAAAGAAGACAGTCTGGTATCCGCACACAGATTGCGTTAAACACGAAGATGGTTGTCTACCGTAATAATACCCACACAATTTGATCGTAAACATTTTCTTCTCACCTTCTCAGAAGAAGGGAAAACAAATACTTTCTGACAATTTGCTGTCCGTAAAACGAAAAAACTTCAAACCGACACACTTTGGGGGAGCACTTGTTTAAAGACGTTATTTAGTTGTTTCTGATTGCAGAAATACAAAATATTTTCCAAACACTACCGACACACTGACGTTTTTCATAAAAATGAAAATGCATATATTAAAGATTAGTTTATTGGGTGTAAATAACTTACATTATTTTACCACTTTACATAATTTTAACTTAATTTAGGAATCAGAGAACGAAATGGAAGTTGGAGGATTTGCCCTACCATCAGATGATCAACCTAACGTTTCTATCAAATATAATGTTGACGTATATAATGTTGAGGAAGTAGATGGAAATTTGGAGAACGAGGAGCGAATTGATGTAAGTATTGTAAGATATTGAGATCAAAACTAGTTTTTGTTTTGAATATAGATTCTGAGCTTGTCGTTTTGATATTTTTGAAATGATTTTTTCCAAAGCAAGTAGAAAATAGAAAACTTAAAAAGGTTTGCAAGACAATTTTTGACCAGACATGACTAAGCGGATAATTGATTATTTCATTTTTATAAACTTTTTGCTTTTCTAGAGCCTGTTTTATGACCTAGAAAGCTTATTTTTGAATTTAAGAACAAACATGCACAAAAATGTATGAATGTTAAACAAAATACAAAAAATAGATTCAAAATTAATCAATTTAAGGATGAAGAAATAAACCGGAGCCAGGAAACGGACCGACACCAACAGAGATTACCTTCTGCATCTGAGCCCATCCCAGAAGAACCAATGGAGGCAGAAGCAGTTGACATTTCAGTAGATACTTCAAAGTCAGAAAAGGAATTTGTCGCGGAAACAGGAACCACGTTCCTCAGAAACGAAGAAACTTTTGTAATGTCAATTTGTGAGAAAATCGGTGCCGGAACAAAACTAAGATCAACAACTGGACGGGAGATTTTAAAAGTTTTGCAATTGCCCAGTACATTCAACGAGTTATACAAAAAGCTTCATATATTTTTCCAAAAGAAGTTGGATAACAGCAAGAGTAACAGGAATGTTATCAATGATGTAAGTTTACTTTAGCCGTTTTGCTCGAGACAAAATTATTTTTTTCAGATGTATGAAGAAGTCAAAGAAGAACTCAGACACCAAGGTTTCTGCTGCGGAGAGTATCACCCATATTTTCTTACTGTAATTAGTTGTGAAGGAGACGATTCTTGTGGAATCAAACCAGAGGATACGTTCTACTCAACTACATTTGAAAATGAGGAATACTGTTTTTGTCCTGCACATTATAATCTGGACAAAAATCGAAGAAGTGTCAAGACGAAGGACGGTAAAGAATGTTTGAAGAAAAATTTTGTGAAAAAAGTTAACAATGAAGTGGAAAGCGAAACAATTAAAGAATGTGAAGATTGCAAGAAATTCTGGCACGAAGCATGCCGGTATTCCAATGAAACTACAAACCAATGCGGTTGCAGTGATGTGGAGACTGGTTTTAAGTACCTGTCGCTTACTCATCTTTCGAATTATATGGAAAACGAAATTGTGCATATCAAAGGAGTTTTCGGATTACATGTCCGAGTGATTCGAATCAAGAGAGAAACCGTACGGATTGGGGAACAAGCTCTGCAAAAAATCTATAAAGGCGCAAAAACACCTTATGTATCGTACACGAAGAAAAAAGTGATGATCTTCCAAAAGCAAAATGAGGTTTATATAAATTTTATGACTTTCACAGTAAAAGAATTTGATCACGGGTGGACCGTTTTGAATTACTTGGATTCTGTGCAATACCTGGAGACGGACCCGCCAAATTTGAGAAGTATGGTCTACAAACAAATAATCAATGCTTATTTCAACTACGCGAAGTCTATCGGATTTCATCATGGTCACATTTGGGCAAATGCGCCCGAGAAGGACGGTGACTTCTTCTTTAATGTACACCCGGAGTCTCAGAGGTGGTTGGAGCAGTCCTGGCTGCAAAAATGGTACTGGGACTTGCTGGTTACAGGAGCGCTCAATGAGGATCTTTGGACGTTTCGTACAGAAATCGATTTCTCAAGTGCTGGGACGATGGAGGACCTCCACCAATCTTTAATATTTTCGAGTTATTGGATGAGCATTTTGGAGGAAATTCTATCTGAGGAGAGCAACAAGAAGATAGACGTACACAAAATCAAGAAACTTCTCTCAGATCGTCATAAACAAAACAAAGGCTCACTTTTTTATATTGATTTGATTCGAAAACCTTGGGAGCAGAAGTTGGAGATTTATGACCAAGACGAGGAAATGGAATGCTCGATTGCCGAGAGCCGCGAAAAGTGGCTTAATTGCCAATTTGAAAACAACCTTCAATTTGGAACTAAACGGCGAGCAATTCATGCCTCAACTCGGTTGATCCAATTAATCAATATGGATCGAGATGAACGGGAGATACAATATATTTATGGATGAGATGACACTCTGAATGGAATTTGATAAAATGAAAATGCGAAATATTTTTTCAAACTTATTCCTATACCTTCTACTACTTCCTTCTACCAAAAAACATATGTTTGAATAAATTTGTATTTTTTTAAGTGATTGCTTTTCTTACAAGCTAGGTCTAATTACTAAGTAGACCGATGAATGAATCAGAACACGAAGCTAAAACGAAACGACCACAAAACTAGAAAGAGACAATATAGTGACTTAGACTCTTTTAGAACAGGCAATAATGAAGAATTAATAACAAGTGACTCAGGGTGACATGACAAATGACGAATGCTGGGAATGTACACAGTAGGTAAAAGACAAGCATGTGAGTGTAGATGTGTGATTCGTGAGCAACGGACGGACCTTGCGGTAAGATGCAATAAGATGTGAAGAATGAGCTCAGTGAGTTTTTGGCAAGGGTTGGGCATCCTGTAGGCATCTGCGTAATAATAGTGTTCAACCTGATTCTCACGGTTCAAGTTTTGTGACGTTTTCACATCTCTCTCAGGTAAATGGATGAGTTGTAACAAGTATTGTTCTTATTTTCTTCTATATATCCACATGCCACCTGCTGGCTTATCTAGTTGACCAATCAGATAATCTGAACGTATTAAACTACAGAACATAACTCACGTACATCATTTGATCCTAAAGACTGCCTGTTTCATGCCTCTCTTCTTTGAAATCCTTTATCTGCAAGATGGTTTACTCGTGTGTTGAATCTTTATCAATAGGTCTTATGTAACGAAACCATGTAAAATGTTTTTGTACTGAAAGCAATAAACTAAAAAAAAAGTATGAGTGTTTTGAATATTATTTTATTAGTGAAATTAATTAACAGGAGGTGAAAAATGAAAAGAAAAAAGAAAAAATAATTAGATTATGGCACAGAACATAACAAAGTCATCAGTCTAAACAGGAAAATTTCTTCTTTGGAACTCGCTGACGTTTTCTACCATTCTCCTCTGCAATCGTCACAACATCTTGAACTTTTCGCTGTCTGTCCTTTCTTGGCTTTGCAGTTTCTCCTCCATTAACATTTTCGATATTCTTGTTTCCATTTAACCATTTATCTTCGTGAATATTGTCTATCGTCGCTCGTTTTACAGGATCGACAACCAGAATTTTGCGGAGCAAGCTCATCACATCCGCTTCAACATTGTTCCATGGTAAGTTTTTGCCCTCTACCTGTGATATCCAATTCTCCATATTCTTCAGAGTGGCGACTTCCCACGGACGTCTTCCCGTCAGCATTTCGATGAGAATGATACCACACGTCCATGCATCGAGTGGTGGCCCGTCGACGAGTTTCTTCAACGTTTCTACTTCCGGCGCCCAATATTTAGCGGTTCCGCAAAGTGTCACCAGCATGTTTCCTCCGTCATCATCTCGGAATTTGGTTGCAAAACCAAAGTCTCCAATTTTCAATATGCCGTCAGAAGTTAGAAATAGATCCGCTGGTTTAAGATCGCGATGCACTACTCCTAAGCTATGCATGAATTGAACTCCATCGATCATCTGGATGAAGTACTCCTTTGCGATAGTAGACGGCAGCATTCCCTTCGATTTGATCGATTGCTCTAAGTCACCAGCAGCGGCATATTCTAGGTAAAAGAATAAAAAATTTTGAGTTTTCAGCACGTCGAACAATTGGATTAAGTGTTTGTTGCCATCTTTGCTAAGCAACTCGTGGATCTTGAATTCCTTCATATTCTTGCATCC
The DNA here is from genome assembly GCA_002259235.3 of Caenorhabditis latens. NCBI lineage: Eukaryota > Metazoa > Nematoda > Chromadorea > Rhabditida > Rhabditidae > Caenorhabditis > Caenorhabditis latens. The sequence continues at coordinate 21,364,495 of CM056097.1, read as the reverse complement.
TTGTCCTGATTTTACACGTTTGATGACAACGTCGTTCTTCTTTGAGGTGTATAACAAAACATCTCCATATCCTCCAGATCCGAGATGTTTGAGTCCGCCTTTTTCTACTTTGTTATCGATGACATCGTTGAAAAGCTCACAATCACGTGGGTATCCAATCATTATCACTGAAAAAGAATGATTGTGGAATGGGAAACTGATATAAGGAGGACAAATTCAAACGATTAGGAACTATTATGAGAGTCAATAATATCAGAAAGGGAATTCATATTTTTCAATGACAGATTCAATGGACAGTTTTATAGATTCCGGAACAACTACAGTCTGCTCATGCTGTTTTGATCGACCAAAAAAATAACAGGAATTGAGAAAAATAAAAAAGGTTCTAGAAGCGAAATTCTTGGTGTATGTCAAATGATTGCAAAAATCAAGAGTCAATAATATCAGAAAAGGTATTCATATTTTGGAAAAACCAGAAAACTGTGAAAGAAAGTTTTAAAGTGAAATAAAAATGAATCAGAAAAGTCAATTAATATTAGAGGGAAAACACGACGCATCAGGTGGTAGAGGATTGGCGAGAATACCAAAAAATCCCGCCATTTTGCTAATGTGATGTCTTTCGAAACCTGTTGGTTCCCACGGCAAGAATCAATAACACCAAAATGGATGAAAAAATAGCTGGAAACTTATTAACAACTAATTCTGCTTCTGACCAACTGGAAAATTTCAGGATCTTTTCTATCTCGCCAAATGCGACAACTTATAGAGAGGCAGAAGTGTTCGAATGACATCTCAGCGGAATTGTTGGATGAACGGTCGAACGATTTCAACAATCAGGAGGGTCAATGAATAGAGAAAGGGTATTTGTACTTTTAATGAAAATTTCAAAAGCCTGTTTTATAGATTCACTTAATATACTCAGGAACAATGACTGATTGTATTGCACCAAACCAGAAAACTGTACAAGGACGTTTCAAAATGAAACGAAATGGATCGGAATAGTCATTATATTAGAGGAAAGACAGAACGCATCAACTGGCTGCCGTGGGAAATAACGCAATGTTTCGAAACATGTTGGTTCCCACGGCAGGAATCAATAATATAAATATGGATGAAAAACAGCTGGAAACTTATTAACAACTAATTCAGCCGCTGAAAAACTGGAAAATTTCTGGATCTTTGCAACCTCGCCAGATGCGACAACTTTTACAGAGGCAAAAATGATCGGATGGCATTTCAACGGAATTTTTGGTAAGCTGTCAAACGATTATAAAAGTCAAGAAGATTCAATAAAATCAGATAGGGTGTTTACATTTTTTTCTCCGGGGTTCCAATGATCAATTTTATAGACTCACTTAACATACTCAGGAAGAACTACTGATATTTAACAAAACCAGAAAACTGGTAAAGAAGTTTTCGAAATGAAACGAAATGGAACAAGAAAGTCAATAAATAAAAGAGGGAAGACAGAACGCATCAACTGGCTGCCGTGGGAAAGAACGTAATGTTTCGAAACCTGTTGGTTCCCACGGCAGGAATCAATAACCCGAAAATGGATAAAAAAATAGCTGGAAACTTATCAACAACTAATTCAGCTGCTGTAAAAACTGGGAAATTTCTGGATTTTTGCAATCTCGCCAAATGCAACAACTTTTAGAGAGGCAAAAATGATCGGATGGCATCTCAACGGAAATTTCGTTAAGCTGTCGAACGATTACAACAATCAGGAGGGTCAATAATATCAGAACGGGTATTCATATTTTTTTAGAGGGATTCAATGTTCAATTTTATAAAATCACTCAACATACTTAGGAACAACTACTTATTATATTTAACCAAACCAGAAAACTGTGAAAGAAGGTTTTAAAAATGAAATAAAATGAATGAAGAGAGTCAATTAAATACAAGAGGAAAACAAAACGCATCAACTGCAATAGGAAATGGCGAAAATGACAAAAAAAATCCCGCCATTTCGGTAATGTGAGAAATAATGCTGTCCTTCGAAACCTGCTGATTCCCACGGTGGAAATCAATAATATGAAAAAAAGGTTGAAAAAATAACAAAAAATGTGTTGACTCTTTAAAAAAAACTAAATCACAGCTACCGCTATGTCAGGAAAGTTAATAAATATACTAACACAACATCATTAATCTGGTCCAATCCAACTCGAGCAAATTTCAATCAGAATTCCATTTATTTGCTTCACTAATATGTACCACTACATAATAATGAATGAATCGATAAACGTATGTCTTAATTAATTCTAGCTTTTCTAAGATTTGGAGGTCTCCAAAAATGGTCTTACACTTCTTGGAGACAACCACATTCCACTTCCTTGCGGACACAAAAATATTGATTTTTCAGTTTTTCATAAATCTTATAGTTTTCTTGTTCATTTCCCATATTTTTAGTCTTTTCTTTTCTTTCAAGCGAGTATTGAGAAATGCGGAATAGGAGTCACAACAAATACCGGCCGCCGCAGTGGAAGGTGTGCAAGCGTGCCCCACCTCACTCGGCCGAGATGGCCCCTCCATTGTTTTGTCATCGTCTCAGTTAATTTTGTTGTTAACTCTCGGTTTTTCTTCTTTTTTTTATAATTTTCTGCGTTTTAGTTTTCCATTTTGATTAATCAATTTGCAGGGTCATCATGACGAACTTTCCGAAGGATGCCGAACAGAAAATGCGAGTGAGAAACATGGAAGTGAGGAAAAAAACTCTTTTGGTGATTGGTCATATCTTTTTTCCAGAGTTCCCTCATCTTCTTTCTTGGAGTCGAAGTGATGCTCGCTGTTATCGAGTTCTTCTTCCTGAGTCCAGTCGTCTTGCACAACTACAAAGTTATCGAAATCTTCTTTATAATTTGGATTCCAAATCTTGTGATCGCTTCCTTCTTCTTCTTCGCCGTCAAACCGGTATTCTTCGCCATGTATCGTGCAGGATTTAGAGTGAGTTCATCAAATTATACTTGGTAACTCGACTTATTCTATTTCCAGATGATTCATTTCACTGCGATCGCCAACATTTACTACTGGTACAGAGAAGTGCCCGTGTCCGTATGTACTATTGGTCTCTGCGTTGTCGAATTTATTTGTCTTGTCGATGGAGTGTCAAATGAGAAAATGAGTTCAATATTGACACGTTCAGATAACGGGTATCAGACAGACTGGCCTCATCCGCACTCACAGTCTAAAGCGGCTCAAGTTTGGAAGAGAAAAATCAATAACAATTTAAGTGAAACGTGTCATAGCCACGCAAGGTTTCGAATCGTGAAACCTCGAAATGCAAAATGCCTTATCATTTTCGTGCATGTTACTGAAGAAATGTTATGATCGGCCACTTCTAGACAAAACGAGCGTATTGTGAGCTTGCCTAGGGAAAATCTGCACAGCCAAATTTGTCGTAACATTTATTTTTTGCAACAAAGAAATGCAAAAATTACATTCGTCATGGTTTGAAACGCTTTGTTGAAAATTAGGACAGCTATATGTAGGAATATCATGACACTCTTTGAAAAGATATGGCACTACTCACATTATGTTTTGTGGCTGTGTTGTGATAGTTGCGAAACGGAATTCAAGTCACTACACAAAATTCTGCAATTTCCTGCAAGAACTCTAGAAAATGTAGTGGCTTCGGGCAGCGTTGACACATCGGTGAAATTTGATCAATCCTGGGGGTCTTTTCATCATCTACCCCACCATATCAAGTTATCCCAAACGAATTATTGTTTCAGATGACATATCCTGGCCAATGGATACTCACAATCGTCGGCAAACTGAGAAAACCTCCTCAAGACACTGATATCGAAGTGATTTCTCTCCACTCGTCCACGAATGACAACTTTCTGTCGGAAATTACACAAAAACCGTTCGCGCGAGAATTGGACACTTCTCTACATTACTCCAGTGACGAAGACTCAATTTCCCCATATTCATCTCTTGAACCCCTTGGTGTTTTTATTGTCTGAGTGTTAGTGTATCCCGTTGTCCAGGTTATTTATAGTAATTAGCGTCTTTCATAGTTTTTCATGCATGAGTTATAATATAATTTTCTGATTGCCCGTCTATAAATTAATTTAGTTCTAAGTAATATAAAGTTGTGAAAATTGTTATTGGAGACGTTTTTAAGTTTCTGCCGCCATTTTCACACATTCTCGATAGTTATCTAACGTTACCTCAACGTAATTTACATGTGCGAGTAAAAGAGGGTGTATGCGGTCCGTCAGAGCCATTCGCTGACAAGAAAGAAGATTGGAGGGAGCAAACCACCCTCCTTTCCGCAAACACCGTGAAATAGTGTCCTCCTCATTTGTTCTCCCACTTTACTCCGCGCCGCCGACTCGGTTTTTTTCCTCCGCCCGAGATAAAGTGAGTTAACTATTATTACGATGAATTCTAGAATATTCATTTAGGATTTATATCGTGTTCACCCCAGGAAGAATTGTCAACGAATGATTCCGAGTCCTAGACATGTTCCACACCAGGGAGACTTAACTTTATAATGTGAAGGATACGCAGCAAGCGGATCTCGAATGTGTCCTTAAATTATACCAAAGAGACATATCTGACGACGCTTATTACAATGAAATTAATTTCCTCAAAGAATGCAAAGAGAAGAAAGGTTTTCCGTACTTGTTCAGCGAGTTTGCCTACAAAACTTGACAATTAATTCAAACAATGTTGCTTTCAGTCATGTCGGACGTTGGCGACTCTTTGCTCTCCCAACTCAAAATGAAATCGTGGCGATTCACAATGGCAAATACAAATGACTCATTCACACTCATATGGCGGGAAACTCTTGTTAGGTCATAGCCTTCTGTCAAAATGTTTTTAGAAAAACTAGTACAGCGTGTAATGACTAGATCCAGGTCACATGACTTAGTAATCAGAATCTTACATTGATCGCTGTACGCGGTATACTAAATATTCGCGTTACGTAAAAATTGATTTATGCAAAGCCATGTAGAAAATCAGAATAACAAAATGTACTAAAGATGTATCGTCCAGGATGCTATGTACAAAACTTGTTTTTGGTATTGGAAAAATTCGCCTGTATGGCTGACGTTCACTGCCCAAAAACTGTGTACTGCGCACCTTATTCCACACTCCACTGGTTCAGTAATCTAAAAATTTTCAAGAACCGGAGTTTGCACTAGTAATGATAACTTCAAAATTAACTCTGATTTTCACCCGATTTTTGATGTTTGAATCTAGTGGGGATCTGATTAATGAGAGAATTATTTGCAAAAATAACTTGTCAAACATGTCACCTGTCTCGAATCCTCATTTGTCTTTTTTTGTCTTGACTCCCAAACGAAATCGAAAAATATGAGGAATGGCGCATCCGGAGCCACCGAAAATTGAGAAATTAAAACCGATTTGTTTTTCCTCCTTTTTTCTTCCTGGTCTTTCTTTTTTTCCTTACTTTTCACACTTTTTTTGAATAGCATTTCTTTCTTATTCGGGTGCTGTCTTACTAAATCAACCTTTTTTTGCGTTCTTTGTTTCAATTTTTTTTGGACGATTTCCACAAAAAATGCGAATCAATGAAAAATCAGTTTATGAAACTTTTCAGAACAATGTTTTATTTTGCAAAATCCCTTTTTGTTATTCTCTTTTCCAGACATCATATCAATAATGCCTATTCTCCCCATAAGTGCGATTTTCAATATGTTTCAAACAAAAAGTTTGGCTGTAAGAAATGCTGGAAGTCCAACCAGAAACCTTTATCTTAACTTGTCAAGCAGCAGCTCTCAACAAACCAGCGCAATAGATGCCAACGGAAACACTGTTGAGCCAGAAGAGTTCACATTTCACTGCTTGATCTGTGACTATAAAAGTCCAGTTGTTCAACTCAAACATAGACAAGAGTGCATTAATTCGAAAGATAGTGAGTTGAAAAACAGTTGTGGCTAATCTAATTTTCTAAAAAATAGACCGCGAGTGTCCATTCTGCCATCACAAACGTCGTAAATATTTTATTGAGGATCATATTGAACAATGTGCTCGTGCAACAGGCAAGAGTACTATTGAGGTGAGTGCTTTTTGAATTTGAGATCATACACCAACACCTAGTCAACTATAAAAGTAGATTTGTTCGTAAAACAGACTAATTATATTTAAGACTCACAAAGCCATCTTCACAATCCGTTTTTCATCAGAAAAGGTTGATGACGTGTTGGCTGAAAAAAGGAACCGTATTCTCAATGAATACAAAGTTCAGCTAGTGGCAAATTATCTTTTACAAGTTACTCCATGTTTGGTTTGTGAGACTAGCGAACTCGATGAAAACATTTATATACATACAGTTGAAGGAGAGACGTTTAGAGTGAGTTCAAGGTTTCCAACATGAGAATAGTGTTTTTGTTTTTAGAGAGAAGCGAACGACTACTTGAGAACCAAAATCTTACCTCATTATGTCTCTTTTCTCAAAATCCGGAAAGAGGAAAATTTTCAACAAGAAGAAGCTCTATTTGTAACTCATTGGCATCAAAATTACCCAGGCGATTCTGTTAGTGAAAGAGAGCGGGCCAGTTTCATGGCGAAGTTTGGTGACATGTGTGACAAGTCTAACGAGGAATCGATAAAGAAAAAAATGACGGAAATGAATAACACTATCAACGAACATGCTAAAATACTTTGCAAGGAGATGATTGCTGTAAAGAAATACCTCATCTTTGTGTGCACTTGTCGGTGCAAACCTGATTCCGATTAATTTCTTGTTTTTCATAATTCAAAGTACTCGCATAGACTTCGTGCTGTTGTTTTCCGAAACACTTTTTGTTTGAAAATCTGAAATACTTAGTTTGCACTGTGTTGTATTTATTAAAACTAACTCAGTTTAGTTTACTCCTTTTTTCTAACCACAATCAAATTTCGAAACAAGTTTTACAATGAGTATCCTATTTTTAATCTTTTAAATGAACTTCATTCATCTAAACTATAGTTGCCCGTTCTCTATTCATTGTACATTACTGGCTGGTCAAGAAGTTGCTGACTTCCGCTGCTTTTTAACGAGAAATATCATTTCAGAGAGCGTGACAGTATGCCAACAGGTCTACAGTATTAGTATTGCATTAAATCTAAATTGAAACACCACTGACTCTTATATGAGAAGGTCCCTTGTGCAGTGTGTCGCTTTATCCAGATATCTTGATCTTCTCTCACCATAAAAACTATAACAGACATTTCTCCGTTTCTCACCTGAAACCGTGAATGAAGACCATTTATGTCCTGACCCGATATGAAAAGGACCTTTATCTGTATGTGTGTCGTTCTATCCAGATGTCCTGTTTGGCATTAAAATACGAACAAAGCCACTTTCCTTTATTACTTTCTTAGTGTCATAGAGATTCTTTTTGCTATGAATGATGTTTTTTTACAATTAATTGTAACGACTTTCTATTTAATAAAATCTGTAGTAGCTGTCCATGATAACAATTTACTTGAAGCAAAAACAAGAAAAAACAATGAAGATGTTTTGCAAAATTATGATTTTCAAACATTTGTTCATTTTTTGTCGAAATAATGGGAGGAAAAAAGTAAAAGATTAAAATGGCAAACAATTGAAAACACTCCACTCATTCACTGATTCTACTTGGATGAGCTTCCAGTTTCTTCTCCATTTGATGGTCCAGGTTGTTGGGTTGTGGTGTTACTGTCGGACTAAAAAATTATACTAAATTTGTATTTTTTGAATGTCTTTTTGATCAAGCAACTACAAGAAAACGAAAGCATCCTTTAATTTATTTTTTCACCATCAACCAAGGAAACACCAACCTCAATATAATACAGCGCTTTCAATCTCTCGGGAGCATCGATAAACTCCTTTCTTGCAACTATCATTGACTTTATTTGTGGAACATCCTGAATTCAAAAATAAATCATCCTTTTTTCAAGCATCACTCACCTTTTTCAGATCTTCGAAAACTGGTCCATAGTGAGGACCACAGTTCATGTCGGCAATCACTTGTGCGATCGCTTCTTCGTCTGAAAACATGAAGCTATGCAATAAAAACTACTCCATTTCAAAGTTTTAAAAAATTCTGAAATTTTTTCATTTTTTGAAAAACTTTGACCCGCTTGTAATAAAAATAAGAAACTCACTTCCAGTGGTATTCAAAACTTCGAATGACAGCTCCTTCTTCACTTTTGCTGCATCGGTTTTGCTGACTTTTTGTTGGAGAGCATACTCCATCTGAAAATAAACTATATTCCTAATCCTAATCTTAATTTCTTAAGACAACTGTTGAAAAATTAACTTACAAGAGTGTCTGCCTTGTATTCCTTCTTTGACTCCATGAGGCGGGGGGTCTGACGGGAGGCTCTCTTCTTCTCCATCGATTTTTTCTGGCGATTTCCCATCGAGGTCAAAGAAACACCAGCGCTCTCGGAAGATGATGAAGATGCATGTCTTCTTCTTTTACTTCCGTTATCCATTTCTCGAAACCTCTGAGAAATTGTATTTCAGAAGCGAAAAAACTATTTTAATTTTCAAAAATTAACGGATCACGAGAAAGAACAAAAGAAAAGAGAGGGCGAACGAACTGGTCATAAAAACTGAAGAGAGAATCAGATCCCTTATGCATAACTCTCTGTTCTTCCTCCTTCTTCAAACTGACTCGTTTTCTCAGATCTGTGTGTATCGCGCCCGAAGGAGGAAAGGGAGTATAAGAAAAAGCAGTATTTCGCAATAACAACACTCAAAATTTCTCTACGTCTAGATATATCCTATTTAAAGTATCTTGATTTTCATCTAATAAAACCCAAAAGATCAAACCCAAATAGAAACATTTTCACGATACACTGCCTCTCGAAGCCTGCCTGCTGACTTTAGTTCTGCGTCTATTCTTGCTCTGTTTATCCATAGCCTATCTTCCATTCACCGCTTAATGCCCGATGCTCCCAGTTTTACGACTGCTTACTCTCTTCAACACCAATAAGATTCTATTTGACTCATAATGAAGTTTATAGTGTAATTACGAGAAAGATTTGAAGCGGTACGACTTTCTCCACCAGATTCAACCAGATCTAACCAGAAACGGGAAGTGAAATGGTAGCAAAAAGAAGAACAAATGTTTCTCACTAGCCATTTTGTTATCAAAATAAGAAATTGAACTGAATATGCTCACAGCTTCTTTTAAATTTACTTTTTCTAGGTAAGAAAACGATCAAGTTGCAACAAAAAAATGTTGCGCTTATGATGATGAGAGGGAATTGGCAAGATTACCACAACTAAATGTTCATTTATCTGCAGAACTGTAGTTTGAGCTTAGTTCAAAAGAGGTGGCCGCATTTCAATTCTTGTTGTGGATGAAGTTCCATGTTGACCTCTTTCAGTAGTGGAAAAATGCATTAACTTTATTGTAAACTATAAGATAAAAAATTATGGAAAAAAACGAGAAACTATAAAAGTATTCTACTATGGATGGGATGGGGCTAGGAATCGAGAAAAAAACACAAGAATGGAAGAATATACTCGATTCAGTGAAAGAGTGTGAGCGGGGGACAAAATCGGGTGTGAGAGGAAATTATGGCACAATCATATGGCAAAATCAAATACTATTAATATCTACTTTTGGATGCATAAAGAACTCAAGCAAACATCGGTCACGAGGAGGGGAGAGTCATTTAGGAGACCACATATAAGTGATGAAAGGAATACAAATAAAAAGATGTAAATGTTAAATAAAGGAAAAAAGTGGAAATAATGGGAAGAAACAACAAAGACTGATATCAATGTTGGTATATCAATATTTCTAGTTGTTTGCATCAACACCAGTGGACCCTTCGGTCAACAATTTTGGTTCCTTGTCATTGTCATTTTGAGAATTCGGTGCAGCTGGAACAGTTGACGTAGTAGGAACGGATGAAGAACCAGCGGGAGTCTCCTGAAAAAGATTACTATCACTTTGTAGCAGAAGAATCAACTCACAGCCAACAGCATCTTTTGCAAGTTCCTTCTCGCAGTCTTTTCCGGGCAGGGGTCGACCCATGGTGGCAAAATGGATTCTGGATACGACTTGACAGCCAGTGGAGAAATGGGAAGTGGGAGTCTCGGCTGAAATTCGAAAATAAGGAAAAGGTGCGGAATACAACTTTAGACAAACCGGCATCTCCTCGTAAAGATCGTACTCTTCAAAATCTTCTGGTTTTGGCAACAGCGGCCTGATAGCCTTCAACGATTCATGTTCCGAGACAAAAGGGGATCTTAGCAGGTACGAGAGCGGATCTCTCACCTCCACTGGCTTTGGTTTGGGAGTACGCGGCTTTCGGGGTTCGACCTTCTTCACTTTCAGAAGTTGAGGGTGTTTTGCAAGTTTTGTATTCCTTGATCTTTGGTCAACACGACCAGTTCCAAGCGCCTCGATACTCGTCGTCTCCTTGAATGTATTTACTGGTGGCATTGACTCAGATGTGGAAGCGGATTCCTCGAATTCTCGTCCTTTCTTGATAGAAGAGAAGCCATTCTTAACATTACTACCCAAATTCTTTAAGAATGAGAGCAATTGGTCGCCTTTTTTCCCGGAAAGAGTTCCACCACTGCACTTATTGTTTCCCTTTGACGACATAGTCGGTGCAGACCCAGATTCCTCTCCGAGAATTGAAGATTCTGAGGGTGTCGAGCGGAAAACCAAGTCGGTTGCTTCCTCAGCAGTTTTCTTGAAAGGGGAAGGCGATGGTGTCTTATTCTCGATAAAATCACTCTGAAAATCATAGGGATACATATTTTCGTGTGAATGTGAACACACCTTTTGTATCTCCAGCATGTTGAGCAGGTTACGACCTTTCTTTACCGGCACGACTTCGAGTACTCTCTCGTTCTCTTTCTTTGGAATGGAATCTAAAATCATCGGAGAGCTGGTATCTTCTTTTACCGGCGTCTTCTGAAGTGGAGGAGGACTGGCCAAGTGGAGACCGGGCGGAATTCTGTCGTTACCACCGACACTCTGAAAACAGTCTTGGTTAGTTTTTATGTTTTTGATTCAAACATACCGATGGTCCTGGAACATCTTTCGGCGCGATAACTGGTGAGTGAATGACCAGTGTTGTGCTTGACCACTGCAATTCTCCACTTCTGGTATCCGATTTCAATGGTGTCAAGTTATCAGCCATCACGTGTGTATTGGCTCGAAGTGTGGGCACGGATCGAGAAATGAGCAGTGGCGTAGATGGCTCCTCAACACACTTTTCGGAGATCTTCTCACACGGAACAATTCTCGAGATAGTTGGCATCGGCGACTTTGTTGGTGACATGTCATCAGCGGTTCGAGAGATGGGCATCGACGACGAGATTCCCTCAGCACACATCTCGGAGATCTTCTCACTTAGAACCGTTCGCGAGATCGTTGACATTGGCGACGACATTTCCTTGCTAGTTTCAGCGTTCTAAATTCAAAATTAGTTTTATTTTAGAGTGAAACCACGTACCGATAATCCGAAAAAACCCTTCGCGTGAGTAGTCTTGTCATCAAAAATCTCCGCATTGTGTTGAGTTTCAGCTCCCTGTTGGTTACAATCCGCATCATTTGGATGATAGATGAGCATTGGCGTAGGCGACCCCTCAACGCGGATCTCGGAGATCTCCTCACTCGGAACGATTCTGGAGAATATTTGCATCGGCGAGGACATCTCGTTGCGAATCGCAGTGTTCTAAATTCAAAATCTATTCATTTTTCTAGTGAAATAACGTACCGACAATACGGGAGAATCCCTCGCTTGAGAAGTTTCTCCACCAAGAACCTCAGCATAGCATTGAGTGTCGACAACTTGTTGATCATAATCCATGACATCCGGGCCATACGAAACGGTGGCATTGTCCATAATGTCAGTCCCCATCTGCTCCATATCGTTTGGAGTGTACGAAACGGCGGCATACTCAACACCATCGTGTCTCCTCACCTTCTTAAATGGGGTGAGAAGTCGATGAGCGGCGTTCTGAATGAATTATTGATTAACCGAATAGTGGCAAGAAATGAATATCAAAACTTACCGACACCCTTGTAAGAAGTTTTTTGGTGCTCTGGGTCACTTTTTTGGTCATTGATCTCATCGGCGACGCGTTGTTGTTTAAAGTGAGATGGATGGCGTTGGTTGACTCAAGGCGGTGCTTGGACGGAGTTTTGAAGGGATTGGAAAAGAAATTATCGTGTTGTCCCATATCACCAAACAGAAAACCGTCAGTAGCCAAAGAAGTGTCCATCTCACGAGTCTTATCCCCCTGAAATTATACACGTGAGCAATTTTACGATTATTGAAGTCGTCCGTAATCTAAATTTGTGTGGTTCTACTCACCACAACTGTTGGGGTACTGGGTGATGGTTCCAGAGCGGGGTTTTGGGTGAAGATTCCTTTCCCCGTTGATTTCTGGAGTGTGGCAGGTTTTTCAGGAGAAATTTTGTCCATTGGAGTCGGAATTTCCAATGATTTACCTAAAAACCAAATTTTGTAATCAAAAATCGATAAGACGGACAGAGTGTGTTGTGAAACCACTTTGAAAACAAGAAAATAAATGCGCAGAATGAGAAAAAATAGAGAATGACCAAAAAAGGAGACAAAACACCACCGACCTCTCGGTACGCAGACACCACTACGCGTAAATGCGGACAGGCGGTCAGGTGTGGGTAGGATACACTCTGGCGGGGAGGGCGGAAAAGGGTCACAGTGTCTTTTAAATGATGTTTTGAAGATTTTTTTTGAAGTATTCTCCCAATCATGACCGAGCAGTCTCTTGCACACTTGACAAGGTCCGGCCACGCCCGAAAACCCGGGAAATTGGCGCCAAACTTCATTCTTCAAATTTTTTCATTTTTTTTGAATTTTTTCGGGAAAAGTCAAATTTCTGACTAACATTCAAAACATGAAGACATTTTGAAAAATCATCAGAAATGTTCACATTTTAAATAAAAAATTGAAAAAATGTCAAAAGGTCATTGTGTTTTTTGATAACAACAAAAATGTTCGATAGATTTTTTGATGCAATCTCTCATTCATAACCGAGCAGTCTCCAGCATAGTTTTTAAAGTACGCCTCAGTCTGAAAGCCCGGAAAATTGGCGCCAAAGTTCCAAATTCAAAATTTTTGATTTTGTTTGATGAATTTTCGAATTTTTTTCGGGAAAAGGCCGGCCGGTCCTTGAACATTTCCTACCGGCCCGGGCCGGACCTAGACAAGTATCATCATGATATGCGGGATAGTAACCAAATGCCATATCTGTCGTTACGGTTTTTTGTTTCCCCCAAAAGGCCTTTTTGAACCAGAAAGCTATTCACAACTTTTATGGTGTTGGAGAATGTGATAGAAATAAGTGGAGACACATACATAGGTCATTTGGAAGAGAACGGAGGATTAATACAAACAATTATACCGAAAAGTTGTGATCATTGACTAAGAAAATTTATGGATTAAATAATGAAAATAGCAGACAAGTCATGAACATAAAACCATATCAAAAATTGTGAATTGTGAAAAGTTGTGAGAATCAAAGAATGTCATAATTACGAGATTTCATGGGAGGGTATGAAAAGATGACATCATCGTCGTCGGCTGTGAAGTACTCGGAAGAATTGTCAAACTCCTTGTCATCCTTTCTGAACAACGGCTCATTGCCATCGCAGGTGAGATCATCAAAACGCGCCATTTCTCTCCTCGTGAGAAAGTCGCCATTTTTCGTTGATCTTGACTATCCATCTTCCGGGGAAGGTCATCTGAATTATCGAAATGGTTTGGTTCATCGCGAAAAACTTGTCTTACCTGTTCGTTCGACACTCTATTGACAAGATAGACGAAATCCGCAATGCAGAAGACCAGGACGTAAGCAGAGACTGCCATGTAGCCATAAGAGCAGAAAATGTAGACGACAGCGGCAAGATGAATCATCTAAAAGAGCACTCGTTTATTTCAATGTTGTCAATATTGTAACTCACCCTGAAGCCCACACGATATATGGAGAAGAAAAAAGGTTTGGCAATGATAACGAACAGGGAGGCAACCAAGAGGTTGAAAATCCAAATGGTGTAGAATGTTTCGATGACGGTATTGATGTGAGTTGAATCCATGGTGTAGTATCCGAATATGCTTAATGCAATCTCAACAGTGAGGAGAACAATGAGAGAAAGCTGAAAAATAGTGATTAGTCAGTCGTTGAGACTCCTTGACGAAAATTTATGTTATGATACCACTAACCTCCATGCTCCGCTCTTCTTCCATTTTGTTATAGTCATTGACAAAGCGCATCATGATGAATCTGAAAGTTCAGAAATAAAATGAAAAATGATTTTTCCGAGGCGCAACCTGTCAATAGACAGTCTGACTTACGGAATCAATAACAAGGGAAAAAAGAGAAGACACCAGAAAACGGGCAAATGATGAGAACTCAACGTCGACAGTGAGGACGTGGGAAGGACCCAGTTAACAGGAGCGCGGTTGCATACAGAGGGGGAAACTGCTGTGCCAATGGTGTTTTCAAAAACTGAAGAGCTTGAGCAGATTGAGGATAATAAAGAATTGAACTGTCAAACAACTTTAGCTCTAGAATTCATTTTTTGGGTACTGTGAAAACGTTTTTCTGCTGAGAAAACATTCAAATAGTAGCACACGAAAAAAGTTGAATGTACCGTCAAACCTGTAACAGATGTGCACCCGCTAGGAAGAATTCGGACCATCCTATCTCGGCTGTCTTTAAAGATATAAAAAAATTTACAAAATATTTCATGAGTATTCATCTATATTCATTTTGCAACTTTTTGATATTCCCCTTGGCAACCCACATATACCCCTGCAAACATGCACCCCTACGTGAACCTTTATTACAAGTTTTACTGTAAGCATCACATCAAATTTTGATTGTATTCATTAACCTGTGTTCCAGAATACAAAACTGTATCCATCTTTGTTGAAATTTATGAAATTTTTCATGATAAAGGTCAATTCTCATTTAATTATTTTTTGTGGATGAGAAAAACGAGTTGGTGGCGCGGAGGAGAGTGAGGAGGTCAGAGTCAATATATTGTGTGTGGAGTTAACCTGTGTGTGGTCTATACAAACGGGCTCTGGGCTGGTACGCAATGTGTCGTCACGGTGTATTTGGTTAACGCGGTCCGCCGACCGCGGCCAGACACACAATCTTCTCCTATTGTTCTCTCTCTCGCCTCGCGAGCGGTCGTGCGTAGCAGTCCAGTCCACTCTCCATTCTGTCGACCAACGGGACGTATAATTGATGACTATTGGTTTTCTCTCTCTCTCTCTCTCTCTCTATCTGACACACTCATTGATTTTTTTCTGCATTCTTACTGTTTTTCTTTTCCGCACATGATTATTTTCTTACAGAATTAAAGCAAAAAATGACCCGTCGCCACCGTCAACGGAGAGATCAACCCCCGTCACCGCCTCGTGCCCACCCAGTCGACCCCAATTTGGAATACGAAGAGCCATATGAGCTCCCGGTAAGTTGCAGACACTATTTTTCTTTGAAGTAAGGAGTAATCCAAGTATTCATGCTCCGTAAAGTCATTTTTCTGAAAAAGGAAACATACACATCACATTCTCTTAAGTCAATAAAATGTCAAGCACTGATATTCAACTTAAATTTTTTCAGGTCCCACCAATGAGACATCCCGTCGAGAGAAACTTCGAAAGAGACGCATTCGACGAACCTGAGTTACGCCGCCTTCCAAATCCAGCAGTGCCAGTTGCTGAGGTACAAGCTCCACATATTCCGGCTGCACATGCTCCGGCACATGATCTTGCACCCCCAGTCCCTGCTGAAGCGGTAGAAGATGTGCCACTTGGAGATGTAGAAATTGCACCGCTTCCATTCGCTGCAGAACCGGTTCCAGTCATTCAAGATGCACCTGAAAACAACGAACAGGCTTTTGTCCCTGCTGGAGTGATGGAACACGATGACAATGGAGAACCAGATGGTGAAGAAGTAAACGCAGCTGCTCCCAATGAGAATCAAAATCCAATGGATCCACCAATTGTTGGAGTTGCCAGAAATGTACCAAAGAAGAAGAACCGTCAACCACAACCCCATCCAGTCGAACAACATTTTGAAGCAGATGAATTTGATGAACCAGCTGCAGACATGCCAATTGAAGACGTTCCGCTTGGAGATGAGCCGGTTGAAGATATCCTGGTTAGGAATGTGGAGGTTGCCTATCTTCCACTCGCCGCTGTTTTGGATCCTATCATTCAAGATGTCAACGAACAAGCTCTCGTCAATGTTGAAGTCCTGGAACTCGAAATTAGTGAAGAGCAAAATGTTGGAGAGATCGATGAAGCTGCTGTTCCCAATGAGATTCAAAACCGATTAGTGGCACCAGATGAATTTGATGTCAGAAACTTGCGTGAGAATAAGGATGAGACAAAACACAACCGAAAGAGGAAAACGGATGGAAAGAAGAATAGTCCAAAAAGAAAAACAACAAATAGGAAAAGAGGTCAATGCATTTCCCCAAATACTTCGCCACAGATTTCGCCAGAGGCTTCACCGGAGAAGCCGTCTACCTCCAATGCTCACGTTTCACAAGCGAAAAATACATCTGCCGAGATCCCCCGTTTGGAACTAGTAGATTTGATAAAAGAGATTGTTGAGACAGTGTCCTCCGTGTCCCCACCCAAAAAATCAATGTCAAGACTCCATCAGGACTTACAAGCAAAATTATCCGATGTCAAAAATTTGAACGAACTCTATGAAACAGTCCATAAATTCTTCGTCAAGTTACTGAAGATGACCAAAAGAGTGAAAACTGGAGAGGTTTGTTCACTATTTCTCTGATTTAAGGATCTTAATATTATTTTTAGATCTATGAAAATGTGATGGCAAAACTACGGAATCTTGGTCTATGCTGTGGACAACTTCAGGAATACAAAGCCACCACGATGAGTTGTGAAGGAGGAAAATGCGAAGGAATAGAAGCAAATGAATTTTATTACGGTTACAAAGAGGAGGACGGTGAAGAGTACTGTTATTGTGTGACATGTTTTGAAACCGATAGCATGACAGCTTCCTATCTGACGCTGTCCGATGACAAAGAAGTGCACAAGAATAGATTTGAAGAATGCTATAATATAGCAATTGCTGAGCCACTCATCGAATGCAATGCTTGTCGCAACTTCAAACATGAAGCATGTAAAGCCCTACAGGAGAGTTCTATGAAGTGCAAATGCTACTTGAAACCAAGTTTTGATTTCGACAAGTTACCGACCAACATGTTAACCAACTTTGTGGAAGAAGAGTTGCGCCAGTTGGATTTCGTAAAATTTTTGAAGGTCAAAATAGTCAGAAATCGGACAGCAATGGCTACAATTGGCAAAGAGATGAAGGAGTTATTTGAGAAAATGAAAATACCGCCGCCAAAACAAATACGATGCAAGGAACGGAAGATTTTGATATATCAACAGCAAGGATCAATTTTCGTAAATTTTCTTTCTTTCTCTGTCAAAGAGTACGAGACAGGCTGGATAGTGCTCTACTATCTTGACTCTGTGCAGCATCTAGATGTGGATCCCAAGTACAGAAGTGTTGTCTATCGGAGAGTTTTGAATGCGTATTTTAATTATGCCGAGAGTTGCGGCTATCAAATGGCGCATATTTGGGCGGATGCGCCAAAAGAAGGTGTCGAATTCTTCTTCAACGAACGCCCAAAGGATCAACACTGGTGCACACAAAAACAACTGGAAGGATGGTACAAGAAGATGTTGGACGAAGGAAATCGAGAATACCGAATGGAATACAATTTCAAAAAGACAAAAAGTTATTCCGAGCTATATGAAGTTCTGCAATTTTCCGACTTTTTTATGGAGTGTATGGAGGAGTATATTGAGTCGTTGGATGGGAAAAAAGTGACGTTCAATGGATTGAAAGCTCATCTGGTGAAGAAAGCGGGGAAAAGGAATGGTGCTCTTTTCTATATCAATTTATGTGCGGATCCATTCAAAAGAGAAGTAATTATTAATGATGCCGATCAAGAAATCAAATGTCCCATTGCCGTCACCAAAGAAGACTGGATTAATTTCCAGTTTCAGAACAAATATACCTTTGACACTCGACGGAATGCACAATTTGCGTCTATTAAAACCATTGAGTTTCTCAATGAGAAAATAGAAGTGATTGAAGATCCTGCCGAGTGATCAATGAGATTGTGTCAAATGATTGGAGCATCTGTCGAATGGAAAATATGATTTTTTATATTATGTCATGATAGTTTAAAAATAAATTCAGTTCGATATTGATCTGTTTTTGTTTTATTTTTAGGTAGTTCCGAGAAGCTTAGTAGTCGGAGAGTTTTCAAACAAAAATTAGTAAGTTTGAAACCAGCAATGGAATGAAGAAGTAAATTTGAGTACGACTATTAACTAAAAAACAACATTGTCAATTATTGATTTCCTACAAGCAAATGGAGGAAAAAGAATAAGGGCTGTCTCTTCTGGGGCATCATTTGTTGGTGACTACCCCGTGCGGTACACCTGACCAGGGTTTATTCACAATAAAACTTAGGAACTTAAAATTTGCTGGTTTCTCAAACAAGTTTATTATAGAGAAATGAAATATTTTGCAGAGAAGGATTATGATGAGAAGGGAACTAAAATTATCAGAGACTCTTATCTTAGAACTTATTAACCGTTGTACTGAGAATTAAAGCGAGTAGGGAATTTGTTTTTCATCACTCTGAAAGAACTTGAAGGAGAACTTGAAGGAGAATCTTACGGAGTAGGCATGCGTGGAGGACTAAAACATCTAAGGATTCTAGAAATATAAGAATAAAGAATTTGCATGGAAAAGAAACTTGAGCAAGAATAAAAAGGGGATGTAAGCAGAACAAGATGGTCAAATACCATAAAACTCAAATACCATAAAAAGACTGCTCGGTGCTGCAGTGAATAGGACAACTAACTGTGTTCCATATGTCTTAATCGCACATGGGTAGGGGGCATGTCCTAATTGCCGTCATCTATTCGATTTCTCAAGGAGATAAGTGACAGGTGCGGTAGAGGGTAACAACAAGCCGACTTCCTCACATTCGTAGTTAATCCTTTTTGTTCACACCTGTCGACATGACTTCAATTAACACATCTACCAACTTGTGAAGGAACAGTTATCTAGGAAATGTCATATGCCAAATAACTGAAGAAATTCAAATCTTTAACAATGGGTCTCAACTTAATCGCGAGAGTGACACAGGCGCGTAGATCAACGTTTGGAAGAATACACGGATTTTGGCTTCTACATTCTCAGAAGCTAACGCAAATTTAATTAATTGTTACTAGCCAGATACAGAGTAGACATATTGAAAGAGCTACTGAACCACTGGGAAAAAATCAAGAGACAGAATGTGAGCGATTTCCAAGCAAGGGGGAGGAAGGAGTTCATCAAGTCAATCTAAAACCGATTGTGAGAGGGCATACGACATTGTTATTTGAATTTATCTCTTCTCATTAGCCGGTGTTTCACGTTTTGAATTGTACGAACTTGTGTAAGTTGGATCCCCTTTGTTAAAGATTTGAATTCCTGCATTTATTGGGCATATGATATTTCCCAGAGAACTGGTTTTCCACAAGTTGGTACATAAATGTGTTAATTGAGGTCACGATAGGTGCATGCACAAAGGACATATAACTAACCATAAATGTGAAGAAATCGGCATGTGTTCTTTTTGTAATTCTCATTCGCACCTGTCACTTATCTCCATGAGAAATCTCAGGTAACAGCAAAGATTAGACATTTGGAATAGTCATTCGTCCTTTCACTTCCGCACCGAGCAGTCTTTTTTTGAGCTCTCTGGTTTTCATGACCTTTGCCCAACTTGCGCTGCTTACGTCCCTTTTTCATTTCTTGGTCAATTGTAGTGATCTCGATTTGCTTACTCTGTCGTTGCAATTTTTTGTCTTGAATTCTATTAGTGTTTCAGTACTCACTTGGTATGCTCACTCTGTATCTGGCTAGAAATCATAATTTCTATTTGCGGTTGCTATTAAGAACGTAGAAACTAATAAACTTTCAATCTCCAACTCGCTTATCTCAGCATTTACAAGATTTCTTAGACACCTTCACCGATTATTGACAATATGAGCAAGAACAGACAAAAAAACTAGTTTTTTATTACTATAGTTTTAAAAAACTCGCTAAGATCACTGAGACGCGCCAATTCTGACTTTTGATGTAGCTTTTTTTTTAGTTTTAGAAGTTGGAACCTCAATGTTGGAAATTTAAATTCCTTCCGTCAATCGATACATTTTCCTAAAAACAGTAATTGCACTAGTTGGTAGATAGTTGGTAGATATCTCATGTTGACAGGAGCAATCTAAAAACAACAAATGAATAATTATAAATGTGAAGAAGTCGGCAGGTGTTCATATACATAATCTCTGCCGCAAACGCTCCCACCTGTCACTTATCTTCCTGGGAAATCTAATAGATGACAACAAATAATAGGACACGCCCCATAACCATATGAGATTAGACATTCGGAAAGCAGTCAGTCTTTTGTTCACTTCCGCACCAAGCAGTCTTTTCTTTTTGAGCTCTCTGGTTTTCATGGCCTCCGACAAACCTGCGCTGCTCACGTCTCTTTTTCATTTCTCGGTGAATTTATTTCTTCATGCAAAATCTCTTCATTTCTTTTTCTATTTTTGGATGTATGCTTTTGAAACGGATAAGTTTTCAGCCGTGACATACTACACCCAGCCAACGACACAGAAGACTATCGACGTTATGGGTGCTGGTATACATTGCAATCTATCTACCATATTTCATCTTCTCAAATTACTGCACACAACATAGAACGTTGACGACAGGTAAGTTCTTATTTTTTTTAGGGTCAGGAGTTGGAGGAACATGGGCCGGACTGCATTCGCGGTCCCACCACGCATGCCTTCTCCTTAAAATTCTCAAAACTTTCAAAATTCTCTAACTTAGATAGGGTCAGGAGTTGGAGGAACATGGGCCGGACTGCATTCGCGGTCCCACCACGCATGCCTTCTCCTTAAAATTCTCAGAGTTTTAAAATTCTCTAACTTAGATAGGGTCAGGAGTTGGAGGAACATGGGCCGGACTGCATTCGCGGTCCCACCACGCATGCCTTCTCCTTAAAATTCTCAAAACTTTCAAAATTCTCTTACTTAGATAGGGTCAGGAGTTGGAGGAACATGGGCCGGACTGCATTCGCGGTCCCACCACGCATGCCTTCTCCTTAAAATTCTCAGAGTTTTAAAATTCTCTAACTTAGATAGGGTCAGGAGTTGGAGGAACATGGGCCGGACTGCATTCGCGGTCCCACCACGCATGCCTTCTCCTTAAAATTCTCAGAGTTTCAAAATTCTCTAACTTAGATAGGTCAGGAGTTGGAGGAACATGGGCCGGACTGCATTCGCGGTCCCACCACGCATGCCTTCTCCTTAAAATTCTCAAAACTTTCAAAATTCTCTAACTTAGATAGGGTCAGGAGTTGGAGGAACATGGGCCGGACTGCATTCGCGGTCCCACCACGCATGCCTTCTCCTTAAAATTCTCAAAACTTTCAAAATTCTCTAACTTAGATAGGGTCAGGAGTTGGAGAAACATGGGCCGGACTGCATTCGCGGTCCCACCACGCATGCCTTCTCCTTAAAATTCTCAGAGTTTTAAAATTCTCTAACTTAGATAGGGTCAGGAGTTGGAGGAACATGGGCCGGACTGCATTCGCGGTCCCACCACGCATGCCTTCTCCTTAAAATTCTCAGAGTTTCAAAATTCTCTAACTTAGATAGGTCAGGAGTTGGAGGAACATGGGCCGGACTGCATTCGCGGTCCCACCACGCATGCCTTCTCCTTAAAATTCTCAAAACTTTCAAAATTCTCTAACTTAGATAGGGTCAGGAGTTGGAGGAACATGGGCCGGACTGCATTCGCGGTCCCACCACGCATGCCTTCTCCTTAAAATTCTCAAAACTTTCAAAATTCTCTAACTTAGATAGGGTCAGGAGTTGGAGGAACATGGGCCGGACTGCATTCGCGGTCCCACCACGCATGCCTTCTTCTTAAAATTCTCAAAACTTTCAA
The DNA here is from genome assembly GCA_002259235.3 of Caenorhabditis latens. Lineage (NCBI taxonomy): Eukaryota > Metazoa > Nematoda > Chromadorea > Rhabditida > Rhabditidae > Caenorhabditis > Caenorhabditis latens. The sequence continues at coordinate 21,342,456 of CM056097.1, read as the reverse complement.
AATTCTCTAACTTAGATAGGGTCAGGAGTTGGAGGAACATGGGCCGGACTGCATTCGCGGTCCCACCACGCATGCCTTCTCCTTAAAATTCTCAGAGTTTCAAAATTCTCTAACTTAGATAGGGTCAGGAGTTGGAGGAACATGGGCCGGACTGCATTCGCGGTCCCACCACGCATGCCTTCTCCTTAAAATTCTCAAAACTTTCAAAATTCTCTAACTTAGATAGGGTCAGGAGTTGGAGGAACATGGGCCGGACTGCATTCGCGGTCCCACCACGCATGCCTTCTCCTTAAAATTCTCAGAGTTTTAAAATTCTCTAACTTAGATAGGGTCAGGAGTTGGAGGAACATGGGCCGGACTGCATTCGCGGTCCCACCACGCATGCCTTCTCCTTAAAATTCTCAGAGTTTTAAAATTCTCTAACTTAGATAGGGTCAGGAGTTGGAGGAACATGGGCCGGACTGCATTCGCGGTCCCACCACGCATGCCTTCTCCTTAAAATTCTCAGAGTTTTAAAATTCTCTAACTTAGATAGGGTCAGGAGTTGGAGGAACATGGGCCGGACTGCATTCGCGGTCCCACCACGCATGCCTTCTCCTTAAAATTCTCAGAGTTTCAAAATTCTCTAACTTAGATAGGGTCAGGAGTTGGAGGAACATGGGCCGGACTGCATTCGCGGTCCCACCACGCATGCCTTCTCCTTAAAATTCTCAGAGTTTTAAAATTCTCTAACTTAGATAGGGTCAGGAGTTGGAGGAACATGGGCCGGACTGCATTCGCGGTCCCACCACGCATGCCTTCTCCTTAAAATTCTCAGAGTTTTAAAATTCTCTAACTTAGATAGGGTCAGGAGTTGGAGGAACATGGGCCGGACTGCATTCGCGGTCCCACCACGCATGCCTTCTTCTTAAAATTCTCAAAACTTTCAAAATTCTCTAACTTAGATAGGGTCAGGAGTTGGAGGAACATGGGCCGGACTGCATTCGCGGTCCCACCACGCATGCCTTCTCCTTAAAATTCTCAGAGTTTTAAAATTCTCTAACTTAGATAGGGTCAGGAGTTGGAGGAACATGGGCCGGACTGCATTCGCGGTCCCACCACGCATGCCTTCTCCTTAAAATTCTCAGAGTTTCAAAATTCTCTAACTTAGATAGGGTCAGGAGTTGGAGGAACATGGGCCGGACTGCATTCGCGGTCCCACCACGCATGCCTTCTCCTTAAAATTCTCAAAACTTTCAAAATTCTCTAACTTAGATAGGGTCAGGAGTTGGAGGAACATGGGCCGGACTGCATTCGCGGTCCCACCACGCATGCCTTCTCCTTAAAATTCTCAGAGTTTTAAAATTCTCTAACTTAGATAGGGTCAGGAGTTGGAGGAACATGGGCCGGACTGCATTCGCGGTCCCACCACGCATGCCTTCTCCTTAAAATTCTCAGAGTTTTAAAATTCTCTAACTTAGATAGGGTCAGGAGTTGGAGGAACATGGGCCGGACTGCATTCGCGGTCCCACCACGCATGCCTTCTCCTTAAAATTCTCAAAACTTTCAAAATTCTCTTACTTAGATAGGGTCAGGAGTTGGAGGAACATGGGCCGGACTGCATTCGCGGTCCCACCACGCATGCCTTCTCCTTAAAATTCTCAAAACTTTCAAAATTCTCTAACTTAGATAGGGTCAGGAGTTGGAGGAACATGGGCCGGACTGCATTCGCGGTCCCACCACGCATGCCTTCTCCTTAAAATTCTCAGAGTTTTAAAATTCTCTAACTTAGATAGGGTCAGGAGTTGGAGGAACATGGGCCGGACTGCATTCGCGGTCCCACCACGCATGCCTTCTCCTTAAAATTCTCAGAGTTTCAAAATTCTCTAACTTAGATAGGGTCAGGAGTTGGAGGAACATGGGCCGGACTGCATTCGCGGTCCCACCACGCATGCCTTCTCCTTAAAATTCTCAGAGTTTCAAAATTCTCTAACTTAGATAGAGTCAGGAGTTGGAGGAACATGGGCCGGACTGCATTCGCGGTCCCACCACGCATGCCTTCTCCTTAAAATTCTCAGAGTTTCAAAATTCTCTAACTTAGATAGAGTCAGGAGTTGGAGGAACATGGGCCGGACTGCATTCGCGGTCCCACCACGCATGCCTTCTCCTTAAAATTCTCAAAACTTTCAAAATTCTCTAACTTAGATAGGGTCAGGAGTTGGAGGAACATGGGCCGGACTGCATTCGCGGTCCCACCACGCATGCCTTCTCCTTAAAATTCTCAAAACTTTCAAAATTCTCTAACTTAGATAGGGTCAGGAGTTGGAGGAACATGGGCCGGACTGCATTCGCGGTCCCACCACGCATGCCTTCTCCTTAAAATTCTCAAAACTTTCAAAATTCTCTAACTTAGATAGGGTCAGGAGTTGGAGGAACATGGGCCGGACTGCATTCGCGGTCCCACCACGCATGCCTTCTCCTTAAAATTCTCAGAGTTTCAAAATTCTCTAACTTAGATAGGGTCAGGAGTTGGAGGAACATGGGCCGGACTGCATTCGCGGTCCCACCACGCATGCCTTCTCCTTAAAATTCTCAGAGTTTTAAAATTCTCTAACTTAGATAGGGTCAGGAGTTGGAGGAACATGGGCCGGACTGCATTCGCGGTCCCACCACGCATGCCTTCTCCTTAAAATTCTCAGAGTTTTAAAATTCTCTAACTTAGATAGGGTCAGGAGTTGGAGGAACATGGGCCGGACTGCATTCGCGGTCCCACCACGCATGCCTTCTCCTTAAAATTCTCAGAGTTTTAAAATTCTCTAACTTAGATAGGGTCAGGAGTTGGAGGAACATGGGCCGGACTGCATTCGCGGTCCCACCACGCATGCCTTCTCCTTAAAATTCTCAGAGTTTTAAAATTCTCTAACTTAGATAGGGTCAGGAGTTGGAGGAACATGGGCCGGACTGCATTCGCGGTCCCACCACGCATGCCTTCTCCTTAAAATTCTCAAAACTTTCAAAATTCTCTAACTTAGATAGGGTCAGGAGTTAAAGGAACATGGGCCGGACTGCATTCGCGGTCCCACCACGCATGCCTTCTCCTTAAAATTCTCAGAGTTTTAAAATTCTCTAACTTAGATAGGGTCAGGAGTTGGAGGAACATGGGCCGGACTGCATTCGCGGTCCCACCACGCATGCCTTCTCCTTAAAATTCTCAAAACTTTCAAAATTCTCTAACTTAGATAGGGTCAGGAGTTGGAGGAACATGGGCCGGACTGCATTCGCGGTCCCACCACGCATGCCTTCTCCTTAAAATTCTCAAAACTTTCAAAATTCTCTTACTTAGATAGGGTCAGGAGTTGGAGGAACATGGGCTGGACTGCATTCGCGGTCCCACCACGCATGCCTTCTCCTTAAAATTCTCAGAGTTTTAAAATTCTCTAACTTAGATAGGGTCAGGAGTTGGAGGAACATGGGCCGGACTGCATTCGCGGTCCCACCACGCATGCCTTCTCCTTAAAATTCTCAGAGTTTCAAAATTCTCTAACTTAGATAGGGTCAGGAGTTGGAGGAACATGGGCCGGACTGCATTCGCGGTCCCACCACGCATGCCTTCTCCTTAAAATTCTCAGAGTTTCAAAATTCTCTAACTTAGATAGAGTCAGGAGTTGGAGGAACATGGGCCGGACTGCATTCGCGGTCCCACCACGCATGCCTTCTCCTTAAAATTCTCAGAGTTTCAAAATTCTCTAACTTAGATAGAGTCAGGAGTTGGAGGAACATGGGCCGGACTGCATTCGCGGTCCCACCACGCATGCCTTCTCCTTAAAATTCTCAAAACTTTCAAAATTCTCTAACTTAGATAGGGTCAGGAGTTGGAGGAACATGGGCCGGACTGCATTCGCGGTCCCACCACGCATGCCTTCTCCTTAAAATTCTCAAAACTTTCAAAATTCTCTAACTTAGATAGGGTCAGGAGTTGGAGGAACATGGGCCGGACTGCATTCGCGGTCCCACCACGCATGCCTTCTCCTTAAAATTCTCAAAACTTTCAAAATTCTCTAACTTAGATAGGGTCAGGAGTTGGAGGAACATGGGCCGGACTGCATTCGCGGTCCCACCACGCATGCCTTCTCCTTAAAATTCTCAGAGTTTCAAAATTCTCTAACTTAGATAGGGTCAGGAGTTGGAGGAACATGGGCCGGACTGCATTCGCGGTCCCACCACGCATGCCTTCTCCTTAAAATTCTCAGAGTTTTAAAATTCTCTAACTTAGATAGGGTCAGGAGTTGGAGGAACATGGGCCGGACTGCATTCGCGGTCCCACCACGCATGCCTTCTCCTTAAAATTCTCAGAGTTTTAAAATTCTCTAACTTAGATAGGGTCAGGAGTTGGAGGAACATGGGCCGGACTGCATTCGCGGTCCCACCACGCATGCCTTCTCCTTAAAATTCTCAGAGTTTTAAAATTCTCTAACTTAGATAGGGTCAGGAGTTGGAGGAACATGGGCCGGACTGCATTCGCGGTCCCACCACGCATGCCTTCTCCTTAAAATTCTCAGAGTTTTAAAATTCTCTAACTTAGATAGGGTCAGGAGTTGGAGGAACATGGGCCGGACTGCATTCGCGGTCCCACCACGCATGCCTTCTCCTTAAAATTCTCAAAACTTTCAAAATTCTCTAACTTAGATAGGGTCAGGAGTTAAAGGAACATGGGCCGGACTGCATTCGCGGTCCCACCACGCATGCCTTCTCCTTAAAATTCTCAGAGTTTTAAAATTCTCTAACTTAGATAGGGTCAGGAGTTGGAGGAACATGGGCCGGACTGCATTCGCGGTCCCACCACGCATGCCTTCTCCTTAAAATTCTCAAAACTTTCAAAATTCTCTAACTTAGATAGGGTCAGGAGTTGGAGGAACATGGGCCGGACTGCATTCGCGGTCCCACCACGCATGCCTTCTCCTTAAAATTCTCAAAACTTTCAAAATTCTCTTACTTAGATAGGGTCAGGAGTTGGAGGAACATGGGCTGGACTGCATTCGCGGTCCCACCACGCATGCCTTCTCCTTAAAATTCTCAAAACTTTCAAAATTCTCTAACTTAGATAGGGTCAGGAGTTGGAGGAACATGGGCCGGACTGCAATCGCGGTCCCACCACGCATGCCTTCTCCTTAAAATTCTCAGAGTTTTAAAATTCTCTAACTTAGATAGGGTCAGGAGTTGGAGGAACATGGGCCGGACTGCATTCGCGGTCCCACCACGCATGCCTTCTCCTTAAAATTCTCAAAACTTTCAAAATTCTCTTACTTAGATAGGGTCAGGAGTTGGAGGAACATGGGCCGGACTGCATTCGCGGTCCCATCACGCATGCCTTCTCCTTAAAATTCTCAGAGTTTTAAAATTCTCTAACTTAGATAGGGTCAGGAGTTGGAGGAACATGGGCCGGACTGCATTCGCGGTCCCACCACGCATGCCTTCTCCTTAAAATTCTCAAAACTTTCAAAATTCTCTAACTTAGATAGGGTCAGGAGTTGGAGGAACATGGGCCGGACTGCAATCGCGGTCCCACCACGCATGCCTTCTCCTTGAAATTCTCAAAACTTTCAAAATTCTCTAACTTAGATAGGGTCAGGAGTTGGAGGAACATGGGCCGGACTGCATTCGCGGTCCCATCACGCATGCCTTCTCCTTAAAATTCTCAGAGTTTTAAAATTCTCTAACTTAGATAGGGTCAGGAGTTGGAGGAACATGGGCCGGACTGCAATCGCGGTCCCACCACGCATGCCTTCTCCTTAAAATTCTCAAAACTTTCAAAATTCTCTAACTTAGATAGGGTCAGGAGTTGGAGGAACATGGGCCGGACTGCATTCGCGGTCCCACCACGCATGCCTTCTCCTTAAAATTCTCAGAGTTTTAAAATTCTCTAACTTAGATAGGGTCAGGAGTTGGAGGAACATGGGCCGGACTGCATTCGCGGTCCCACCACGCATGCCTTCTCCTTAAAATTCTCAAAACTTTCAAAATTCTCTAACTTAGATAGGGTCAGGAGTTGGAGGAACATGGGCCGGACTGCAATCGCGGTCCCACCACGCATGCCTTCTCCTTAAAATTCTCAGAGTTTTAAAATTCTCTAACTTAGATAGGGTCAGGAGTTGGAGGAACATGGGCCGGACTGCATTCGCGGTCCCACCACGCATGCCTTCTCCTTAAAATTCTCAAAACTTTCAAAATTCTCTAACTTAGATAGGGTCAGGAGTTGGAGGAACATGGGCCGGACTGCATTCGCGGTCCCACCACGCATGCCTTCTCCTTAAAATTCTCAAAACTTTCAAAATTCTCTAACTTAGATAGGGTCAGGAGTTGGAGGAACATGGGCCGGACTGCAATCGCGGTCCCACCACGCATGCCTTCTCCTTAAAATTCTCAAAACTTTCAAAATTCTCTTACTTAGATAGGGTCAGGAGTTGGAGGAACATGGGCCGGACTGCAATCGCGGTCCCACCACGCATGCCTTCTCCTTAAAATTCTCAGAGTTTTAAAATTCTCTAACTTAGATAGGGTCAGGAGTTGGAGGAACATGGGCCGGACTGCATTCGCGGTCCCACCACGCATGCCTTCTCCTTAAAATTCTCAAAACTTTCAAAATTCTCTAACTTAGATAGGGTCAGGAGTTGGAGGAACATGGGCCGGACTGCATTCGCGGTCCCACCACGCATGCCTTCTCCTTAAAATTCTCAAAACTTTCAAAATTCTCTAACTTAGATAGGGTCAGGAGTTGGAGGAACATGGGCCGGACTGCAATCGCGGTCCCACCACGCATGCCTTCTCCTTAAAATTCTCAGAGTTTTAAAATTCTCTTACTTAGATAGGGTCAGGAGTTGGAGGAACATGGGCCGGACTGCATTCGCGGTCCCACCACGCATGCCTTCTCCTTAAAATTCTCAAAACTTTCAAAATTCTCTAACTTAGATAGGGTCAGGAGTTGGAGGAACATGGGCCGGACTGCAATCGCGGTCCCACCACGCATGCCTTCTCCTTAAAATTCTCAGAGTTTTAAAATTCTCTAACTTAGATAGGGTCAGGAGTTGGAGGAACATGGGACGGACTGCATTCGCGGTCCCACCACGCATGCCTTCTCCTTAAAATTCTCAAAACTTTCAAAATTCTCTAACTTAGATAGGGTCAGGAGTTGGAGGAACATGGGCCGGACTGCAATCGCGGTCCCACCACGCATGCCTTCTCCTTAAAATTCTCAGAGTTTTAAAATTCTCTTACTTAGATAGGGTCAGGAGTTGGAGGAACATGGGCCGGACTGCATTCGCGGTCCCACCACGCATGCCTTCTCCTTAAAATTCTCAAAACTTTCAAAATTCTCTAACTTAGATAGGGTCAGGAGTTGGAGGAACATGGGCCGGACTGCATTCGCGGTCCCACCACGCATGCCTTCTCCTTAAAATTCTCAGAGTTTTAAAATTCTCTTACTTAGATAGGGTCAGGAGTTGGAGGAACATGGGCCGGACTGCATTCGCGGTCCCACCACGCATGCCTTCTCCTTAAAATTCTCAAAACTTTCAAAATTCTCTAACTTAGATAGGGTCAGGAGTTGGAGGAACATGGGCCGGACTGCATTCGCGGTCCCACCACGCATGCCTTCTCCTTAAAATTCTCAAAACTTTCAAAATTCTCTAACTTAGATAGGGTCAGGAGTTGGAGGAACATGGGCCGGACTGCATTCGCGGTCCCACCACGCATGCCTTCTCCTTAAAATTCTCAAAACTTTCAAAATTCTCTAACTTAGATAGGGTCAGGAGTTGGAGGAACATGGGCCGGACTGCATTCGCGGTCCCACCACGCATGCCTTCTCCTTAAAATTCTCAGAGTTTTAAAATTCTCTTACTTAGATAGGGTCAGGAGTTGGAGGAACATGGGCCGGACTGCATTCGCGGTCCCACCACGCATGCCTTCTCCTTAAAATTCTCAAAACTTTCAAAATTCTCTAACTTAGATAGGGTCAGGAGTTGGAGGAACATGGGCCGGACTGCAATCGCGGTCCCACCACGCATGCCTTCTCCTTAAAATTCTCAGAGTTTTAAAATTCTCTTACTTAGATAGGGTCAGGAGTTGGAGGAACATGGGCCGGACTGCATTCGCGGTCCCACCACGCATGCCTTCTCCTTAAAATTCTCAAAACTTTCAAAATTCTCTAACTTAGATAGGGTCAGGAGTTGGAGGAACATGGGCCGGACTGCATTCGCGGTCCCACCACGCATGCCTTCTCCTTAAAATTCTCAGAGTTTTAAAATTCTCTTACTTAGATAGGGTCAGGAGTTGGAGGAACATGGGCCGGACTGCATTCGCGGTCCCACCACGCATGCCTTCTCCTTAAAATTCTCAAAACTTTCAAAATTCTCTAACTTAGATAGGGTCAGGAGTTGGAGGAACATGGGCCGGACTGCAATCGCGGTCCCACCACGCATGCCTTCTCCTTAAAATTCTCAAAACTTTCAAAATTCTCTAACTTAGATAGGGTCAGGAGTTGGAGGAACATGGGCCGGACTGCAATCGCGGTCCCACCACGCATGCCTTCTCCTTAAAATTCTCAGAGTTTTAAAATTCTCTTACTTAGATAGGGTCAGGAGTTGGAGGAACATGGGCCGGACTGCATTCGCGGTCCCACCACGCATGCCTTCTCCTTAAAATTCTCAGAGTTTTAAAATTCTCTTACTTAGATAGGGTCAGGAGTTGGAGGAACATGGGCCGGACTGCATTCGCGGTCCCACCACGCATGCCTTCTCCTTAAAATTCTCAGAGTTTTAAAATTCTCTTACTTAGATAGGGTCAGGAGTTGGAGGAACATGGGCCGGACTGCATTCGCGGTCCCACCACGCATGCCTTCTCCTTAAAATTCTCAGAGTTTTAAAATTCTCTTACTTAGATAGGGTCAGGAGTTGGAGGAACATGGGCCGGACTGCATTCGCGGTCCCACCACGCATGCCTTCTCCTTAAAATTCTCAAAACTTTCAAAATTCTCTAACTTAGATAGGGTCAGGAGTTGGAGGAACATGGGCCGGACTGCAATCGCGGTCCCACCACGCATGCCTTCTCCTTAAAATTCTCAGAGTTTTAAAATTCTCTTACTTAGATAGGGTCAGGAGTTGGAGGAACATGGGCCGGACTGCATTCGCGGTCCCACCACGCATGCCTTCTCCTTAAAATTCTCAGAGTTTTAAAATTCTCTTACTTAGATAGGGTCAGGAGTTGGAGGAACATGGGCCGGACTGCATTCGCGGTCCCACCACGCATGCCTTCTCCTTAAAATTCTCAGAGTTTTAAAATTCTCTTACTTAGATAGGGTCAGGAGTTGGAGGAACATGGGCCGGACTGCATTCGCGGTCCCACCACGCATGCCTTCTCCTTAAAATTCTCAGAGTTTTAAAATTCTCTTACTTAGATAGGGTCAGGAGTTGGAGGAACATGGGCCGGACTGCATTCGCGGTCCCACCACGCATGCCTTCTCCTTAAAATTCTCAAAACTTTCAAAATTCTCTAACTTAGATAGGGTCAGGAGTTGGAGGAACATGGGCCGGACTGCAATCGCGGTCCCACCACGCATGCCTTCTCCTTAAAATTCTCAAAACTTTCAAAATTCTCTAACTTAGATAGGGTCAGGAGTTGGAGGAACATGGGCCGGACTGCAATCGCGGTCCCACCACGCATGCCTTCTCCTTAAAATTCTCAGAGTTTTAAAATTCTCTTACTTAGATAGGGTCAGGAGTTGGAGGAACATGGGCCGGACTGCATTCGCGGTCCCACCACGCATGCCTTCTCCTTAAAATTCTCAGAGTTTTAAAATTCTCTTACTTAGATAGGGTCAGGAGTTGGAGGAACATGGGCCGGACTGCATTCGCGGTCCCACCACGCATGCCTTCTCCTTAAAATTCTCAAAACTTTCAAAATTCTCTAACTTAGATAGGGTCAGGAGTTGGAGGAACATGGGACGGACTGCATTCGCGGTCCCACCACGCATGCCTTCTCCTTAAAATTCTCAAAACTTTCAAAATTCTCTAACTTAGATAGGGTCAGGAGTTGGAGGAACATGGGCCGGACTGCAATCGCGGTCCCACCACGCATGCCTTCTCCTTAAAATTCTCAGAGTTTTAAAATTCTCTTACTTAGATAGGGTCAGGAGTTGGAGGAACATGGGCCGGACTGCATTCGCGGTCCCACCACGCATGCCTTCTCCTTAAAATTCTCAAAACTTTCAAAATTCTCTAACTTAGATAGGGTCAGGAGTTGGAGGAACATGGGACGGACTGCATTCGCGGTCCCACCACGCATGCCTTCTCCTTAAAATTCTCAAAACTTTCAAAATTCTCTAACTTAGATAGGGTCAGGAGTTGGAGGAACATGGGCCGGACTGCAATCGCGGTCCCACCACGCATGCCTTCTCCTTAAAATTCTCAGAGTTTTAAAATTCTCTTACTTAGATAGGGTCAGGAGTTGGAGGAACATGGGCCGGACTGCATTCGCGGTCCCACCACGCATGCCTTCTCCTTAAAATTCTCAAAACTTTCAAAATTCTCTAACTTAGATAGGGTCAGGAGTTGGAGGAACATGGGCCGGACTGCATTCGCGGTCCCACCACGCATGCCTTCTCCTTAAAATTCTCAAAACTTTCAAAATTCTCTAACTTAGATAGGGTCAGGAGTTGGAGGAACATGGGCCGGACTGCATTCGCGGTCCCACCACGCATGCCTTCTCCTTAAAATTCTCAAAACTTTCAAAATTCTCTAACTTAGATAGGGTCAGGAGTTGGAGGAACATGGGCCGGACTGCATTCGCGGTCCCACCACGCATGCCTTCTCCTTAAAATTCTCAGAGTTTTAAAATTCTCTTACTTAGATAGGGTCAGGAGTTGGAGGAACATGGGCCGGACTGCATTCGCGGTCCCACCACGCATGCCTTCTCCTTAAAATTCTCAAAACTTTCAAAATTCTCTAACTTAGATAGGGTCAGGAGTTGGAGGAACATGGGCCGGACTGCATTCGCGGTCCCACCACGCATGCCTTCTCCTTAAAATTCTCAAAACTTTCAAAATTCTCTAACTTAGATAGGGTCAGGAGTTGGAGGAACATGGGCCGGACTGCATTCGCGGTCCCACCACGCATGCCTTCTCCTTAAAATTCTCAAAACTTTCAAAATTCTCTAACTTAGATAGGGTCAGGAGTTGGAGGAACATGGGCCGGACTGCATTCGCGGTCCCACCACGCATGCCTTCTCCTTAAAATTCTCAGAGTTTTAAAATTCTCTTACTTAGATAGGGTCAGGAGTTGGAGGAACATGGGCCGGACTGCATTCGCGGTCCCACCACGCATGCCTTCTCCTTAAAATTCTCAAAACTTTCAAAATTCTCTTACTTAGATAGGGTCAGGAGTTGGAGGAACATGGGCCGGACTGCATTCGCGGTCCCACCACGCATGCCTTCTCCTTAAAATTCTCAAAACTTTCAAAATTCTCTAACTTAGATAGGGTCAGGAGTTGGAGGAACATGGGCCGGACTGCATTCGCGGTCCCACCACGCATGCCTTCTCCTTAAAATTCTCAGAGTTTTAAAATTCTCTTACTTAGATAGGGTCAGGAGTTGGAGGAACATGGGCCGGACTGCATTCGCGGTCCCACCACGCATGCCTTCTCCTTAAAATTCTCAAAACTTTCAAAATTCTCTAACTTAGATAGGGTCAGGAGTTGGAGGAACATGGGCCGGACTGCAATCGCGGTCCCACCACGCATGCCTTCTCCTTAAAATTCTCAAAACTTTCAAAATTCTCTTACTTAGATAGGGTCAGGAGTTGGAGGAACATGGGCCGGACTGCAATCGCGGTCCCACCACGCATGCCTTCTCCTTAAAATTCTCAAAACTTTCAAAATTCTCTAACTTAGATAGGGTCAGGAGTTGGAGGAACATGGGCCGGACTGCATTCGCGGTCCCACCACGCATGCCTTCTCCTTAAAATTCTCAGAGTTTTAAAATTCTCTTACTTAGATAGGGTCAGGAGTTGGAGGAACATGGGCCGGACTGCATTCGCGGTCCCACCACGCATGCCTTCTCCTTAAAATTCTCAAAACTTTCAAAATTCTCTAACTTAGATAGGGTCAGGAGTTGGAGGAACATGGGCCGGACTGCAATCGCGGTCCCACCACGCATGCCTTCTCCTTAAAATTCTCAAAACTTTCAAAATTCTCTTACTTAGATAGGGTCAGGAGTTGGAGGAACATGGGCCGGACTGCATTCGCGGTCCCACCACGCATGCCTTCTCCTTAAAATTCTCAAAACTTTCAAAATTCTCTTACTTAGATAGGGTCAGGAGTTGGAGGAACATGGGCCGGACTGCAATCGCGGTCCCACCACGCATGCCTTCTCCTTAAAATTCTCAAAACTTTCAAAATTCTCTAACTTAGATAGGGTCAGGAGTTGGAGGAACATGGGCCGGACTGCATTCGCGGTCCCACCACGCATGCCTTCTCCTTAAAATTCTCAGAGTTTTAAAATTCTCTTACTTAGATAGGGTCAGGAGTTGGAGGAACATGGGCCGGACTGCATTCGCGGTCCCACCACGCATGCCTTCTCCTTAAAATTCTCAAAACTTTCAAAATTCTCTAACTTAGATAGGGTCAGGAGTTGGAGGAACATGGGCCGGACTGCATTCGCGGTCCCACCACGCATGCCTTCTCCTTAAAATTCTCAAAACTTTCAAAATTCTCTAACTTAGATAGGGTCAGGAGTTGGAGGAACATGGGCCGGACTGCAATCGCGGTCCCACCACGCATGCCTTCTCCTTAAAATTCTCAAAACTTTCAAAATTCTCTTACTTAGATAGGGTCAGGAGTTGGAGGAACATGGGCCGGACTGCAATCGCGGTCCCACCACGCATGCCTTCTCCTTAAAATTCTCAAAACTTTCAAAATTCTCTAACTTAGATAGGGTCAGGAGTTGGAGGAACATGGGCCGGACTGCAATCGCGGTCCCACCACGCATGCCTTCTCCTTAAAATTCTCAAAACTTTCAAAATTCTCTTACTTAGATAGGGTCAGGAGTTGGAGGAACATGGGCCGGACTGCATTCGCGGTCCCACCACGCATGCCTTCTCCTTAAAATTCTCAAAACTTTCAAAATTCTCTTACTTAGATAGGGTCAGGAGTTGGAGGAACATGGGCCGGACTGCAATCGCGGTCCCACCACGCATGCCTTCTCCTTAAAATTCTCAGAGTTTTAAAATTCTCTAACTTAGATAGGGTCAGGAGTTGGAGGAACATGGGCCGGACTGCATTCGCGGTCCCACCACGCATGCCTTCTCCTTAAAATTCTCAAAACTTTCAAAATTCTCTAACTTAGATAGGGTCAGGAGTTGGAGGAACATGGGCCGGACTGCATTCGCGGTCCCACCACGCATGCCTTCTCCTTAAAATTCTCAGAGTTTTAAAATTCTCTTACTTAGATAGGGTCAGGAGTTGGAGGAACATGGGCCGGACTGCATTCGCGGTCCCACCACGCATGCCTTCTCCTTAAAATTCTCAAAACTTTCAAAATTCTCTAACTTAGATAGGGTCAGGAGTTGGAGGAACATGGGCCGGACTGCATTCGCGGTCCCACCACGCATGCCTTCTCCTTAAAATTCTCAAAACTTTCAAAATTCTCTAACTTAGATAGGGTCAGGAGTTGGAGGAACATGGGCCGGACTGCAATCGCGGTCCCACCACGCATGCCTTCTCCTTAAAATTCTCAAAACTTTCAAAATTCTCTTACTTAGATAGGGTCAGGAGTTGGAGGAACATGGGCCGGACTGCAATCGCGGTCCCACCACGCATGCCTTCTCCTTAAAATTCTCAGAGTTTTAAAATTCTCTTACTTAGATAGGGTCAGGAGTTGGAGGAACATGGGCCGGACTGCAATCGCGGTCCCACCACGCATGCCTTCTCCTTAAAATTCTCAGAGTTTTAAAATTCTCTTACTTAGATAGGGTCAGGAGTTGGAGGAACATGGGCCGGACTGCAATCGCGGTCCCACCACGCATGCCTTCTCCTTAAAATTCTCAGAGTTTTAAAATTCTCTTACTTAGATAGGGTCAGGAGTTGGAGGAACATGGGCCGGACTGCATTCGCGGTCCCACCACGCATGCCTTCTCCTTAAAATTCTCAGAGTTTTAAAATTCTCTTACTTAGATAGGGTCAGGAGTTGGAGGAACATGGGCCGGACTGCATTCGCGGTCCCACCACGCATGCCTTCTCCTTAAAATTCTCAAAACTTTCAAAATTCTCTTACTTAGATAGGGTCAGGAGTTGGAGGAACATGGGCCGGACTGCAATCGCGGTCCCACCACGCATGCCTTCTCCTTAAAATTCTCAGAGTTTCAAAATTCTCTTACTTAGATAGGGTCAGGAGTTGGAGGAACATGGGCCGGACTGCAATCGCGGTCCCACCACGCATGCCTTCTCCTTAAAATTCTCAGAGTTTTAAAATTCTCTTACTTAGATAGGGTCAGGAGTTGGAGGAACATGGGCCGGACTGCAATCGCGGTCCCACCACGCATGCCTTCTCCTTAAAATTCTCAGAGTTTTAAAATTCTCTTACTTAGATAGGGTCAGGAGTTGGAGGAACATGGGCCGGACTGCTTTCGCGGTCCCACCACGCATGCCTTCTCCTTAAAATTCTCAAAACTTTCAAAATTCTCTTACTTAGATAGGGTCAGGAGTTGGAGGAACATGGGCCGGACTGCATTCGCGGTCCCACCACGCATGCCTTCTCCTTAAAATTCTCAGAGTTTTAAAATTCTCTTACTTAGATAGGGTCAGGAGTTGGAGGAACATGGGCCGGACTGCAATCGCGGTCCCACCACGCATGCCTTCTCCTTAAAATTCTCAGAGTTTTAAAATTCTCTTACTTAGATAGGGTCAGGAGTTGGAGGAACATGGGCCGGACTGCAATCGCGGTCCCACCACGCATGCCTTCTCCTTAAAATTCTCAGAGTTTTAAAATTCTCTTACTTAGATAGGGTCAGGAGTTGGAGGAACATGGGCCGGACTGCAATCGCGGTCCCACCACGCATGCCTTCTCCTTAAAATTCTCAGAGTTTTAAAATTCTCTTACTTAGATAGGGTCAGGAGTTGGAGGAACATGGGCCGGACTGCAATCGCGGTCCCACCACGCATGCCTTCTCCTTAAAATTCTCAGAGTTTTAAAATTCTCTTACTTAGATAGGGTCAGGAGTTGGAGGAACATGGGCCGGACTGCAATCGCGGTCCCACCACGCATGCCTTCTCCTTAAAATTCTCAGAGTTTTAAAATTCTCTTACTTAGATAGGGTCAGGAGTTGGAGGAACATGGGCCCGACTGCAATCGCGGTCCCACCACGCATGCCTTCTCCTTAAAATTCTCAGAGTTTTAAAATTCTCTTACTTAGATAGGGTCAGGAGTTGGAGGAACATGGGCCGGACTGCATTCGCGGTCCCACCACGCATGCCTTCTCCTTAAAATTCTCAGAGTTTTAAAATTCTCTTACTTAGATAGGGTCAGGAGTTGGAGGAACATGGGCCGGACTGCAATCGCGGTCCCACCACGCATGCCTTCTCCTTAAAATTCTCAGAGTTTTAAAATTCTCTTACTTAGATAGGGTCAGGAGTTGGAGGAACATGGGCCGGACTGCATTCGCGGTCCCACCACGCATGCCTTCTCCTTAAAATTCTCAGAGTTTTAAAATTCTCTTACTTAGATAGGTTCAGGAGTTGGAGGAACATGGGCCGGACTGCAATCGCGGTCCCACCACGCATGCCTTCTCCTTAAAATTCTCAAAACTTTCAAAATTCTCTAACTTAGATAGGGTCAGGAGTTGGAGGAACATAGGCCGGACTGCATTCGCGGTCCCACCACGCATGCCTTCTCCTTAAAATTCTCAAAACTTTCAAAATTCTCTAACTTAGATAGGGTCAGGAGTTGGAGGAACATGGGCCGGACTGCAATCGCGGTCCCACCACGCATGCCTTCTCTTTAAAATTCTCAAAACTTTCAAAATTCTCTAACTTAGATAGGGTCAGGAGTTGGAGGAACATGGGCCGGACTGCAATCGCGGTCCCACCACGCATGCCTTCTCCTTAAAATTCTCAGAGTTTTAAAATTCTCTTACTTAGATAGGTTCAGGAGTTGGAGGAACATGGGCCGGACTGCAATCGCGGTCCCACCACGCATGCCTTCTCCTTAAAATTCTCAAAACTTTCAAAATTCTCTAACTTAGATAGGGTCAGGAGTTGGAGGAACATGGGCCGGACTGCAATCGCGGTCCCACCACGCATGCCTTCTCTTTAAAATTCTCAAAACTTTCAAAATTCTCTAACTTAGATAGGGTCAGGAGTTGGAGGAACATGGGCCGGACTGCATTCGCGGTCCCACCACGCATGCCTTCTCCTTAAAATTCTCAGAGTTTTAAAATTCTCTTACTTAGATAGGTTCAGGAGTTGGAGGAACATGGGCCGGACTGCAATCGCGGTCCCACCACGCATGCCTTCTCCTTAAAATTCTCAAAACTTTCAAAATTCTCTAACTTAGATAGGGTCAGGAGTTGGAGGAACATGGGCCGGACTGCAATCGCGGTCCCACCACGCATGCCTTCTCCTTAAAATTCTCAAAACTTTCAAAATTCTCTAACTTAGATAGGGTCAGGAGTTGGAGGAACATGGGCCGGACTGCATTCGCGGTCCCACCACGCATGCCTTCTCTTTAAAATTCTCAAAACTTTCAAAATTCTCTAACTTAGATAGGATCAGGAGTTGGAGGAACATGGGCCGGACTGCAATCGCGGTCCCACCACGCATGCCTTCTCCTTAAAATTCTCAGAGTTTTAAAATTCTCTTACTTAGATAGGTTCAGGAGTTGGAGGAACATGGGCCGGACTGCAATCGCGGTCCCACCACGCATGCCTTCTCCTTAAAATTCTCAAAACTTTCAAAATTCTCTAACTTAGATAGGGTCAGGAGTTGGAGGAACATGGGCCGGACTGCAATCGCGGTCCCACCACGCATGCCTTCTCTTTAAAATTCTCAAAACTTTCAAAATTCTCTAACTTAGATAGGGTCAGGAGTTGGAGGAACATAGGCCGGACTGCATTCGCGGTCCCACCACGCATGCCTTCTCCTTAAAATTCTCAAAACTTTCAAAATTCTTTAACTTAGATAGGGTCAGGAGTTGGAGGAACATGGGCCGGACTGCAATCGCGGTCCCACCACGCATGCCTTCTCCTTAAAATTCTCAAAACTTTCAAAATTCTCTAACTTAGATAGGGTCAGGAGTTGGAGGAACATAGGCCGGACTGCATTCGCGGTCCCACCACGCATGCCTTCTCCTTAAAATTCTCAAAACTTTCAAAATTCTCTAACTTAGATAGGGTCAGGAGTTGGAGGAACATAGGCCGGACTGCATTCGCGGTCCCACCACGCATGCCTTCTCCTTAAAATTCTCAAAACTTTCAAAATTCTCTAACTTAGATAGGGTCAGGAGTTGGAGGAACATGGGCCGGACTGCAATCGCGGTCCCACCACGCATGCCTTCTCCTTAAAATTCTCAAAACTTTCAAAATTCTCTAACTTAGATAGGGTCAGGAGTTGGAGGAACATGGGCCGGACTGCAATCGCGGTCCCACCACGCATGCCTTCTCTTTAAAATTCTCAAAACTTTCAAAATTCTCTAACTTAGATAGGGTCAGGAGTTGGAGGAACATGGGCCGGACTGCATTCGCGGTCCCACCACGCATGCCTTCTCCTTAAAATTCTCAAAACTTTCAAAATTCTCTAACTTAGATAGGGTCAGGAGTTGGAGGAACATGGGCCGGACTGCAATCGCGGTCCCACCACGCATGCCTTCTCTTTAAAATTCTCAAAACTTTCAAAATTCTCTAACTTAGATAGGGTCAGGAGTTGGAGGAACATGGGCCGGACTGCAATCGCGGTCCCACCACGCATGCCTTCTCCTTAAAATTCTCAAAACTTTCAAAATTCTCTAACTTAGATAGGGTCAGGAGTTGGAGGAACATGGGCCGGACTGCAATCGCGGTCCCACCACGCATGCCTTCTCCTTAAAATTCTCAAAACTTTCAAAATTCTCTAACTTAGATAGGGTCAGGAGTTGGAGGAACATAGGCCGGACTGCATTCGCGGTCCCACCACGCATGCCTTCTCCTTAAAATTCTCAAAACTTTCAAAATTCTCTAACTTAGATAGGGTCAGGAGTTGGAGGAACATGGGCCGGACTGCAATCGCGGTCCCACCACGCATGCCTTCTCCTTCAAATTCTCAGAGTTTTGAAATTCTCTAACTTAGATAGGGTCAGGAGTTGGAGGAACATGGGCCGGACTGCAATCGCGGTCCCACCACGCATGCCTTCTCCTTCAAATTCTCAGAGTTTTAAAATTCTCTAACTTAGATAGGGTCAGGAGTTGGAGGAACATGGGCCGGACTGCAATCGCGGTCAGCCACTCATGCCTTCTCCTTAAAATTCTCAAAACTTTCAAAATTCTCTAACTTAGATAGGGTCAGGAGTTGGAGGAACATGGGCCGGACTGCAATCGCGGTCCCACCACGCATGCCTTCTCCTTAAAATTCTCAAAACTTTCAAAATTCTCTTACTTAGATAGGGTCAGGAGTTGGAGGAACATGGGCCGGACTGCAATCGCGGTCCCACCACGCATGCCTTCTCCTTAAAATTCTCAAAACTTTCAAAATTCTCTAACTTAGATAGGGTCAGGAGTTGGAGGAACATGGGCCGGACTGCAATCGCGGTCCCACCACGCATGCCTTCTCCTTCAAATTCTCAAAACTTTCAAAATTCTCTAACTTAGATAGGGTCAGGAGTTGGAGGAACATGGGCCGGACTGCAATCGCGGTCCCACCACGCATGCCTTCTCCTTAAAATTCTCAAAACTTTCAAAATTCTCTAACTTAGATAGGGTCAGGAGTTGGAGGAACATGGGCCGGACTGCAATCGCGGTCCCACCACGCATGCCTTCTCCTTAAAATTCTCAAAACTTTCAAAATTCTCTAACTTAGATAGGGTCAGGAGTTGGAGGAACATGGGCCGGACTGCAATCGCGGTCCCACCACGCATGCCTTCTCCTTAAAATTCTCAAAACTTTCAAAATTCTCTTACTTAGATAGGGTCAGGAGTTGGAGGAACATGGGCCGGACTGCAATCGCGGTCCCACCACGCATGCCTTCTCCTTAAAATTCTCAAAACTTTCAAAATTCTCTTACTTAGATAGGGTCAGGAGTTGGAGGAACATGGGCCGGACTGCATTCGCGGTCCCACCACGCATGCCTTCTCCTTAAAATTCTTAAAACTTTCAAAATTCTCTAACTTAGATAGGGTCAGGAGTTGGAGGAACATGGGCCGGACTGCAATCGCGGTCCCACCACGCATGCCTTCTCCTTAAAATTCTCAGAGTTTTAAAATTCTCTAACTTAGATAGGGTCAGGAGTTGGAGGAACATGGGCCGGACTGCAATCGCGGTCAGCCACTCATGCCTTCTCCTTAAAATTCTCAAAACTTTCAAAATTCTCTTACTTAGATAGGGTCAGGAGTTGGAGGAACATGGGCCGGACTGCAATCGCGGTCCCACCACGCATGCCTTCTCCTTCAAATTCTCAGAGTTTTAAAATTCTCTAACTTAGATAGGGTCAGGAGTTGGAGGAACATGGGCCGGACTGCATTCGCGGTCCCACCACGCATGCCTTCTCCTTAAAATTCTTAAAACTTTCAAAATTCTCTAACTTAGATAGGGTCAGGAGTTGGAGGAACATGGGCCGGACTGCAATCGCGGTCCCACCACGCATGCCTTCTCCTTCAAATTCTCAGAGTTTTAAAATTCTCTAACTTAGATAGGGTCAGGAGTTGGAGGAACATGGGCCGGACTGCAATCGCGGTCAGCCACTCATGCCTTCTCCTTAAAATTCTCAAAACTTTCAAAATTCTCTAACTTAGATAGGGTCAGGAGTTGGAGGAACATGGTCCGGACTGCAATCGCGGTCCCACCACGCATGCCTTCTCCTTAAAATTCTCAAAACTTTCAAAATTCTCTAACTTAGATAGGGTCAGGAGTTGGAGGAACATGGTCCGGACTGCAACCGCGGTCCCACCACGCATGCCTTCTTCTTAAAATTCTCAAAACTTTCAAAATTCTCTAACTTAGATAGGGTCAGGAGTTGGAGGAACATGGGCCGGACTGCATTCGCGGTCCCACCACGCATGCCTTCTTCTTAAAATTCTCAAAACTTTCAAAATTCTCTAACTTAGATAGGGTCAGGAGTTGGAGGAACATGGGCCGGACTGCAATCGCGGTCCCACCACGCATGCCTTCTCCTTAAAATTCTCAAAACTTTCAAAATTCTCTAACTTAGATAGGGTCAGGAGTTGGAGGAACATGGTCCGGACTGCAATCGCGGTCCCACCACGCATGCCTTCTCCTTCAAATTCTCAAAACTTTCAAAATTCTCTAACTTAGATAGGGTCAGGAGTTGGAGGAACATGGTCCGGACTGCAATCGCGGTCCCACCACGCATGCCTTCTTCTTAAAATTCTCAAAACTTTCAAAATTCTCTAACTTAGATAGGGTCAGGAGTTGGAGGAACATGGGCCGGACTGCAATCGCGGTCAGCCACTCATGCCTTCTCCTTAAAATTCTCAAAACTTTCAAAATTCTCTAACTTAGATAGGGTCAGGAGTTGGAGGAACATGGTCCGGACTGCAATCGCGGTCCCACCACGCATGCCTTCTTCTTAAAATTCTCAAAACTTTCAAAATTCTCTAACTTAGATAGGGTCAGGAGTTGGAGGAACATGGTCCGGACTGCAATCGCGGTCCCACCACGCATGCCTTCTCCTTCAAATTCTCAAAACTTTCAAAATTCTCTAACTTAGATAGGGTCAGGAGTTGGAGGAACATGGTCCGGACTGCAATCGCGGTCCCACCACGCATGCCTTCTTCTTAAAATTCTCAAAACTTTCAAAATTCTCTAACTTAGATAGGGTCAGGAGTTGGAGGAACATGGGCCGGACTGCAATCGCGGTCAGCCACTCATGCCTTCTCCTTAAAATTCTCAAAACTTTCAAAATTCTCTAACTTAGATAGGGTCAGGAGTTGGAGGAACATGGGCCGGACTGCAATCGCGGTCAGCCACTCATGCCTTCTCCTTAAAATTCTCAAAACTTTCAAAATTCTCTAACTTAGATAGGGTCAGGAGTTGGAGGAACATGGGCCGGACTGCAATCGCGGTCCCACCACGCATGCCTTCTCCTTAAAATTCTCAAAACTTTCAAAATTCTCTTACTTAGATAGGGTCAGGAGTTGGAGGAACATGGGCCGGACTGCAATCGCGGTCCCACCACGCATGCCTTCTCCTTAAAATTCTCAAAACTTTCAAAATTCTCTAACTTAGATAGGGTCAGGAGTTGGAGGAACATGGGCCGGACTGCAATCGCGGTCCCACCACGCATGCCTTCTCCTTCAAATTCTCAAAACTTTCAAAATTCTCTAACTTAGATAGGGTCAGGAGTTGGAGGAACATGGGCCGGACTGCAATCGCGGTCCCACCACGCATGCCTTCTCCTTAAAATTCTCAAAACTTTCAAAATTCTCTAACTTAGATAGGGTCAGGAGTTGGAGGAACATGGGCCGGACTGCAATCGCGGTCCCACCACGCATGCCTTCTCCTTAAAATTCTCAAAACTTTCAAAATTCTCTAACTTAGATAGGGTCAGGAGTTGGAGGAACATGGGCCGGACTGCAATCGCGGTCCCACCACGCATGCCTTCTCCTTAAAATTCTCAAAACTTTCAAAATTCTCTTACTTAGATAGGGTCAGGAGTTGGAGGAACATGGGCCGGACTGCAATCGCGGTCCCACCACGCATGCCTTCTCCTTAAAATTCTCAAAACTTTCAAAATTCTCTTACTTAGATAGGGTCAGGAGTTGGAGGAACATGGGCCGGACTGCATTCGCGGTCCCACCACGCATGCCTTCTCCTTAAAATTCTTAAAACTTTCAAAATTCTCTAACTTAGATAGGGTCAGGAGTTGGAGGAACATGGGCCGGACTGCAATCGCGGTCCCACCACGCATGCCTTCTCCTTAAAATTCTCAGAGTTTTAAAATTCTCTAACTTAGATAGGGTCAGGAGTTGGAGGAACATGGGCCGGACTGCAATCGCGGTCAGCCACTCATGCCTTCTCCTTAAAATTCTCAAAACTTTCAAAATTCTCTTACTTAGATAGGGTCAGGAGTTGGAGGAACATGGGCCGGACTGCAATCGCGGTCCCACCACGCATGCCTTCTCCTTCAAATTCTCAGAGTTTTAAAATTCTCTAACTTAGATAGGGTCAGGAGTTGGAGGAACATGGGCCGGACTGCATTCGCGGTCCCACCACGCATGCCTTCTCCTTAAAATTCTTAAAACTTTCAAAATTCTCTAACTTAGATAGGGTCAGGAGTTGGAGGAACATGGGCCGGACTGCAATCGCGGTCCCACCACGCATGCCTTCTCCTTCAAATTCTCAGAGTTTTAAAATTCTCTAACTTAGATAGGGTCAGGAGTTGGAGGAACATGGGCCGGACTGCAATCGCGGTCAGCCACTCATGCCTTCTCCTTAAAATTCTCAAAACTTTCAAAATTCTCTAACTTAGATAGGGTCAGGAGTTGGAGGAACATGGTCCGGACTGCAATCGCGGTCCCACCACGCATGCCTTCTCCTTAAAATTCTCAAAACTTTCAAAATTCTCTAACTTAGATAGGGTCAGGAGTTGGAGGAACATGGTCCGGACTGCAACCGCGGTCCCACCACGCATGCCTTCTTCTTAAAATTCTCAAAACTTTCAAAATTCTCTAACTTAGATAGGGTCAGGAGTTGGAGGAACATGGGCCGGACTGCATTCGCGGTCCCACCACGCATGCCTTCTTCTTAAAATTCTCAAAACTTTCAAAATTCTCTAACTTAGATAGGGTCAGGAGTTGGAGGAACATGGGCCGGACTGCAATCGCGGTCCCACCACGCATGCCTTCTCCTTAAAATTCTCAAAACTTTCAAAATTCTCTAACTTAGATAGGGTCAGGAGTTGGAGGAACATGGTCCGGACTGCAATCGCGGTCCCACCACGCATGCCTTCTCCTTCAAATTCTCAAAACTTTCAAAATTCTCTAACTTAGATAGGGTCAGGAGTTGGAGGAACATGGTCCGGACTGCAATCGCGGTCCCACCACGCATGCCTTCTTCTTAAAATTCTCAAAACTTTCAAAATTCTCTAACTTAGATAGGGTCAGGAGTTGGAGGAACATGGGCCGGACTGCAATCGCGGTCAGCCACTCATGCCTTCTCCTTAAAATTCTCAAAACTTTCAAAATTCTCTAACTTAGATAGGGTCAGGAGTTGGAGGAACATGGTCCGGACTGCAATCGCGGTCCCACCACGCATGCCTTCTTCTTAAAATTCTCAAAACTTTCAAAATTCTCTAACTTAGATAGGGTCAGGAGTTGGAGGAACATGGTCCGGACTGCAATCGCGGTCCCACCACGCATGCCTTCTCCTTCAAATTCTCAAAACTTTCAAAATTCTCTAACTTAGATAGGGTCAGGAGTTGGAGGAACATGGTCCGGACTGCAATCGCGGTCCCACCACGCATGCCTTCTTCTTAAAATTCTCAAAACTTTCAAAATTCTCTAACTTAGATAGGGTCAGGAGTTGGAGGAACATGGGCCGGACTGCAATCGCGGTCAGCCACTCATGCCTTCTCCTTAAAATTCTCAAAACTTTCAAAATTCTCTAACTTAGATAGGGTCAGGAGTTGGAGGAACATGGTCCGGACTGCAATCGCGGTCCCACCACGCATGCCTTCTCCTTCAAATTCTCAAAACTTTCAAAATTCTCTAACTTAGATAGGGTCAGGAGTTGGAGGAACATGGGCCGGACTGCATTCGCGGTCCCACCACGCATGCCTTCTCCTTAAAATTCTCAAAACTTTCAAAATTCTCTAACTTAGATAGGGTCAGGAGTTGGAGGAACATGGGCCGGACTGCAATCGCGGTCAGCCACTCATGCCTTCTCCTTAAAATTCTCAAAACTTTCAAAATTCTCTAACTTAGATAGGGTCAGGAGTTGGAGGAACATGGTCCGGACTGCAATCGCGGTCCCACCACGCATGCCTTCTCCTTCAAATTCTCAAAACTTTCAAAATTCTCTAACTTAGATAGGGTCAGGAGTTGGAGGAACATGGGCCGGACTGCAATCGCGGTCAGCCACTCATGCCTTCTCCTTAAAATTCTCAAAACTTTCAAAATTCTCTAACTTAGATAGGGTCAGGAGTTGGAGGAACATGGTCCGGACTGCAATCGCGGTCCCACCACGCATGCCTTCTCCTTAAAATTCTCAAAACTTTCAAAATTCTCTAACTTAGATAGGGTCAGGAGTTGGAGGAACATGGGCCGGACTGCATTCGCGGTCCCACCACGCATGCCTTCTCCTTAAAATTCTCAAAACTTTCAAAATTCTCTAACTTAGATAGGGTCAGGAGTTGGAGGAACATGGGCCGGACTGCATTCGCGGTCCCACCACGCATGCCTTCTCCTTAAAATTCTCAAAACTTTCAAAATTCTCTAACTTAGATAGGGTCAGGAGTTGGAGGAACATGGGCCGGACTGCAATCGCGGTCCCACCACGCATGCCTTCTTCTTAAAATGCTCAAAACTTTCAACATTCTCTAACTTAGATAGGGTCAGGAGTTGGAGGAACATGGGCCGGACTGCAATCGCGGTCCCACCACGCATGCCTTCTTCTTAAAATGCTCAAAACTTTCAACATTCTCTAACTTAGATAGGGTCAGGAGTTGGAGGAACATGGGCCGGACTGCAATCGCGGTCCCACCACGCATGCCTTCTCCTCAAAATTCTCAAAACTTTCAAAATTCTCTAACTTAGATAGGGTCAGGAGTTGGAGGAACATGGTCCGGACTGCAATCGCGGTCCCACCACGCATGCCTTCTCCTTAAAATTCTCAAAACTTTCAAAATTCTCTAACTTAGATAGGGTCAGGAGTTGGAGGAACATGGGCCGGACTGCATTCGCGGTCCCACCACGCATGCCTTCTTCTTAAAATGCTCAAAACTTTCAACATTCTCTAACTTAGATAGGGTCAGGAGTTGGAGGAACATGGGCCGGACTGCAATCGCGGTCCCACCACGCATGCCTTCTTCTTAAAATGCTCAAAACTTTCAACATTCTCTAACTTAGATAGGGTCAGGAGTTGGAGGAACATGGTCCGGACTGCAATCGCGGTCCCACCACGCATGCCTTCTCCTTAAAATTCTCAAAACTTTCAAAATTCTCTAACTTAGATAGGGTCAGGAGTTGGAGGAACATGGTCCGGACTGCAATCGCGGTCCCACCACGCATGCCTTCTCCTTAAAATTCTCAGAGTTTTAAAATTCTCTAACTTAGATAGGGTCAGGAGTTGGAGGAACATGGGCCGGACTGCATTCGCGGTCCCACCACGCATGCCTTCTCCTTAAAATTCTCAAAACTTTCAAAATTCTCTAACTTAGATAGGGTCAGGAGTTGGAGGAACATGGGCCGGACTGCATTCGCGGTCCCACCACGCATGCCTTCTCCTTAAAATTCTCAAAACTTTCAAAATTCTCTAACTTAGATAGGGTCAGGAGTTGGAGGAACATGGTCCGGACTGCAATCGCGGTCCCACCACGCATGCCTTCTTCTTAAAATGCTCAAAACTTTCAACATTCTCTAACTTAGATAGGGTCAGGAGTTGGAAGAACATGGGCCGGACTGCAATCGCGGTCAGCCACTCATGCCTTCTCCTTAAAATTCTCAAAACTTTCAAAATTCTCTAACTTAGATAGGGTCAGGAGTTGGAGGAACATGGGCCGGACTGCATTCGCGGTCCCACCACGCATGCCTTCTCCTCAAAATTCTCAAAACTTTCAAAATTCTCTAACTTAGATAGGGTCAGGAGTTGGAGGAACATGGGCCGGACTGCAATCGCGGTCAGCCACTCATGCCTTCTTCTTAAAATGCTCAAAACTTTCAAAATTCTCTAACTTAGATAGGGTCAGGAGTTGGAGGAACATGGTCCGGACTGCAATCGCGGTCCCACCACGCATGCCTTCTCCTTAAAATTCTCAAAACTTTCAAAATTCTCTAACTTAGATAGGGTCAGGAGTTGGAGGAACATGGTCCGGACTGCAATCGCGGTCCCACCACGCATGCCTTCTCCTTAAAATTCTCAGAGTTTTAAAATTCTCTAACTTAGATAGGGTCAGGAGTTGGAGGAACATGGGCCGGACTGCATTCGCGGTCCCACCACGCATGCCTTCTCCTTAAAATTCTCAAAACTTTCAAAATTCTCTAACTTAGATAGGGTCAGGAGTTGGAGGAACATGGGCCGGACTGCATTCGCGGTCCCACCACGCATGCCTTCTCCTTAAAATTCTCAAAACTTTCAAAATTCTCTAACTTAGATAGGGTCAGGAGTTGGAGGAACATGGTCCGGACT
Organism: Caenorhabditis latens; assembly: GCA_002259235.3. NCBI lineage: Eukaryota > Metazoa > Nematoda > Chromadorea > Rhabditida > Rhabditidae > Caenorhabditis > Caenorhabditis latens. The sequence goes on along the minus strand of CM056097.1, from coordinate 21,315,889 downwards.
GCAATCGCGGTCCCACCACGCATGCCTTCTTCTTAAAATGCTCAAAACTTTCAACATTCTCTAACTTAGATAGGGTCAGGAGTTGGAAGAACATGGGCCGGACTGCAATCGCGGTCAGCCACTCATGCCTTCTCCTTAAAATTCTCAAAACTTTCAAAATTCTCTAACTTAGATAGGGTCAGGAGTTGGAGGAACATGGGCCGGACTGCATTCGCGGTCCCACCACGCATGCCTTCTCCTCAAAATTCTCAAAACTTTCAAAATTCTCTAACTTAGATAGGGTCAGGAGTTGGAGGAACATGGGCCGGACTGCAATCGCGGTCAGCCACTCATGCCTTCTTCTTAAAATGCTCAAAACTTTCAAAATTCTCTAACTTAGATAGGGTCAGGAGTTGGAGGAACATGGGCCGGACTGCAATCGCGGTCAGCCACTCATGCCTTCTCCTTAAAATTCTCAAAACTTTCAAAATTCTCTAACTTAGATAGGGTCAGGAGTTGGAGGAACATGGGCCGGACTGCATTCGCGGTCAGCCACTCATGCCTTCTTCTTAAAATGCTCAAAACTTTCAAAATTCTCTAACTTAGATAGGGTCAGGAGTTGGAGGAACATGGGCCGGACTGCAATCGCGGTCAGCCACTCATGCCTTCTCCTTAAAATTCTCAAAACTTTCAAAATTCTCTAACTTAGATAGGGTCAGGAGTTGGAGGAACATGGGCCGGACTGCAATCGCGGTCAGCCACTCATGCCTTCTTCTTAAAATGCTCAAAACTTTCAAAATTCTCTAACTTAGATAGGGTCAGGAGTTGGAGGAACATGGGCCGGACTGCAATCGCGGTCAGCCACTCATGCCTTCTTCTTAAAATGCTCAAAACTTTCAAAATTCTCTAACTTAGATAGGGTCAGGAGTTGGAGGAACATGGGCCGGACTGCAATCGCGGTCCCACCACGCATGCCTTCTCCTTCAAATTCTCAGAGTTTTAAAATTCTCTAACTTAGATAGGGTCAGGAGTTGGAGGAACATGGGCCGGACTGCAATCGCGGTCAGCCACTCATGCCTTCTCCTTGAAATTCTCAAAACTTTCAAAATTCTCTAACTTAGATAGGGTCAGGAGTTGGAGGAACATGGGCCGGACTGCATTCGCGGTCCCACCACGCATGCCTTCTCCTCAAAATTCTCAAAACTTTCAAAATTCTCTAACTTAGATAGGGTCAGGAGTTGGAGGAACATGGGCCGGACTGCAATCGCGGTCAGCCACTCATGCCTTCTCCTTAAAATTCTCAAAACTTTCAAAATTCTCTAACTTAGATAGGGTCAGGAGTTGGAGGAACATGGGCCGGACTGCATTCGCGGTCCCACCACGCATGCCTTCTCCTCAAAATTCTCAAAACTTTCAAAATTCTCTAACTTAGATAGGGTCAGGAGTTGGAGGAACATGGGCCGGACTGCAATCGCGGTCAGCCACTCATGCCTTCTTCTTAAAATGCTCAAAACTTTCAAAATTCTCTAACTTAGATAGGGTCAGGAGTTGGAGGAACATGGGCCGGACTGCAATCGCGGTCAGCCACTCATGCCTTCTCCTTAAAATTCTCAAAACTTTCAAAATTCTCTAACTTAGATAGGGTCAGGAGTTGGAGGAACATGGGCCGGACTGCATTCGCGGTCCCACCACGCATGCCTTCTCCTCAAAATTCTCAAAACTTTCAAAATTCTCTAACTTAGATAGGGTCAGGAGTTGGAGGAACATGGGCCGGACTGCAATCGCGGTCAGCCACTCATGCCTTCTTCTTAAAATGCTCAAAACTTTCAAAATTCTCTAACTTAGATAGGGTCAGGAGTTGGAGGAACATGGGCCGGACTGCAATCGCGGTCCCACCACGCATGCCTTCTCCTTCAAATTCTCAGAGTTTTAAAATTCTCTAACTTAGATAGGGTCAGGAGTTGGAGGAACATGGGCCGGACTGCAATCGCGGTCAGCCACTCATGCCTTCTCCTTGAAATTCTCAAAACTTTCAAAATTCTCTAACTTAGATAGGGTCAGGAGTTGGAGGAACATGGGCCGGACTGCATTCGCGGTCCCACCACGCATGCCTTCTCCTCAAAATTCTCAAAACTTTCAAAATTCTCTAACTTAGATAGGGTCAGGAGTTGGAGGAACATGGGCCGGACTGCAATCGCGGTCAGCCACTCATGCCTTCTCCTTAAAATTCTCAAAACTTTCAAAATTCTCTAACTTAGATAGGGTCAGGAGTTGGAGGAACATGGGCCGGACTGCAGTCGCGGTCCCACCACGCATGCCTTCTTCTTAAAATTCTCAAAACTTTCAAAATTCTCTAACTTAGATAGGGTCAGGAGTTGGAGGAACATGGGCCGGACTGCAATCGCGGTCAGCCACTCATGCCTTCTCCTTAAAATGCTCAAAACTTTCAAAATTCTCTAACTTAGATAGGGTCAGGAGTTGGAGGAACATGGGCCGGACTGCATTCGCGGTCCCACCACGCATGCCTTCTCCTCAAAATTCTCAAAACTTTCAAAATTCTCTAACTTAGATAGGGTCAGGAGTTGGAGGAACATGGGCCGGACTGCAGTCGCGGTCCCACCACGCATGCCTTCTTCTTAAAATTCTCAAAACTTTCAAAATTCTCTAACTTAGATAGGGTCAGGAGTTGGAGGAACATGGGCCGGACTGCAATCGCGGTCAGCCACTCATGCCTTCTCCTTGAAGTACTCAAAATTGTTAAAAAAGAATGACAAGGTGTTTGACAGTTCTTCCGAATTCTTCACAGACGACGACGATGACGTCATCTTTCTTTACCCTCCCATAAAATCTCGTAATTCTGAAATTGTTTGATATTCAAAATTTTACAAATCACAATTTTTTGGTGTGGTCTGATGTTCATTACGTGTTCACTAGTTCGATTGTTTAATTCACAAATTTTCCTATTAAATGATCACAATTTCTAGTATATTTGAATGTATTCAGCCTCCGTTCTCTTCCAAATTTTCTATTTAAGTGTCTCCATCTATTTTTATCACTTTTCTCGGTAATATACGCTGCGAGTAGTTTTATTTGTTCGAAAACTCCTTGCGGGGAATACAAAAATCGGAAACGACAGATATCGCTTTTGGTTACTATTTTGCTATTCATGATAAGGGAGACTTTCTAGTTAAAAAGCAGCGGAAGTCAGCAGCCTCTTGACCAGCCGGTGCTGTACAATAAATCAAGAACGTGCAATTATATATTAGTAGAATGAAATACATTTGGAAAAAAAAGTGAAACTTGTTTTGAAATTTGATTGCGGCAAGAAAAAAAGGAATATACTAAACTGAGTCAGTTTTAATGAATACAATACAGTGCAAACTAAATATTTAAGGTTTTCAAACAGGAAGTGTTACGGGAAAAACAGCAAAAAGTCTATGCGAGTACTTTGAATAGTCAAAATCAAGAGATTAATCTTATTCAGATTCGCACCGACAAATGCACACAAAAATGAGGTATTTCTTCACAGTAATCATCTCCTTGCAAAGTAGTTTAGCATGTTCATTGATAGTGTTATTCATTTCCGCCATTTTTTTCTTCACCGATTCCTCGTTACACTTGTCACACTTGTCACCAAACTTCGCCATGAAACTGGCTCGCTCTCTTTCACTAACAGGATCGTTGGGGTAATTTTGACGCCAATGAGTTACAAATAGAGCTTCTTCTTGTTGGAAAAATTCCTCCTTCCGAATTTTGAGAAAAGAGACATAATGAGGTAAGATTTTGGTTTTCAAGTAGTCGTTCGCTTCTCTCTGAAAACAAAAACACGATTTTCATGTTGGAAACTTCGAACTCACTCTAAACGTCTCTCCTTCAACTGTATGTATATAAATGTTTTCATCGAGTTCGCTAGTCTCACAAACCAAACATGGAGTACCTGCTAAAAGATAATTTGCCACTAGCTGAACTTTGTATTCATTGAGAATACGGTTCCTTCTTTCAGCCAACACGTCATCAACCTCTTCTGATGAAAAACGGATTGTGAAGATGGCCTTGTGAGTCTGAAATATAACAAGTTCGTTTTACGCACATGTTATAAAAGCTGTGAAACACATATTTATATTTAAATTTTGATTGCAACTCATTCAAAAAAAACTGGAACAGAGATTCTCAAAGTCAGAATCGGTCAATATTCCACTTTTGTGGTTGACTAGTTGTTGGTGTATGATCCCAAATTCCAAAAGCACTAACCTCAATAGTACTTTTGCCAGTGGTACGAGCACATTGTTCAATATGATCCTCAATTAAATATTTACGACGCTTGTGATGGCAGAATGGACACTCGCGGTCTATTTTTCAGAAAATTAGATTAGCCACAACTGTTTTTCAACTCACTATCTTTCGAATTAATGCACTCTTGTCTATGTTTGAGTTGAACAACTGGACTTTTATAGTCACAGATCAAGCAGTGAAATGTGAACTCTTTTGGATCAACAGTGTTTCCGCTGGCATCTATTGCGCTGGTTTGTTGAGAGTTGTTGCTTATCAAGTTAAGATGAAAATTTCTGGTTGGACTATCAGCATTTCTTACAGCCAAAGTTTTTGTTTGAAACATATTGAAAACCGCACTTATGGGAAGAATAGACATTATTGATATGATACCTGGAAAAGAGAATAATAATAAGGTGGTTTGAAAGAAAAATTGTTCTGAGAAGTTGCATCAACTGATTTCTAATTGATTCACATTTTTTGTGATCAGCGTCCGAAAAATTTCAAACAAAGAACGCAAAAAACCGTTGATTTAGTAAGAAAGCACCCGAATAGAAAAGAAGGGCGATTGAAAAAAGGTGTGAAAAATGTGAAAAAAGAAGAAAGACAAGGAAGAAAAAAGGAGGAAAAACAAATCGCTTCTAATTTCTCAATTTTTGGTAGCTCCGGATGCACCAAAAATCCTCATTTTTTTCGATTCCGTTTGGGCACCATGACAGAAAATAGACAAATGAGGTATTCGAGACAGGTGACAAGTTTGAAAAGTTATTTTTGCAACGAATTCTCTCATTAATCAGATCCCCACTAGATTCAAACATCAAAAATTGAGTTGAAACCAAAGTCAATTCTAAAGTTATCATTACTAGTGCAAACTCCGATTCTTGATAATAATTAGATTACTGAATTTCTGGATCGTGCTATACGATTCACAGTATACAGTCTTTTCTGCAGTGAACGTCAGCCACATAGGCAATTTTTTTCGATACCAAAAAGAAGTTGTGTACATAAAGCTTCCTGGACGATACAACTTCAGCACACCTTTTGACATGATGTATGTATTTAGTATACCGCATACAGCTATCAATATAAAATTCTTATTACTAAGTCATGTGATTTTGATCTAGTCATTACACACTAAACCAGTTTTCCCAAAATATTTTCCCAAAAGGTTCTCAGACGAGTGTTAGAATAATTTTCTTTTCATACCATTATTCTTTGGATAATTGAAATGTCTTTGTGATTTAGTCTCCGATAACAAATTGCACAGTTTGATATTTTATGTCACACACACTAGATTAACTTAGAGACAAACAATAAAACATGAAAACTCAAGAAAGACGCTATTTACAATAGATGATTGGGCTGAACATTCAGACAACAAAAAACCAAGAGGCTCCAGGGATAAATACGGGGAAATTGAATATTTGTCATTCGAGTATTAAAAAAATTGAGTGATTCTCACACAAAGGAGTTTTCGGTGACTTTCGACAGAGAGTTATTATTTGTGGACGAGTGGAGAGAGATCATTTCAATATCGGTGTCTTGCGGAGATTTTCGCAGTTTGCGGGGAACTGTGAAAATCCATTAGCCAGGAAACATTAAAATAGTTAGGGAGTTACTAATGGAAAAACCGTGGAGAAAGGAGAACTTGGAAGACAGCAAATAATTGACAGGTGTTAAATAACTGGGAATCGAGAGAGGTCGATGTATTTGTGACAGGATTAAATGCAATTAATGGATCCAGAATGTCCCCATCTGGTAACCAAAATCGATTGGAGATTGGGGAGTGATTCCAGGCACAGCCGTACTCAAGATTTCCAGAATCTTCGTCTTGTCATATCCATCAGTTCTCTGTCGTTCAATCTCAATGTACAAACGGCCCAACCATTGAGATTCTGGATTGGGAAAGTGGCGCATGGGATCCGAGTGCTGAAATAAAAGGAAATTGAGGTTCTCCTGTTTTTTGAATACCCGACTTACGAATTCTTCTTTTTTCTGGATAAACTCGTCTTTTCTTCTTCCGAATGGATCAATTTTCTGCGTTGAAAACAGAATAAACACCATCGATGCCAAATCGTCAATCGGTGTGTAGTCACCGTGTGTTGCCACATTCAGGCTTGAGTGCCACGCGAGAAAATTGTAGCATGATGGTGGCGGGTGAATCTTGCTGGTGAACTCGAAATCTATCAGACTGAGCTTCAGCTCCTGAAACGAGGAAGTGTTTGAATTTTGAAAAAAAATAACATATCAGCTGATAAGAATAATGTTTCTACAATATTTCCTTGATTTAACTAACTTACTCCATCATAATCCAGGTCTACCATGATGTTCTGGTGATGTACATCCATATGGACAAAACCCATCTGATGCATATTCTCCAAGAGCTCCATACATCGATACCCAATACGGACTGTATTTGCCATGGTGAATCGATAGGATCTCATTTTGAGTTGAGAGAGCAGTGAATCCCCAACGTTCGACATGACTGAAAACGTTATTGTTTGAATTAATCGTCAAATTTTGAAAAACTTACCCATACAGTCGTATTCTATCTCTCTGTATGTGTAGGAGAATTCGCTGAACAAATAGGGGAACCCCTTTTTCCCCTTGCATTTCTTGAGGAAAGTATTCTCGTTGTAATAAGCGTCGTCAAATATGTCTCTCTTGTATAATTTCAGGACACATTCGAGATCTCCTTGCTGCGTGTCCTTCACATTATAGAGCTGAGTTTCTCTGCTATGGAACATTTCCAAGACTCGAAATCTTCCGTTGACAATTGTTTCTGGGGCAAACACGATATCCATCCTAAATGAATGTTTAAGAATTTAGCGTAATAATAATAACTCACTTTATCTCAGGCGGAGGAAAAAGACCGAGTGGGATCAGAAGGTCCGTGTCGCGGAGAAAAGTGGCAGAGAGAATGAGGAGAACTAATGAGAAGGACAAATGAGGAGGACGATATTGTGTGTGCAGTGACCCAGTGTGAGGTCTACACAAAAGGGCTCTGGGAAGGTACGCAATGTGTCGTCGCGGTGTTTGCGGAGGAGAGAGGTAGTTGCTCCCTCCAATCTTCTTTCGTGTCAGCGAATGGCTCGTACACCCTCTTTCACTCGCACATGTAAATTACATGGAGGCCACGTCCGATGACGCTCGAAAATGTGTGAAAGTGAGGGAAGAAATTAAAAGTCTCCAATAACAATTCTCACAACTTCATATTACTTACAAGGGAAGTACACGAAGTGTCGAGTTGAACTTTTTCTATAAATTTGACCCTAGTTAATTTCGACCCTGAGGATTCCAAATCTGAAAGAAAAATCTGCAAAATGTTCCCCTGGACGGAGTTATGAGCCGTCAAACTTTTCCTATGGTTAAGCATTTCACCACGGGACCCACGGTCTGCCGAAGTGTCACACACAACGTAACCCTTCATTTTCCAACCATCTGTGGCGCAAGGGTTGTGGGCGCGTTTAGTAGTCAGGAGGCTATGGGTTCGGTCTCCATGCTTTTCAAATTTTTTTTTGCATTTTTTCCTGCCATCACAAAAGACGTATGAATGGTTTTTTCTTCTCTTTTTCAAACACACAGCCTAGTAATCATCAAAATGAAGTGCTTTACGTGAAAAAAACAATAACTTTTTTTTGAACTTATTCAAAGTTTTGCCCAGTCACATGATGGTCGACTTCGAAGTTCGACTCAAAAAAAAGTTATTGTTTTTTTCACGTAAAGCACTTCATTTTGATGATTACTAGGCTGTGTGTTTGAAAAAGAGAAGAAAAAACCATTCATACGTCTTTTGTGATGGCAGGAAAAAATGCAAAAAAAATTTGAAAAGCATGGAGACCGAACCCATAGCCTCCTGACTACTAAACGCGCCCACAACCCTTGCGCCACAGATGGTTGGAAAATGAAGGGTTACGTTGTGTGTGACACTTCGGCAGACCGTGGGTCCCGTGGTGAAATGCTTAACCATAGGAAAAGTTTGACGGCTCATAACTCCGTCCAGGGGAACATTTTGCAGATTTTTCTTTCAGATTTGGAATCCTCAGGGTCGAAATTAACAAGGGTCAAATTTATAGAAAAAGTTCAACTCGACACTTCGTGTACTTCCCTTGTTAGAACTAAATTAATTTTTAAAAACGGACAATTAAAAACAAATAAAAAATTCGTGCATGAAAAACTATAAACGACGCTAATTACTATGAATAACCGGGAAAACGGGATACATTAGTAATCAAACAATGAAAACACCAAGGGGTTCCAGAGATGAGTATGGGGAAATTGAGTCTTCGTCACTGGAGTAATGTAGAGAAGGGAGGAGTAATGTAGAGAAGTTCAACTCTCGTGCGAAGGATTTTTGGTTATTTTCTGATAGAAAATTGTCGTTCGTGGACGAGTGGAGAGAGATCATTTCGGTATCAGTGTCTTGAGGAGATTTTCTCAGTTTGCTGAGAATCGTGAGAATCCATCGGCCAGGATACGTCATCTGAAATAAGAAATTGTTTGGGATAGCTTGATACGGTGATGTCGGGGAGGGTACGATTTCACCGTGACAAGCCGGAAAAATCAGTTTGATGTACAAATTCTGCCCTAAGCGGTTAGATTTTTATGATTTCTTCTAGGAAATTGTAGTTTAGTAAAAGCAAGTGAGAGAGTCTGAAAGGCCATAATTTCGGTTTGGAACTATCAGAACACAGGCACTGAACACAATGTAAGCAGCTCCGTAACTTTTCAAAAATTGTCCTGATATTTCCATATTCAGCTGTTATAATTTTCAACTAAGAGTTCCAAAACATGACAAATGCGATTTTTGTGTTGGGATATTTGGCCGGACTGCCGCAACTGATTAGATTTTTCCATGGCATCGAAAGTGATAGATATTGACGTTTCTTCAGAAAACTGGTGAATTTATCGAGATCTCAACACGAAAGTTGTCGCTCTGGCACGTTTCACTTGAATATTTATTGACACCAATTTTAACAACTTTAGGTAGTGAGTGTCTGAACGTATCAATATTGAACTCACTTTCTCATTTGACACTCCATCGACAAGACAAATAAATTCGACAACGCAGAGACCAATAGTACATACGGACACGGGCATTTTTCTGTACCAGTAGTAGATGTTGGCGATCGCAGTGAAATGAATCATCTGGAAATAGAATAAGTCGAGTTAACAAGTATAATTTGATGAACTCACTCTGAAAGCTGCACGATACATGGCGAAGATTCCCGGTTTGACGGCGAGGAAGAAAAATGAGGCGATCACAAGATTCGAAATCCAAATCATAAAGAAGATTTTGGTAATGTCATAGTTGAGCAAGACGACTGGACTCAGGAAGAAGAACTCGATAAGAGCGAACATCACTTCGACTCCAAGAAAGAAGGCGAGGGAACTCTGGAAAAAAGATATTGCAAGTCCCTTTCTTGATTTTGTTTTTGTTTTTTCTCTCACCTCCATGTTTCGCACTCGCGTCTTCTGTTCGAAATCCTTAGGAAAGTTCGTCATGATGGACCTGAATATTGATTATTTCAAATGGGCAACAAAAACGCAGGAACTTATGATAAATAATTGGAAAAAACTGAGAAATAACGACGAGAATGATTGAGACGATGACAAAACAACGGAGGGCCTCTCTCGGCCGGGTGTAGTGGGGCGCGCTTGCACACCCTCACTGCGGCGGCCGGTATTAGTTGTGACTCCGATTACGTATTAATCACTTGAAAGAAAGGAAATTACAAAGAGTATGGGAAATGAACAAGAAAACTAAAAACATCATGAAAAACTGAAAAAATCAATATACAAGAATATACAAATCAAACCGCAAGAAAGTGGAATGTGTTCTTCGAAATTCTCTCCAAGAAGTGTCAGATCAGAATTGTGGGTTAATGTCGCTGACTCAGAATGTTAGAAAAGATAGCATCAGAAATGAATCTATTTTTTACAGCGATGCATTGGTGAAACGAGTAGGTGGAAAAATTTGATCTGATTGATATCTGCTTAAGTTGAATCAAAACGAACCAATAAGGATTTGTGAACGTATTTTGATTGCCTCAATCTGTGCACTTCTTTTTTATACTTGTTTCCAGATTTAAAACCGTTCATATGCAAGTGATTTTATCGACTTAGCGGCATCTGTTATTTCCAAGAACTAAGAAGTTTTCAACTGTTTTTTCATTTGTTTTTCTGTATTAGTGATTTTTATCGTGGGAATATGCAGATTTTGAGAAACTGCGTTCTTTCTCACTGCAGCAAAATAGCAAGATGTTCTGGCATTCTCGCCATTTTTCATGATAGTTGTTGCGTTCTGTCTTCCTCCAAATAGTCATTGATTCTCCTGATTCATTTCGTTTCATTTCGAAATCTTTTTTTAGAAGTTTTATGGTTTTGTTAAATATGGTCATTAGTACTTCCTGAGTGTGTTATGTAAGTGAATCTGTAAAACTGGCCACTGAATGTCGCATTTGGCGAAATTGCAAAGACCCACAACTTTTCTAGTTTTTCAGCAGCGAAATTTTGTTTTTATAAGTTTCTAGCTATTTTTCATATATTTTTGTGTTATTGACTCCTGCCGTGGGAACCAACATGTTTCGGAAGACAACATTCTATCTCACACTAGCACAATGGCGGGATTTTTTGGCATTCTCGCCATTTCCCACAACAGTTGATGCGTTCTGTCATCCCTTAAGTATTTATTGATTCTCCTTATCCATTTTGTTTCACTTCAAAACTTTCTTTTACAGTTATCAGGTTTATTTCTATACAATTAGTAGTTGTTCCTGAGTATGTTGATTAAATCTATGAAACTGTGAACTTTTCATCAAAAAAATATGAATACCTTTTTTGATTTTATTGACTCATGATTTTGGCAATCATTCAACAGTTCACCAAGAATTCCGCTAGAACGCTATCCGAACACTTGCCCTTTTAAAGTTGCCGTTTTCCAGTATTTCAAAGACGGAATTCGCAGTTAATTAGTTTTTAGTAATGCATAAGTTTGTAGCTATTTCTCAATTCATTTTTTTGTGTTATCGATTCTTTTCTCATAGCAGCAAAATGACTACATGAGACGGGGGGTTTCTTGGCATTCCCGGTATTCCCCAAGCCAGTTAGTTATTAGGCTAACTTGTAAGCATACTGTGGTTTTCCGGAGTATTTTCAGTACAAGTACAAAACCCACCTTCGAATCTTCCAGTTTGAAACTGAAGAACAAATTTTATCCTCATAGCAGTTCTTCATTCACCAATCAGCCCCTTTTCATTAACATTTCATCAAAAATGGGGCGGAAATGTCATCTGAACATTTCTGCTTCTTCGTTGAAAGAATCTATAAAACCATCCATTAAATCCGTCATTGAAAAAAAAGAATATCTTTTTTGATACTATTGACTTTCCTGATATTGCTTCATCGTTTTAATTTGTCTCCCTTATATTAGTTTCTCATTTACCAATCATTCTTTTCCAGTAATAATGATTGGATACCCACGTGATTGTGAGCTTCTCAACAATGTCATCGATAACAAAATAGAAAAGGGCGGACTCAAACATCTCGGATCCGGAGGATATGGAGATGTTTTGTTGTACAAATCAAAAGATACTGATGTTGTGATCAAACGTGTGAAAGCAGGACAAGGATGCAAAAATATGAAGGAATTCAAAATCCACGAGTTGCTTAGCAAAAATGGCAACAAGCACATCATCCAGTTGTTTGACATGCGGAAAACGCCACAGTTTTTATTTTTCTATTTGGAATATGCCGCTGCTGGTGACTTGGAGCAATTGATCGAAGTGAAGGGAACGCTGTCGTCTACTATCGCCAAAGAATACTTTACGCAGCTGGTCAATGGAGTTCAGTTCATGCACAGCTTGGGAATAGTCCATCGGGATCTAAAGCCAGCGAACTTGTTTCTGACATCTGACGGCATTCTGAAAATTGGAGACTTTGGTTTTGCAACCAAGTTCCAAGACGATGAAGGAGAGAAGATGCTGGTGACCCTCTGCGGTACTGCTAAATATTGGGCGCCAGAAGTTGAAACGTCGAAGAAACTCGTCGACGGACCACCACTCGATGCATGGACGTGTGGTATCATTCTCATTGAAATGCTGACGGGAAAACGTCCATGGGAAGTAGCCACTCTGAAAAACATGGAGAATTGGATTTCAATGGAAGAGGGCAAGAACTTACTATGGAACAATCTTGAAAACGATGTGATGAGTTTGCTTCGCAAAATCCTGGTTGTCGACCCTGCAAAACGAGCGACAATTGACGATATTCAAGAAGATGAGTGGTTAAGTGGAAACAAGAATATCGAAAATGTTAATGGCGGATCAACTGCAAAGCCAAGAAAGGACAGAAAGCGAAAAGTTCAAGATGTTGTGACGATTGAGGATAATGGGAGAAAACGTCAACGAGTTCCAAAGAAGAAATTTTCCTGTTTAGAATGATGACTTTGTTATGTTCTCTGCCATGATCTAATTCTGTTATAATTTTTCTATTCAACGTTCATTTATCAAAGAATTTCAACTAATAAAGTGATGGTTTTAACTTGCTTTTTTGGTTTTTTCTAATTCAGTGTTTTCAGATCGAAAACATTTATGATCCACATGGAATTGTTTTGGAATCAAAATAGACACAGTAGATATGTCAGCTATGTTTTTTAAACAAATTGATAAAACATGGACACACCAGTAAACTAATCTGCAGATAAAATGTTTCGAAAAGCTGAGGGAAGTATGAGAAAAGCAATAGTAAGTTCCAAATGATGTAGAATGTTCTGTAGTTCGTTCATTCGGATTATCTGATTTCTCCATCAGATAAAAGGAAAGTGCTTGACAGTCTGTTTTGGCAATTACAGTACTATCAAACATTGATGAGTTTTGCAAGATTTATCGAAAAACTACTTGGATTAAACAAGCTAGGAAATTAAATATAGAACGATGGCATACTGAAAAAAACTAGGAAATCCTGAGAGAACTGTCAAATATGACAAAAAAATTACCTGAACCGACATAATAAGCTTTGTTTCATCACAAAACTTTATGTTAACTATTTTTGATAAGGATTATCACTTCAAAACCTTTTAAACCTCTTCACTTTGCTATGTACCCTCAAAAACGACATCGCGAATTGTCACAAACCGCGCAAAACAGACGCGGTATGCAAGCGCGCTCTACCGCACAACGCTAAGGAGGCCCTCTCCTTATTATTGTTATTCTGCCTTTTTGGCTCATTTTTCTTCGTTTTTTCTCTGTTTTTGTTTATTTTTATTGACTATTTGCTTAATTTCAGCTCAGTTTAATTATTTTATCACTGTATCAAACAAGTTTTCACGTTTTTCAACAGTTTTTGTCGTTTAAACAACTTATTTTGCCATTTTAGTCGATTTCACACTTCTTCCCTCCCGGAAACTACAATTCTCTATCTTTCTCCCAAATTCAAGCATTATTTAATTCAGGATCATCATGATGCGGTTTGTCAAAGACTACAACAAGATGGAGAAAGAGCGAAACGTGGAGGTGAGTCAAAATGAAGTTTTCAAATTGTTAGCGCACTGTTTTGGAATGGCGAAACTGCTATTTTATGAAAAAAACATGGATTTCTACGACCCTAAAACCATTTGAGTACACCAAAACTGGCTAAACTCTTTCCGGATTTCTCTTAAAAGCAATTGGTTTTCAGTTCTCTCTCCTCGCCCTTCTCACTGTCGAGTTCGTGTTGTGCGTGTTCGGATACTTCATGGATTCATCACTCAACAATACAGTTGTCGAGACATTCTACACCATCTGGATTTTCAATCTCCTGGTCGCCTCCTTGCTCAACATCACCATCAAACCGATCATCTTCTCCATTTATCGTGCGGGCTTCAGAGTGAGTCACAATATCGGAAGCTGTGAATTAATCGCTCACAACTTCAGATGATTTATCTTGCTGTTGTCGTCTATATTTTCTGCTCGTATGGCTACATGGCAGTTTCCGCTTACGTCCTGGTCTTCTGCATTGCGGATTTTGTCTATCTTGTCAATGGAGTGTCGAATGAACAGGTAAGACACATTTTTCGCGATTGACCAATTAACCAAACCATTTTGTAATTTCAGATGACATATCCAGGCAAATGGATTGCGATGGTCAACCGAAAGTGGCGATATTCTAAGGAGGCTGATATTGAACATGCTCGCTTTGATTCTCCAATCAGTGACATTGAAGCAATGAAGAATCTCGATGACATGGAATGGGATACGTCTTGCGACTACTTCACTGCCGATGACGACGACTTCATCTTCCCATACCCACCGATGAAATCTTGTGAATCTGTCATTGTCTGAGAAAAAGAATTTCCATGCCAAAAAGCTTATATTCATTATTCCCCGTTTTCTACCAATTGTGATTTATACATTTTTCTTCGAATTTTCATTCCCGACGCTTTTATTTCTGCCGGTATAGTATTTCGCCTGTGACTTGTCTATTCTTCTCATTCACTCCATTCATTTTTTGTGCTAGATAGATTAATGTTGCAAAAAGTGTAATTTTTGCATGGACTATATTCCCCCCCCCCCTTCCCACACAGCTTGTTTTATCTTTAGATTTACGTGTATCAAATAGTTTCATCGGGTTGTAAATGCTTATTTAAAATTTGCTACCAATTTCCAGCAATTATGAAAAAAAGTGTAAGAAGGTAGGCAACTCAATGCTGTCGTAGCGAAATTTGGTTAACCGTGCAACACACCACAGTTACCTTCGGAGCATGATCATTAGGATGCATCAGACTGACCAAAAAAAATGTTTGACAAGGAGCTTCTCAAACATCAACAGACGCAGTATGAGGTTGGGGCAATTCGAAATCCGGAGTGTCTACTGCTATTTTTGCCACTGGGAAGGGCTAGGGATAAAAGATAAAAGGATCAAACTAGATCCAGAAGAGACTAGAGCCAGTTTGGTTTTATTAACGGCCATGAATGGGAACCGTTCGAAGAGCATGGCCAGATACGACAATAATGAGCAAAGTAACCTTACGGTTTCGGAACGGAAGTATCGGTAGAGTTAGATACTTTACTCGCTCTGGCGTATCCAATATGATTTATTTACTTTTAAAAGCTTTAAGAACTTAGAATCGGTTAAAACATTGAAAAAAAGAATCGAATAACAATAATCTTACAGAAAAATGGAAAAAATAATTATGTTCGATCCTTTTTGGTAGATCTCTTCTTTGCTTTGGTAGTTCTTTCGTTCGTCTTGGCCCTCCTCTTCATTTCTGCCTGAAAATTGAGAATTGTCAAAACTCCTACTGTATTCCTAATTTCGATTAGTAAGGTTCCACTTTTCGTAAATCTATATTTGTCTAGAAAAAGATGCAGGACAATCTTTGGTTTATTTATTTATTTATTGACTGGGTATGAATCAAGAAAATTAAACAGGAGACCAGATTATGCCCCTCACGAGGCTATAGACCTGGTAGGAGGGCGAAATAAGAGGAAAGCAAGCTAATAAGTCCGAAGGTAAGGGGAAAAATGGGGGAACGAGAATTAATTGACAAGAGGAGAGAAGATATGAATGAAATGGATGAAATAACCGAAAAGGGAGAGAGTGGGCAAGGTAAAGAGCAAATTCACAGGGGGAGATCATAGTCTATTAATTGAATTATTGAGTAGGGAGACAAATTTACCGGGGGGGAGGAAGTCATGGGTATTACATATGATAGAATTCCATATGGGAATTGAAGTAGAGAAGAAGTCATTAACGTCAGGCCTAACACAAATTAAAGTCATGGGTCGTCTAGCCGAATTGGACAGTCTGACATACGAATTGATATTTGGAAAATAGGCTGCGCCGCATATAAATTTATAAAGTAAGATTAATTGAGATTTAAGTCTGCGATGGCGGACTGAGTAAATGTCGAGAATTTCAAGACGGTCGAGATAGGAAGAATAAGGGATGTTGCATCGTTGTAGAACTTTTCTAGTGAATAATCTGAGTGGTTTTTCCAGTTTTTGAGACAGTATGCTAGAAGGTGAGGGAGAGTAAACAACAGAGCAATATTCAAGCAAGGGAAGAACATAGGTGTTGAAAAGATGTCTGTAGAGTGATAGAGATCTAGACTTGAAGGCTTTCAGCA
Source organism: Caenorhabditis latens (assembly GCA_002259235.3). Classification (NCBI taxonomy): domain Eukaryota; kingdom Metazoa; phylum Nematoda; class Chromadorea; order Rhabditida; family Rhabditidae; genus Caenorhabditis; species Caenorhabditis latens. The sequence goes on along the minus strand of CM056097.1, from coordinate 21,299,535 downwards.
GTTGATTACAGCGGAGTAAAGCTAGCACTGGGAAGGGCTAGGGATAAAAGATAAAAGGATCAAACTAGATCCAGAAGAGACTAGAGCCAGTTTGGTTTTATTAACGGCCATGAATGGGAACCGTTCGAAGAGCATGGCCAGATACGACAATAATGAGCAAAGTAACCTTACGGTTTCGGAACGGAAGTATCGGTAGAGTTAGATACTTTACTCGCTCTGGCGTATCCAATATGATTTATTTACTTTTAAAAGCTTTAAGAACTTAGAATCGGTTAAAACATTGAAAAAAAGAATCGAATAACAATAATCTTACAGAAAAATGGAAAAAATAATTATGTTCGATCCTTTTTGGTAGATCTCTTCTTTGCTTTGGTAGTTCTTTCGTTCGCCTTGGCCCTCCTCTTCATTTCTGCCTGAAAGTTGAGAATTGTCAAAACTCCTACTGTATTCCTAATTTCGATTAGTAAGGTTGGTTCCGTTTTGTGTTCGACAGATCTCAAGAACTGCGCGATACAGAAATCCTAAGAAGAGCCGGAACCGGTTGAATTCAAAAAGTGCCCATTCTAAGAATGCCACGTCTGCCTATCTCATGTGGGTTTCGAAACCGATTGGATCATACAAGTTTTTTCAATAAATTGGATGAAAACTCACTTTCTTCAGTCTTCTAACTATCTTCATCCGTTCCGGACGTCGATTAAACTTCCTCGAAGCTGCTCTCACTTTCTTGGAGCGTTCTCTTTGCTAAATATCAAGTTTTGGGAATTAGGCTTCATTGTACAACTTACTGTAGCGATGTGCTCTAGAAGAGGACCGTATTCGGTTCCGGCATTCACAACAGGTACCATTGCTCCGTATTGGTCTGAAAAAAGTCGATGTTGAGAAAATACATAGAATTGACTGATTGCGATGGAATTTTAATAGCACTTGGATTTCAGACACCGTAGTGGATTGGGTCACTAGCTCAATACTACATAACATGAACTCACTTCCATCGTTCTGGAAAATGTGTGGATCATTGTCCTCCTCCACTTTCTTCACTTCGTCTTCGCTCAATGCGTGGCTCAAAGCATATTGGGTCTGCAAAATTAATACTATGAACAAAAAATGATGATTTTTTTGTTAATGTTTGGTGCAATATATTGAAAACCAAGAAGTTTTAGAAAAACGTTTGATGTCCACACAGAAAAAAATAACAACAATTTACAACAATTGGACCAAAATCAAAACAATTTCTGTCGGAATTGCGAAATCTAGATGATGTCTTGCTTTGCGCTTCCTAATAAAACTTATTTGAACATAAAACTCACGAGCTCAGCCATCTTTGTTCGACGTTTTCCCATTGATTGCTGCAAGGTTAATAATGTAAAGAAAATTATACAACAAAGACGTCAAGTTCAAGTGTGAAAGAAAAAAAAAGCCAATAATGAAAAAGGTTAATATAAGAAATGTTCAAGAGATCCAGAGGCCATAAACGATAGAGTGTTACAATTGAGGAGTATCCAGTGAATACACAGTTTGTATGCTTCTCTGTGCGTACTCTCTCCCCTTTTTCTCGTCAAATGGTTATAAAGTATCAATTTGAAAGTGTGTGTGTTGTGTGGAGAGAAAAGTGCAAGGTTAGTCTTGAGTTTTTGTAACAGACAAAAACAAAAAAACGATAACTGCTATAAAAATACAGTAATAGTAATAATTCTAACAACTTTGACCGTTTTCGGTAGGATCACACAGATCGAATTTTTTCAAAGTTATTGGAAGTGTCAGCATGTATTCCTACGTTTACAACTGAAATGATTTAATCAAAATGTTTATTTCTTTTCAAAAATTTCAACACAAATTCATTAAAAGAATTCCAAATATTTTTGGTCACAGAACATTCAATATGAAATCAATAAAAAACACGAAAGTTCACAGTTTTTAACAAGCGAATAAAATAACAATCAGTTTTAAATTATTCGACTGTCTGGTCATCCAATACGGCGTCTAGAAAACCAAAGACATCAGCGAATAGTGGAGGAACAGAGAAGGAGGTGATGTTGGTTTCGATCAATTTAATGGACTGCTTGTGGAGATTATCTAAAGAAAAAATAACAACTTATTTGGACTACGGTAGATCAAACAACTCACTGATAGTGTTAACCTCCTCGATGAGTCCCTGAATCTTGTCGAACAACCGATTTTCTGGATCACGAGTTGTCAATTGGTAGTTCAAGATTTTTGAGAACCGAGTGTGAGTTTCAGTCAACAGTGACACATTCTGGAACCCCGTCTGCACCACGTCTTCCACTGGAATCGGCTGAAGCATGATGAGCATCACAAACACCCCGATTTCCGACTCAGTGAAATTCATCTCTCGAATCTCTGTCGCAAATGCATTCATCTTAATTCCCAACTCTCCATAGACGTCGTAGAACTTCTGCCAAGCAATGCGGCCACCGTTCATGCATAGAAATCCGTTTTCAGTGTAAGCTGGTGCGGATCGAACGACATAGATCGAGAATGCGTGTCTCTTCATAAGAATACTTTTGTCTTCAGGAGTCATATCGTCTAGAAGTGGAACGGATTTCAGGAACAAAACGAAGGAGGTGATGTCGGAGTTGATTTCGTTGATAAAGTGTTGGAGAGTTTTCGTGTTGTTTTCCTGAAAAAGATTCTCATTACTATGAGGACTTTTCACTAATCTATCATCTCGAGAAACTCAAAATCTAAGCAGTGGTCTCAAAATATTTTATCCTGATTCCGAGCACGCGACACCCTCTGCCTGTATTTCACCTCAGGAATTACTGACATTTTAATGCTAGCAGTGTTAATTACTACTGTAGCTTGAAGACGCATAGCAAAAAGAGTAATTGTAGAGTATAAAACTTTTTTAATCAGTCCTTTTCTAACAGATTCAATGAAAATTTTTGGTGTTCACAGCGAAATTTCGAACGTTCTCCTAAAAAATTCCTAAAACGTTTTTATCGCGTTAGCAGACTTCTGACGCTTTTCCCGTCGCGCTGACGCATAGAAGTAAATTTTGGAGTGATATTGCGCCTTGGAGTGAGCTATGCCATGTCAATGCAGCCAATTTTAAGCCCAATGTTTTCCGTTGAGGATTTTCGGAATTCAGTAAACCAGAAAACAGCTAGACCGTTAAGCCTGTGACAGCTCTGCCTACGGTTCTGTGAGTTGTCGTATCAGCCCTACCATTTTTCGATTCCTTATTTCAACGAAACACAGTTATTCCCACAAGACTATTCCCTAGCCTCACCAGGTTCTCCCTCCTGCCGAAAATCAATAACTCACCAGTTGTAAATCCTTGATCGTCATCAGCCTCATTCTATCGCTTGAGTAGTCATAATTCGACGAATACAATCGACGAATTTGTTGGGAGATCTGAAATTCTCATTATTTTTGAATAAACTTCTGGTCAGCATACCCATTCGAATTCCAACTTGTCCTGTTGAATTGGGTCGATTGGTACTTTGGCCGGTTGCAGAGATTCTGAAAGCCTGTTTTTGAGAAAAAAAAATATGCTAAGAATACTCACGAGGTTGTTTATTCATTCCCACTTCTCTGCACTTCTTGAGTCGGCAGGCTTTACAGTCGTTTCGATTTTCCATGGTGATCACGCATGGTGTCATGTATTTGCATTTAAACTCGCTGTTGTGGCCACGGCGGAAGAACCCCTTAAATTCAAATTTTCAATATTCAGAATCAGAAAAAAATCAATACCTTGCAGGCTTCACAGGACAGAACTCCATAGTGAAATCCACTCGATTTGTCGCCACAGATCACACAATACCGTACCACTTTACCTATTCCAAGTTGTTTCGAGGATTCAACGGTGTTCGTAACGTTATTGAGCGGTAACATAGGGAGAGAAGTGCACAAGGAGAGAAATAAAAGGGACGACTGACTGACCTGGTAGTGGAGAAGAGAGGAAGAGGGTTGGGTCGAACGGACAGATGGACGGTGAGAGAGCCTGCGTTAATTGGAGAGGACGGACGGTCAGGGTGTAGAAAGGACATGATGACGTCACATTTCTCATGAGACTGTGGCTTGGTAGAGTGAGTATGGGGGGAAATATTGACTTTATATCATGAAAGGCACATAAAACCGCGTAAAACCTAACGATTCATACAAAGAGCTATGGATTTTTCAGCAATTTGCAGATTTTTAGAACGGACGGTGATAAGAAGCCAAAAAGAATATGAAAACCAGAGTATTGGAATACTGGTAGACAGAAAGTTTTTATAGTTGAATAGACATTGCAGGAGTTTAACCAGAATCGCAAGACTCTAATGCAAGAGAAGATCACTTTTCCTTCATAACCAAGTTTCTGCAAAAGTGTTCATGGAACAACTTATTGTTTCTAGAGCACGTATCGTTCTGAAACTTCCCGATAAAGTTGATCAAGACATTCATGACATAAATCAACAATGGATTCACAAAATCACTTGTTTTCTGAAAAGATATACTCGGGATTCTCGAACACAGTGAATATTTCAGAAGGTTGAAAATTCGAATGTGGCAAACAATTGTTATCAGGATGGAAAACGGAGGATTGATAAAGATAATACTTAAAAACAACAAAATGGATATTTTCCGTCCACAAAAAAATAGTATTACCAAAAAAAATGTCTGAAAATCAACTGAAAATTCGATTTTCGAGGTGGTCCTAAAGATATTTCGCGGCTGAAAAAGTGACATTTCGGTGGTTTCGAAGGTATGAAAAGTGATACACTTATGAAAATTTGCACCCGGGGGTTATTTTGGACTACGATTCGATTGGCATTCACAGATTTTTGATAACTCTTCTTGTTTTTCCAGAACTTTCAAAAATGAGAGGGGTCCTAAAGATATTTCGCGCAAAGAAGAAAGCCTTTTAGAAGATAGGAAAACAAGACTCATGGATTCGTTGATAACAAGAATGCAAATTTTTGTGTACGATCTGGAGGAGGGATGTGCATTCAAAGACTGGTTTGATAGAAGTGGCAAAACGATTACGGAAGATAGATCATCACTAGAAGACGGAGCGAAACGAAGAATTCTGTTGAGTAGACTGAGTCAAACCGATTACACTTATTTCATCAGCCTTATGCTACCAAAAAAAGTGAGAGAACTGACGTTTCAGCAGACCGTCGATACCCTAGTGGAATGCTTCCCATCGAATGATTCGACATTCTAACTTCGTTTCGATTTACTGCACACAACATTTGATGGAGGAGATTTGAAGGAGTATACAGCCAAACTGAGGAAAAATTATGCAATTGCAAAGTATAGTAGTATGACAGATGAGCAGAGACTGTGTCTTTTATGGATTCAAGGTTTGAAGACCGACGAAACATAATCATACAAAGTGAAGGCACTGCATATAATGGAACACGAAACCGGATAAAACCATAGCAAAGTTGGAAGCCGAGATTTCGAAGAATATGGAGATACGGAAGGACGCAACCGTCGGACGAGAAAGTTCTATGGTGCAAGTAGCAAAAAGTGAAAGAAAAGGAGTTTATCGTGAGTCAGAAGAAAATAAATCAGAAGTAGTAGCAGCAGCAGAAGCAGAAGAATGCAGACCATTGTGGAGGAATACACCCATCAGAAGGATGTTGGACTATGAATGAAAAGTGTTACGAATGTGGAAAGTAAGGACACATTCCAAGGAAATGCCAATCAAAATGTAGAAATCAGGAGAATAGACCGAAAGTTTTTCGCCAGAGAGCTGCAATTGTTGAAGGAAGCAGAGCAGAAGATACGAGAATCTACAGAACGGTGCTAGTGAACGGAACGGAAGTAACGATGCAGGTTGATACGGGATCGGATATTACGCTTATCAGCAGAGATTAATGGAATTGAATCGGAGCGCCACGGCTGCAGAAGACAAAAGCTGTAATTCGAGATGTAGCTAGCAATTTGATGACGATCCATGGAGAAATCAGCTGTGCAGTGGAATATGAAGATAGCCAGGCGTAGACGAGAGCGTTTGTTGGAGATGTTAATAGTTTACTTGGACTGGATTGGTTGGAGGAGATTCCCGAAATATTGAAATTGCCCGAAGAATACACCGTGAATCGTGTGGTCAGAGAATGTCGTGGTAACACAAGAAGCAGCAGAAGAAGAGATTTTGTGGTAAAGACAGTGAGAAGAGAGCATCCCGATTAAATGAAGATTCGTGGAAGACCAGGAAGACATTTGAGTAACCAGTGAGATTGGAAATGGGAAGAGAAGAAGGCGTGCGGAAGTGTGAACAGTAGACTGAACTTTGAGAAGAAAGAGGTGAAGAGACAGCAACTCCACGGAAAAGGAAATGGCAGATGTTTCACAGAAAACTTTCACAGAAAAGTCGAAAGAGAAGTCTTATCCCATGGCCCCACTTAAAAGAAGGATTCCAGAATCGTCTTGGAACATGTCAGCAGCAGCAGAAAACCCGTCGTGTCATTGGAATGAATATGGATAGGGAATTGGCAACTCCGTTACTTCATCAACCAAGCATACGATACCTTCCTGGAGACCTTGAGGATTACCGATGAACTGCATGTACTGGATGCCGGCACACCACAACGATGGATGGTTTTATATGTCTCGTCGTCGATTTCGTTGTATATTAATAGAAAACCCAGGATTACTGAACTTCTAATATATCGGGGGAGATACCGTGAGGTATTTAAACCTCAACGTAGAAATTATCCCATTTTTCTTTACTTTTATGAAATTCTGATGTTTTCTAGCCCGGGAGGATTCAAACCCGCGTCTACCGTGAGAAAAACCCACAGCCCGGATAAGTATAGACCTCACGCAGCGTAACTGACCGTGTCTAACCAGAACCGACACAGATAAGAATGGTTGGGGAAGTTAGTTGAAAAGAAATTATCCCATTTTTGAACACTTTTATGAAATTCTGATGTTTTCTAGCCCGGGAGGATTCAAACCCGCGTCTACCGTGAGAAAAACCCACAGCCCGGATAAGTATAGACCTCACGCAGCGTAACTGACCGTGTCTAACCGGAACCGACACAGATAAGAATGGTTGGGGAAGTTAGTTGAAAAGAAATTATCCCATTTTTGAACACTTTTATGAAATTCTGTTGTTATCTAGCCCGGGAGGATTCAAACCCGCGTCTACCGTGAGAAAAACCCACAGCCCGGATAAGTATGGACCTCACGCAGCGTAACTGACCGTGTCTAACCGGAACCGACACAGATAAGAATGGTTGGGGAAGTTAGTTGAAAAGAAATTATCCCATTTTTGAACACTTTTATGAAATTCTGTTGTTTTCTAGCCCGGGAGGATTCAAACCCGCGTCTACCGTGAGAAAAACCCACAGCCCGGATAAGTATGGACCTCACGCAGCGTAACTGACCGTGTCTAACCGGAACCGACACAGATAAGAATGGTTGGGGAAGTTAGTTGAAAAGAAATTATCCCATTTTTGAACACTTTAAAGGGATTCTGTTGTTTTCTAGCCCGGGAGGATTCAAACCCGCGTCTACCGTGAGAAAAACCCACAGCCCGGATAAGTATAGACCTCACGCAGCGTAACTGACCGTGTCTAACCAGAACCGACACAGATACGAATGGTTGGGGAAGTTAGTTGAAAAAAAAATTATCCCATTTTTGTTTACTTTCATGAAATTCTGATGTTTTCTAGCCCGGGAGGATTCAAACCCGCGTCTACCGTGAGAAAAACCCACAGCCCGGATAAGTATAGACCTCACGCAGCGTAACTGACCGTGTCTAACCGGAACCGACTCAGATAAGAATGGTTGGGGAAGTTAGTTGAAAAAAAAATTATCCCATTTTTGAACACTTTCATGAAATTCTGTTGTTATCTAGCCCGGGAGGATTCAAACCCGCGTCTACCGTGAGAAAAACCCACAGCCCGGATAAGTATAGACCTCACGCAGCGTAACTGACCGTGTCTAACCGGAACCGACACAGATAAGAATGGTTGGGGAAGTTAGTTGAAAAGAAATTATCCCATTTTTGAACACTTTCATGAAATTCTGTTGTTATCTAGCCCGGGAGGATTCAAACCCGCGTCTACCGTGAGAAAAACCCACAGCCCGGATAAGTATAGACCTCACGCAGCGTAACTGACCGTGTCTAACCAGAACCGACACAGATACGAATGGTTGGGGAAGTTAGTTGAAAAAAAAATTATCCCATTTTTGTTTACTTTTATGAAATTCTGATGTTTTCTAGCCCGGGAGGATTCAAACCCGCGTCTACCGTGAGAAAAACCCACAGCCCGGATAAGTATGGACCTCACGCAGCGTAACTGACCGTGTCTAACCGGAACCGACACAGATAAGAATGGTTGGGGAAGTTAGTTGAAAAGAAATTATCCCATTTTTGAACACTTTTATGAAATTCTGTTGTTATCTAGCCCGGGAGGATTCAAACCCGCGTCTACCGTGAGAAAAACCCACAGCCCGGATAAGTATAGACCTCACGCAGCGTAACTGACCGTGTCTAACCGGAACCGACACAGATAAGAATGGTTGGGGAAGTTAGTTGAAAAGAAATTATCCCATTTTTGAACACTTTCATGAAATTCTGTTGTTATCTAGCCCGGGAGGATTCAAACCCGCGTCTACCGTGAGAAAAACCCACAGCCCGGATAAGTATAGACCTCACGCAGCGTAACTGACCGTGTCTAACCGGAACCGACACAGATAAGAATGGTTGGGGAAGTTAGTTGAAAATAGATTATCCTATTTTTGAACAGTTTTATGAAATTCTGATGTTTTCTTGCCCGGGAGGATTCAAACCCGCGTCTACCGTGAGAAAAACCCACAGCCCGGATAAGTATAGACCTCACGCAGCGTAACTGACCGTGGCTAACCAGAACCGACACAGATACGAATGGTTGGGGAAGTTAGTTGAAAAAAAAATTATCCCATTTTTGTTTACTTTTATGAAATTCTGATGTTTTCTAGCCCGGGAGGATTCAAACCCGCGTCTACCGTGAGAAAAACCCACAGCCCGGATAAGTATAGACCTCACGCAGCGTAACTGACCGTGTCTAACCGGAACCGACTCAGATAAGAATGGTTGGGGAAGTTAGTTGAAAAGAAATTATCCCATTTTTGAACACTTTTATGAAATTCTGTTGTTATCTAGCCCGGGAGGATTCAAACCCGCGTCTACCGTGAGAAAAACCCACAGCCCGGATAAGTATAGACCTCACGCAGCGTAACTGACCGTGTCTAACCGGAACCGACTCAGATAAGAATGGTTGGGGAAGTTAGTTGAAAATAGATTATCCTGTTTTTGAACAGTTTTATGAAATTCTGATGTTTTCTTGCCCGGGAGGATTCAAACCCGCGTCTACCGTGAGAAAAACCCACAGCCCGGATAAGTATAGACCTCACGCAGCGTAACTGACCGTGTCTAACCGGAACCGACACAGATAAGAATGGTTGGGGAAGTTAGTTGAAAAGAAATTATCCCATTTTTGAACACTTTCATGAAATTCTGTTGTTATCTAGCCCGGGAGGATTCAAACCCGCGTCTACCGTGAGAAAAACCCACAGCCCGGATAAGTATAGACCTCACGCAGCGTAACTGACCGTGTCTAACCAGAACCGACACAGATAAGAATGGTTGGGGAAGTTAGTTGAAAAGAAATTATCCCATTTTTGAACACTTTTATGAAATTCTGTTGTTATCTAGCCCGGGAGGATTCAAACCCGCGTCTACCGTGAGAAAAACCCACAGCCCGGATAAGTATAGACCTCACGCAGCGTAACTGACCGTGTCTAACCAGAACCGACACAGATAAGAATGGTTGGGGAAGTTAGTTGAAAAGAAATTATCCCATTTTTGAACACTTTCATGAAATTCTGTTGTTATCTAGCCCGGGAGGATTCAAACCCGCGTCTACCGTGAGAAAAACCCACAGCCCGGATAAGTATAGACCTCACGCAGCGTAACTGACCGTGTCTAACCGGAACCGACACAGATAAGAATGGTTGGGGAAGTTAGTTGAAAAGAAATTATCCCATTTTTGAACACTTTTATGAAATTCTGTTGTTATCTAGCCCGGGAGGATTCAAACCCGCGTCTACCGTGAGAAAAACCCACAGCCCGGATAAGTATAGACCTCACGCAGCGTAACTGACCGTGTCTAACCGGAACCGACACAGATAAGAATGGTTGGGGAAGTTAGTTGAAAATAGATTATCCCATTTTTGAACACTTTAATGGAATTCTGTTGTTATCTAGCCCGGGAGGATTCAAACCCGCGTCTACCGTGAGAAAAACCCACAGCCCGGATAAGTATAGACCTCACGCAGCGTAACTGACCGTGTCTAACCAGAACCGACACAGATACGAATGGTTGGGGAAGTTAGTTGAAAATAGATTATCCCATTTTTGAACACTTTAATGGAATTCTGTTGTTATCTAGCCCGGGAGGATTCAAACCCGCGTCTACCGTGAGAAAAACCCACAGCCCGGATAAGTATAGACCTCACGCAGCGTAACTGACCGTGTCTAACCAGAACCGACACAGATACGAATGGTTGGGGAAGTTAGTTGAAAATAGATTATCCCATTTTTGAACACTTTAATGGAATTCTGTTGTTATCTAGCCCGGGAGGATTCAAACCCGCGTCTACCGTGAGAAAAACCCACAGCCCGGATAAGTATAGACCTCACGCAGCGTAACTGACCGTGTCTAACCGGAACCGACACAGATAAGAATGGTTGGGGAAGTTAGTTGAAAAGAAATTATCCCATTTTTGAACACTTTTATGAAATTCTGTTGTTATCTAGCCCGGGAGGATTCAAACCCGCGTCTACCGTGAGAAAAACCCACAGCCCGGATAAGTATAGACCTCACGCAGCGTAACTGACCGTGTCTAACCGGAACCGACACAGATAAGAATGGTTGGGGAAGTTAGTTGAAAAGAAATTATCCCATTTTTGAACACTTTTATGAAATTCTGTTGTTTTCTAGCCCGGGAGGATTCAAACCCGCGTCTACCGTGAGAAAAACCCACAGCCCGGATAAGTATAGACCTCACGCAGCGTAACTGACCGTGTCTAACCGGAACCGACACAGATAAGAATGGTTGGGGAAGTTAGTTGAAAAGAAATTATCCCATTTTTGAACACTTTTATGAAATTCTGTTGTTATCTAGCCCGGGAGGATTCAAACCCGCGTCTACCGTGAGAAAAACCCACAGCCCGGATAAGTATAGACCTCACGCAGCGTAACTGACCGTGTCTAACCGGAACCGACACAGATAAGAATGGTTGGGGAAGTTAGTTGAAAAGAAATTATCCCATCTTTGAACACTTTAATGGAATTCTGTTGTTTTCTAGCCCGGGAGGATTCAAACCCGCGTCTACCGTGAGAAAAACCCACAGCCCGGATAAGTATAGACCTCACGCAGCGTAACTGACCGTGTCTAACCGGAACCGACACAGATAAGAATGGTTGGGGAAGTTAGTTGAAAAGAAATTATCCCATTTTTGAACACTTTAATGAAATTCTGATGTTTTCTAGCCCGGGAGGATTCAAACCCGCGTCTACCGTGAGAAAAACCCACAGCCCGGATAAGTATAGACCTCACGCAGCGTAACTGACCGTGTCTAACCAGAACCGACACAGATAAGAATGGTTGGGGAAGTTAGTTGAAAAAAATCATCCCATTTTTGTTTACTTTTATGAAATTCTGATGTTTTCTAGCCCGGGAGGATTCAAACCCGCGTCTACCGTGAGAAAAACCCACAGCCCGGATAAGTATAGACCTCACGCAGCGTAACTGACCGTGTCTAACCGGAACCGACACAGATAAGAATGGTTGGGGAAGTTAGTTGAAAAGAAATTATCCCATTTTTGTTTACTTTTATGAAATTCTGATGTTTTCTAGCCCGGGAGGATTCAAACCCGCGTCTACCGTGAGAAAAACCCACAGCCCGGATAAGTATAGACCTCACGCAGCGTAACTGACCGTGTCTAACCAGAACCGACACAGATAAGAATGGTTGGGGAAGTCACCCATGTTAACTCACTTGTCTTTTGTCTATTCGCTCGGCACCCACGTTCGTTTCGTCTTCATCTCATTCGTTGAACCATCGTTGTGCTGCTTCCTTCTGTTCCGGATCGTTGTAATGACTGGAAAAATGAAATATAAGTTTGTGAATTTGGTAAGCTTGAAAAATGAAGAAGTAACTTGAGGGAGACAGAAATAAAAATGGACATAGGGAACACAGGTAGATCAAAAGCAATTAAAAACTGAGAGAGCCCAAAAGAGAGGACTGCTCAGTGCTGGAGTGAAAAGGTGAACTGACTGTATTCCACCTGACTGGCCTCATTAAGACTGAGGGCGTGTCCTATTTGCCATCGTCTATTAAATTTCCCAGGAAAATGAGTGACAGGTGGGAGTGTTTGCGGAAGAGAACAACAATAAGAACACGGGCTGGCATCCTCACATTCAAAATTATTATGTAATCATGTTCCAAGTTCACACCCTCAATTCACACATACACCAACTAGTTGTGAAACTCTTTCCAATTTTCCAAACCATATTATCTGTACTACAGTTGTGGTAGTACTCAGTTTTGAGTTGATGTTCTTTCTGAATTGAATTCATTTGAAAACGGTTTCCTTTTTTCTATATTTTTTATTCCCAGACCCCTATTGTTATTATTATAAATTCCCATCGCGGTGAAACAAACAAACATCACCGATTCTCACAGTGTCTGTCACTTGTCCTATTGTCGGGCTCACCTTTCTCCACCTAATACCATCTGCTCCCGTATCTCTTTGTGACATCTTCCCGGAAGCAGTAATTCAAACACACTATTCTGACCAGGGAAGGGTATGTGATTGAAATACAGCCAGTTCATTTTCACATTCACTCCCTCATCGAGCAGTCATTTCCGTTTGGGCCCGCATTTTTAAAACATCTTTCGTCCCGGCCTACTAGTATGTCTTTCAAAATTCTCCCTCTTTTGTACCAGACATCTTTATCCCCTTTTTCAGCTTGATCAATAAGTTCCTGAATTGAGTTCCCAATTCATTGTTTCATTATATTCAAGTGTTTATTAAACGACTGTTTCTTTCGAATTATTTATATTTTCCCATTATTTCAATATTCTTAATTTTTTTAACGCTTAAATTGATTTTTTCAGCACCGTCTCCTTGAAGCTCGGTCAGCGCAACGACCTATGGAAAGACAGAGGATTGCAATGACGGTTCAATGAATGCACCGAGAAGGAAATATGCCTATCGCACGGATAGAGACTCAAAACTTGGTGAGCGTTTTCAAAATTGGGTTACTTTCCATGTTTTTGATTTGCATCAGAGGATTGATTTCGGTTTATTGGTGGTGAATTTCATTTTGACAACTCTTAGGCCACAAGTAGGATGTTGGCAATATTTCCCAGAGAACCGTAAAAACAGAAGTTGGTAGATATGTCGATTGAGGTGATGTCGACAGGTGCTCACACGAAAGACTAATTAAGTAACTATGAATGCTAAAACGGGCGGCCTATGTTCTTCTTGTTGTCCTCTGCCGCTAACGCTCGCACCTGTTTCTAATCTCCATGGGAAATCCAATTGATGACTGCAAATAGGACACGCCCTCTGACCATATGAGGTTAGGCAAACGAAAGACAGTCAGTTGTTCCTCTGACTGCCACACTGAGCAGTCCTCTTTTTTTAGGCTTTGATTTTTTGAAATCAATAAGGTCGGGAGTTGGAGTTGCATGTAACTCATGTTTCTTAACGCGTGCCTTTTCCTCATTTCACTTTCATGTGCATTGTAGAGACATCAACATAACCGTCATCATTCTCGCAAATTTGTTATTGAATTTTTATAATATTGTTTTATTGAAATATTTAAAAATCATTTATTCCAGCCAAAAAGCACCACGACAGTCAACTACAGTGCTTCGTTGTAACAAATGGAACGACGACTGAATAGGAGCAGTAAGAACTGCAATCACAATCATTCAAATAGAATCAATTCGTCAAACACATTCTATACAAAAAAGTGAGTTTCTCCCCTGTAGACATTCTAAGATTCCAAATCAAAAAGACATGAAATGAAATACATAGGCCAACTAACACGTCTGTCGTGGAGAATTTAGTCTTCTCCCCTGCAGATACATTTAGATTTCTTATCAAATCGATAAGAAATAAACACATAGGCCGTTGACACGTCTGTCGTGGAGAATTTAGTCTTCTCCCCTGCAGATATCACTTAGATTTCTTATCAAATCGATAAGAAATAAACACATAGGCCGTTGACACGTCTGTCGTGGAGAATTTAGTCTTCTCCCCTGCAGATATCTTTAGATTTCTTATCAAATCGATAAGAAATAAACACATAGGCCGTTGACACGTCTGTCGTGGAGAATTTAGTCTTCTCCCCTGCAGATACACTTAGATTTCTTATCAAATCGATAAGAAATAAACACATAGGCCGTTGACACGTCTGTCGTGGAGAATTTAGTCTTCTCCCCTGCAGATACACTTAGATTTCTTATCAAATCGATAAGAAATAAACACATAGGCCGTTGACACGTCTGTCGTGGAGAATTTAGTCTTCTCCCCTGCAGATACACTTAGATTTCTTATCAAATCGATAAGAAATAAACACATAGGCCGTTGACACGTCTGTCGTGGAGAATTTAGTCTTCTCCCCTGCAGATACACTTAGATTTCTTATCAAATCGATAAGAAATAAACACATAGGCCGTTGACACGTCTGTCGTGGAGAATTTAGTCTTCTCCCCTGCAGATATCATTTAGATTTCTTATCAAATCGATAAGAAATAAACACATAGGCCGTTGACACGTCTGTCGTGGAGAATTTAGTCTTCTCCCCTGCAGATACACTTAGATTTCTTATCAAATCGATAAGAAATAAACACATAGGCCGTTGACACGTCTGTCGTGGAGAATTTAGTCTTCTCCCCTGCAGATACACTTAGATTTCTTATCAAATCGATAAGAAATAAACACATAGGCCGTTGACACGTCTGTCGTGGAGAATTTAGTCTTCTCCCCTGCAGATATCTTTAGATTTCTTATCAAATCGATAAGAAATAAACACATAGGCCGTTGACACGTCTGTCGTGGAGAATTTAGTCTTCTCCCCTGCAGATACACTTAGATTTCTTATCAAATCGATAAGAAATAAACACATAGGCCGTTGACACGTCTGTCGTGGAGAATTTAGTCTTCTCCCTGCAGATATCTTTAGATTTCTTATCAAATCGATAAGAAATAAACACATAGGCCGTTGACACGTCTGTCGTGGAGAATTTAGTCTTCTCCCCTGCAGATATCTTTAGATTTCTTATCAAATCGATAAGAAATAAACACATAGGCCGTTGACACGTCTGTCGTGGAGAATTTAGTCTTCTCCCCTGCAGATATCACTTAGATTTCTTATCAAATCGATAAGAAATAAACACATAGGCCGTTGACACGTCTGTCGTGGAGAATTTAGTCTTCTCCCCTGCAGATACACTTAGATTTCTTATCAAATCGATAAGAAATAAACACATAGGCCGTTGACACGTCTGTCGTGGAGAATTTAGTCTTCTCCCCTGCAGATACACTTAGATTTCTTATCAAATCGATAAGAAATAAACACATAGGCCGTTGACACGTCTGTCGTGGAGAATTTAGTCTTCTCCCCTGCAGATACACTTAGATTTCTTATCAAATCGATAAGAAATAAACACATAGGCCGTTGACACGTCTGTCGTGGAGAATTTAGTCTTCTCCCCTGCAGATATCTTTAGATTTCTTATCAAATCGATAAGAAATAAACACATAGGCCGTTGACACGTCTGTCGTGGAGAATTTAGTCTTCTCCCCTGCAGATACACTTAGATTTCTTATCAAATCGATAAGAAATAAACACATAGGCCGTTGACACGTCTGTCGTGGAGAATTTAGTCTTCTCCCCTGCAGATATCACTTAGATTTCTTATCAAATCGATAAGAAATAAACACATAGGCCGTTGACACGTCTGTCGTGGAGAATTTAGTCTTCTCCCCTGCAGATATCACTTAGATTTCTTATCAAATCGATAAGAAATAAACACATAGGCCGTTGACACGTCTGTCGTGGAGAATTTAGTCTTCTCCCCTGCAGATATACTTTAGATTTCTTATCAAATCGATAAGAAATAAACACATAGGCCGTTGACACGTCTGTCGTGGAGAATTTAGTCTTCTCCCCTGCAGATACACTTAGATTTCTTATCAAATCGATAAGAAATAAACACATAGGCCGTTGACACGTCTGTCGTGGAGAATTTAGTCTTCTCCCCTGCAGATACACTTAGATTTCTTATCAAATCGATAAGAAATAAACACATAGGCCGTTGACACGTCTGTCGTGGAGAATTTAGTCTTCTCCCCTGCAGATACACTTAGATTTCTTATCAAATCGATAAGAAATAAACACATAGGCCGTTGACACGTCTGTCGTGGAGAATTTAGTCTTCTCCCCTGCAGATATCATTTAGATTTCTTATCAAATCGATAAGAAATAAACACATAGGCCGTTGACACGTCTGTCGTGGAGAATTTAGTCTTCTCCCCTGCAGATACACTTAGATTTCTTATCAAATCGATAAGAAATAAACACATAGGCCGTTGACACGTCTGTCGTGGAGAATTTAGTCTTCTCCCCTGCAGATATCATTTAGATTTCTTATCAAATCGATAAGAAATAAACACATAGGCCGTTGACACGTCTGTCGTGGAGAATTTAGTCTTCTCCCCTGCAGATACACTTAGATTTCTTATCAAATCGATAAGAAATAAACACATAGGCCGTTGACACGTCTGTCGTGGAGAATTTAGTCTTCTCCCCTGCAGATATCTTTAGATTTCTTATCAAATCGATAAGAAATAAACACATAGGCCGTTGACACGTCTGTCGTGGAGAATTTAGTCTTCTCCCCTGCAGATACACTTAGATTTCTTATCAAATCGATAAGAAATAAACACATAGGCCGTTGACACGTCTGTCGTGGAGAATTTAGTCTTCTCCCCTGCAGATACACTTAGATTTCTTATCAAATCGATAAGAAATAAACACATAGGCCGTTGACACGTCTGTCGTGGAGAATTTAGTCTTCTCCCCTGCAGATATCATTTAGATTTCTTATCAAATCGATAAGAAATAAACACATAGGCCGTTGACACGTCTGTCGTGGAGAATTTAGTCTTCTCCCTGCAGATACACTTAGATTTCTTATCAAATCGATAAGAAATAAACACATAGGCCGTTGACACGTCTGTCGTGGAGAATTTAGTCTTCTCCCCTGCAGATACACTTAGATTTCTTATCAAATCGATAAGAAATAAACACATAGGCCGTTGACACGTCTGTCGTGGAGAATTTAGTCTTCTCCCCTGCAGATACACTTAGATTTCTTATCAAATCGATAAGAAATAAACACATAGGCCGTTGACACGTCTGTCGTGGAGAATTTAGTCTTCTCCCCTGCAGATACACTTAGATTTCTTATCAAATCGATAAGAAATAAACACATAGGCCGTTGACACGTCTGTCGTGGAGAATTTAGTCTTCTCCCCTGCAGATACACTTAGATTTCTTATCAAATCGATAAGAAATAAAACACATAGGCCAACAAACACGACAGATTTTAATCAAATAAGTATATGTCATTTCTTATCTTTTTGATCAGAAATATACGGCTATCTGCAGGGGAGAAGGAGAAAAAAGCCTTTTAGAAGATAGGAAAACAAAACTCATGGATTCGTTGATAGCAAGAATGCAAATGTTTGTGTACGATCCGGAGGAAGGATGTGCATTCAAAGACTGGTTTGATAGAAGTGGCAAAGCGATATCGGAAGATGTAGCATCACTAGAAGACGGAGCGAAAGGAAGAATTCTGTTGAGTGGACGGAGTCAAACCGATTACACTTATTATCAGCCTTATTTTTACTGCATCAGCCTTATTTTTACTGCATACGACATTTGATGGGGGGAGATTTGAAGGAGTATACAGCCAAACTGAGGGAAAATTATGCAATTGCGAATCATAGTAGTATGGCAGATGAGCAGAGACTGTGTCTTTTATGGATTCAAGGTTTGAAGACCGACGAAACACAATCATACATAGTGAAGGCACTGCATATAATGGAAACGAAACCGGATACAACCTTAGCAAAGTTGGAAGCCGAGATTTTGAAGAGTATGGAGATACGGAAGGACACAACCGTCGGACAAGAAAATTTTATGGTGCGAGTAGCAAAAAGTGAAAGAAAAGGAGTTTATCGTGAGTCAGCAGAAAAGAAATCAGAACTAGTAGCAGCAGCAGAAGCAGAAGGATGTAACCGTTGTGGAGGAAGACACCCATCAGAAGGATGTTGGACTATGAACGAAAAGTGTTACGAACGTGGAAAGTAAGGACACATTGCAAGGAAATGCCAATCGAAACTTGGAAATCAGGAGAAAAGACCGAAAGTTTTTCGCCAGAGAGCTGCAATTGTTGAAGGAAGCAGAGCAGAAGATACGAGAATCTACAGAACGGTGCTAGTGAACGGAACGGAAGTAACGATGCAGGTTGATACGGGATCGGATATTACGCTTATCAGCAGAGATGAAAGGAATAGAATCGGAGCACAACGGCTATAGAAGACAAAAGCTGTAATTCGAAATGTAGCTAGCAATTTGATGACGATCCATGGAGAAATCAGCTATGCAGTGGAATATGAAGATAGCCAGGCTTAAGCGAGAGCGTTTGTTAGAGATGGTAATAATTTACTTGGACTGGATTGGTTGGAGGAGATTCCCGAAATATTGAAATTGCCCGAAGAATACACCGTGAATCGTGTGGTCAGAGAATATCGTGGTAAAACAAGTAGCAGCAGAAGAAGAGATTTTGTGGTAAAGACAGTGAGAACTCGGCAGTCGTGTGGCAACTTTAGGGCGGAAGTTGAGGTCGATTCGGCTTTAGATCGGATCTTGTTCACCTTCTGGCCGGAAGTTGAGGATGATTCGGCTTTAGGTCGGATCTAGGTCACCTTTTGGGCGGAAGTTGGAGCAGTTTCGGTATTTTCCCCCGCAAGTTAAAGGAACCGCGGCTTCAGATCGGATCTTGGTCACCTTCTGGTCAGAAGTTAAGAGTATGTCGGCTTTAGCTCGGACATTGGTCGGCTTCTGATCACAAGTTTCGATCTGACTGTCCGTTGCCCAGAAGTTGATCGGAAGTTGGTCGGATTTTAAGAGCGTCGCGTGTCTCGCAACGCGTGTTTTTTGTTTTTTCATTCATTTTTCAAAGTTCTATTTATTATTTCATCCGACTGATTATCGTTTTTTGAGTCAATTTCGCTTATTTTCATCAAATCTCACATTATTTTTTCATACAGATTACAAAAACATCTTGGAAGTCAACGAATTTCGAGAGTGGAGGTGCTCATGCTCAATCGGAAAGTTATTGTAAGTAGATTTTTAACTCATAATCGAAAATTTCTATTTTTTTCAGGTTCTCGTTAAAAAGTCAACAACGTGAACTTTCTACATGGAATGTATCGTCCAGAAGGTAACATATAAAAGTGAAAAAGCATACATTGATAAGGTGTTTTACAGAAATTCTCTGACGAAGTCTACATCTAGACAACAAATCGAGCACATCAGGATTACTTCGAAAAATAATTGTATATACTTGTTTTTCTGTATTTTTTCTAAGTTTTTGAAAATGTATACTTCTTTATGTATAGTTTTTTCTTGTAAATAAACTGTAATATATGATATTTCAGTTGTTTTTATGCGCGAAAAATAAATCAATAAGGCGATCGAGGGGTTCCATGCGGTCCGAGTCAGAAGTTGGTCGGAAGTTGGTTGTTACTTGGTCGGCTTTAGTAGCGGTCTTGTCCAAAATACGACCAACCTCCGAGCTGAAGCCGACCAACTTCCGTGCTAAAGCTGCCGGTGACTGCCGAGAAGAGAGCATCCCGATCAAATGAAGATTCGTGGAAGACCAGGAAGAAATTTGAGTAACCAGTGAGATTGGAAATGGGAAGAGAAGAAGGCGTGCGGAAGTGTGAACAGTAGACTGAACTTTAGGAGAAAGAGGAGAAGAGACAGCAACTCCACGGAAAAGAAAATGGCAGATGTTTCACAGAAAACTTTCACAGAAAAGTCGAAAGAGAACTCTTATCCCATGGCCCCACTTAAAAGAAGTATTCCAGAATCGTCTTGGAACATGTCAGCAGCAGCAGAAAACCCGTCGTGTCATTGGGATGAATATGGATAGCGAATTGGCAACTCCGTTACTTCATCAACCAAGCATACGATACCTTCCTGAAGACCTTGAGGATTACCGATGAACTGCATGTACTAGATGCCGGCACACCACAACGATGGATGGTTTTATATGTCTCGTCGTCGATTTCGTTGGATGTTCAAAGAAAACCCAGGATTACTGAACTTCTAATATATCGGGGGAGATACCGTGAGGTATTTAAACCTCAACGTAAAACCCTAGTCACGTGCCCCGATAATTCTTGTAATCATTTCTCTATAGAAATCAGTTCTAATTGAAGTTCCAACTAAGAAACACCGCATGACTCTGTTGTTATCTAGCCCGGGAGGATTCAAACCCGCGTCTACCGTGAGAAAAACCCACAGCCCGGATAAGTATAGACCTCACGCAGCGTAACTGACCGTGTCTAACCAGAACCGACACAGATAAGAATGGTTGGGGAAGTTAGTTGAAAAGAAATTATCCCATTTTTGAACACTTTTATGAAATTCTGTTGTTATCTAGCCCGGGAGGATTCAAACCCGCGTCTACCGTGAGAAAAACCCACAGCCCGGATAAGTATAGACCTCACGCAGCGTAACTGACCGTGTCTAACCAGAACCGACACAGATAAGAATGGTTGGGGAAGTTAGTTGAAAAGAAATTATCCCATTTTTGAACACTTTAATGGAATTCTGTTGTTTTCTAGCCCGGGAGGATTCAAACCCGCGTCTACCGTGAGAAAAACCCACAGCCCGGATAAGTATAGACCTCACGCAGCGTAACTGACCGTGTCTAACCGGAACCGACACAGATAAGAATGGTTGGGGAAGTTAGTTGAAAAGAAATTATCCCATTTTTGAACACTTTTATGAAATTCTGTTGTTATCTAGCCCGGGAGGATTCAAACCCGCGTCTACCGTGAGAAAAACCCACAGCCCGGATAAGTATAGACCTCACGCAGCGTAACTGACCGTGTCTAACCGGAACCGACACAGATAAGAATGGTTGGGGAAGTTAGTTGAAAAGAAATTATCCCATTTTTGAACACTTTTATGAAATTCTGTTGTTATCTAGCCCGGGAGGATTCAAACCCGCGTCTACCGTGAGAAAAACCCACAGCCCGGATAAGTATAGACCTCACGCAGCGTAACTGACCGTGTCTAACCAGAACCGACACAGATAAGAATGGTTGGGGAAGTTAGTTGAAAAGAAATTATCCCATTTTTGAACACTTTTATGAAATTCTGTTGTTATCTAGCCCGGGAGGATTCAAACCCGCGTCTACCGTGAGAAAAACCCACAGCCCGGATAAGTATAGACCTCACGCAGCGTAACTGACCGTGTCTAACCAGAACCGACACAGATAAGAATGGTTGGGGAAGTTAGTTGAAAAGAAATTATCCCATTTTTGAACACTTTAAAGGAATTCTGTTGTTTTCTAGCCCGGGAGGATTCAAACCCGCGACTACCGTGAGAAAAACCCACAGCCCAGATAAGTATAGACCTCACGCAGCGTAACTGACCGTGTCTAACCGGAACCGACACAGATAAGAATGGTTGGGGAAGTTAGTTGAAAAGAAAATATCCCATTTTTGAACACTTTAATGGAATTCTGTTGTTTTCTAGCCCGGGAGGATTCAAACCCGCGTCTACCGTGAAAAAAACCCACAGCCCGGATAAGTATAGACCTCACGCAGCGTAACTGACCGTGTCTAACCGGAACCGACACAGATAAGAATGGTTGGGGAAGTTAGTTGAAAAGAAATTATCCCATTTTTGAACACTTTTATGAAATTCTGTTGTTTTCTAGCCCGGGAGGATTCAAACCCGCGTCTACCGTGAGAAAAACCCACAGCCCGGATAAGTATAGACCTCACGCAGCGTAACTGACCGTGTCTAACCGGAACCGACACAGATAAGAATGGTTGGGGAAGTTAGTTGAAAAGAAATTATCCCATTTTTGAACACTTTTATGAAATTCTGATGTTTTCTAGCCCGGGAGGATTCAAACCCGCGTCTACCGTGAGAAAAACCCACAGCCCGGATAAGTATAGACCTCACGCAGCGTAACTGACCGTGTCTAACCAGAACCGACACAGATAAGAATGGTTGGGGAAGTTAGTTGAAAAGAAATTATCCCATTTTTGAACACTTTTATGAAATTCTGATGTTTTCTAGCCCGGGAGGATTCAAACCCGCGTCTACCGTGAGAAAAACCCACAGCCCGGATAAGTATAGACCTCACGCAGCGTAACTGACCGTGTCTAACCGGAACCGACACAGATAAGAATGGTTGGGGAAGTTAGTTGAAAAGAAATTATCCCATTTTTCTTTACTTTTATGAAATTCTGATGTTTTCTAGCCCGGGAGGATTCAAACCCGCGTCTACCGTGAGAAAAACCCACAGCCCGGATAAGTATAGACCTCACGCAGCGTAACTGACCGTGTCTAACCAGAACCGACACAGATAAGAATGGTTGGGGAAGTTAGTTGAAAAGAAATTATCCCATTTTTGAACACTTTTATGAAATTCTGATGTTTTCTAGCCCGGGAGGATTCAAACCCGCGTCTACCGTGAGAAAAACCCACAGCCCGGATAAGTATAGACCTCACGCAGCGTAACTGACCGTGTCTAACCAGAACCGACACAGATAAGAATGGTTGGGGAAGTTAGTTGAAAAGAAATTATCCCATTTTTGAACACTTTTATGAAATTCTGATGTTTTCTAGCCCGGGAGGATTCAAACCCGCGTCTACCGTGAGAAAAACCCACAGCCCGGATAAGTATAGACCTCACGCAGCGTAACTGACCGTGTCTAACCAGAACCGACACAGATAAGAATGGTTGGGGAAGTTAGTTGAAAAGAAATTATCCCATTTTTGAACACTTTTATGAAATTCTGATGTTTTCTAGCCCGGGAGGATTCAAACCCGCGTCTACCGTGAGAAAAACCCACAGCCCGGATAAGTATAGACCTCACGCAGCGTAACTGACCGTGTCTAACCAGAACCGACACAGATAAGAATGGTTGGGGAAGTTAGTTGAAAAGAAATTATCCCATTTTTGAACACTTTTATGAAATTCTGATGTTTTCTAGCCCGGGAGGATTCAAACCCGCGTCTACCGTGAGAAAAACCCACAGCCCGGATAAGTATAGACCTCACGCAGCGTAACTGACCGTGTCTAACCAGAACCGACACAGATAAGAATGGTTGGGGAAGTCACCCATGTTAACTCACGTGTCTTTTGTCTATTCGCTCGGCACCCACGTTCGTTTCGTCTTCATCTCATTCGTTGAACCATCGTTGTGCTGCTTCCTTCTGTTCCGGATCGTTGTGATGCTTCACGACTGGAAAAATGAAATATAAGTTTGTGAATTTGGTAAGCTTGAAAAATGAAGAAGTAACTTGAGGGAGACAGAAGTAAAAATGGACATAGGGAACACAGGTAGATCAAAAGCAATTAAAAACTGAGAGAGCCCAAAAAGAGAGGACTGCTCTGTGCGGGAGTGAAAAGGAGAACTGACTGTATTCCGCCTGACTGGCCTCATTAAGACTGAGGGCGTGTCCTATTTCCCATCGTCTATTAAATTTCCCAGGAAAATGAGTGACAGGTGGGAGTGTTTGCGACAGAGAACAACAATAAAAACACGGGCTGGCATCCTCACATTCAAAATTGTTATGTAATCATGTTCCAAGTTCACACCCTCAATTCACACATACACCAGCTAGTTGTGAAACTCTTTCCAATTTTCCAAACCATATTATCTGTACTACAGTTGTGACATTACTCAATTTTGAGTTGATGTTCTTTCTGAATTGATTTCATTCGAAAACGTTTCTCCGTTTTTTATACTTTTTATTCCCTGACCCCTATTGTTATTATTAGAAACTCCCATTGCGGTGAAACAAATAAACAGCACCGATGTTAACCTGTCAACTAATTTTCACATTGTCTGTCACTTGTCCTATTGTCGGGCTCATTTTTCTCCACCTATTACCATCTGCCCCCGTATCTTCTTAAGACATCTTCCCGGAAGTAGTAATTCAAACACACTATTCTGACCAGGGAAGGGTAAGTGATTGAAATACAGCCAGTTCATTTTCACATTCACTCCCTCATCGAGCAGTCATTTCCGTTTGGGCCCGCATTTTTGAAACTTCTTTCGTCCCGGCCTACTAGTATGTCTTTCAAAATTCTCCCTCTTTTGTACCAGTCATCTTTATCCCTTTTTTCATCTTGATCAATAAATTCCTGAATTGAGTTCCCAATTCATTGTTTCATTATATTCAAGTGTTTATTAAACGACTGTTTCTTTTGAATTATTTATATTTTCCCATTATTTCAATATTCTTAATTTTTTTTACGCTTAAATTGATTTTTTCAGCACCGTCTCCTTGAAGCTCGGTCAGCGCAACGACCTATGGAAAGACAGAGGATTGCAATGACTCAGACGGTTCAATGAATGCACCGAGAAGGAAATATGCCTATCGCACGGATAGAGACTCAAAACTTGGTGAGCGTTTTCAAAATTGGGTTACTTTCCATGTTTTTGATTTGCATCAGAGGATTGATTTCGGTTTATTGGTGGTGAATTTCATTTTGACAACTCTTAGGCCACAAGTAGGATGTTGGCAATATTTCCCAGAGAACCGTAAAAACAGAAGTTGGTAGATATGTCGATTGAGGTGATGTCGACAGGTGCTCACACGAAAGACTAATTAAGTAACTATGAATGCTAAAACGGGCGGCCTATGTTCTTCTTGTTGTCCTCTGCCGCTAACGCTCGCACCTGTTTCTAATCTCCATGGGAAATCCAATTGATGACTGCAAATAGGACACGCCCTCTGACCATATGAGGTTAGGCAAACGAAAGACAGTCAGTTGTTCCTCTGACTGCCACACTGAGCAGTCCTCTTTTTTTAGGCTTTGATTTTTTGAAATCAATAAGGTCGGGAGTTGGAGTTGCATGTAACTCATGTTTCTTAACGCGTGCCTTTTCCTCATTTCACTTTCATGTGCATTGTAGAGACATCAACATAACCGTCATCATTCTCGCAAATTTGTTATTGAATTTTTATAACATTGTTTTATTGATATATTTAAAAATCATTTATTCCAGCCAAAAAGCACCACGACAGTCAACTACAGTGCTTCGTTGTAACAAATGGAACGACGACTGAATAGGAGCAGGAAGAACTGCAATCACAATCATTCAAATAGAATCAATTCGTCAAACACATTCTATACAAAAAAGTGAGTTTCTCCCCTGTAGACATTCTAAGATTCCAAATCAAAAAGACATGAAATGAAATACATAGGCCAACTAACACGTCTGTCGTGGAGAATTTAGTCTTCTCCCCTGCAGATACACTTAGATTTCTTATCAAATCGATAAGAAATAAACACATAGGCCGTTGACACGTCTGTCGTGGAGAATTTAGTCTTCTCCCCTGCAGATACACTTAGATTTCTTATCAAATCGATAAGAAATAAACACATAGGCCGTTGACACGTCTGTCGTGGAGAATTTAGTCTTCTCCCTGCAGATACACTTAGATTTCTTATCAAATCGATAAGAAATAAACACATAGGCCGTTGACACGTCTGTCGTGGAGAATTTAGTCTTCTCCCCTGCAGATACACTTAGATTTCTTATCAAATCGATAAGAAATAAACACATAGGCCGTTGACACGTCTGTCGTGGAGAATTTAGTCTTCTCCCCTGCAGATACACTTAGATTTCTTATCAAATCGATAAGAAATAAACACATAGGCCGTTGACACGTCTGTCGTGGAGAATTTAGTCTTCTCCCCTGCAGATACACTTAGATTTCTTATCAAATCGATAAGAAATAAACACATAGGCCGTTGACACGTCTGTCGTGGAGAATTTAGTCTTCTCCCCTGCAGATACACTTAGATTTCTTATCAAATCGATAAGAAATAAACACATAGGCCGTTGACACGTCTGTCGTGGAGAATTTAGTCTTCTCCCCTGCAGATACACTTAGATTTCTTATCAAATCGATAAGAAATAAACACATAGGCCGTTGACACGTCTGTCGTGGAGAATTTAGTCTTCTCCCTGCAGATATACTTTAGATTTCTTATCAAATCGATAAGAAATAAACACATAGGCCGTTGACACGTCTGTCGTGGAGAATTTAGTCTTCTCCCCTGCAGATACACTTAGATTTCTTATCAAATCGATAAGAAATAAACACATAGGCCGTTGACACGTCTGTCGTGGAGAATTTAGTCTTCTCCCCTGCAGATATCACTTAGATTTCTTATCAAATCGATAAGAAATAAACACATAGGCCGTTGACACGTCTGTCGTGGAGAATTTAGTCTTCTCCCCTGCAGATACACTTTAGATTTCTTATCAAATCGATAAGAAATAAACACATAGGCCGTTGACACGTCTGTCGTGGAGAATTTAGTCTTCTCCCCTGCAGATATCACTTAGATTTCTTATCAAATCGATAAGAAATAAACACATAGGCCGTTGACACGTCTGTCGTGGAGAATTTAGTCTTCTCCCCTGCAGATACACTTAGATTTCTTATCAAATCGATAAGAAATAAACACATAGGCCGTTGACACGTCTGTCGTGGAGAATTTAGTCTTCTCCCCTGCAGATATCATTTAGATTTCTTATCAAATCGATAAGAAATAAACACATAGGCCGTTGACACGTCTGTCGTGGAGAATTTAGTCTTCTCCCCTGCAGATATCTTTAGATTTCTTATCAAATCGATAAGAAATAAACACATAGGCCGTTGACACGTCTGTCGTGGAGAATTTAGTCTTCTCCCCTGCAGATACACTTAGATTTCTTATCAAATCGATAAGAAATAAACACATAGGCCGTTGACACGTCTGTCGTGGAGAATTTAGTCTTCTCCCCTGCAGATACACTTAGATTTCTTATCAAATCGATAAGAAATAAACACATAGGCCGTTGACACGTCTGTCGTGGAGAATTTAGTCTTCTCCCCTGCAGATATCTTTAGATTTCTTATCAAATCGATAAGAAATAAACACATAGGCCGTTGACACGTCTGTCGTGGAGAATTTAGTCTTCTCCCTGCAGATACACTTAGATTTCTTATCAAATCGATAAGAAATAAACACATAGGCCGTTGACACGTCTGTCGTGGAGAATTTAGTCTTCTCCCCTGCAGATATCTTTAGATTTCTTATCAAATCGATAAGAAATAAACACATAGGCCGTTGACACGTCTGTCGTGGAGAATTTAGTCTTCTCCCCTGCAGATATCTTTAGATTTCTTATCAAATCGATAAGAAATAAACACATAGGCCGTTGACACGTCTGTCGTGGAGAATTTAGTCTTCTCCCCTGCAGATACACTTTAGATTTCTTATCAAATCGATAAGAAATAAACACATAGGCCGTTGACACGTCTGTCGTGGAGAATTTAGTCTTCTCCCCTGCAGATATCTTTAGATTTCTTATCAAATCGATAAGAAATAAACACATAGGCCGTTGACACGTCTGTCGTGGAGAATTTAGTCTTCTCCCTGCAGATACACTTAGATTTCTTATCAAATCGATAAGAAATAAACACATAGGCCGTTGACACGTCTGTCGTGGAGAATTTAGTCTTCTCCCCTGCAGATACACTTAGATTTCTTATCAAATCGATAAGAAATAAACACATAGGCCGTTGACACGTCTGTAGTGGAGAATTTAGTCTTCTCCCCTGCAGATATCTTTAGATTTCTTATCAAATCGATAAGAAATAAAAACATAGGCCGTTGACACGTCTCCCCCCCCTGAAATGTCCAGTTTTGGCTTCTACCAATTAGTCTGAAACTTCGGCTCCTAGACGTTTGCGAACCCGTCAGTTGCGAACCGCGACGTTTGCGAACCACGACGTTTGCGAACCCGACAGTTGAAAACGACGGTTGCGAACCACGACGTTTGCGAATTTAGGTCCGCATACAGAACTCAAATCGTAAATTAAAAAAACAAAAACTCAATAAATACATTTTACTGAAAAACTTGTACTATTTTACCATGTATTTCTTCAAATTACCCTGAATTCTAACAAAAAATAATTTTTATTTTTTATTTTTTAAATATTTATTTTTTGTTAGAATTCAGGGAAATTTGAAGAAATACATGGTAAAATAGTACAAGTTTTTCAGTAAAATGTATTTATCGAGATTTTGTTTTTTTTAATTTACGATTTGAGTTCTGTATGCGGACCTGGGTTCGCAAACGTCGTGGTTCGCAACCGTCGCGTTTTCAACTGTCGGGTTCGCAAACGTCGTGGTTCGCAAACGTCGCGGTTCGCAACTGACGGGTTCGCAAACGTCTAGGAGCCGAAACTTCAATCACTGCGATCAAAGAGATTATTGGATCAAATGATATGAATTTTGGAAAAATATTAATCAAATAATGCTTGTTCAGATACGCGTTAGCGTTTGTCGATATCTCTGCTAGAAAAAAGTTATGGGAAATGTCCAGTTTTGGCCTCTACCAATTAGTCTGAAACTTCAATCACTGCGATCAAAGAGATTATTGATTCAAATGACATGAATTTTGGTACAAATACTAAACAAATAATGCTTGTTCAGATGCGCGTTAGCGTTTGTCGATAGCTCTTCTAGAAAAAAGTTATGGGAAATGTCCAGTTTTGGCTTCTACCAATTAGTCTGAAACTTCAATCACTGCGATCAAAGAGATTATTGGATCAAATGATATGAGATTTGGTACAAATATTAAACAAATAATGCTTGTTCAGATGCGCGTTAGCGTTTGTCGATAGCTCTTCTAGAAAAAAAGTTATGGGAAATGTCCAGTTTTGGCTTCTACCAATTAGTCTGAAACTTCAATCACTGCGATCAAAGAGATTATTGGTTCAAATGACATGAATTTTGACACAAATACTAAACAAATAATGCTTGTTCAGATGCGCGTTAGCGTTTGTCGATATCTCTTCTAGAAAAAAGTTATGGGAAATGTCCAGTTTTGGCCTCTACCAATTAGTCTGAAACTTCAATCACTGCGATCAAAGAGATTATTGGTTCAAATGACATGAATTTTGGTACAAATACTAAACAAATAATGCTTGTTCAGATGCGCGTTAGCGTTTGTCGATAGCTCTTCTAGAAAAAAGTTATGGGAAATGTCCAGTTTTGGCCTCTACCAATTAGTCTGAAACTTCAATCACTGCGATCAAAGAGATTATTGGTTCAAATGACATGAATTTTGGTACAAATACTAAACAAATAATGCTTGTTTAGATGCGCGTTAGCGTTTGTCGATAGCTCTTCTAGAAAAAAGTTATGGGAAATGTCCAGTTTTGGCCTCTACCAATTAGTCTGAAACTTCAATCACTGCGATCAAAGAGATTATTGGTTCAAATGACATGAATTTTGGTACAAATACTAAACAAATAATGCTTGTTCAGATGCGCGTTAGCTTTTGTCGATATCTCTGCAAGAAAAAAAGTTATGGGAAATGTCCAGTTTTGGCTTCTACCAATTAGTCTGAAACTTCAATCACTGCGATCAAAGAGATTATTGGTTCAAATGAACTGAATTTTGGTACAAATACTAAACAAATAATGCTTGTTCAGATGCGCGTTAGCGTTTGTCGATAGCTCTTCTAGAAAAAAGTTATGGGAAATGTCCAGTTTTGGCTTCTACCAATTAGTCTGAAACTTCAATCACTGCGATCAAAGAGATTATTGGTTCAAATGACATGAATTTTGGTACAAATACTAAACAAATAATGCTTGTTCAGATGCGCGTTAGCGTTTGTCGATAGCTCTTCTAGAAAAAAAGTTATGGGAAATGTCCAGTTTTGGCCTCTACCAATTAGTCTGAAACTTCAATCACTGCGATCAAAGAGATTATTGGTTCAAATGACATGAATTTTGGTACAAATACTAAACAAATAATGCTTGTTCAGATGCGCGTTAGCGTTTGTCGATAGCTCTTCTAGAAAAAAGTTATGGGAAATGTCCAGTTTTGGCCTCTACCAATTAGTCTGAAACTTCAATCACTGCGATCAAAGAGATTATTGGTTCAAATGACATGAATTTTGGTACAAATACTAAACAAATAATGCTTGTTCAGATGCGCGTTAGCGTTTGTCGATAGCTCTTCTAGAAAAAAGTTATGGGAAATGTCCAGTTTTGGCCTCTACCAATTAGTCTGAAACTTCAATCACTGCGATCAAAGAGATTATTGGTTCAAATGACATGAATTTTGGTACAAATACTAAACAAATAATGCTTGTTCAGATGCGCGTTAGCGTTTGTCGATAGCTCTTCTAGAAAAAAGTTATGGGAAATGTCCAGTTTTGGCCTCTACCAATTAGTCTGAAACTTCAATCACTGCGATCAAAGAGATTATTGGTTCAAATGACATGAATTTTGGTACAAATACTAAACAAATAATGCTTGTTCAGATGCGCGTTAGCGTTTGTCGATAGCTCTTCTAGAAAAAAGTTATGGGAAATGTCCAGTTTTGGCCTCTACCAATTAGTCTGAAACTTCAATCACTGCGATCAAAGAGATTATTGGTTCAAATGACATGAATTTTGGTACAAATACTAAACAAATAATGCTTGTTCAGATGCGCGTTAGCGTTTGTCGATAGCTCTTCTAGAAAAAAGTTATGGGAAATGTCCAGTTTTGGCCTCTACCAATTAGTCTGAAACTTCAATCACTGCGATCAAAGAGATTATTGGTTCAAATGACATGAATTTTGGTACAAATACTAAACAAATAATGCTTGTTCAGATGCGCGTTAGCGTTTGTCGATAGCTCTTCTAGAAAAAAAGTTATGGGAAATGTCCAGTTTTGGCCTCTACCAATTAGTCTGAAACTTCAATCACTGCGATCAAAGAGATTATTGGTTCAAATGATATGAATTTTGGTACAAATACTAAACAAATAATGCTTGTTCAGATGCGCGTTAGCGTTTGTCGATAGCTCTTCTAGAAAAAAGTTATGGGAAATGTCCAGTTTTGGCCTCTACCAATTAGTCTGAAACTTCAATCACTGCGATCAAAGAGATTATTGGTTCAAATGACATGAATTTTGGTACAAATACTAAACAAATAATGCTTGTTCAGATGCGCGTTAGCGTTTGTCGATAGCTCTTCTAGAAAAAAGTTATGGGAAATGTCCAGTTTTGGCCTCTACCAATTAGTCTGAAACTTCAATCACTGCGATCAAAGAGATTATTGGTTCAAATGACATGAATTTTGGTACAAATACTAAACAAATAATGCTTGTTCAGATGCGCGTTAGCGTTTGTCGATAGCTCTTCTAGAAAAAAGTTATGGGAAATGTCCAGTTTTGGCCTCTACCAATTAGTCTGAAACTTCAATCACTGCGATCAAAGAGATTATTGGTTCAAATGATATGAATTTTGGTACAAATACTAAACAAATAATGCTTGTTCAGATGCGCGTTAGCGTTTGTCGATAGCTCTTCTAGAAAAAAGTTATGGGAAATGTCCAGTTTTGGCCTCTACCAATTAGTCTGAAACTTCAATCACTGCGATCAAAGAGATTATTGGTTCAAATGACATGAATTTTGGTACAAATACTAAACAAATAATGCTTGTTCAGATGCGCGTTAGCGTTTGTCGATAGCTCTTCTAGAAAAAAGTTATGGGAAATGTCCAGTTTTGGCCTCTACCAATTAGTCTGAAACTTCAATCACTGCGATCAAAGAGATTATTGGTTCAAATGACATGAATTTTGGTACAAATACTAAACAAATAATGCTTGTTCAGATGCGCGTTAGCGTTTGTCGATAGCTCTTCTAGAAAAAAGTTATGGGAAATGTCCAGTTTTGGCCTCTACCAATTAGTCTGAAACTTCAATCACTGCGATCAAAGAGATTATTGGTTCAAATGACATGAATTTTGGTACAAATACTAAACAAATAATGCTTGTTCAGATGCGCGTTAGCGTTTGTCGATAGCTCTTCTAGAAAAAAGTTATGGGAAATGTCCAGTTTTGGCCTCTACCAATTAGTCTGAAACTTCAATCACTGCGATCAAAGAGATTATTGGTTCAAATGACATGAATTTTGGTACAAATACTAAACAAATAATGCTTGTTCAGATGCGCGTTAGCGTTTGTCGATAGCTCTTCTAGAAAAAAAGTTATGGGAAATGTCCAGTTTTGGCCTCTACCAATTAGTCTGAAACTTCAATCACTGCGATCAAAGAGATTATTGGTTCAAATGACATGAATTTTGGTACAAATACTAAACAAATAATGCTTGTTCAGATGCGCGTTAGCGTTTGTCGATAGCTCTTCTAGAAAAAAGTTATGGGAAATGTCCAGTTTTGGCCTCTACCAATTAGTCTGAAACTTCAATCACTGCGATCAAAGAGATTATTGGTTCAAATGACATGAATTTTGGTACAAATACTAAACAAATAATGCTTGTTCAGATGCGCGTTAGCGTTTGTCGATAGCTCTTCTAGAAAAAAAGTTATGGGAAATGTCCAGTTTTGGCCTCTACCAATTAGTCTGAAACTTCAATCACTGCGATCAAAGAGATTATTGGTTCAAATGACATGAATTTTGGTACAAATACTAAACAAATAATGCTTGTTCAGATGCGCGTTAGCGTTTGTCGATAGCTCTTCTAGAAAAAAGTTATGGGAAATGTCCAGTTTTGGCCTCTACCAATTAGTCTGAAACTTCAATCACTGCGATCAAAGAGATTATTGGTTCAAATGATATGAATTTTGGTACAAATACTAAACAAATAATGCTTGTTCAGATGCGCGTTAGCGTTTGTCGATAGCTCTTCTAGAAAAAAAGTTATGGGAAATGTCCAGTTTTGGCCTCTACCAATTAGTCTGAAACTTCAATCACTGCGATCAAAGAGATTATTGGTTCAAATGACATGAATTTTGGTACAAATACTAAACAAATAATGCTTGTTCAGATGCGCGTTAGCGTTTGTCGATAGCTCTTCTAGAAAAAAGTTATGGGAAATGTCCAGTTTTGGCCTCTACCAATTAGTCTGAAACTTCAATCACTGCGATCAAAGAGATTATTGGTTCAAATGATATGAATTTTGGTACAAATACTAAACAAATAATGCTTGTTCAGATGCGCGTTAGCGTTTGTCGATAGCTCTTCTAGAAAAAAGTTATGGGAAATGTCCAGTTTTGGCCTCTACCAATTAGTCTGAAACTTCAATCACTGCGATCAAAGAGATTATTGGTTCAAATGATATGAATTTTGGTACAAATACTAAACAAATAATGCTTGTTCAGATGCGCGTTAGCGTTTGTCGATAGCTCTTCTAGAAAAAAGTTATGGGAAATGTCCAGTTTTGGCCTCTACCAATTAGTCTGAAACTTCAATCACTGCGATCAAAGAGATTATTGGTTCAAATGACCTGAATTTTGGTACAAATACTAAACAAATAATGCTTGTTCAGATGCGCGTTAGCGTTTGTCGATAGCTCTTCTAGAAAAAAGTTATGGGAAATGTCCAGTTTTGGCCTCTACCAATTAGTCTGAAACTTCAATCACTGCGATCAAAGAGATTATTGGTTCAAATGACCTGAATTTTGGTACAAATACTAAACAAATAATGCTTGTTCAGATGCGCGTTAGCGTTTGTCGATAGCTCTTCTAGAAAAAAGTTATGGGAAATGTCCAGTTTTGGCCTCTACCAATTAGTCTGAAACTTCAATCACTGCGATCAAAGAGATTATTGGTTCAAATGACCTGAATTTTGGTACAAATACTAAACAAATAATGCTTGTTCAGATGCGCGTTAGCGTTTGTCGATAGCTCTTCTAGAAAAAAGTTATGGGAAATGTCCAGTTTTGGCCTCTACCAATTAGTCTGAAACTTCAATCACTGCGATCAAAGAGATTATTGGTTCAAATGACATGAATTTTGGTACAAATACTAAACAAATAATGCTTGTTCAGATGCGCGTTAGCGTTTGTCGATAGCTCTTCTAGAAAAAAGTTATGGGAAATGTCCAGTTTTGGCCTCTACCAATTAGTCTGAAACTTCAATCACTGCGATCAAAGAGATTATTGGTTCAAATGACATGAATTTTGGTACAAATACTAAACAAATAATGCTTGTTCAGATGCGCGTTAGCGTTTGTCGATAGCTCTTCTAGAAAAAAGTTATGGGAAATGTCCAGTTTTGGCCTCTACCAATTAGTCTGAAACTTCAATCACTGCGATCAAAGAGATTATTGGTTCAAATGACATGAATTTTGGTACAAATACTAAACAAATAATGCTTGTTCAGATGCGCGTTAGCGTTTGTCGATAGCTCTTCTAGAAAAAAGTTATGGGAAATGTCCAGTTTTGGCCTCTACCAATTAGTCTGAAACTTCAATCACTGCGATCAAAGAGATTATTGGTTCAAATGACATGAATTTTGGTACAAATACTAAACAAATAATGCTTGTTCAGATGCGCGTTAGCGTTTGTCGATAGCTCTTCTAGAAAAAAGTTATGGGAAATGTCCAGTTTTGGCCTCTACCAATTAGTCTGAAACTTCAATCACTGCGATCAAAGAGATTATTGGTTCAAATGACATGAATTTTGGTACAAATACTAAACAAATAATGCTTGTTCAGATGCGCGTTAGCGTTTGTCGATAGCTCTTCTAGAAAAAAGTTATGGGAAATGTCCAGTTTTGGCCTCTACCAATTAGTCTGAAACTTCAATCACTGCGATCAAAGAGATTATTGGTTCAAATGACATGAATTTTGGTACAAATACTAAACAAATAATGCTTGTTCAGATGCGCGTTAGCGTTTGTCGATAGCTCTTCTAGAAAAAAGTTATGGGAAATGTCCAGTTTTGGCCTCTACCAATTAGTCTGAAACTTCAATCACTGCGATCAAAGAGATTATTGGTTCAAATGACATGAATTTTGGTACAAATACTAAACAAATAATGCTTGTTCAGATGCGCGTTAGCGTTTGTCGATAGCTCTTCTAGAAAAAAGTTATGGGAAATGTCCAGTTTTGGCCTCTACCAATTAGTCTGAAACTTCAATCACTGCGATCAAAGAGATTATTGGTTCAAATGACATGAATTTTGGTACAAATACTAAACAAATAATGCTTGTTCAGATGCGCGTTAGCGTTTGTCGATAGCTCTTCTAGAAAAAAGTTATGGGAAATGTCCAGTTTTGGCCTCTACCAATTAGTCTGAAACTTCAATCACTGCGATCAAAGAGATTATTGGTTCAAATGACATGAATTTTGGTACAAATACTAAACAAATAATGCTTGTTCAGATGCGCGTTAGCGTTTGTCGATAGCTCTTCTAGAAAAAAGTTATGGGAAATGTCCAGTTTTGGCCTCTACCAATTAGTCTGAAACTTCAATCACTGCGATCAAAGAGATTATTGGTTCAAATGACATGAATTTTGGTACAAATACTAAACAAATAATGCTTGTTCAGATGCGCGTTAGCGTTTGTCGATAGCTCTTCTAGAAAAAAGTTATGGGAAATGTCCAGTTTTGGCCTCTACCAATTAGTCTGAAACTTCAATCACTGCGATCAAAGAGATTATTGGTTCAAATGACATGAATTTTGGTACAAATACTAAACAAATAATGCTTGTTCAGATGCGCGTTAGCGTTTGTCGATAGCTCTTCTAGAAAAAAGTTATGGGAAATGTCCAGTTTTGGCCTCTACCAATTAGTCTGAAACTTCAATCACTGCGATCAAAGAGATTATTGGTTCAAATGACATGAATTTTGGTACAAATACTAAACAAATAATGCTTGTTCAGATGCGCGTTAGCGTTTGTCGATAGCTCTTCTAGAAAAAAGTTATGGGAAATGTCCAGTTTTGGCCTCTACCAATTAGTCTGAAACTTCAATCACTGCGATCAAAGAGATTATTGGTTCAAATGATATGAATTTTGGTACAAATACTAAACAAATAATGCTTGTTCAGATGCGCGTTAGCGTTTGTCGATAGCTCTTCTAGAAAAAAGTTATGGGAAATGTCCAGTTTTGGCCTCTACCAATTAGTCTGAAACTTCAATCACTGCGATCAAAGAGATTATTGGTTCAAATGACATGAATTTTGGTACAAATACTAAACAAATAATGCTTGTTCAGATGCGCGTTAGCGTTTGTCGATAGCTCTTCTAGAAAAAAGTTATGGGAAATGTCCAGTTTTGGCCTCTACCAATTAGTCTGAAACTTCAATCACTGCGATCAAAGAGATTATTGGTTCAAATGACATGAATTTTGGTACAAATACTAAACAAATAATGCTTGTTCAGATGCGCGTTAGCGTTTGTCGATAGCTCTTCTAGAAAAAAGTTATGGGAAATGTCCAGTTTTGGCCTCTACCAATTAGTCTGAAACTTCAATCACTGCGATCAAAGAGATTATTGGTTCAAATGACATGAATTTTGGTACAAATACTAAACAAATAATGCTTGTTCAGATGCGCGTTAGCGTTTGTCGATAGCTCTTCTAGAAAAAAGTTATGGGAAATGTCCAGTTTTGGCCTCTACCAATTAGTCTGAAACTTCAATCACTGCGATCAAAGAGATTATTGGTTCAAATGACATGAATTTTGGTACAAATACTAAACAAATAATGCTTGTTCAGATGCGCGTTAGCGTTTGTCGATAGCTCTTCTAGAAAAAAGTTATGGGAAATGTCCAGTTTTGGCCTCTACCAATTAGTCTGAAACTTCAATCACTGCGATCAAAGAGATTATTGGTTCAAATGACATGAATTTTGGTACAAATACTAAACAAATAATGCTTGTTCAGATGCGCGTTAGCGTTTGTCGATAGCTCTTCTAGAAAAAAGTTATGGGAAATGTCCAGTTTTGGCCTCTACCAATTAGTCTGAAACTTCAATCACTGCGATCAAAGAGATTATTGGTTCAAATGACATGAATTTTGGTACAAATACTAAACAAATAATGCTTGTTCAGATGCGCGTTAGCGTTTGTCGATAGCTCTTCTAGAAAAAAGTTATGGGAAATGTCCAGTTTTGGCCTCTACCAATTAGTCTGAAACTTCAATCACTGCGATCAAAGAGATTATTGGTTCAAATGACATGAATTTTGGTACAAATACTAAACAAATAATGCTTGTTCAGATGCGCGTTAGCGTTTGTCGATAGCTCTTCTAGAAAAAAGTTATGGGAAATGTCCAGTTTTGGCCTCTACCAATTAGTCTGAAACTTCAATCACTGCGATCAAAGAGATTATTGGTTCAAATGACATGAATTTTGGTACAAATACTAAACAAATAATGCTTGTTCAGATGCGCGTTAGCGTTTGTCGATAGCTCTTCTAGAAAAAAGTTATGGGAAATGTCCAGTTTTGGCCTCTACCAATTAGTCTGAAACTTCAATCACTGCGATCAAAGAGATTATTGGTTCAAATGACATGAATTTTGGTACAAATACTAAACAAATAATGCTTGTTCAGATGCGCGTTAGCGTTTGTCGATAGCTCTTCTAGAAAAAAGTTATGGGAAATGTCCAGTTTTGGCCTCTACCAATTAGTCTGAAACTTCAATCACTGCGATCAAAGAGATTATTGGTTCAAATGACATGAATTTTGGTACAAATACTAAACAAATAATGCTTGTTCAGATGCGCGTTAGCGTTTGTCGATAGCTCTTCTAGAAAAAAGTTATGGGAAATGTCCAGTTTTGGCCTCTACCAATTAGTCTGAAACTTCAATCACTGCGATCAAAGAGATTATTGGTTCAAATGACCTGAATTTTGGTACAAATACTAAACAAATAATGCTTGTTCAGATGCGCGTTAGCGTTTGTCGATAGCTCTTCTAGAAAAAAGTTATGGGAAATGTCCAGTTTTGGCCTCTACCAATTAGTC
Organism: Caenorhabditis latens; assembly: GCA_002259235.3. Taxonomy (NCBI): domain Eukaryota; kingdom Metazoa; phylum Nematoda; class Chromadorea; order Rhabditida; family Rhabditidae; genus Caenorhabditis; species Caenorhabditis latens. Next base: position 21,261,411 of record CM056097.1, on the reverse strand, counting down.
TGAAACTTCAATCACTGCGATCAAAGAGATTATTGGTTCAAATGACATGAATTTTGGTACAAATACTAAACAAATAATGCTTGTTCAGATGCGCGTTAGCGTTTGTCGATAGCTCTTCTAGAAAAAAGTTATGGGAAATGTCCAGTTTTGGCCTCTACCAATTAGTCTGAAACTTCAATCACTGCGATCAAAGAGATTATTGGTTCAAATGACCTGAATTTTGGTACAAATACTAAACAAATAATGCTTGTTCAGATGCGCGTTAGCGTTTGTCGATAGCTCTTCTAGAAAAAAGTTATGGGAAATGTCCAGTTTTGGCCTCTACCAATTAGTCTGAAACTTCAATCACTGCGATCAAAGAGATTATTGGTTCAAATGACATGAATTTTGGTACAAATACTAAACAAATAATGCTTGTTCAGATGCGCGTTAGCGTTTGTCGATAGCTCTTCTAGAAAAAAGTTATGGGAAATGTCCAGTTTTGGCCTCTACCAATTAGTCTGAAACTTCAATCACTGCGATCAAAGAGATTATTGGTTCAAATGACATGAATTTTGGTACAAATACTAAACAAATAATGCTTGTTCAGATGCGCGTTAGCGTTTGTCGATAGCTCTTCTAGAAAAAAGTTATGGGAAATGTCCAGTTTTGGCCTCTACCAATTAGTCTGAAACTTCAATCACTGCGATCAAAGAGATTATTGGTTCAAATGACCTGAATTTTGGTACAAATACTAAACAAATAATGCTTGTTCAGATGCGCGTTAGCGTTTGTCGATAGCTCTTCTAGAAAAAAGTTATGGGAAATGTCCAGTTTTGGCCTCTACCAATTAGTCTGAAACTTCAATCACTGCGATCAAAGAGATTATTGGTTCAAATGACATGAATTTTGGTACAAATACTAAACAAATAATGCTTGTTCAGATGCGCGTTAGCGTTTGTCGATAGCTCTTCTAGAAAAAAGTTATGGGAAATGTCCAGTTTTGGCCTCTACCAATTAGTCTGAAACTTCAATCACTGCGATCAAAGAGATTATTGGTTCAAATGACATGAATTTTGGTACAAATACTAAACAAATAATGCTTGTTCAGATGCGCGTTAGCGTTTGTCGATAGCTCTTCTAGAAAAAAGTTATGGGAAATGTCCAGTTTTGGCCTCTACCAATTAGTCTGAAACTTCAATCACTGCGATCAAAGAGATTATTGGTTCAAATGACATGAATTTTGGTACAAATACTAAACAAATAATGCTTGTTCAGATGCGCGTTAGCGTTTGTCGATAGCTCTTCTAGAAAAAAGTTATGGGAAATGTCCAGTTTTGGCCTCTACCAATTAGTCTGAAACTTCAATCACTGCGATCAAAGAGATTATTGGTTCAAATGACATGAATTTTGGTACAAATACTAAACAAATAATGCTTGTTCAGATGCGCGTTAGCGTTTGTCGATAGCTCTTCTAGAAAAAAGTTATGGGAAATGTCCAGTTTTGGCCTCTACCAATTAGTCTGAAACTTCAATCACTGCGATCAAAGAGATTATTGGTTCAAATGACATGAATTTTGGTACAAATACTAAACAAATAATGCTTGTTCAGATGCGCGTTAGCGTTTGTCGATAGCTCTTCTAGAAAAAAGTTATGGGAAATGTCCAGTTTTGGCCTCTACCAATTAGTCTGAAACTTCAATCACTGCGATCAAAGAGATTATTGGTTCAAATGACATGAATTTTGGTACAAATACTAAACAAATAATGCTTGTTCAGATGCGCGTTAGCGTTTGTCGATAGCTCTTCTAGAAAAAAGTTATGGGAAATGTCCAGTTTTGGCCTCTACCAATTAGTCTGAAACTTCAATCACTGCGATCAAAGAGATTATTGGTTCAAATGATATGAATTTTGGTACAAATACTAAACAAATAATGCTTGTTCAGATGCGCGTTAGCGTTTGTCGATAGCTCTTCTAGAAAAAAGTTATGGGAAATGTCCAGTTTTGGCCTCTACCAATTAGTCTGAAACTTCAATCACTGCGATCAAAGAGATTATTGGTTCAAATGACATGAATTTTGGTACAAATACTAAACAAATAATGCTTGTTCAGATGCGCGTTAGCGTTTGTCGATAGCTCTTCTAGAAAAAAGTTATGGGAAATGTCCAGTTTTGGCCTCTACCAATTAGTCTGAAACTTCAATCACTGCGATCAAAGAGATTATTGGTTCAAATGACATGAATTTTGGTACAAATACTAAACAAATAATGCTTGTTCAGATGCGCGTTAGCGTTTGTCGATAGCTCTTCTAGAAAAAAGTTATGGGAAATGTCCAGTTTTGGCCTCTACCAATTAGTCTGAAACTTCAATCACTGCGATCAAAGAGATTATTGGTTCAAATGACATGAATTTTGGTACAAATACTAAACAAATAATGCTTGTTCAGATGCGCGTTAGCGTTTGTCGATAGCTCTTCTAGAAAAAAGTTATGGGAAATGTCCAGTTTTGGCCTCTACCAATTAGTCTGAAACTTCAATCACTGCGATCAAAGAGATTATTGGTTCAAATGACATGAATTTTGGTACAAATACTAAACAAATAATGCTTGTTCAGATGCGCGTTAGCGTTTGTCGATAGCTCTTCTAGAAAAAAGTTATGGGAAATGTCCAGTTTTGGCCTCTACCAATTAGTCTGAAACTTCAATCACTGCGATCAAAGAGATTATTGGTTCAAATGACATGAATTTTGGTACAAATACTAAACAAATAATGCTTGTTCAGATGCGCGTTAGCGTTTGTCGATAGCTCTTCTAGAAAAAAGTTATGGGAAATGTCCAGTTTTGGCCTCTACCAATTAGTCTGAAACTTCAATCACTGCGATCAAAGAGATTATTGGTTCAAATGACATGAATTTTGGTACAAATACTAAACAAATAATGCTTGTTCAGATGCGCGTTAGCGTTTGTCGATAGCTCTTCTAGAAAAAAGTTATGGGAAATGTCCAGTTTTGGCCTCTACCAATTAGTCTGAAACTTCAATCACTGCGATCAAAGAGATTATTGGTTCAAATGACATGAATTTTGGTACAAATACTAAACAAATAATGCTTGTTCAGATGCGCGTTAGCGTTTGTCGATAGCTCTTCTAGAAAAAAGTTATGGGAAATGTCCAGTTTTGGCCTCTACCAATTAGTCTGAAACTTCAATCACTGCGATCAAAGAGATTATTGGTTCAAATGACATGAATTTTGGTACAAATACTAAACAAATAATGCTTGTTCAGATGCGCGTTAGCGTTTGTCGATAGCTCTTCTAGAAAAAAGTTATGGGAAATGTCCAGTTTTGGCCTCTACCAATTAGTCTGAAACTTCAATCACTGCGATCAAAGAGATTATTGGTTCAAATGACATGAATTTTGGTACAAATACTAAACAAATAATGCTTGTTCAGATGCGCGTTAGCGTTTGTCGATAGCTCTTCTAGAAAAAAGTTATGGGAAATGTCCAGTTTTGGCCTCTACCAATTAGTCTGAAACTTCAATCACTGCGATCAAAGAGATTATTGGTTCAAATGACATGAATTTTGGTACAAATACTAAACAAATAATGCTTGTTCAGATGCGCGTTAGCGTTTGTCGATAGCTCTTCTAGAAAAAAGTTATGGGAAATGTCCAGTTTTGGCCTCTACCAATTAGTCTGAAACTTCAATCACTGCGATCAAAGAGATTATTGGTTCAAATGACATGAATTCTGGTACAAATACTAAACAAATAATGCTTGTTCAGATGCGCGTTAGCGTTTGTCGATAGCTCTTCTAGAAAAAAGTTATGGGAAATGTCCAGTTTTGGCCTCTACCAATTAGTCTGAAACTTCAATCACTGCGATCAAAGAGATTATTGGTTCAAATGACATGAATTTTGGTACAAATACTAAACAAATAATGCTTGTTCAGATGCGCGTTAGCGTTTGTCGATAGCTCTTCTAGAAAAAAAGTTATGGGAAATGTCCAGTTTTGGCCTCTACCAATTAGTCTGAAACTTCAATCACTGCGATCAAAGAGATTATTGGTTCAAATGACATGAATTTTGGTACAAATACTAAACAAATAATGCTTGTTCAGATGCGCGTTAGCGTTTGTCGATAGCTCTTCTAGAAAAAAGTTATGGGAAATGTCCAGTTTTGGCCTCTACCAATTAGTCTGAAACTTCAATCACTGCGATCAAAGAGATTATTGGTTCAAATGACATGAATTTTGGTACAAATACTAAACAAATAATGCTTGTTCAGATGCGCGTTAGCGTTTGTCGATAGCTCTTCTAGAAAAAAGTTATGGGAAATGTCCAGTTTTGGCCTCTACCAATTAGTCTGAAACTTCAATCACTGCGATCAAAGAGATTATTGGTTCAAATGACATGAATTTTGGTACAAATACTAAACAAATAATGCTTGTTCAGATGCGCGTTAGCGTTTGTCGATAGCTCTTCTAGAAAAAAGTTATGGGAAATGTCCAGTTTTGGCCTCTACCAATTAGTCTGAAACTTCAATCACTGCGATCAAAGAGATTATTGGTTCAAATGACATGAATTTTGGTACAAATACTAAACAAATAATGCTTGTTCAGATGCGCGTTAGCGTTTGTCGATAGCTCTTCTAGAAAAAAGTTATGGGAAATGTCCAGTTTTGGCCTCTACCAATTAGTCTGAAACTTCAATCACTGCGATCAAAGAGATTATTGGTTCAAATGATATGAATTTTGGTACAAATACTAAACAAATAATGCTTGTTCAGATGCGCGTTAGCGTTTGTCGATAGCTCTTCTAGAAAAAAGTTATGGGAAATGTCCAGTTTTGGCCTCTACCAATTAGTCTGAAACTTCAATCACTGCGATCAAAGAGATTATTGGTTCAAATGACATGAATTTTGGTACAAATACTAAACAAATAATGCTTGTTCAGATGCGCGTTAGCGTTTGTCGATAGCTCTTCTAGAAAAAAGTTATGGGAAATGTCCAGTTTTGGCCTCTACCAATTAGTCTGAAACTTCAATCACTGCGATCAAAGAGATTATTGGTTCAAATGACATGAATTTTGGTACAAATACTAAACAAATAATGCTTGTTCAGATGCGCGTTAGCGTTTGTCGATAGCTCTTCTAGAAAAAAGTTATGGGAAATGTCCAGTTTTGGCCTCTACCAATTAGTCTGAAACTTCAATCACTGCGATCAAAGAGATTATTGGTTCAAATGACATGAATTTTGGTACAAATACTAAACAAATAATGCTTGTTCAGATGCGCGTTAGCGTTTGTCGATAGCTCTTCTAGAAAAAAGTTATGGGAAATGTCCAGTTTTGGCCTCTACCAATTAGTCTGAAACTTCAATCACTGCGATCAAAGAGATTATTGGTTCAAATGACATGAATTTTGGTACAAATACTAAACAAATAATGCTTGTTCAGATGCGCGTTAGCGTTTGTCGATAGCTCTTCTAGAAAAAAGTTATGGGAAATGTCCAGTTTTGGCCTCTACCAATTAGTCTGAAACTTCAATCACTGCGATCAAAGAGATTATTGGTTCAAATGACATGAATTTTGGTACAAATACTAAACAAATAATGCTTGTTCAGATGCGCGTTAGCGTTTGTCGATAGCTCTTCTAGAAAAAAGTTATGGGAAATGTCCAGTTTTGGCCTCTACCAATTAGTCTGAAACTTCAATCACTGCGATCAAAGAGATTATTGGTTCAAATGACCTGAATTTTGGTACAAATACTAAACAAATAATGCTTGTTCAGATGCGCGTTAGCGTTTGTCGATAGCTCTTCTAGAAAAAAGTTATGGGAAATGTCCAGTTTTGGCCTCTACCAATTAGTCTGAAACTTCAATCACTGCGATCAAAGAGATTATTGGTTCAAATGACATGAATTTTGGTACAAATACTAAACAAATAATGCTTGTTCAGATGCGCGTTAGCGTTTGTCGATAGCTCTTCTAGAAAAAAGTTATGGGAAATGTCCAGTTTTGGCCTCTACCAATTAGTCTGAAACTTCAATCACTGCGATCAAAGAGATTATTGGTTCAAATGACATGAATTTTGGTACAAATACTAAACAAATAATGCTTGTTCAGATGCGCGTTAGCGTTTGTCGATAGCTCTTCTAGAAAAAAGTTATGGGAAATGTCCAGTTTTGGCCTCTACCAATTAGTCTGAAACTTCAATCACTGCGATCAAAGAGATTATTGGTTCAAATGACATGAATTTTGGTACAAATACTAAACAAATAATGCTTGTTCAGATGCGCGTTAGCGTTTGTCGATAGCTCTTCTAGAAAAAAGTTATGGGAAATGTCCAGTTTTGGCCTCTACCAATTAGTCTGAAACTTCAATCACTGCGATCAAAGAGATTATTGGTTCAAATGACATGAATTTTGGTACAAATACTAAACAAATAATGCTTGTTCAGATGCGCGTTAGCGTTTGTCGATAGCTCTTCTAGAAAAAAGTTATGGGAAATGTCCAGTTTTGGCCTCTACCAATTAGTCTGAAACTTCAATCACTGCGATCAAAGAGATTATTGGTTCAAATGACATGAATTTTGGTACAAATACTAAACAAATAATGCTTGTTCAGATGCGCGTTAGCGTTTGTCGATAGCTCTTCTAGAAAAAAGTTATGGGAAATGTCCAGTTTTGGCCTCTACCAATTAGTCTGAAACTTCAATCACTGCGATCAAAGAGATTATTGGTTCAAATGACATGAATTTTGGTACAAATACTAAACAAATAATGCTTGTTCAGATGCGCGTTAGCGTTTGTCGATAGCTCTTCTAGAAAAAAGTTATGGGAAATGTCCAGTTTTGGCCTCTACCAATTAGTCTGAAACTTCAATCACTGCGATCAAAGAGATTATTGGTTCAAATGACATGAATTTTGGTACAAATACTAAACAAATAATGCTTGTTCAGATGCGCGTTAGCGTTTGTCGATAGCTCTTCTAGAAAAAAGTTATGGGAAATGTCCAGTTTTGGCCTCTACCAATTAGTCTGAAACTTCAATCACTGCGATCAAAGAGATTATTGGTTCAAATGACATGAATTTTGGTACAAATACTAAACAAATAATGCTTGTTCAGATGCGCGTTAGCGTTTGTCGATAGCTCTTCTAGAAAAAAGTTATGGGAAATGTCCAGTTTTGGCCTCTACCAATTAGTCTGAAACTTCAATCACTGCGATCAAAGAGATTATTGGTTCAAATGACATGAATTTTGGTACAAATACTAAACAAATAATGCTTGTTCAGATGCGCGTTAGCGTTTGTCGATAGCTCTTCTAGAAAAAAGTTATGGGAAATGTCCAGTTTTGGCCTCTACCAATTAGTCTGAAACTTCAATCACTGCGATCAAAGAGATTATTGGTTCAAATGACATGAATTTTGGTACAAATACTAAACAAATAATGCTTGTTCAGATGCGCGTTAGCGTTTGTCGATAGCTCTTCTAGAAAAAAGTTATGGGAAATGTCCAGTTTTGGCCTCTACCAATTAGTCTGAAACTTCAATCACTGCGATCAAAGAGATTATTGGTTCAAATGACATGAATTTTGGTACAAATACTAAACAAATAATGCTTGTTCAGATGCGCGTTAGCGTTTGTCGATAGCTCTTCTAGAAAAAAGTTATGGGAAATGTCCAGTTTTGGCCTCTACCAATTAGTCTGAAACTTCAATCACTGCGATCAAAGAGATTATTGGTTCAAATGACATGAATTTTGGTACAAATACTAAACAAATAATGCTTGTTCAGATGCGCGTTAGCGTTTGTCGATAGCTCTTCTAGAAAAAAGTTATGGGAAATGTCCAGTTTTGGCCTCTACCAATTAGTCTGAAACTTCAATCACTGCGATCAAAGAGATTATTGGTTCAAATGACATGAATTTTGGTACAAATACTAAACAAATAATGCTTGTTCAGATGCGCGTTAGCGTTTGTCGATAGCTCTTCTAGAAAAAAGTTATGGGAAATGTCCAGTTTTGGCCTCTACCAATTAGTCTGAAACTTCAATCACTGCGATCAAAGAGATTATTGGTTCAAATGACATGAATTTTGGTACAAATACTAAACAAATAATGCTTGTTCAGATGCGCGTTAGCGTTTGTCGATAGCTCTTCTAGAAAAAAGTTATGGGAAATGTCCAGTTTTGGCCTCTACCAATTAGTCTGAAACTTCAATCACTGCGATCAAAGAGATTATTGGTTCAAATGACATGAATTTTGGTACAAATACTAAACAAATAATGCTTGTTCAGATGCGCGTTAGCGTTTGTCGATAGCTCTTCTAGAAAAAAGTTATGGGAAATGTCCAGTTTTGGCCTCTACCAATTAGTCTGAAACTTCAATCACTGCGATCAAAGAGATTATTGGTTCAAATGACATGAATTTTGGTACAAATACTAAACAAATAATGCTTGTTCAGATGCGCGTTAGCGTTTGTCGATAGCTCTTCTAGAAAAAAGTTATGGGAAATGTCCAGTTTTGGCCTCTACCAATTAGTCTGAAACTTCAATCACTGCGATCAAAGAGATTATTGGTTCAAATGACATGAATTTTGGTACAAATACTAAACAAATAATGCTTGTTCAGATGCGCGTTAGCGTTTGTCGATAGCTCTTCTAGAAAAAAGTTATGGGAAATGTCCAGTTTTGGCCTCTACCAATTAGTCTGAAACTTCAATCACTGCGATCAAAGAGATTATTGGTTCAAATGACATGAATTTTGGTACAAATACTAAACAAATAATGCTTGTTCAGATGCGCGTTAGCGTTTGTCGATAGCTCTTCTAGAAAAAAGTTATGGGAAATGTCCAGTTTTGGCCTCTACCAATTAGTCTGAAACTTCAATCACTGCGATCAAAGAGATTATTGGTTCAAATGACATGAATTTTGGTACAAATACTAAACAAATAATGCTTGTTCAGATGCGCGTTAGCGTTTGTCGATAGCTCTTCTAGAAAAAAGTTATGGGAAATGTCCAGTTTTGGCCTCTACCAATTAGTCTGAAACTTCAATCACTGCGATCAAAGAGATTATTGGTTCAAATGACATGAATTTTGGTACAAATACTAAACAAATAATGCTTGTTCAGATGCGCGTTAGCGTTTGTCGATAGCTCTTCTAGAAAAAAGTTATGGGAAATGTCCAGTTTTGGCCTCTACCAATTAGTCTGAAACTTCAATCACTGCGATCAAAGAGATTATTGGTTCAAATGACATGAATTTTGGTACAAATACTAAACAAATAATGCTTGTTCAGATGCGCGTTAGCGTTTGTCGATAGCTCTTCTAGAAAAAAGTTATGGGAAATGTCCAGTTTTGGCCTCTACCAATTAGTCTGAAACTTCAATCACTGCGATCAAAGAGATTATTGGTTCAAATGATATGAATTTTGGTACAAATACTAAACAAATAATGCTTGTTCAGATGCGCGTTAGCGTTTGTCGATAGCTCTTCTAGAAAAAAGTTATGGGAAATGTCCAGTTTTGGCCTCTACCAATTAGTCTGAAACTTCAATCACTGCGATCAAAGAGATTATTGGTTCAAATGACATGAATTTTGGTACAAATACTAAACAAATAATGCTTGTTCAGATGCGCGTTAGCGTTTGTCGATAGCTCTTCTAGAAAAAAGTTATGGGAAATGTCCAGTTTTGGCCTCTACCAATTAGTCTGAAACTTCAATCACTGCGATCAAAGAGATTATTGGTTCAAATGACATGAATTTTGGTACAAATACTAAACAAATAATGCTTGTTCAGATGCGCGTTAGCGTTTGTCGATAGCTCTTCTAGAAAAAAGTTATGGGAAATGTCCAGTTTTGGCCTCTACCAATTAGTCTGAAACTTCAATCACTGCGATCAAAGAGATTATTGGTTCAAATGACATGAATTTTGGTACAAATACTAAACAAATAATGCTTGTTCAGATGCGCGTTAGCGTTTGTCGATAGCTCTTCTAGAAAAAAGTTATGGGAAATGTCCAGTTTTGGCCTCTACCAATTAGTCTGAAACTTCAATCACTGCGATCAAAGAGATTATTGGTTCAAATGACATGAATTTTGGTACAAATACTAAACAAATAATGCTTGTTCAGATGCGCGTTAGCGTTTGTCGATAGCTCTTCTAGAAAAAAGTTATGGGAAATGTCCAGTTTTGGCCTCTACCAATTAGTCTGAAACTTCAATCACTGCGATCAAAGAGATTATTGGTTCAAATGACCTGAATTTTGGTACAAATACTAAACAAATAATGCTTGTTCAGATGCGCGTTAGCGTTTGTCGATAGCTCTTCTAGAAAAAAGTTATGGGAAATGTCCAGTTTTGGCCTCTACCAATTAGTCTGAAACTTCAATCACTGCGATCAAAGAGATTATTGGTTCAAATGACATGAATTTTGGTACAAATACTAAACAAATAATGCTTGTTCAGATGCGCGTTAGCGTTTGTCGATAGCTCTTCTAGAAAAAAGTTATGGGAAATGTCCAGTTTTGGCCTCTACCAATTAGTCTGAAACTTCAATCACTGCGATCAAAGAGATTATTGGTTCAAATGACATGAATTTTGGTACAAATACTAAACAAATAATGCTTGTTCAGATGCGCGTTAGCGTTTGTCGATAGCTCTTCTAGAAAAAAGTTATGGGAAATGTCCAGTTTTGGCCTCTACCAATTAGTCTGAAACTTCAATCACTGCGATCAAAGAGATTATTGGTTCAAATGACATGAATTTTGGTACAAATACTAAACAAATAATGCTTGTTCAGATGCGCGTTAGCGTTTGTCGATAGCTCTTCTAGAAAAAAGTTATGGGAAATGTCCAGTTTTGGCCTCTACCAATTAGTCTGAAACTTCAATCACTGCGATCAAAGAGATTATTGGTTCAAATGACATGAATTTTGGTACAAATACTAAACAAATAATGCTTGTTCAGATGCGCGTTAGCGTTTGTCGATAGCTCTTCTAGAAAAAAGTTATGGGAAATGTCCAGTTTTGGCCTCTACCAATTAGTCTGAAACTTCAATCACTGCGATCAAAGAGATTATTGGTTCAAATGACATGAATTTTGGTACAAATACTAAACAAATAATGCTTGTTCAGATGCGCGTTAGCGTTTGTCGATAGCTCTTCTAGAAAAAAGTTATGGGAAATGTCCAGTTTTGGCCTCTACCAATTAGTCTGAAACTTCAATCACTGCGATCAAAGAGATTATTGGTTCAAATGACATGAATTTTGGTACAAATACTAAACAAATAATGCTTGTTCAGATGCGCGTTAGCGTTTGTCGATAGCTCTTCTAGAAAAAAGTTATGGGAAATGTCCAGTTTTGGCCTCTACCAATTAGTCTGAAACTTCAATCACTGCGATCAAAGAGATTATTGGTTCAAATGACATGAATTTTGGTACAAATACTAAACAAATAATGCTTGTTCAGATGCGCGTTAGCGTTTGTCGATAGCTCTTCTAGAAAAAAGTTATGGGAAATGTCCAGTTTTGGCCTCTACCAATTAGTCTGAAACTTCAATCACTGCGATCAAAGAGATTATTGGTTCAAATGACATGAATTTTGGTACAAATACTAAACAAATAATGCTTGTTCAGATGCGCGTTAGCGTTGGTCGATAGCTCTTCTAGAAAAAAGTTATGGGAAATGTCCAGTTTTGGCCTCTACCAATTAGTCTGAAACTTCAATCACTGCGATCAAAGAGATTATTGGTTCAAATGACATGAATTTTGGTACAAATACTAAACAAATAATGCTTGTTCAGATGCGCGTTAGCGTTTGTCGATAGCTCTTCTAGAAAAAAGTTATGGGAAATGTCCAGTTTTGGCCTCTACCAATTAGTCTGAAACTTCAATCACTGCGATCAAAGAGATTATTGGTTCAAATGACATGAATTTTGGTACAAATACTAAACAAATAATGCTTGTTCAGATGCGCGTTAGCGTTTGTCGATAGCTCTTCTAGAAAAAAGTTATGGGAAATGTCCAGTTTTGGCCTCTACCAATTAGTCTGAAACTTCAATCACTGCGATCAAAGAGATTATTGGTTCAAATGACATGAATTTTGGTACAAATACTAAACAAATAATGCTTGTTCAGATGCGCGTTAGCGTTTGTCGATAGCTCTTCTAGAAAAAAGTTATGGGAAATGTCCAGTTTTGGCCTCTACCAATTAGTCTGAAACTTCAATCACTGCGATCAAAGAGATTATTGGTTCAAATGACATGAATTTTGGTACAAATACTAAACAAATAATGCTTGTTCAGATGCGCGTTAGCGTTTGTCGATAGCTCTTCTAGAAAAAAGTTATGGGAAATGTCCAGTTTTGGCCTCTACCAATTAGTCTGAAACTTCAATCACTGCGATCAAAGAGATTATTGGTTCAAATGACATGAATTTTGGTACAAATACTAAACAAATAATGCTTGTTCAGATGCGCGTTAGCGTTTGTCGATAGCTCTTCTAGAAAAAAGTTATGGGAAATGTCCAGTTTTGGCCTCTACCAATTAGTCTGAAACTTCAATCACTGCGATCAAAGAGATTATTGGTTCAAATGATATGAATTTTGGTACAAATACTAAACAAATAATGCTTGTTCAGATGCGCGTTAGCGTTTGTCGATAGCTCTTCTAGAAAAAAGTTATGGGAAATGTCCAGTTTTGGCCTCTACCAATTAGTCTGAAACTTCAATCACTGCGATCAAAGAGATTATTGGTTCAAATGACATGAATTTTGGTACAAATACTAAACAAATAATGCTTGTTCAGATGCGCGTTAGCGTTTGTCGATAGCTCTTCTAGAAAAAAGTTATGGGAAATGTCCAGTTTTGGCCTCTACCAATTAGTCTGAAACTTCAATCACTGCGATCAAAGAGATTATTGGTTCAAATGACATGAATTTTGGTACAAATACTAAACAAATAATGCTTGTTCAGATGCGCGTTAGCGTTTGTCGATAGCTCTTCTAGAAAAAAGTTATGGGAAATGTCCAGTTTTGGCCTCTACCAATTAGTCTGAAACTTCAATCACTGCGATCAAAGAGATTATTGGTTCAAATGACATGAATTTTGGTACAAATACTAAACAAATAATGCTTGTTCAGATGCGCGTTAGCGTTTGTCGATAGCTCTTCTAGAAAAAAGTTATGGGAAATGTCCAGTTTTGGCCTCTACCAATTAGTCTGAAACTTCAATCACTGCGATCAAAGAGATTATTGGTTCAAATGACATGAATTTTGGTACAAATACTAAACAAATAATGCTTGTTCAGATGCGCGTTAGCGTTTGTCGATAGCTCTTCTAGAAAAAAGTTATGGGAAATGTCCAGTTTTGGCCTCTACCAATTAGTCTGAAACTTCAATCACTGCGATCAAAGAGATTATTGGTTCAAATGACATGAATTTTGGTACAAATACTAAACAAATAATGCTTGTTCAGATGCGCGTTAGCGTTTGTCGATAGCTCTTCTAGAAAAAAAGTTATGGGAAATGTCCAGTTTTGGCCTCTACCAATTAGTCTGAAACTTCAATCACTGCGATCAAAGAGATTATTGGTTCAAATGACATGAATTTTGGTACAAATACTAAACAAATAATGCTTGTTCAGATGCGCGTTAGCGTTTGTCGATAGCTCTTCTAGAAAAAAGTTATGGGAAATGTCCAGTTTTGGCCTCTACCAATTAGTCTGAAACTTCAATCACTGCGATCAAAGAGATTATTGGTTCAAATGACATGAATTTTGGTACAAATACTAAACAAATAATGCTTGTTCAGATGCGCGTTAGCGTTTGTCGATAGCTCTTCTAGAAAAAAGTTATGGGAAATGTCCAGTTTTGGCCTCTACCAATTAGTCTGAAACTTCAATCACTGCGATCAAAGAGATTATTGGTTCAAATGACATGAATTTTGGTACAAATACTAAACAAATAATGCTTGTTCAGATGCGCGTTAGCGTTTGTCGATAGCTCTTCTAGAAAAAAGTTATGGGAAATGTCCAGTTTTGGCCTCTACCAATTAGTCTGAAACTTCAATCACTGCGATCAAAGAGATTATTGGTTCAAATGACATGAATTTTGGTACAAATACTAAACAAATAATGCTTGTTCAGATGCGCGTTAGCGTTTGTCGATAGCTCTTCTAGAAAAAAGTTATGGGAAATGTCCAGTTTTGGCCTCTACCAATTAGTCTGAAACTTCAATCACTGCGATCAAAGAGATTATTGGTTCAAATGACATGAATTTTGGTACAAATACTAAACAAATAATGCTTGTTCAGATGCGCGTTAGCGTTTGTCGATAGCTCTTCTAGAAAAAAGTTATGGGAAATGTCCAGTTTTGGCCTCTACCAATTAGTCTGAAACTTCAATCACTGCGATCAAAGAGATTATTGGTTCAAATGACATGAATTTTGGTACAAATACTAAACAAATAATGCTTGTTCAGATGCGCGTTAGCGTTTGTCGATAGCTCTTCTAGAAAAAAGTTATGGGAAATGTCCAGTTTTGGCCTCTACCAATTAGTCTGAAACTTCAATCACTGCGATCAAAGAGATTATTGGTTCAAATGACATGAATTTTGGTACAAATACTAAACAAATAATGCTTGTTCAGATGCGCGTTAGCGTTTGTCGATAGCTCTTCTAGAAAAAAGTTATGGGAAATGTCCAGTTTTGGCCTCTACCAATTAGTCTGAAACTTCAATCACTGCGATCAAAGAGATTATTGGTTCAAATGACATGAATTTTGGTACAAATACTAAACAAATAATGCTTGTTCAGATGCGCGTTAGCGTTTGTCGATAGCTCTTCTAGAAAAAAGTTATGGGAAATGTCCAGTTTTGGCCTCTACCAATTAGTCTGAAACTTCAATCACTGCGATCAAAGAGATTATTGGTTCAAATGACATGAATTTTGGTACAAATACTAAACAAATAATGCTTGTTCAGATGCGCGTTAGCGTTTGTCGATAGCTCTTCTAGAAAAAAGTTATGGGAAATGTCCAGTTTTGGCCTCTACCAATTAGTCTGAAACTTCAATCACTGCGATCAAAGAGATTATTGGTTCAAATGACCTGAATTTTGGTACAAATACTAAACAAATAATGCTTGTTCAGATGCGCGTTAGCGTTTGTCGATAGCTCTTCTAGAAAAAAGTTATGGGAAATGTCCAGTTTTGGCCTCTACCAATTAGTCTGAAACTTCAATCACTGCGATCAAAGAGATTATTGGTTCAAATGACATGAATTTTGGTACAAATACTAAACAAATAATGCTTGTTCAGATGCGCGTTAGCGTTTGTCGATAGCTCTTCTAGAAAAAAGTTATGGGAAATGTCCAGTTTTGGCCTCTACCAATTAGTCTGAAACTTCAATCACTGCGATCAAAGAGATTATTGGTTCAAATGACATGAATTTTGGTACAAATACTAAACAAATAATGCTTGTTCAGATGCGCGTTAGCGTTTGTCGATAGCTCTTCTAGAAAAAAAGTTATGGGAAATGTCCAGTTTTGGCCTCTACCAATTAGTCTGAAACTTCAATCACTGCGATCAAAGAGATTATTGGTTCAAATGACATGAATTTTGGTACAAATACTAAACAAATAATGCTTGTTCAGATGCGCGTTAGCGTTTGTCGATAGCTCTTCTAGAAAAAAGTTATGGGAAATGTCCAGTTTTGGCCTCTACCAATTAGTCTGAAACTTCAATCACTGCGATCAAAGAGATTATTGGTTCAAATGACATGAATTTTGGTACAAATACTAAACAAATAATGCTTGTTCAGATGCGCGTTAGCGTTTGTCGATAGCTCTTCTAGAAAAAAGTTATGGGAAATGTCCAGTTTTGGCCTCTACCAATTAGTCTGAAACTTCAATCACTGCGATCAAAGAGATTATTGGTTCAAATGACATGAATTTTGGTACAAATACTAAACAAATAATGCTTGTTCAGATGCGCGTTAGCGTTTGTCGATAGCTCTTCTAGAAAAAAGTTATGGGAAATGTCCAGTTTTGGCCTCTACCAATTAGTCTGAAACTTCAATCACTGCGATCAAAGAGATTATTGGTTCAAATGACATGAATTTTGGTACAAATACTAAACAAATAATGCTTGTTCAGATGCGCGTTAGCGTTTGTCGATAGCTCTTCTAGAAAAAAGTTATGGGAAATGTCCAGTTTTGGCCTCTACCAATTAGTCTGAAACTTCAATCACTGCGATCAAAGAGATTATTGGTTCAAATGACATGAATTTTGGTACAAATACTAAACAAATAATGCTTGTTCAGATGCGCGTTAGCGTTTGTCGATAGCTCTTCTAGAAAAAAGTTATGGGAAATGTCCAGTTTTGGCCTCTACCAATTAGTCTGAAACTTCAATCACTGCGATCAAAGAGATTATTGGTTCAAATGACATGAATTTTGGTACAAATACTAAACAAATAATGCTTGTTCAGATGCGCGTTAGCGTTTGTCGATAGCTCTTCTAGAAAAAAGTTATGGGAAATGTCCAGTTTTGGCCTCTACCAATTAGTCTGAAACTTCAATCACTGCGATCAAAGAGATTATTGGTTCAAATGACATGAATTTTGGTACAAATACTAAACAAATAATGCTTGTTCAGATGCGCGTTAGCGTTTGTCGATAGCTCTTCTAGAAAAAAGTTATGGGAAATGTCCAGTTTTGGCCTCTACCAATTAGTCTGAAACTTCAATCACTGCGATCAAAGAGATTATTGGTTCAAATGACATGAATTTTGGTACAAATACTAAACAAATAATGCTTGTTCAGATGCGCGTTAGCGTTTGTCGATAGCTCTTCTAGAAAAAAGTTATGGGAAATGTCCAGTTTTGGCCTCTACCAATTAGTCTGAAACTTCAATCACTGCGATCAAAGAGATTATTGGTTCAAATGATATGAATTTTGGTACAAATACTAAACAAATAATGCTTGTTCAGATGCGCGTTAGCGTTTGTCGATAGCTCTTCTAGAAAAAAGTTATGGGAAATGTCCAGTTTTGGCCTCTACCAATTAGTCTGAAACTTCAATCACTGCGATCAAAGAGATTATTGGTTCAAATGACATGAATTTTGGTACAAATACTAAACAAATAATGCTTGTTCAGATGCGCGTTAGCGTTTGTCGATAGCTCTTCTAGAAAAAAGTTATGGGAAATGTCCAGTTTTGGCCTCTACCAATTAGTCTGAAACTTCAATCACTGCGATCAAAGAGATTATTGGTTCAAATGACATGAATTTTGGTACAAATACTAAACAAATAATGCTTGTTCAGATGCGCGTTAGCGTTTGTCGATAGCTCTTCTAGAAAAAAGTTATGGGAAATGTCCAGTTTTGGCCTCTACCAATTAGTCTGAAACTTCAATCACTGCGATCAAAGAGATTATTGGTTCAAATGACATGAATTTTGGTACAAATACTAAACAAATAATGCTTGTTCAGATGCGCGTTAGCGTTTGTCGATAGCTCTTCTAGAAAAAAGTTATGGGAAATGTCCAGTTTTGGCCTCTACCAATTAGTCTGAAACTTCAATCACTGCGATCAAAGAGATTATTGGTTCAAATGACATGAATTTTGGTACAAATACTAAACAAATAATGCTTGTTCAGATGCGCGTTAGCGTTTGTCGATAGCTCTTCTAGAAAAAAGTTATGGGAAATGTCCAGTTTTGGCCTCTACCAATTAGTCTGAAACTTCAATCACTGCGATCAAAGAGATTATTGGTTCAAATGACATGAATTTTGGTACAAATACTAAACAAATAATGCTTGTTCAGATGCGCGTTAGCGTTTGTCGATAGCTCTTCTAGAAAAAAGTTATGGGAAATGTCCAGTTTTGGCCTCTACCAATTAGTCTGAAACTTCAATCACTGCGATCAAAGAGATTATTGGTTCAAATGACATGAATTTTGGTACAAATACTAAACAAATAATGCTTGTTCAGATGCGCGTTAGCGTTTGTCGATAGCTCTTCTAGAAAAAAGTTATGGGAAATGTCCAGTTTTGGCCTCTACCAATTAGTCTGAAACTTCAATCACTGCGATCAAAGAGATTATTGGTTCAAATGACATGAATTTTGGTACAAATACTAAACAAATAATGCTTGTTCAGATGCGCGTTAGCGTTTGTCGATAGCTCTTCTAGAAAAAAGTTATGGGAAATGTCCAGTTTTGGCCTCTACCAATTAGTCTGAAACTTCAATCACTGCGATCAAAGAGATTATTGGTTCAAATGACCTGAATTTTGGTACAAATACTAAACAAATAATGCTTGTTCAGATGCGCGTTAGCGTTTGTCGATAGCTCTTCTAGAAAAAAGTTATGGGAAATGTCCAGTTTTGGCCTCTACCAATTAGTCTGAAACTTCAATCACTGCGATCAAAGAGATTATTGGTTCAAATGACCTGAATTTTGGTACAAATACTAAACAAATAATGCTTGTTCAGATGCGCGTTAGCGTTTGTCGATAGCTCTTCTAGAAAAAAGTTATGGGAAATGTCCAGTTTTGGCCTCTACCAATTAGTCTGAAACTTCAATCACTGCGATCAAAGAGATTATTGGTTCAAATGACATGAATTTTGGTACAAATACTAAACAAATAATGCTTGTTCAGATGCGCGTTAGCGTTTGTCGATAGCTCTTCTAGAAAAAAGTTATGGGAAATGTCCAGTTTTGGCCTCTACCAATTAGTCTGAAACTTCAATCACTGCGATCAAAGAGATTATTGGTTCAAATGACATGAATTTTGGTACAAATACTAAACAAATAATGCTTGTTCAGATGCGCGTTAGCGTTTGTCGATAGCTCTTCTAGAAAAAAGTTATGGGAAATGTCCAGTTTTGGCCTCTACCAATTAGTCTGAAACTTCAATCACTGCGATCAAAGAGATTATTGGTTCAAATGACATGAATTTTGGTACAAATACTAAACAAATAATGCTTGTTCAGATGCGCGTTAGCGTTTGTCGATAGCTCTTCTAGAAAAAAGTTATGGGAAATGTCCAGTTTTGGCCTCTACCAATTAGTCTGAAACTTCAATCACTGCGATCAAAGAGATTATTGGTTCAAATGACATGAATTTTGGTACAAATACTAAACAAATAATGCTTGTTCAGATGCGCGTTAGCGTTTGTCGATAGCTCTTCTAGAAAAAAGTTATGGGAAATGTCCAGTTTTGGCCTCTACCAATTAGTCTGAAACTTCAATCACTGCGATCAAAGAGATTATTGGTTCAAATGACATGAATTTTGGTACAAATACTAAACAAATAATGCTTGTTCAGATGCGCGTTAGCGTTTGTCGATAGCTCTTCTAGAAAAAAGTTATGGGAAATGTCCAGTTTTGGCCTCTACCAATTAGTCTGAAACTTCAATCACTGCGATCAAAGAGATTATTGGTTCAAATGACATGAATTTTGGTACAAATACTAAACAAATAATGCTTGTTCAGATGCGCGTTAGCGTTTGTCGATAGCTCTTCTAGAAAAAAGTTATGGGAAATGTCCAGTTTTGGCCTCTACCAATTAGTCTGAAACTTCAATCACTGCGATCAAAGAGATTATTGGTTCAAATGACATGAATTTTGGTACAAATACTAAACAAATAATGCTTGTTCAGATGCGCGTTAGCGTTTGTCGATAGCTCTTCTAGAAAAAAGTTATGGGAAATGTCCAGTTTTGGCCTCTACCAATTAGTCTGAAACTTCAATCACTGCGATCAAAGAGATTATTGGTTCAAATGATATGAATTTTGGTACAAATACTAAACAAATAATGCTTGTTCAGATGCGCGTTAGCGTTTGTCGATAGCTCTTCTAGAAAAAAGTTATGGGAAATGTCCAGTTTTGGCCTCTACCAATTAGTCTGAAACTTCAATCACTGCGATCAAAGAGATTATTGGTTCAAATGACATGAATTTTGGTACAAATACTAAACAAATAATGCTTGTTCAGATGCGCGTTAGCGTTTGTCGATAGCTCTTCTAGAAAAAAGTTATGGGAAATGTCCAGTTTTGGCCTCTACCAATTAGTCTGAAACTTCAATCACTGCGATCAAAGAGATTATTGGTTCAAATGACATGAATTTTGGTACAAATACTAAACAAATAATGCTTGTTCAGATGCGCGTTAGCGTTTGTCGATAGCTCTTCTAGAAAAAAGTTATGGGAAATGTCCAGTTTTGGCCTCTACCAATTAGTCTGAAACTTCAATCACTGCGATCAAAGAGATTATTGGTTCAAATGACATGAATTTTGGTACAAATACTAAACAAATAATGCTTGTTCAGATGCGCGTTAGCGTTTGTCGATAGCTCTTCTAGAAAAAAGTTATGGGAAATGTCCAGTTTTGGCCTCTACCAATTAGTCTGAAACTTCAATCACTGCGATCAAAGAGATTATTGGTTCAAATGACATGAATTTTGGTACAAATACTAAACAAATAATGCTTGTTCAGATGCGCGTTAGCGTTTGTCGATAGCTCTTCTAGAAAAAAGTTATGGGAAATGTCCAGTTTTGGCCTCTACCAATTAGTCTGAAACTTCAATCACTGCGATCAAAGAGATTATTGGTTCAAATGACATGAATTTTGGTACAAATACTAAACAAATAATGCTTGTTCAGATGCGCGTTAGCGTTTGTCGATAGCTCTTCTAGAAAAAAGTTATGGGAAATGTCCAGTTTTGGCCTCTACCAATTAGTCTGAAACTTCAATCACTGCGATCAAAGAGATTATTGGTTCAAATGATATGAATTTTGGTACAAATACTAAACAAATAATGCTTGTTCAGATGCGCGTTAGCGTTTGTCGATAGCTCTTCTAGAAAAAAGTTATGGGAAATGTCCAGTTTTGGCCTCTACCAATTAGTCTGAAACTTCAATCACTGCGATCAAAGAGATTATTGGTTCAAATGACATGAATTTTGGTACAAATACTAAACAAATAATGCTTGTTCAGATGCGCGTTAGCGTTTGTCGATAGCTCTTCTAGAAAAAAGTTATGGGAAATGTCCAGTTTTGGCCTCTACCAATTAGTCTGAAACTTCAATCACTGCGATCAAAGAGATTATTGGTTCAAATGACATGAATTTTGGTACAAATACTAAACAAATAATGCTTGTTCAGATGCGCGTTAGCGTTTGTCGATAGCTCTTCTAGAAAAAAGTTATGGGAAATGTCCAGTTTTGGCCTCTACCAATTAGTCTGAAACTTCAATCACTGCGATCAAAGAGATTATTGGTTCAAATGACATGAATTTTGGTACAAATACTAAACAAATAATGCTTGTTCAGATGCGCGTTAGCGTTTGTCGATAGCTCTTCTAGAAAAAAGTTATGGGAAATGTCCAGTTTTGGCCTCTACCAATTAGTCTGAAACTTCAATCACTGCGATCAAAGAGATTATTGGTTCAAATGACATGAATTTTGGTACAAATACTAAA